>CM022297.1:429921277-430521277 GCA_011799875.1 Thinopyrum elongatum
TTAGAGTTTTATAAAAGCTTTTTAATTCATTCTTTTTGCTATTAGTTCATTCTTTGAGCTAAATGACCCTGAAATTGAAAAGCAGTACAAATGAACTCTGAAAAGGTTCAAAGTTGGCATGGTATCATCATTTCACCCACATAGTATGTGCTAAAAAGTTGAGAGGGTTACGGCAAAAACTGGATGCACTTCATGTACAAAATGGACAATCTCTTTTGAAGTATCAGGGTTTCGGACGAAAACTCATCTATTACAAAGGCATTTCATTTTTTAACTTATTTCAACTTCAGACTTTTTGTGCGTTCAACATGCACCATTCAAAGCCACATCATCAATTTTCAACCCTTTCTGACTTCATTTGCTATTTTTCATGCATTTACTGATTTTTTTAGCTAAATGACCCTGAAATTGAAAACCAGTACGAATGAACTCTGAAAATGTTGAAAGTGGCATGGTATCATCATTTCACCCACATAGCATGTGCTAAAAAGTTGAGAGGGTTACGGCAACAACTGGATGCACTTCGTGTACAAAATGCACAGTCTCTTTCGAAGTATCAGGGTTTCGGACGAAAACTCGTCTGTTACAAAAGGCATTTCATTTCTTGACATGTAACTGCGGTGATATTCTAGATAAAAGCCATCATCAGAATAGTTGTGGAGAGAAAGTCTTCACTTTTTCTTCGCGTGTGTCCCTTGCTTATTGCGCCCTAACCATGGATAATCTTCATCCTTTAACAGGGTGCTTGGGTCAGCCTTCACTTTGAAGGGAGAAATTTCATGAAACTTTTCATAATCTTCAGACATGTCAGTCTTGCCCTCCACTCCCACGATGTCTCTTTTCCCTGAAAGAACTATGTGGCGCTTTCACTACAGGAATCAGCTTAAAGCGGATGGCAAACCTCTTTGCCGTCTGCCGCTGACGGCAAAGGTGCCCGGCAAAGAAAGCTACGGTAAACAGGTTCTTTGCCGTCTGCTTCCTCAAAGCGGACGGCAAAGACCCTTTGCTGTCGGTGGCAGATGGCAAAGAACCTGGACGGCAAATAACAGGCGTTAGCCATGTTAGGTGGCTAACGGGAGGCTTTACCGTCTGCCACCGACGGCAAACATGCCCTCCCCTTTGCCGTCTGCTATCTGACATCAGCCACGCGTCATGCCCCCCCCAGCCTTTGCCGTCTGCAACCGACGGCAAACTTCCACAGCCTTTGCCGTCTGCCACAGACGGCAAAGTAACCAAATGGGTCAGCTCCCAGATTGCACAGGTTGCTGCCACGTGGCCACTTTGCCGTCGGTGGCAGACGGCAAAGTGCCTGTATTGTTACTGTTTTTTCTGTTTTCTGTTATATCCCTGCATTTTCAAAAGACATATATGATATATATAGTTTCAACCTCAAACATAGCCCATGTATCCAACATCTAGCAGTCCATCAATGCAACATAACACATAGGGTATTAAAAGATCCAATACATACATAGTTTCACGGAGTTCATCCATATATACATACATAGTTTCACATTGTTCATCAATACAAATGAAAAAAAAACTAAACACTAGCAGTCCATCAATGCTGCTTCCATGAAGTGAATGAAACCTGCAAAAATGGGAGTAAGAAAGTTAGAAGAAGAACAAGACTAGAAGAAGAAGAAGAAGAAGAAGAAGAAGAAGAAGAAGAAGACTAGAAGAAGAAGAAGAAGAAGAAGAAGAAGAAGAAGGAGAAGAAGGAGAAGAAGAAGAAGAAGACTAGAAGAAGAAGAAGAAGAAGAAGAAGAAGAAGAAGAAGAAGAAGAAGAAGAAGAAGAAGAAGAACAATAAGGAGTAGAAGAGAATATACCACATCCGAATCATAAACCGGACGAGGGCCGACAGGGACGGATATCAAGACCATGGCACTACAAGTAAGAAAATTATACAAGTAACTATATAAATCATACAATCATACAAGTAATTATATAAATCAAGTACAACATAAAAAAATTGAATACCTAACATGAACTAACAATATATATATGTATATAATACAAATTGAATACCTGACATGAACTAATAATAATCTTGATCGTCTGTATATGCTCCGGGATCAATAAATGCATCATCATCATCACTATCATCAATGACGTGCTCATCGGGTTCAGCGGCATCAACATGTGGAAGGCCACCTTTACATAATCCGCAGCAGTAACCTCTTCTTGTTCCGGCTCAGGGGTGAAGTCGGATTCACTGTTGCTGTCTACTTCAATGTTCTGGGCTGAAGTAGAGCGTTTCTTAAAGCGTTCTTTGGAAACACGTGTTTCTTGGAAGAATTCTCCTTCATATGTGTCTGGGTTAATGTGAGGTTCATAATCCTCTTCATTGGGGGGAGGTGGTCTAACACGTGGCGGCACTTCATAAACGACATCCCAACCATTCAGATTTGGATCAGTTTGGCAGGCCCACGGTAGATAGAAAACTTGGGTCGCCCGTTGAGCCGTAATATAGACATCGGGGACATCTAAATGGGTGCTTTGTTTGATTTCGACTAGCCCTATATGTTCACGAGTCCTTCTAGTCTCCTTCGGCTGGAACCAGTAACATTTGAAGACTACGATGTTCGGTGGGTTTTCACCATAGAATAGAAGTTCATAAATTGCTTCAACTCTCCCATAATACTCGGTATCTCCTTCACCGATAGCAGAGACACAACAATTTGTAGACTTTCAGTCAGCCATAGATAGCTCTTTGCCGAAGGTACGAAAGCGATACCCGTTGATGTCGTATTTCTCAAATGAACGGACCTTATAGTCAAAACCATTAGCGACTTGTCTCAATTCGGCGTCCATAGACTCTGAATTAGCCTACAAGTTTAATACGAAAGGATTGTTGCATTAGCCGCAAATTAGACGAAGAAATGAGAATGGTCTAATGGAAATTACCGTTTGTTTGAACCAAGAGATGAAACCGATAAAGCCGCCTCCTTGCTTTGCCAGAAGCTCATACTCTTCGATGGATTCCTTTTGGATCACCGCTCCATCCGAGAATTTTGCGATGTATCGACTGTATCAAATATCTAGGAATAAGAGCAGTTCAAAGGAATTAGAAGTTGCGAAACAATGTACCACGAGAACTTACTCGATGTACGGCCGCACTTCTGTTAGGTTGTTGAAGATATACAACGAAATGGTCCGCCATTCTTCGACATCCAATGATAATGGTTTTGAAGCACCGACTGGTGCGAGATTCCCTCTGAATAGGCTGAGGTTGGATCCATCTTTTTTAGGGTCGCCAACATTGTACCGAGGCTTCGGATTATGCAAATGACGATTTTTGGCTTCGTAGTGTGCTGTCATGAAGTTTGCCGCCTCCTCAGTAATGAATGCCTCGGCCATCGATGCTTTAATTCTACGTTTTTTTTTTACATTTTGCTCGAAGCGTCTTCTGCATCCTCTCAGTTTGCGTACCCAACGATTTTGCACGCCCCCCCCCCCCAATCTTGCCTTGGTCGGGAGATGCAAAATCAAGTGCTGCATTGGATTAAAGAAGCCCGGCGGAAAGATCTTCTCTAACTTGCAGATCAACTCCGGCACCAACTCTTCCATTTCTTCTAGCAGGCTAGGTGATAGTTCTTTCGCACAAAGAACACGGAAGAAATAGCTCAGCTCTGCCAGTACTAGCCATTCATCCTCAGGGATGAAGCCACGCAACATCACCGGCATTACCCGCTCAATCCATATGTGCCAATCATGACTCTTGAGACCAAATATTTTTAATTTTTCAAGACTCGCTCCCCTCTTTAGATTCGCTGCATACCCATCAGGGAACATCAACTGCATTTTCACCCATAAGATAATTTCCCTCATAGCTGGTCTTCCAAGATTGAACCATGCCTTTGGCTTCGTTCAGTTATGCTTTCCTTTCGGTTCTTACATGTTTTGTAACGGTCTATCACATAGCGCCTCCTAATCGACTCTAGCCTTAGTATTATCCTTTGACTTCCCCTCTATGCCGAACAATGTACCAAAAAGTGCCTCAGCGATATTGTTTTTAGTGTGCATCACGTCGATGTTGTGTGGGTAAAGGAGGTCTTTGAAGTAAGGCAGATCCCACAAGCATGTCTTGTGAGTCCAGGCGTGTTCCGAATTATACCCCTTGAAATACCCTAGACGCTCTGGATCTGGCTCGAGAGCGTTTAACTAATCCAGGGTCTCTTGGCCTGTCAACGTAGGTGGTGCAGAGTTTTTGACAACTCTACCTTTGATGAAGTTCTTCTTGTCTTTCCTGAACTTATGGCGAGGATCCAGGAACTGTCTATGCAAGTCGAAGCAAGAAAACTTGTGACCGGCCTGTAGCCAACGAAACTCAAGAGCTGCCTTGCATGTGGGGCACGGGAACCTTCCATGCACACACCAGCCAACGAATAGCCCATACGCCGGCAAGTCATGCATCGAGTACATGTACCAGGCACGCATTATGAAGTTCTGTTTGCTAAAGGCGTCGTATGTCTTGAACCCATTATCCCAAGCTTCTTGTAATTCGTCCTTAAGCGGCTGTATGTACGCATTCATATTCTTCCCCGGATAGTTGGGCCCTGGAATTATCAACGTCAGGAAAATGTTCTTTCTTTGCATAATCTATCCGGGGGGGGGAGATTGAGTGGAATGACAAATACGGGCCAACAACTGTATTGGGTTGCCGTCAGACCAAACACACTGAACCCATCCGTGCTGATGGCGACTCGAGGATGCCTTGGATCTGCCGCTTTTTGCGCATGTAATGCATCGAAGCGCTTCCACGCTTCACCATCCGATGTGTGTACCATCATCAGATTCCCATCTGCATCTAGTTCGGTTCTTTTGCCCGTTTTGTGCCATGTCATCTGTTTGGCCGTCTCTTCGATCATGAAAAGACGTTAAAGTCTTGATACGATTGGCATATACCGAAGAACATTAACGGGGATTTTGGTCTGCGTCTTCTCACCCATACCGTTGTCTTCCACAACATACCTGGAAGACTTGCAAATGGGACAATAGTTCAAGTCCGCATACTCAAGCCTAAATAAGGCACATCCTTTCTCACAGGCATGTATCTTCTCATAGGACATCTTAAGAGCACGGAGGATTTTGTCTGACTGGTACAGGTTTACAGGCATTACATGGCCTTTGGGTAGAAAGCGTCCAAATACTGTCATCATCGCATCGTAGAATTCTCTACCCAAGTTGAATTGAGCCTTCAGAGCCATTATTTCTGAGATGGCATCTAGCTGACAAAGCTCAGTGTGCTCGTGGAGAGGACGTTTTGAAGACTCCAACATTTCATTGAAGGCCTTTGCAGATTACTCCATCTCATCGCCCGAATCCCGAGCATCATCAAAATTTTGCATCATGTCTTCCATCCCGGTACCATGCTCGTTGGTGCGACGACGAACCACCTCAGCTCTGGCATGTTGGGCAGACTCACCATGAAATGTCCACACCATATAACCGGGCGTAAAACCACTCTTCTATAGGTGTTTGCCCATTTCATCCTCTGTCCTCTTTTCCCAATTGTCGCACCGGACACAGGGGCACCAGTTTTTCCTCTGGCCATTTGCAAATGCGGCTTTCACAAACCCCTTGGTTTTTGTTAACCATTCATTGGTCATCTCTTTATGACTAGTGTGACCGGTGTACATCCACGCACGATCACTCATCTTGCCTAGCTACTGGACAGACAAGAAATATATATAATTCAACATGTATATTCATCAGTTAATCTAGTTTGTCAATTTTATTACGTCCATGCAACCTACACTCTAATAGGTAAAGATAGGTCCTAATCCCACCCGAGTATGTGTAGATTGAGTACGTTCTCCATGCTCTACCCCATTCCGAGACAAAATGCCGGCAGCACCTCCCCGCTGTTCTCCTGATACACGTCTCGACAAAAAGCCGAGAGAATGTGCATCCGGAGAACAACAGGGAGGCGCTGACGAAATTTTGTCTCGGAATGGGGTAAAGCATGGAGAACGTACCCAATCTACACATCCTCGGGCTGTCCGTGGAAATCGCTGGACAATCCGAATGAGTTACGGTGATAAATATGCAACTGAATGCATATTTATCGATGCAACCCTTTCGGACGGGAGACGCATACTGGTTACACGACTTAGCATGAAAATGAAATCTACTGACATGATTAAAAGAGCGTAGGAGGTGAAGGTGGATTCGTAGCTCACCCTTGGCTGTAGAGGAAGTAGTCGAACAATGGCGGGATCACGGACCAAAAACTTCGACCACGATGACTCCAAGGAGATGAAATAGCACAAAGCCTGTAAATTTTACCGACCGAGTCAAGAAAATTTAGGACATCACATCACATAAAGCATCGACACTTCAAACTATGAAAAAAACTTCGACCCCTCGGCGATCCTCGACCCTCGACCCTCGACCCCTCGACGATCCTCGACCCTCGACCCCTTGGCGATCCTCGACCCCTCGGCGACCCTCGATCCTCGACCCCCCGGAGATCCTCGACCCTCGACCCCTCGACCTTCTTTTCTTTCTTTTTCTAATTTTTCTACTTCTTTTTTTCATCTTCTTCTTCCTTCTTTTTCATCTTCTTCTTCTACTTCTTCTTTTTTTTTCATCTTCTTCTTCTCCTCCTCCTCCTACACTCCTCCCTCCTGCCGTCCCCCCCCCCCCCCCCCCCCAAAAAACCCCGCCAAAAAAAACCCCCCCACACCCCCCATCTTCTTCGTCTTCTTCTTCTTCTTCTTCTTCTCTTCTTCTTCTTCTTCTTCTTCTTCTTTTCTTCTCCTTCCCCTTTTCTTCTTCTCCTCTTCTTCTTCTTCTTCTTCTTCTTCTTCTTCTTCTTCTTCTTCTTTTCTTCTTTTCTTCTCCTAATATTTTTTTCTAGAACTAACCTAACTAACACACTAGTAACTAACCTAACTAACCCTAGTAACTAACCTAACTAACAGTAGAAAAAAAAGAAAAAAAACAAAGGAGAGAGGCTCACCGGAGTGGGGCGGCGGGGCACCGGGGTAGCGGGGCCGCGGGACGGCGGGGCGGTGAGGGCGGTGGGGGTCGGGGGCGGCGGGGCGGCGAGGCCGCGGGGCAGCGGGGCGGTGACGAGGGCGGTGGGGGTCGGGGGCGGCGGCGGCGGTTGGGGTTGGGGGCGCGGTGGAGTGAGAGGCCAGAGAGAGTGGGAGGTGGGGTGGGGGGTGGGCCGTTAGGTAGCGTTTTCTTTGCCGTCTGCCAGCAGACGGCAAAGATTCTTTGCTGTCTGCTAGCGGACGGAAATGAGTTGGGGCTGGTGGGCCGTTAGGGTTTAGGCCTCCACTGGACCCCACCCAGCTCTTTGCCGTCTACTAGCGGACGGCAAAGATTCTTTGCCGTCGGCTGGCGGACGGCAAAGAAATGGCTGATGGTAACTAGGCTCTTTGCCGTCAGCCATGTCTTTGCCGTCCGTTTTTTATAAGCAGACGGCAAAGGCCTTCTTTGCTGTCCGCTAGTAGACGGCAAAGAGCTGACTGATGGCAAATTCTCTGTTTCCAGTAGTGTTTGGCTCATCGTATATTCGCTTCCTTATCTTTTCTTTTTCTCGGTTTGGTAGACATGTCCTTCACATAGAAAACCTGCGCCACATCATTGGCTAGGACGAATGGTTCGTCTGTGTACCCAAGATTGTTCAGATCCACTGTTGTCATTCCGTACTGTGGGTCTACCTGTACCCCGCCTCCTGACAGATTGACCCATTTGCACCGAAACAAAGGGACCTTAAAATCATGTCCATAGTCAAGTTCCCATATGTCCACTATGTAACCATAATATGTGTCCTTTCCCCTCTTGGTTGATGCATCAAAGCGGACACAACTGTTTTGGTTGGTGCTCTTTTAATCTTGGGCGAATGTGTAAAATATATTCCCATTTATCTCGTACCCTTTGTAAGTCAATACAGTCGAAGATGGTGTCCTGGCCAACGAGTACAACTCATCTCCAATAGTGGTGTTACCCATGAGATGTGTTTTCAACCAACTGCCGAAAGTCCTGATGTGTTCACATGTAATCCAGTCGTCACACTGCCCCGGGTGTTTGGAGCGCAGAATATTCTTGTGTTGGTTGACATACGGGGTCACCAAGGTAGAATTCTGTAGAACTGTGTAGTGTGCTTGAGCCTAAGAATGCCCGTCCCTACATATTATTGAGTCCGCTCCTAGCGTGCCTTTTCCAGTTAGTCTCCCCTCATACCACGATTGAGGGACACCAATCGGCTTCAGGTCAGGAATGAAGTCAACACAAAACCCAATGACCTCCTCTATTTGCCGGCCCATGGAGATGCTTCCTTCTGGCCTAGCACGGTTATGAACATATTTCTTTAAGACTCCCATGAACCTCTCAAAGGGGAACATATTGTGTAGAAATACAGGACCCAGAATGGCAATCTTGTCGACTAGATGAACTAGGACGTGCGTCATGATATTGAAGAAGGATGGTGGGAACACCAGCTCGAAACTGACAAGACGTTGCACCAAATCATTCTTTAACCTTGGTAGGATTTCTGGATCGATTACCTTCTGAGAGATTCCATTGAGGAATGCACATAGCTTCACAATGGCTAATCGAACGTTTTCCGGTAGAAGCCCCCTCAATGCAACCGAAAGCAGTTGCGTCATAAGAATGTGGCAGTCATGAGACTTTAGGTTCTGGAACTTTTTCTCTGGGATATTTATTATTCCCTTTATATTCGACGAGAAGCCAGACGGGACCTTGATACTGAGCAGGCATTCAAAGAAGATTTCCTTCTCTTCTTTGGTAAGAGCGTAGCTGGCAGGACCTTGATACTGCTTTGGATGCATGCCGTCTTTTTCGTGCACATGTTGCTGGTCCTCCTGTGCCTCCGGTGTATATTTTGTCTTCCCATACACGCCCAAGAAGCCTAGTAGGTTCACGCAAAGATTCTTCGTCACATGCATCACATCGATTGCAGAGCGGACCTCTAGGTCTTTCCAATAGGGTAGGTCCCAAAATATAGATTTCTTCTTCCACATGGGTGCGTCCCTCAGCGTCATTCGGAACTGATAGTCTGCCAGCACCCTTTCCAAAGATTACTTGTAAATCCTTGACCATATCAAGTATGTGATCACGAGTACGGAGGGCGGGCTTCTTCCGATGATCCGCCTCACCTTTGAAATGCTTGCATTTCTTTGGACATTGATGGTTGGTCGGAAGAAATCGACGATGTCCCAGGTACATATTCTTCCTGCATTTGTCCAAATATATACTTTCGGTGTCATCTAAACAGTGCATGCATGCGTGGTATCCCTTGTTTGTTTGTCCTGAAAGGTTACTGAGAGCAGGTCAATCATTGATGGTTACAAACAGCAACTCATGTAGGTCAAATTCCTCCTGACTGTGCTCATCCCACACACGTACACCTTTTCCATTCCACAGCTGTAAAAGTTCTTCAACTAATGGCCTTAGGTACACATCAATGTTGTTGCTGGGTTGCTTAGGGCCTTGGATGAGCACTGGCATCATAATGAACTTCCGCTTCATGCACAACCAAGGAGGAAGGTTATTGATACATAGAGTCACGGGCCAGGTGCTATGATTGCTGCTCTGCTCTCCAAAAGGATTAATGCCATCTGTGCTTAAACCAAACCATACGTTCCTTGCGTCACCTGCAAAGTCCCCCCACCTTCTCTCAATTTTTCTCCACTGCGACCCGTCAGCGGGTGCTCTCAATTTCCTGTCTTTCTTATGGTCCTCTTTGTGCCATCGCATCAACTTGGCATGCTCTTTGTTTCTGAACAGACGTTTCAACCGTGGTATTATAGGAGCATACCACATCACCTTGGCAGGAACTCTCTTCCTGGGGCGCTCGCCCTCAACATCACCAGGGTCATGTCGTCTGATCTTATACCGCAATGCACCGCATACCGGGCATGCGTTCAAATCCTCGTACTCACCGCGGTAGAGGATGCAGTCATTAGGGCATGCATGTATCTTCTGCACCTCCAATTCTAGAGGGCATAGAACCTTCTTTGCTTCGTACGTACTGTCGGGCAATTCATTATCCTTTGGAAGCTTCTTCTTCATTATTTTCAGTAGCTTCCCAAATCCGTGAAGGAAATATGCCCTAGAGGCAATAATAAAGTTGTTATTTATATTTCCTTATATCATGATAAATGTTTATTATTCATGCTAGAATTGTATTAATCGGAAACTTGATACATGTGTGAATACATAGACAAAACACCGAGTCCCTAGTAAGCCTCTACTAGAATAGCTCGTTGATCAAAGATGGTTAAGTTTCCTAACCATAGACATGTGTTGTCATTTGATGAATGGGATCACATCATTAGGAGAATGATGTGATGGACAAGACCCATCCGTTAGCTTAGCATAATGATCGTTAAGTTTTATTGCTATTGCTTTCTTCATGACTTATACATATTCCTTTGACTATGAGATTATGCAACTCCCGAATACCGGAGGAACACCTTGTGTGCTATCAAATGTCACAACGTAACTGGGTGATTATAAAGATGCTCTATAGGTGTCTCCGAAGGTGTTTGTTGGGTTGGCATATATCGAGAATAGGATTTGTCACTCCGAGTATCGGAGAGGTATCTCTGGGCCCTCTCGGTAATGCACATCATATGAAGCCTTGCAAGCAATGTGACTAATGAGTTAGTTACGGGATGATGCATTACGGAATGAGTAAAGAGACTTGCCGGTAACGAGATTGAACTTGGTATGATGATACCGACGATTGAATCTCGGGCAAGTAACATACTGATGACAAAGGGAATGACGTATGTTGTTATGCGGTTTGACCGATAAAGATATTCATAGAATATGTAGGAGCCAATATGAGCATCCAGGTTCCACTATTGGTTATTGACCGGAGATGTGTCTCGGTCATGTCTACATAGTTCTCGAACCCGTAGGGTCCGCACGCTTAATGTTCGATGACGATTTGTATTATGAGTTATGTGATTTGATGACCAAAGTTTGTTTGGAGTCCCAGATGAGATCACGGACATGATGAGGAGTCTCGAAATGGTCAAGAGGTAAAGATTCATATATTGGAAGGCTATATTCGGACATCGGAAAGGTTCCGAGTGATTCGGGTATTTTTCGGAGTACCGGGGAGTTACGGGAATTCATCGGGAGAAGTAATGGGCCTTATTGGGCCATACGGGAAAAGAGGAGGCAGGCCAAAGGGGAGGTGGCGCGCGCCCCCCCATGGGTCCGAATTGGACTAGGGGAAGGGGGCGGCGCCCCCCTTGCCCTTTCCTACTCCCTCTCTCTTTCCCTCTTTCCTTCTCTCCCACTCCGAAAAAGGAAAGGGATTCCTACTAGGACTTGGAAGTCCTAGTAGGACTCCATACACTTGGCGTGCCCCTAGGAGGGCCAGCCTCTCTCCCTCCCTCCTTTATATACGTGGGAAGGGGGCACCCCAAAGGCACACCAAGATTTGCCTTAGCCGTGTGCGGTGCCCCCCTCCATAGTTACACACCTTGGTCATATTGTCGTAGTGCTTAGGCGAAGCCCTGCGCCGATAACTTCATCATCACCGTCGCCACGCCGTCGTGCTGACGGAACTCTACCTCGTCCTCAACTGGATCAAGAGCTCAAGGGACGTCATCGAGCTGAACGTGTGTAGAACTCGAAGGTGACGTACGTTCGGTGCTTGATCAGTTGGATCGCGAAGACGTTTGACTACATCAACCGCGTTAAGCTAACGCTTCCGCTTTCGGTCTACGAGGATACGTGGACACACTCTCCCCTGTCATTTCTATGCATCTCCTAGATAGATCTTGCGTGAGCGTATAATTTTTTTGAAATTGCATGCTACGTTACCCAACAGTGGCATCCGAGCCAGGTCTATGCGTAGATGATATGCACGAGTAGAACACAAAGAGTTGTGGGCGATAATAGTCATACTGCTTACCACCAACGTCTTACTTTGATTCGGCGGTATTGTTGGATGAAGCGGCCCGGACCGACATTACATGACTGCGTTCATAAGACTGGTTCTACCGACATGCTTTGCACACAGGTGGCTGGTGGGTGTCTGTTTCTCCAACTTTAGTTGAATCGAGTTTGACTACGGCCGGTCCTTGTTGAAGGTTAAAACAGCACACTTGACGAAAAATCGTTGTGGTTTTGATGCGTAGGTAAGAACGTTTCTTACTAGAAGCCCGTAGCAGCCACGTAAAACTTGCAACAACAAAGTAGAGGATATCTAACTTGTTTTTGCAGGGCATGTTGTGATGTGATATGGTCAAGACATGATGTGATACACGTTATTGTATGAGATGATCATGTTTTGTAAAAGTTATCGGCAACTGGCAGGAGCCTTATGCTTGTCGCTTTATTGTATGCAATGCAAACGCCATGTAATTGTTTTACTTTATAACTAAGCGGTAGCGATAGTAGTAGAAGCAATAGTTGGCGAGACGACAACGACGCTATGATGGAGATCAAGGTGTCAAGCCGGTGACGATGGAGATCATGACGTTGCTTCGGTGATGGAGATCATGAGCACAAGATGATGATGGCCATATCATGTCACATATTTTGATTGCATGTGATGTTTATCTATTATGCATCTTATTTTGCTTAGTACGGCGGTAGCATTATAAGATGATCCCTCACTAAATTTCAAGGTATAAGTGTTCTCCCTGAGTATGCACCGTTGCGACAGTTCGTCGTGCTGAGACACCACGTGATGATCGGGTGTGATAAGCTCTACATTCACATACAACGGGTGCAAGACAGTTTTGCACGTGCGGAATACTCGGGTTAAACTTGACGAGCCTAGCATATGCAGATATGGCCTCGGAACACTGGAGACCGAAAGGTCGAACGTGAATCATATAGTAGATATGATCAACATAGAGATGTTCACCATTGAAAACTACTCCATCTCACGTGATGATCGGATAAGGTTTAGTTGATTTGGATCACGTGATCATTTAGATGACTCGAGGGATATCTATCTAAGTGGGAGTTCTTAAGTAATATGATTAAATTGAACTTAATTTATCATGAACTTAGTCCTGATAGTATTTGCATATCTATGTTGTAGATCAATAGCTTGCGATGTAGCTCCCCGTTTATTTTTGATATGTTCCTAGAGAAAAATAAGTTGAAAGATGATAGTAGCAATGATTCGGACTGGGTACGTGATCTGATGATTATCCTCGTTGCTGCACAGAAGAATTATGTCCTTGATGCACCGCTAGGTGACAGACCTATTGCAGGAGCAGATGCAGACGTTATGAACGTTTGACAAGCTCGGTATGATGACTACTTGATAGTTTAGTGCACCATGCTTTACGGCTTAGAACCGGGACTTCAAAAATGTTTTGAACGCCACGGAGCATATAAGATGTTCCAAGAGTTGAAATTGGTATCTCAGACTCATGCCCATGTCGAGAGGTATGAGACCTCTGACAAGTACTTTGCCTACAAGATGGAGGAGAATAGCTCAGCTAGTGAGCATGTGCTCAGAATGTCTGGGTGCTACAATCGCTTGAATCAAGTGGGAGTTAATCTTCCAGATAAGAAAGTGATTGACAGAATTCTCTAGTCACTATCACCAAGCTACTAGAACTTCGTGATGAACTATAATATGCAAGGGATGATGAAAACAATTCCTGAGCTTTTTCGCGATACTGAAATCGGCGATGGTAGAAATCAAGAAAGAACATCAAAGTGTTGATGGTTAATAAGACCACTAGTTTCAAGAAAAAGGGCAAAGGAAAGAAAGAGAACTTCAAGAAGAACGGCAAACAAGTTGCTGCTCCCGGGAAGAAGCCCTAGTCTGGACCAAAGCCTGAAACTCAGTGCTTCTACTGCAAAATGACTGGTCACTGGAAGCAGAACTGCCCCAAATACTTGGCGGATAAGAAGGATGGCAAAGTGAACAAAGATATATTTGATATATATGTTATTGATGTGTACTTTACTAGTATTCAAAGTAGCCCCTGAGTATTTGATACTGGTTCAGTTGCTAAGATTACTAACTTGAAAAAGGAGTTACAAAATGAACAGAGACTAGTTAAAAACGAAGTGATGATGGGTGTTTGAAGTGATTCCAAGGTTGATAAGATCACCATCACACACTCCCTTTACGTTCAGGATTAGTGTTGAACCTAAATAAATGTTATTTGGTGTTTGCGTTAAGCATGAATATGATTGGATCATGTTTAATGCAATACAGTTATTCATTTAAGTCAAAGAATAATTGTTGTTCTGTTTATATGAATAAAACCTTCTATGGTCATACACTCAATGGTTTATTGAATCTCGATCGTGGTGATACACATATTCATAATATTGATGCCAAAAGATGCAAAGCTGATAATGATAGTGCAACATATTTGTGGCACTGCCGTTTAGGTCATATTGGTGTAAAGCGCATGAAGAAACTCCATGCTGATGGACTTTTGGAATCACTTGATTATGAATCATTTGATGCTTGCGAACCATGCCTCATGGGCAAAGATGACTAAAACTCCGTTCTTAGGAACAATGGAGCGAGCTACAGACTTATTGGAAATAATACATACCGATGTATGCGGTCCGATGAGTGTTGAGGCTCGCGGCGGGTATCGTTATTTTCTGACCTTCACAGATGATTTAAGCAGATATGGGTATATCTACTTAATGAAACACAAGTCTGAAACGTTTGAAAAGTTCAAAGAATTTTAGAGTGAAGTGGAAAATCATCGTAACAAGAAAATAAAGTTTCTACGATCTGATCACGGAGGCGAATAATTGAGTTACGTGTTTGGCCTTCATTTAAAACAATGTGGAATAGTTTCGCAACTCACGCCACCTGGAACACCACAGCGTAATGGTGTGTCCGAACGTCGTAACCGTACTTTATTAGATATGGTGCGATCTATGATGTCTCTTACCGATTTACCACTATCGTTTTGGGGTTATGCATTAGAGACAGCTGCATTCACATTAAATAGGGCACCGTCTAAATCCGTTGAGACGACACCGTATGAACTGTGATTTGGCAAGAAACCTAAGCTGTCGTTTCTTAAAGTTTGGGGTTGCGATGCTTATGTGAAAAAGCTTCAGCCTGATAAGCTCGAACCCAAATCGGAAAAGTGTGTCTTCATAGGATACCCAAAAGAAACTGTTGGGTTCACCTTCTATCACAGATCCGAAGGCAAGATATTTGTTGCTAAGAATGGGTCCTTTCTAGAGAAGGAGTTTCTTTCGAAAGAAGTGAGTGGGAGGAAAGTAGAACTTGATGAGGTAGTTGTACCTTCTCTTGAATTGGAAAGTAGTTCATCACAGAAATCAGTTCCAGTGATGCCTACACCAATTAGTGAGGAAGTTAATGATGATGATCATGAAACATCAGATCAAGTTACTACCGAACCTCGTAGGTCAACCAGAGTACGTTCCGCACCAGAGTGGTATGGTAATCCTGTTCTGGAAGTCATGTTACTAGACCATGACAAACCTACGAACTATGAGGAAGCGATGATGAGCCCAGATTCCGTGAAATGGCTTGAGGCCATGAAATCTGAGATGGGATCCATGTATGAGAACAAAGTGTGGACTTTGACTGACTTGCTCGATGATCGGCGAGCCATTGAGAATAAATGGATCTTCAAGAGGAAGATAGACGCTGATAGTAGTGTTACTATCTACAAAGCTCGAATTGTCGCAAAAGGTTTTCGACAAGATCAAGGTGTTGACTACGATGAGATTTTCTCACTTGTATCGATGCTTAAAGTCTGTCCTTATCATGTTAGCAATTGCCGCATTTTATGAAATCTGGCAAATGGATGTCAAAACTGCACTCCTTAATGGATTTCTTAAAGAAGAATTGTATATGATGCAACCAGAAGGTTTTGTCGATCCTAAAGGTGCTAACAAAGTGTGCAAGCTCCAGCGATCCATTTATGGACTGGTGCAAGCATCTCGGAGTTGGAATATACGCTTTGATAGTGTGATCAAAGCATATGGTTTTATACAGACTTTTGGAGAAGCCTGTATTTACAAGAAAGTGAGTGGGAGCTCTGTAGCATTTCTAATATTATATGTGGATGACATATTGTTGATTGGAAATGATATAGAATTTCTGCATAGCATAAAAGGATACTTGAATAAGAATTTTTCAATAAAAAGACCTCGGTGAAGCTGCTTAAGTATTAAGCATCAAGATCTATAGGGATAGATCGAGACGCTTAATAGGACTTTCACAAAGCACATACCTTGATAAGATTTTGAAGGAGTTCAAAATGAATCAGTCAAAGAAGGAGTTCTTGCCTGAGTAGTAAGGTGTGAAGTTGAGTAAGACTCAAAGCCCGACCACGGCAGAAGATAGAGAGAGAATGAAAAGTCATTCCCTATGCCTCAGCCATAGGTTCTATAAGGTATGCTATGCTGTGTACCAGACCTATTGTGTACCTTATCATGAGTTTGGCAAGGGGGTACGATAGTGATCCAAGAGTAGATCACTGGACAGCGGTCAAAGTTACCCTTAGTTACCTAAGAGGACTAAGAAAATATTTCTCGGTTATGGAGGTGATAAAGAGTTCGTCGTAAAGAGTTACGTCGATGCAAGCTTTTACACCGATCCAGATGACTCTGAGTCTCAGTCTGGATACATATTGAAAGTGGGAGCAATTAGCTAGAGTAGCTCCATGCAGAGCATTGTAGACATAGAACATTTGCAAAATACATACGGCTCTGAATGTGGCAGACCCGTTGACTAAACTTCTCTCACAAGCAAAACATGATCACACCTTAGTACTCTTTGGGTGTTAATCACATGGTGATGTGAACTAGATTACTAACTCTAGTAAACCCTTTGGGTGTTGGTCACATGGCGATGTGAACTATGGGTGTTAATCACATGGTGATGTGAACTATTCGTGTTAATCACATGGCGATGTGAACTAGATTATTGACTCTAGTGCAAGTGGGAGACTGAAGGAAATATGCCCTAGAGGCAATAATAAAGTTGTTATTTATATTTCCTTATATCATGATAAATGTTTATTATTCATGCTAGAATTGTATTAACCGGAAACTTGATACATGTGTGAATACATAGACAAAACACCGAGTCCCTAGTAAGCCTCTACTAGACTAGCTCGTTGATCAAAGATGGTTAAGTTTCCTAACCATAGACATGTGTTGTCATTTGATGAACGGGATCACATCATTAGGAGAATGATGTGATGTACAAGACCCATCCGTTAGCTTAGCATAATGATCGTTAAGTTTTATTGCTATTGCTTTCTTCATGACTTATACATATTCCTTTGACTATGAGATTATGCAACTCCCGAATACCGGAGGAACACCTTGTGTGCTATCAAATGTCACAACGTAACTGGGTGATTATAAAGATGCTCTACAGGTGTCTCCGAAGGTGTTTGTTGGGTTGGCATAGATCGAGAATAGGATTTGTCACTCCGAGTATCGGAGAGGTATCTCTGGGCCCTCTCGGTAATGCACATCATATGAAGCCATGCAAGCAATGTGACTAATGAGTTATTTACGGGATGATGCATTACGGAACGAGTAAAGAGACTTGCCGGTAACGAGATTGAACTAGGCATGATGATACCGACGATCGAATCTCGGGCAAGTAACATACTGATGACAAAGGGAATGACGTATGTTGTTATGCGGTTTGACCGATAAAGATCTTCGTAGAATATGTAGGAGCCAATATGAGTATCCAGGTTCCGCTATTGGTTATTGACCGGAGATGTGTCTCGGTCATGTCTACATAGTTCTCTAACCCGTAAGGTCCGCACGCTTAACGTTCGATGACGATTTGTATTATGAGTTATGTGATTTGATGACTGAAGTTTGTTCGGAGTCCCGAATGAGATCACGGACATGACAAGGAGTCTCGAAATGGTCGAGAGGTAAAGATTCATATATTGGAAGGCTATATTCGGACATCGGAAAGGTTCCGAGTGATTCGGGTATTTTTCGGAGTACCGGGGAGTTACGGGAATTCACCGGGAGAAGTAATGGGCCTTATTGGGCCATACGGGAAAAGAGGAGGCAGAACAAAGGGGAGGTGGAGAGCGCCCCCCCCCCCCCCCCCATGGGTCCGAATTGGACTAGGGGAAGGGGGCGGCGCCCCCCTTGCCCTTTCCTAGTAGGACTCCATACACTTGGCGCGCCCCTAGGAGGGCCGGCCTCTCTCCCTCCCTCCTTTATATACGTGGGCAGGAGGCACCCCAAAGGTACAGCAAGATTTATCTTAGCCGTGTGCGGTGCCCCCCTCCACAGTTACACACCTCGGTCATATCGTCGTAGTGCTTAGGCGAAGCCCTGCGCCGGTAACTTCATCATCACCGTCGCCACGCCATCGTGCTGACGGAACTATCCCTCGTCCTCAACTGGATCAAGAGCTCGAGGGACGTCATCGAGCTGAACGTGTGCAGAACTCGGAGGTGCCGTACGTTCGTGCTTGATCGGTTGGATCGCGAAGACGTTCGACTACATCAACCGTGTTAAGCTAACGCTTCCGCTTTCGGTCTACGAGGGTATGTGGACACACTCTCCCCTCTCATTGCTATGCATCTCCTAGATAGATCTTGCGTGAGCGTAGATTTTTTTTGAAATTGCATGCTACGTTACCCAACAATCCGTTGTCAGATACACCTTGGTCTGCCTTCCATTGCAGCAATTCCAGTGTGGTACCGAGCTTTGTGTTGTCATCTTTGCAATTTCGGTACAACCCCTTTTTGTGATCCTCTAACATGGGATCAAACTTCAACTTCTCCCTTTCACTTTGGCATTGTCTCTTCGCATCAACAATGACCCGGCGAAGATCATCATCAAGCACATCGTCTGGTGCCTCTTGATCTTCAGCTTCTCCCATTGCAGTATCACTGTATTCAGGGGGATAGTTGTCATCATCCTCTTCTTCTTTGTTGTCTTCCATCATAACCCCTCTTTCTCCGTGCTTGGTCCAAACATTATAGTGTGGCATGAAACCCTTCTCAAGCAGGTGGATGTGAAGAGTTTTCAAGTTAGAGTGATCCTTCGTATTTCCACAGACAGTACATGGACAATACATAAAACCATTATGCTTGTTTGCCTCAGCCACTTCGAGAAATTTATGCAGGCCCTCAATATACTCGGAGGTGCGTCGGTCACCGTACATCCATTGCCGGTTCATCTGCGTGCATTATATAATTAAATGTATCAAAAACAATTACAGAACATCATGAATAGAGAAGTGACCAAATTAATACAAGTTCATCATCACATTAAAACCAAAATACAGTAGTGATAAAATGTTATTACTGAAAAAATAAATACATAAAGTTCATACATAGTTCTCATAGAACAACATATAGCTCTCTAAAGCATCTAATTAAAACATACATTGAAACTATGTAAAACATTTAAATGCAACAACAAATGCGATCATAATCGCAACTAAGGCAACAATTGATCCAACAGCATAATGATACCAAGCCTCAGTATCAATGGCATATTTTCTAATCTTTCTAATCTTCAAGCGCATTGCATCCATCTTGATCTTGTGATCATCGACGACATCGGCAACATGCAACTCCAATTCCATGTTCTCCTCCTCAATTCTTTTCAATTTTTTCTTCAAGTAATTGTTTTCTTTTTCAACTAAATTTAACTTCTCGACAAGAGGGTCAGTTGGAATTTCCGGTTCACATACCTCCTAGATAAAAACATCTATGTCACGTTGGTCGGCATAATTGTCATAAACACTAAATGAAACAAATAGTTATAAAAGATAATATACCACATCCGAATCATAGACAGGACGAGGGCCAACGGGGGCAGATACCAAAACCATGGCACTATATAATAACAATCATAATAAAAGTAAGAAAATTATACAAGTATCTATCTAAATCATACAAGTAAGAATTTTTTCTTTTAAAAAGAAGATAAGAACAAGAGGCTCATCACAGTGGTGCCGGCGACGAGATCGGCGCGGGCGATCGACGGCGGTGAGGACGGGGACGGGACGGGATGGATCGCCAAACCTAGACAAATCTTGGGAAAATGGAGCTTGGAGGTCGAGCTTGGAGATGAGAAAGCTTAAGTGTGGCTCGGGCATTTCATCGAACACCTCATGTGCATGCATAGAAGGGAGAACAGAGCAGTGCATGCACACACCTCCCACACGGCCAAAAAACAGAGGAGATGGTGGGTAGGGGCGATGGTATATATAGGCATCTCTTTAGTCCCGGTTGGTGGCTAGAACCGGGACAGAAGCCTGATCTTTAGTCCCGGTTCCAGCCACCAACCGGGACTAAAGGGGCTGCGCCAGGAGCGAGGCCCTTTGGTCCCGGTTCGTGGCTGGAACCGGGACCAAAGGGGTTAGACGAACCGGGACCTATGGCCCCCGAGGCCCGGCCGGCGCCCTGGCCTCACGAACCGGGACTGATGCACCCATTGGTCCCGGTTCATAAGAGAACCGGGGTTAATGCCCTTATCTGGCCTGGAACAAAGCCCTGTTTTCTACTAGTGCCGGATGCCCGCACGAGCGTACTAAACATAAATCAATCCAACATAGTATCTAATTAAACATTCCGAATGTGTTGATGATGCGGCGGCGTGGGTCGCGCGGCGGCGGATCTCGTCGCTCCGGTCCTTGTGGGGAACTCTGGACCTGGGACGGTGCCCTCGGCTGGTGGTGCTTGCGGGTGGTGGATGGACGGATGCTTGACCACGTGGATGGTTAGTTGCCGGTGGATCTCTTCCCTGTTGCAGCCTCTTTCTCGCTACACTTGTTGGCCTGCGGTCTCGGTCGTCGGCCTCGGTGCGTTGGCGAGGGTTGGTAGAGGTGGCTTTGGACCGGAGGAAACTATGGATGGCCCACTCATCCCGATTGTGGCAACGATCAAGGTCGCCGCTATCCTGCTTCCAGGCGCCGCCGAGGTCCCTCCCCTCCACCCCGACCCCATGCCCAGGTAAAGACCCAAAATCTCCTTAGATTGGGCAGCGGCGGCACTACATCTGTCGTGCCCTTCTTGAAGGCGCTGCCTGGGGTGTTCGGATGCTCGGTTAGGGGAAGTGCAGGCGGAGGAAATGGGACCAGTGGCAGGAGGTGGTGTTCGCGAAGGTGGAGCATCGTGGCATCTGGCATGTCGACAACGGCGGGTCTCGGCGGCATGGGGCAACGGTCTCGGCGGTGGACGCATGTTGATGGACGAGTGCAGGATGGTGGCGCTGTCTGGCGTCGTGGTGGTGTCGGCGGCCATTGGGCCTTCCAAGGATTATACATTGATCTCTCCTCATGACGGGACGGTGAAAGATGGTGGCGGTGGATTCTAGAGCGTGCTAATGCGGTGCCCGCTGAGAGAGCGCTGGACCGGTTTGTGTCCCAGACCCGGCGATGCGGCTTGGTTGTGACCTCCGGTTTTAGTTGTTGGGCTTCGGTATGGGGTCTGGGAAGGCGGCCCAGACCATGTGCACCCCACTTCATCAAGTTGATAGGAGTAGCGACAGATGTTGCAAACAAGATGGCTTCAGACTTATTGATGTACTACTTTGCAAGGTCTTGGTGAATAATTAATAAAAAGGTTGTATGCACCGCCCTACTTCAGAGGCCAAGATCATCCTTATTTTGTTTGTGTCCTGAACCACGATCAATTTGAACTAAAACCACGACACTAATTATGGATTGGAGGGAGTATTTTTTTTTATCATCACTTAACTTGTATCCATTTCGCCTCGAGATTCTCTCGTTTCCTTTTTATTAGTATGTCTTCCCCCATTCCATTTCATACAATAAAACCACAACATTTTGCGGTGCACCTACATATCAAGGGGATAATCTCTATGGTCCTGAGGAGTGGGGAGCTATACCTTGGGCACATTGGTTTCAACCTGATACTTACGTCGAAACACTACCACTAAGTACACCTTAAATATAGAGGACAACTCTCATAAGAGAACAATTTGCAGCAGGCTCGCAAGGTCCGCCCTCGAGTGAGGTTATAACCTTGGCAACGTAAACGACAATTCAAAGCTAAATGACAAAAAAACTTTATACTAAATATTATCTTTTTTTTTACTCATTTCTTAGCCCTTCGCTCTAATACGATAACGTAAAAGTAAATGCCCTTTCTAGCCGCTAAGATAAAATCATAAATCTGCCATCTTACATGCGTACATATTCTGGTAACGGTATTCACAACTCTAATGTGCACTAACCATTGTCATATTTTTTTTCTGATCGACAACCATTGACAATGAAATGCCTAGATTTACTAAAAGAGAAGTGAAAAGTGGAAAACAGCTTGCAAATTACCAACGACGGGACTAGGGAGCCCTGCACGGGACTCTTGTATTCCCATGTGTCGTCACTGCCCCCCTCCCCCGTCTTTCATGCGCGCGCACGCGTGTGTGTGTGTGTTATGATATCAAGTAAGTAGTATAAAAAGGGATTAGAAGCGGTTGTGACCAAACAAGACAAAGCTGCACGTAATACTCCCACATGAAGGCGGTTATTCTTGTTTTAGAAATATGAAACTGCGAGTATGAAAGATCGGAGGCGGTTTGCAATACGAAACCGCCTCTACTATATGACCAGCACAGGAGGCTTCACTCTAAAAGCCGCTTGCGGTTAGTGAGTACCTCGGGGTGCACGCTATTCCTTCTCTTTCTCTATGGGTTCTCAAGCACCTCTCATCCATTTCCCTCCCATTCCCAGTCACGGGATCAAACCCTAGCCCAACTCTAGCTCCAACGTGGTTGGAAATATGCCCTAGAGGCAATTATAAAGTATTACTATTTATTTCCAAGTTTTAAATTAATATTTATCTTCTATGCTATAACCGCAATGGTTCTCGAGTTTCAGTAACCACTAGAATCAGAGGAAAACTCATATGCACCGTAAGCACCAAGGCAATTTGTTGTAAATTAGACATAATAAAATTGTTAGTAGAAAAAAGTTGGTGATGAAGCATTGAAATTATAATGGGAAATTAAACAGTAGGATCACTTAAAGATGTTTTTTTTTCTTTCGAAAAGGAGGATCTCATCATTAACAAGCACCTACAATTGTATCTGACATAGGGGGTAACAGGATTGCACGAACCAAGGTAATTGCCAGACCATAATTTAATTGATATGCAAGCTCCTAATAAGAAATTATGGACCTAGTAAAATTTCACAGATTAAATCTCTTGTGTCGTTGTTGTCTATCTATCATTGCTCAGATTTGCATCTCTTTTTCCTCTTATCACTGTAACATGTTGGTTAATTATGTTAAGAAATTAGTGGGAAGTGGGTTAACCTAAGGGGAAAAAATCTCTTGTGTCATTGTCTTTGCCCCCCCTATGGTCCAAACCTGGCTCCGTCCCTGCATAGGGGGCAAGATTTTGTTCTAACCCACCAAGTATTATGATATGGGGAGCATGTATCTACAGAGACATTTTATGTAAAGGAAATTCGAGTGTCCAACTAAAATATGAAAAATCAGAAACATGAAGATATGAGTAGAAAGACATCTATCTTGTATGAATACAATCTAATAGGCCAAAACAGAACAATTATCAGCATGCCATTTTGCAATGAAATAAAATTTCTCGGCCAAGAGAAAGAACAATCTTTCGAAGAAACTTCAGCAAGAGAACTAGTTGTTATACATTTCCACTTGTTATACGCACTGGAAATTACACATAATAAAATTGTTTGTGGAAAGAAGTTGTGATGAATCATGGAAATGATAATGGGAAATTAAACAGTAGGACCACTTAAAGATGTCCTGATTTCAGCATTAATCCATGAAAACAAGCACCTACAGAACCATACTTGACATAGGGGGTAAAGTTTTGTTGAAGCCCGCCAACTATTATTATATGGGGAACATGTATCTACAGTGACTTTTTTAGCAAAGGAAATTCGAATCTCCCACTAATATATGGCATATTTAGAAACATGAAGATACGTGTGAAATTACATCTATCTTGGACAAGTAATAGCTTATAGGCCAATAACAGAACAATTAACATCATGCATTGCAATGAAATAAAATTACTCACTCAAGAGAAAGAACAATCTTTATAATAGAAACTTTAGCGAGAGAGCAAAGATAAAGTTGTTAACTCGCAGCCGCCATCTCATTCTGAACCCTGAAGAAATCAAGATGCCTAGTCTCCCAAGCTCTCCTTCACAAACTACTTGACTTGAGTAATATCTCTAGACAACACATCATGCATAGGTCTAGTTAAAATTACTAACTATTGTTTAGGGGAACAGTTTATAAGCCAGCGTACAAACGCACCCAAAAGAGAACTACACCCAAACCAATGCCATTGCATGGTGGCGTGGGGTGAGAAGTAGTTGACAGTAGTAGTGGTAGCCAGGCCCCACCGTGGTCCCGCGACCACTGTTGTTCCATCGGTATCACCACCAGAAGCGGAGGCAGGGCCGGCCCTGAGGGGGGGGGCAGGGGGGGCGGTCGCCCCGGGCCCCCAGATTTCAGGGGGGCCCGCCGAGGTATATGTAGGTAGGCTAGGCCTATGGCCCATACTGCAGGCAGACGAGCGCAGGGAGCAGCAGGCTGATCGCCTGATCCCAGTGATCGATTCGTTTTCTCGGAAAAGCTAGCGAGCCAGGCAGCGAGCGATTCCGACTTCCTTCGCATAAAAAAAGAGAGCGATCACGTAAAAAGGAAAAGAAAAGGAGCGATCAGCGCTCGATCCGACTCTGACGGTTCACCTCCTATTCTGTTCCATCACCCAGACGCATCCCTATGCCGCCGACACCCGACGCCGACGCCGTACATGTATTCCAGCCTCGCCGTTGTCCCCTGATAATTGCCTTACTAATCCGATTATGTCTGCCGCCAATTTCAATTCCGGGGCCCCCATGGTCAACAACCATTTGGCCTTTGCTCAATTGCTAATCTCTCAATCCTCTGCAGACTCTAGGCGCTGCGCTGCTGCCGTGCTGTATAGGCAGACAAGACGCACTGAAGTTCGACCATCAGAATTCAGGAATTGAGGTATATTCATATAATATTGATACAATATTTTCCTTGGTTGCATAGCTGGCACCGTTCAACGATTGATACAACAAACTGTTTTGTTTTCAGTATTGTGTGTTATCATGTCGTCCAGCAATAGGACATATCCGTCGGGTAGCCACAAAAGGAAAACGAAGAAGGAAGTGGATAAATTGATACAATCACAGCACGAACATAATCAATAAAAAATCAAGAAATTCTAGAAGCTGAGAAGGCTTTCCGAGTTAAATGTTTTAATGTTTTGGTTGATATGGCGAAGGATAGATTTAAAGAACTCATGGTGTTTAAAGATATATTCGGATTTTTACTGAGCTCGGGCACCCTGAAGTCATCAAGTGATAATGAACTTGAAGAGTGTTGCACAAAATTTGCAGAAACTCTCTCTTGATGGTTCATCTGATGTTGAGGTATATGATCTTATTTCCAAATTGAAGATTATGAGATTTACTTTGCCAAATGGTGTAATGTCCGCTATGGAGATTTTCAGGCATGTCAGAAAAGTTGATTGTTATCCTAATATCTCCATTGCCAATCGCGTCTTATTTAATGTGCCTCAGACAGTCGCGTCGGCCGAAAGAAGCTTTTCAAAGTTAAAATTATTGAAGAATTATTTGAGATTAACAATGACTCAAGAGAGGTTAAATGGTTTGGCTACATTATGCTTCGAGAAGAAATTTTTGGATGAGATTGGCATCGACCCCATCAAAAGTGACTTTGCATCGAGGAGTGTTAGAAGAAAATTTTAAGGTAATTTTGACGTATAAATTATTTGATACACGTATTGATTTTGGATGCAATTAAATATTATTGATAGCACTATATATATATATATATATATATATATATATATATATATATATATATATAATATATATATATATATATAATCATTTGCTATTACTATGAGGTGTATATTAAGGGCCCCGAGTTGTACGTTCGCCCCGGGTCCCAAAAACTCAGGACCGGCCCTGAGCGGAGGCGCTTATGGGTGTTTGAAGAGGTGCCACATGTGCACGACAAGGACTCGCTGGACGTCGGAGAAGCCAAGGGATGCATCATCACTGACCACTAAACCGCCACGCCAACGAAGAAGCTATAGTTAGGGTTCGGCCCGAGGGTGCGAGAGGGAGCGGAAGATCGAGCTACGACGAGGAATCTATACAGAAGAGTGAGGCGGGGCTGTGATGATGAACGATGGTGCAAATTAACTGGTGGCGGCCCGGAATTAGAGGTGCAGGGGAGAGACAAAAAGAGGGAGCAAGGTGAAGAAAAGCATGTCCACTAGGGAACCAATAGTACACGAAAGGAGAGCAACCACAGCTCACGCGACATCACGCTGACTAGGGGTGTCCACGTGGCAAAATAAGGGTGGGGCACTTGGACGACCCGATCAAAATTGGGGGCAGCGAAATCGATCGACCCAATTGAACCTAGGAGCTCCAACCCCAAGGAGCATAATGAATTAAGAGATATAATGGATGGACCTAATGTCAATGCACCCAAACATCTCTGATAAATTTATTCCATTGTTATGTACGCTTGATTATTATTCAGGTTTTGCCAGAATATATATTAAATCCAATTAGAATAAATGCAATTACATTTAACAAAAGAATTGAAAATAATATGCAAAGGAAGCATGCTACAACCAATCGCGAAAAAAGGCACCACAGTCATCGTTTACTCTAGAAGAACAATGTGAGACCAGCCGCAACAGCTACACCGAGCCGAGCCACCCTAGCCGCCGCGGCTGAACTTAATACAGTCTTGGACTGGCACCTACGCCGATTCCCTGTCCGCCGGCAACGCTGCACAGTCCGCACTTCTTTCGACTTGATGTTGACCTCGACCTTCATGCCGGCACCGCGGTGCTCGGGGATGCTGCAGATGAAGTACCGTGTCCCGACGGCAGCAAGCAGAACACCATCGTTACCAGTTGAATAAGTCGCTATGGGGCTCGAGCCGTTGCAAGAGTCATATCCCGCCTTCCTCACCTCCACCATGTTGTGCACGGCGGCGGGGTTCTGGAACTTTAGCTCATCGCCGGTGCTGAACCTGATGTTAGACTATTCCTTGGATCACAAGTTTCCTAGTCTAAGTCGGTTTGTAATATCTAGTCTAAATCGGTTTGTACCAATATATATAGCCATGTACCCTGTACTAAACATAATACAAGCAATAGTTTTATTCATCTATCATGGTATCAGATTTTTTATCCTAGGGTTTAGGGTATGGCTCCACCCACCCCACCACCGCCGCCGCCGCCCGGCTACTTCGAGCACCGGGCTGCTATCATCGCAAGAGCCGCCGCCGTGGCGGGCTCTTCTTCCTCTACTCTTTCCCTAGCACCACCAACACCTCCTACTACTCTTCTGGCTGCACCCATGTCGCTCGCTGACACCATCACCGATGTCAGCCCTTTCATCCACATCGTCCTCGACCTCGCCGCCCACAACTATTATCATTGGCGCCACCTCTTTGATCTACACCTGGGACGCTGCAACCTCCGCTCTAACGTCGCCGCCAACAGTCCTCCTCGCCCTCATGATCCTCAATGGGTGAAAGACGATCTCGCGATTGTTCAGTGGTTCTTCAACAGGCTTGATCACGACAGTGCCACCGCCGCCAACATCTGGGGCTCTCTTCACCAGCTTTTTCAGAGCAACAGCGACGCTCTGCACACCGAGCTTCGTAAACTGACCCAAGGCGATGCCCTGGTAAATCTTTTCTGTCAGCGTGTCAAGGCCATCGGCGATGACCTTCGCGAACTCGGTGATCCCGTCAGCAACACACAGCTCATCAACATCATCGTCGTCGGGCTGAGCGAGGATTTCGACAAGCAGGCCTCCTTCATCCCCATGATGCGGCCTCCTCCAACCTTCGCCGAAGTCCGCTCCATGCTGCAGCTCGCGGCAGACACTCAAGCTCGCAAGGACTCTCGCCCACGGGTCTTCCATGTTGCGGCTCGTCCTCCTACGCCGTCTCCATCAGCGCCTCCCCCACCAGCTCCTGCCGCCACGCCGTCCCCGACACCATCCGTGCAGCCACCTCCAGGCTGGCGCCCCAGTCCCAACTACCGCGGCAAAAAACCCATCTATAGGCCGCCCTCGACGCGCTCGGTGCCTCCTTCGACACCGCCGCCTTCAAACCCTGCGGCGGCTCCGAGTGCTCCACCTGCGGCTCCATCCTGGCGTCCTTCTCATGATCCATGGACCGGGCTTGTCCAGGCATGGCCTATGCCCTGGTCTGCCCCGTCCGCCCTTGGTGCTCCACCTGCCTACACCAGTGCTTGGCAACCCGGCCTTCATCCGCATACTGGTGCCCCTGGGTTGCTCACCCCTCGATAGCCGGCGAACGCATATCATGCTGCTCCATCGTATGCTCCTCATGGTGCTCCCTCGCCCTCTCCTGCTGACGGAAATCTCTACTACATGCCCTCGTTGACTCTCCTGCCTTCACCGGCATATCAGCCGCCGCTGCTACCCACACCAACCTCACTTGCACCGCCGAGCTGGGATCAAGCCACCTTTCTCCAAGCCATGAACAACTTTGCTGCCCAAGGAAACTCAAGTACGGATTGGATTTTTGATTCTGGTGCCTCTAGTCATATGTCTGCATCAAGTAATTTCCTTTCTTCTTGCACTCCTTCTCCGTTTCCTTCCATTACTCTTGGTGATGGTTCATCTATTCCCATATACTGTGTAGGTCAGGCTCAACTTCCCTCTCCCACTAAACCACTTCTTCTTCGCGATGTTCTTGTTGCATCCGCTCTTATTAAAAACTTAATTTCTATTCGCCGATTTACTTGCGATAATCTAGTTTCCGTTGAATTGACCCTTTTGGCTTGTCTGTGAAGGATTACCAGACCATGGCCGAGATCGCCCGCTTTAATAGCTCCGGTGAACTCTACTCTCTTCATGGTGTCCCTGCCGCCGCTCCTCCTACATCCATGGTGGCCTCCGTCGACCTTTGGCATCATCGTTTGGGTCATCCCAACCCTGCTGTTTTAGCATCTATACTTAGTGAATTTTCCATACCATGTAATCGTGATTCCCACAATTCTTCATTTTGCGAGTCTTGTCAGTTAGGCAAACATGTGCGTCTTCCCTTTAGCTCCTCTAGTTCTTCTAGTACTTATCCTTTTGAATTAATACATTGTGATTTATGGACATCACTCGTTGCAAGTGTTTCTAGTTTTAAATAATATCTTTTTATACTAGACGATTTTACTCACTTTGTATGGACCTTTCCTCTCCGCAACAAATCCGATGTTTACTCTCTTTTTCTAAATTTTCAGCGCTATATTTCTGTCCACTTCTTCCTCCCTATTCGTTTCATTCAGTGTGACAACGGCCGTGAGTTTGACAACATTCAAAATCGTACCTTCTTCTTAACACATGGCATCCTTCTTCGCTTCTCTTGTCCCTACACTTCTCCTCAAAACGGTAAAGTCGAGCGTTCTCTTCGCACCATCAATGACATTGTTCGTACACTTCTCGTTCAGTCCTCCATGCCATCAAAATTTTGGGCAGAAGCACTCCACACAGCCACCTTTCTTCTCAATATTCGCCCCTCCAAAACCAATCCAAATATCACTCCCTATTACTCTCTTTTCCTTTGCCATCCCAATTACTCCGAGGTTCGTGTTTTTGGCTGTCTTTGCTTTCCAAATGCCTATGCCACCTCTGAAAACAAACTTTCTCCACGATCTATCCCATGTGTCCTTGGTTTTTCCGTCAAACACAAAGGTTACCGCTGTCTTGATTTACACACTGGATGGGTACACGTGTCTCGCCACGTTACATTCGCCGAACATATTTTTCCTTTTGCTCAACGCACCGACACACCATCAATCATCCCTACCTCCGCCGCCACCTCTTCTCTCCATCCATTCCACCTCTACACTCCTGTCACGGCAACCCCACCTACCGCACCTACTGTCACGGCAACACCACCCAACCCGCCATCCAACACCCAGACACCACCCAACCCGCCATCAAACACCCAGTCACCAACCAAACCCACAACCAAACAACTCGCCACCACCCAACCCGCTATCATCCAACCCGCAACCACACAACCCAACACCACCCCACTCACCGTCCGCATCTTCTCCTACACCAGACACCCCCGTTTCCATCCTACCAGCTAAAGCTGTTCCTACCGTCGCCCCTGTCAATGATCATGGCATGCGTACTCGCGCCAAATCAGGTTTTCGTTAGCCCACAGATCGCCTCAACCTACATGCTACCACATCTCTCTGTTCCATCCCCAGAACTTACAAAACTGCTCTTCTTGATCCGAATTGGGCTGCTACCATGCAAGAAGAATACGATGCTTTAATTCAAAACAATACTTGGCAGTTAGTTCCTCGTCATTCCAATACAAATATCGTTTCTGGCAAATGGGTCTTTCGCCAAAAATTCCACTCTGACGGGAGCCTCTCCCGCTATAAAGCCTGTTGGGTCTGTCGTGGTTACTCTCAACAACATGGCATTGATTATGATGAAACATTCTCTCCTATTGTCAAGCCCAGCACCATTCGTATTGTTCTTAGCATCGCTATTTCCTCCGCATGGCCCATCCATCAACTAGATGCAAAAAATGCTTTCCTCCATGGTTCTCTTCAAGAGACCGTCTATTGTCAGCAACCTCTTGGTTTTGAAAATCCTTCCTATCCAAATCATGTATGTCTTCTCCAGAAATCTCTTTATGGTCTCAAACAAGCTCCACGAGCCTGGTTTCAACGTTTCTCTTCTTTCATCCAAACGATAGGTTTCACTTCTTCCCTTTCTAACACTTCTCTCTTTGTGTACCACCACAATTCCGAAACTGCCTACCTCCTTCTTTATGTAGATGACATCATTCTCTCCGCATCTTCTCAAACCTTTTTGGATCATTTTATTACCCTTCTTCGTTCTGAATTCTCTATGACTGATCTTGGTACTCTACATCACTTTTTGGGCATTGTTGTTCTTCGTCATTCTTCTGGCCTTTTTCTTTCCCAACGTCAGTATACTCTTGATCTTCTTAATCGTGCTGGCATGCTTGACTGTCAGTCCTCTCACACCCCTGTTGATACCAGTTTCAAACTATCCGCTGATGGTGAACCTTTCCATGATCCTACTCTGTACCGTAGTCTAACCGGGGCTCTACAATATTTCACTATCACTCGTCCTGAAATTTCCTTTGCTGTTCAACAAGCATGTCTCCATATGCATGATCCACGGCTTCCGCGTTATAATCATGTCAAATGTGTTCTTAGGTATTTGAAAGATACTCTTGATCATGGTCTTCACATCAATAAGTCCACTCCTCATTCTCTCACCGCATACTCTGATGCAGACTGGGCTGGTTGTCCAGACACTCGACGACCCACATCCGGTTTTTGTGTTTTTCTGGGTAACAATTTGATTTCTTGGTCCTCAAAAAGACAGGTTATGGTCTCCTGCTTGTCCGCTGAGCTGAGTACCGTGTTGTGGCACATCCTGTCGCTGATACTATTTGGGTTCGTCAGTTGCTCTCAGAACTGCACCGACCGATTGAGCAGGCTACTATTGTATATTGTGATAATATTTCAGTTGTTTACGTGTCTGGAAATCCTATTTAGCATCGCCGGACCAAACACATTGAGATTGATATTCACTTTGTTCGAGAGAAGGTGGCTCTTGGACAAGTTCGTGTGCTCTATGTTCCTACTACGGCTCAATTTGCTGACATCTTCACCAAAGGACCTGCTACTAAGCCATTTCAAGAGATACGTTCCAGTCTCAACGTCATCGAGCCTCCCGTTGATACTGCGGGGGGATGTTAGACTATTCCTTGGATCACAAGTTTCCTAGTCCAAGTCGGTTTGTAATATCTAGTCTAAGTCGGTTTGTACCAATATATATAGCCATGTACCCTATGCTAAACATAATATAAGCAATAGTTTTATTCATCTATCAAATACAATCTAATGTCGTTAGATTAATCAAATCCCGCGGGAACGCAATGGGGTATCATCTAGTTATATTGACGACGCTTCGATCCCTGCCTGGGTCAATTATGGCTCGATTCAAATAGATATTCAATGCCTCAATGATTTTGTGGTCAAGCATGACGCCATTGTGCATGTAAGGATATACGTCGGTCTTTAATAAGCCTTCATTACGGGTGGTCAAGAAGCCAAAATATGGAAGGGTCAGAAGATTCCCTGAGAAGTTCTAAAGCCAGGTTGCATGGCACTATCGAGGCCTGGTCCAGATAGTTAATTAATGGAGACATCGGGAAAATTGAGGTTGGTGTGGTTTATTTGACATGGGAGGAGCCCAACACAATTTCATCTCGGGAGATTCCGAGAGAAGCATGGCCAAAACTCTAGACAAACTTGAGAAATACACATGGTGTACTAAACCTACGGTGGCCCATTGGCTAGGAAGCAGCCAATGGGCTGGTCTCAAAGCCCAATGGCCAAGGTGTGGCCTGGGATCCTTGCTCCGCGGGAAGCCCTCCCTCCGGGAGGATCTCATCTTGGCGTGCAAGTCAAGAAGCCCTCGTCCGATCTGGACCCTAGGTCGGTTAGCAAAAGGTATAACCTTGAACCTCGAACACCTTTATAAGACGAGACCAGGGGTAGTTCGACGCATATGACAATAGCACCATCGTCTCGATAGCATTATCACCACATACCCCCTCATATGAGGCGTTGTCCCCCATCAATCAAATCGAAAGTAGGAGTAGGGTCTTACCTCCATGACGAGGGCCCGAACCTGGGTAAACTCACCACGTGTGAATCCCCTCTAGTACTTCCGATCCTGCGCACCATCCTCTCGGGACTACTGACGGTTTTCAGTACCTTCACTAATTCTTTTGGGACACAAGACGAAAACGAAATGTGACAAAGCTTTCAAGGCTTGGCGAGCTAAAGTCTTGTAATTTCTGTTTCTGCTTTTTTTTGGCTCAATTTGTTAGGGTTTGTTTTCTTCGTTTATCTTCTTTTTAGGCTCATCTCAAACCAGTGTATACATACACTTCCCAATAATATAAAAAGTTGCAGTGGGTGTTTACCCCACTGTTTCGCCTTAAAAATCATGTTACTTATATAGACGAATTTATCTCTGCCTGAATTTCTGTTGTATATAATGGATGGATGTAATGTCATTGCACTCAACACATCTTTGATAAATTTATTTCATGGTTACAAGCTTGGTTATTATTTGGGTTTTTGCAAGATATGTTGAATCCAATTATAATGAATGCAATTACATTTACAAAAGAACTGAATTTAATACACAACGGGACCATGCTACGGCCAATCAAGGAAAAAAGGACCACAATCATCGTTCACTCTAAAAGAACAACGTAAGACCAGCCGCAACAACTATCAGACCGAGCCGGGCCACCGTAGACTGGTCAACGCCAGCCGTCGCAGCTGAGCTTAATACTGTCTCAGACTGGCAGCGACGCCGGTTTCCTGTCCGTCGGCACCGCTGCACAGTCCGCACTTCTTTCGACTTGACGTCGACCTCGACCTTCATGCCGGCGTCGCAGTGCCCAGAGACGCCGCAGATGAAATACCGGGTCCCGACAGTAGCAAGCGGAACAACATCGTTACCGGTCGGGAAAGTCGCTATGGGGCTGGAGTCGTTGCAGGAGTCATACCCCGCCTTCCTCACCTCCACCACGTTGTGCACGGCGGCGGAGTACTGGAACTTGAGCTCATCGCCGGTGCTGAACCTGATTCTCGGAGCCCACTCTGAGTAGTTGGTCTGCAGGTCCCACGATCCATCCGGTGCGCCCACGGTGTGACCGGCGCCGAGCGCCGTCCCAAGCATGGTCACAGCCATGGTGATCAGGAGAAGAGCTTTGGTCCCCATAGATTAAATGTGGATCTACTAGCTAGCTAACTAGTACTAAGTTAAAATATGACGGGAGATGGAAGTACGCGCTAGAGAAATGATCTTGCTGTCCGATCAACTAACGAACTGAAGCTCCAAGGAAGCTAGAGAGAGAAATGGCTGCAGGATGGACGGTGCTGTGAGATCATTGATACTAATGTGTCGACATATATAGGCGATGTATGTGTTCAAGGATCATCGGGTGTAAGCTTAAGCGCGTTGACCAGGTGACGTAGAGTAGGTCATCTAATATACATGAATATGAACGTGTGCACGTTAGTTCAATCGTGAAACTGATATGTATTGCCATCAGTAGACCGGGTCTGAGAAAAAACAATTAATTACCAAATCCTCAGTAGACCTTGTGCAAACAATTAATTAAGACATCATCAGTAGCCATCAGTAGACCTTGTCCAAACAATCATCCGGATGCCCGCACGAGCGTATTGAACATAAATTAATCAAACATAATCTCTAATTAAACATGATGAACGTGTTAATGTGTGCATATTCCGTCCGTACGTTAGAAATTATATAATTAATTAAGATGTATGCCACTATCAAAATTTGCGGGATAAAAACATGTCATTTGTTCAAAAGTTACTAGTTAAGATTAATGTTGTGTTGACCAAATTGTAAAGCTGCATAGTCTAGAGAAATGCCTAGTTTTATTAAAGACAAGTGAAAAAGAAAAAACAAAGATAAATTTAGCAACAGGAATACCTAAGCTGTCATATTATCAATGAGCGGACTAGGGACCCATGTGCCGTCACCCCCCCCCCGCCCCCCCCCCCCCCCCCCCCCCCCCCCCACCTCACACCCCCCCCCTCCCCCTCTCATGCATCACGTATGCATGCATCACAACACTCAAGTGTGTGTGTGTGCGCGCGCGCGTGTGTGTCTTGATATCACTAAAGACTAGACAATGCCCCGAGCGTTGCTGCGGGATGCAAATGTGACAAATAGAATAAAAGTGAGGGGCAAACTAAGAAGAAAAAATTGTATGGAAATAAAAGAAAGAGAAAACGGAAGATGGTGCATGCAATGTAACTATGAAATCATCTTACCCGGTACCATCAGTTTGTGATTAAATTTGAGCCTGCATGATCTTAATTAGTATTTTGTTGGATGATCTAAAGTACTTTGTTCAACCCAATGTTCAGAAGACAATGCAACATGGATGTCCTATTAATACAAAAATAGTGGGAAATAATTTATCTAAATATACAGAAACCAGAGAAAAAGAGAAAGAAAACAACATGATCGTTAGAGAATATACTCAAAGATACTACTGCGATACAAATTTGAATGAATAACCTTGCCAGGTCTTATTACATCAAAATATGTAGGTACATGCGTCTAAAAAATATATGGAAGTATGGTGGGCATTATTTAATCGATTAAATAGTTGTAAAGATTTACCTGTAAACTTAAGAAGGACAAAAGTTCTGTAATCATATGGAAATATAGCAATGTTACCCATATTCGTAAGTCAAGCACAATATATATTAGTTTTCTAGCAGCAAGCATCAAAGCAGAACTGCATCTTAAATTTGTAAACAGTGCCACTATATTTGTAGTAGCACCAATCGTTCCACCAATGCTGTTTGCTAACTCCCAGAAATGCATCCTACAACCTGTAACCTGCAGGTAACAAAAGAGTATCCAATAAACTTAAAAATCAAGGGAAAACATAACAGTAGATACTTTTTCAACAGGAATCCCATTGAAATTCGACTCAGAAATATTATTTAATTACTAATAAATAATAATGGGTGCTCTTTTATGCAAGGGAACGATTCAGTGGAAGGGAAATTGGGAGCATCTCATCAATTATTCACTTCATCTTGATTATTCACCTTACCTCCCTTGGGAACACACGCCTAGAAATTCCATCAAGCACCTAGCAAGCATAAATCTGCCAGAGGGCAAGGGTGATAATGTGGTTGATGGACAGGACGGGAGCATGGGAGAAATTAAGAGGAAACAACTTTGCAGTATTGATAGAAGACTATTACCTTCGTCGACCTCTGGTTGTGGCGATCCTCTGCTGCGGTGGCATGCTACTGGTGAGCGCTGAGGCGGGCGACCATGTCGTCAAGCCATTGACGACAGCCATGAAAGAAACAGAGGGGTCGTGGACTCATGGGCAGAGCTTCTTCCGTTGACTTCTAGGGCGCCCTTTTTTTATCAGGACCACGAATCCTCGATGTAATGTTTTCTTGGCCATGGTCTTACGGATCTGGAGTAATGCCTTACCGATGCTTGTAGTGAAGGCCGAGCGCAGCAGATGACGCACAGGATCTGGAAAGGCATGACATTGCGGAACCTATGGTCACGTACCTGATTCGGGTCTCACGGGGATGTTACGGGGATTCACGAGCTTGACGACGAGGTGGACCGGGCACAGGTCAGGCGCGGCGAAGCAGGTGGGATCGTTCTCGACCATGAAACCGAAGCCGCCGCAGCTCAGGTTGATGCCCTCCTGGTGGCGCTGCTCCTTGGGGTAGTCGAGCAGGGCGATGTGGGCGAGGTAGTCCGCTCAGAAGCGGTACTGGTTACTGGGCGGCGGATGGATTATGATGTCCACCGAGGGCTCCTGCAAGCATCGCTGCAGATCGGTGATACTCATCTCTGGGAGAGGGGCGTCAGGGGCATGTACACGTTGATGAAGGCCGGGCGGGTCGTCCGACGCTCCCGCTCCGGAGTAGTCACGCGGACCGCCGTCGCCGGAACTGGGACGCTGGTGGGCAGAAACACGTTGAGGGTTACCAGCCTTCCAGAGGCAGCCGGACTGGCGCTCTTGCTGGAAGAGCGCCGTAGGCGGACACCGGCTCTGCTCCGCACTGTTGATATGGGAAAGATTCGTGTTCTCCTTTGATTTTTCTATAAGCGAAGAGGAGTCGGCGAGGGAGGGGGAGCGGAGAAGGCCACCAGCTCGTCCGGGCTTCCGAAACAAATCTCAGATTTTTATTGCGCAGCTCGGGAAGACGAACTTGTGTCTTCGATAAAAGCCACAACTGAAGGCTACGTGGGGCAGATGACAGTTACAGGATGTGGGGACGTGACTGAAGGCTTATGTGGCGTGGCTGATTGGCTGCTTCTAGAAAATGAATAATGACGTGGTACATCGTTGATGTGGACAGTGTGCATGATGAGAGAATAGGGAGTAGTGGGGAGCAACTTCTTAAGAATGATAGATTCCATCAAATTTAAATTTGTTACCAATTCCATATCGCAACGCATTAATCCGATTGACGATCCATTTCCACCTTTAGCTTCCCGCGGTAAGATCTTCAATAATAGATCTCATGTCGACATGTTTCCACAAAAAGGCAATACTTACCAACTTATTGTCACTTAGTTATCAGGTCATTAGCCAATTAGTTGTCATATATCCTATATAACTAAATAGGTGATCTTCACCAATAAATTATTCTTAACATGCAAATATGCCATCTTAACATGCAATCATGCATGGAAAAAATTCACCTCAACATGCACCCTTGCATGAGAATTTCATCATGTCATCCTACCTATACAATAAATATAAATATTCTACGTACTTATAATTAATTTCATACATGTTCTCATTTTCATCTATCCTAGTGTTAACCCAAATACTCATGTTAAATACAATCAAATCTCATTAGATTAATCAAATCCCGCGGGAACGCAATGGAGTATCATCTAGTTATATTAACGATGATTCGATCCTTGCCGGGGTCAGTTATGGCTCGATTCAAATAGATATTCAATGCCTCAATGATTTTGTGGTCAAGCATGACGTCATTGTGCATGTAAGGATATACGTCGGTCTTTAATAGGCCTTCATTACGCGTGGTCAAGAATCCAAAATATGGAAGGGTCCGAAGATTCCCTGAGAAGTTCTGAAGCCAGGTTGCATGGCACTATCGAGGCCTCGTCCAGACAGTTAGTTAATGGAGACATCGGGAAAATTGAGGTTGGTGTGGTTTATTTGACACGGGAGGAGCCCAACACAATTTCATCTCAGGGAGATTCCGAGAGAAGCATGGCCAAAACTCTAGACAAACTTGAGAAATACACATGGTGTACTAAACCTAGGGTGGCCCATTGACTAGGAAGCGGCCAATGGGCTGGCCTCACTAGTAGAAAATAGGACATCAGTCCCGGTTCCAGAGGGCCTTTATTCCCGGTTCTGCAACCGGGACAAAACGATCGGGACTAATGCCCACCACTTTTAGTCTCGGTTGGCTTAATTACGAACCGGGACTAAAGAAGCTCCACGTGGCCGCTGTGGGGCGCCCAGGCAGGAGGACCTTTAGTCCCGGTTGGTAACACTGACCGGGATTAAAAGACAGCCACGTGTCAGCAGCTGCCAGGCGCTGGTTTTTTTTTAAAGGAGGGGTTTAGGGGTTTTCATATTGTGTTTTCCCCTTTTATTTTTGTGTTTATCCTTCAATTCTTTTACATTTAGGGTTTCATTTTTATTTAATGTTTTCCATTCAACTCGACGCTAGCTACTACATATAGCAATGAAGGAACCATTACACAAGATCGTCATGAACATATATAGAGAGAAGTCACCTCTATTTCTCCGTGCTTGGTCGAACAACAATTTTTCGTATATCTATCCGACGCTACTACATATATACAATATAACATCTCTTACGATCCTTGACATCATCTACCAAAATCCATTTGCAATTCCTAATGGTATTCTCCGTCTTTAGGTATGACGTGGTCAACAAAGAATCCCGCCAATTCCTCTTGAATTGCTCCTATGCGATCATGTGATAGGAGTTCTTCCCGCTTCTCCCACATCTAATTTAAAGAAGGGGGTCAACACATATATATGAATGAAACTCAACACAATTGATGGTAATAAAATAAAATTGTGAATATTGTTTACATACTTCAAATTGTTTGTCAGACAAGAAGCCCCGCTCAGTGGTCGAGTGGCGAATGAACTCGCAAACGTGGTATCCACATAAATTATTCCCGCCTGCCTGCCACAAGCACTTTACGAGAATAGAGTTCAATCAAACTGAAAATCAAGAATCAATGAGAGATGCGTGGAACTAGCTAGTACTACTTACTTTGGGGTGTATAAATCGCAGTTCGTTCTTCAGACCCGGAACCATTCCGGTGAACTTTTTTCAAACCCTGCCAGGCAAAGAAAATGATTACTTGATATCAGAAAATGAATGAAAGTTGCCGATATGGTGCGATAATGATTGAACTTACTTCTGGAGCATTTCACTCATGTTCGCCCATAGCTTAGACTCTTTACGTCTCGAGTCTAAGACAGTTACTACTCCCCCGTCAAGCTTAATGGATAGCAGAATAAAGTGAAAGTTGCGCACGCATAACTCATCAATTACACTTAACCTCGAGTAAGCGAAACCGAATATGCACAAGACAGTAACACTCGCTTGAAGTTGTAAGGAAAGAGTATTTCCCTTTTGTTTTGATGTCGAAGGAACGTGTCTAGCAAGTTTTCCTCAGTAACTTTGGCTCTGTTTTGTACCGTAAATTCATTTACGGTATTTGGGCTAATGAACCCAATGTCATAGATTTGTCCTCTTTTGCATTCGACGATCTTCAATCTGCATAATATAGTGAGAATAATTATATATACATGCAATGAACGAGCTGAGCCAGAGGCTTAATTATAGAAATAATACTTACATACAGTAGAAAGTCATGAGAGTTTTGTCGATGACGTCTTGATTGAATAACTGAAATAATTCCATAAATTCAATGTACATCAGGTCGACTCCAATGAAGTCGTGCTCATCTTTAATTCCCAGCAAGATACTGTCGGTCCCATCCTCGCTACAGGTTTCCAAGTACCAGTCATGCAATCTTCGCATCATCGTTGGTAGACGCGGGAGCTGATCAGGTTTGACGAGAGGCTTCCCGTGCTCGTATCTAAAAGGCGCTACTACCTTAGCCATTTCAAACTGTACATCATCGCCCACGTAATCACCAAGAGTGGTACCGGGCGCTAGCCCCGGATGATTAGCGATATCGGTAAACACCTTGAGCGGGGGGCACGATTGCTTCTCCTATTCGCCGAGCTGGGGAATTGTTTTCCCACTTCGTCTTGCAGCACTGGTAGTACTTCCCGACCGCCGCGCTTCATCAAATGTCTTTGCAATACAGCGGTCATAGTGTGATTGCGGCGGAGGCGGTGGTGGTCGCCTAAGGGCATCCAGAGAGTGCTTCGCTTTCACCGGATCTATTATTTCCTTCGGAGGTGGACGTTTTGGTTCAAAATGGGCCTTCACTTCAGCAGCCACGATGTCCTTGTTTTCCTCGTCAGTCCTGTCATATGGTAACTTGGCAGGAGCCTTGAGGCTTGGACCAGCTCTGAATTTCTTCCCTGTTGTACTGCTACCCGCCGGTGCGGCGGTGGCTCTCTTCCACCGTTGCTGAGGCGGCGGAGTTCGCTGACGCGGCGGAGGAGGCGGAGTCCGCTGACGCGGCGGAGACAGCTGAGGCGGAGGAGGATTCTGCTAAGGGGCCTCCTCCGCTGGAGTCTGCTGAGGCGGCGAAGGTGACTAACGCACCGGAGATGACTGAGGCAGCGGAGATAGCAGAGCTGGACTGTGAGGAGTCTGCTGAGGGACCTCCTCCGGCTGAGTCTGCTGAGGCGGCGTCCAGTTTGGAAGCAAGATGTTTTCCTTTCTCCATAGACAGGTAGTCCTTAAGGCATTTTCCAGAAGAATCTCCCCTTCACCTGTAGGGTACTCAAGCTCCAGCCCCTCAAATCCATCCATTATTTCATCCACCCCGACAATAGCAAAGCCATCTGGAATCGGAGCGAAATGGAAAGTTCCATCAGGTCGAGGAGGTAAGACATAGCTGACCGCCACCTTCAAGGTTAGGTTATGGCATTTCGCCATTAGCACACAATGTTCATTCTCCGTGATACCATCCACGAGGTAGCGAGGAGCCGTGATATCAGGCTGAACGAGCTCCGTGGAAGCCACGCTGCTTTTCCGCTGAGATAGTGAGGTAGCTTCATGTGTAGTATCGAATGAAGGATCTTCGTGCCGTTGAGATGGTGGGCCGGTAGCTCACTGGCTCTCAAGTTCCTCTAGTTTCGCTAATCTTTGTTCCATCTTCTGCATTTGGTCTGCTTCCTGTTTCTTCTTTCTCCCTCGGCTTCTATAAGTGGCACTACTGTCCGAAAACCCATACTTCCAGGGAATGGAGCCTGATGTGCCTCGTGTTCGTCCAGGGTGTTCAGGATTCCCGAGGGCCTTTGACAGCTCGTCCTTCTCTCTCTCGGGATGGAACCTCCCTTCCTGCACATCCTGGATTGCTTCCCGAATCTTTTTGACGGGTGTTTCAAGTTGAGCTTTCGTGTAAACACATTTCCCTGTTTTTGGGTCCAAAGTTCCCTCAACCCCGAAGAACCAAGTCCTTGCCCAATCGGGCCAGTTCAATGTCTCTGGTTGGACCCCTTTAGCAAGCAGGTCGTTCTCAACTTTGTCCCACATAGGTCGGGCTTTGCTGTAGCCACCTGACCCCGTAACATGGTGATACTTCTTCTTTGCAACATTTCTCTTATTTGTCTCTGACCTTTTCTTAGCCTTCTCCGATTTCTTGTATGCCACAAATGCGGGCCAGTGATCTTTTATCTTCGCATACTGACCGGTGAATTCTGGAGTCTCGTCTTTGTCGACAAAATGGCTCAATTTTTTCTTCCAGTTCTTGAATAGTTCTGCCATCTTCTTAAGAGCCCACGACTTGACTTGTCGCTGTATAACTGGGTTATTTGGATCCTCCTCTGGCGGTAGGCTGAAATTTGTCATCAGCGAGTTCCAAAGCTCATCTTTCTGTCTATCATTGGCATAAGAAACTTCAGGGTCCTTCTTCTTATTCCATTCTTGGATGCTGATCGGGACGCTATCCCTAACAACAACTCCGCACTGATGTACAAATTTGTCTTTGGTCCGCTTGGGAGCAATCGGTTCGCCATCTGGAGCGACTACTTCGATCATGAACCTTTCATCCTGGCCCAACCTTTTCTTCGGGCCTCGTCTCCTTACAGAAGTTTGGCTCGATCCGGAGGGCTAAAAGAAGAAAGAAGCGTTAATATATGTACATACCAAACAATTAATATATATATATATATATATACCTCGTCGGACTTTGCAACAGTTAAGGCTCCAACACCGGCGGAGCCGTCATGATCTCCTCACTCCTCCATTCGATCACCGGAGCCGTCATGATCTCCTCCCTCCTCCATTCGACCACCGGAGCCTTCATGATCTCCTCCCTCCTCCATTCGATCACCCGAGCTGTCATCCTCTCTTTCCTCGCCATCGATGTCGTTGAGAAACGACAAGGTGATATCACCTCCGTCGCGGATTATATCCCCCAACAACTCTTCTTTTTCTAAGTCTCTGTCCATAGTTTCTTCAAATATTACAATGTAACACCCCTGTGTAATAGCCACTCTGGTTACATGCTAATAATGCCAAGTCATATCATTTGCAGTGCCTAGTCATAGTGGTTAACCAAAACAATTCAAACTCTATTCTGGAAATCACCTCAAATTCAAAGGGCAAAATAAATTTGCTCAAACACTGTTGGAAAAATGTTCCTTAAATAGCAAATATTCCAGAAGCACTCATAAAAATATAAACAATGATGTTGGAGTTAGTTAAATGACTCAAACCACATGAAACAGTACCAAAACAGAATTATTTAATCTAATTAAATTCATTTCAAAATCAAATGAAATCCAAATCTGCTCAAACAAGTTTTTGGTGACAAGGAATATTGCATTGTAATATTTGGGCCTAGTCTCATATTTTACAAAAGTGCAAAAGTGTCCTGACTAATACAAAACAGAAAAGAAATAAAAGAAAAACACAAAACACAAAACAGAAAACAGAAAAACATAACGAGGCACTGTGCACTGGGCCTAAGTGCACAGTGCCCCGATTGCCAGCCCATCCGGCCCACCAGCCCATTCCCCTCTCTCTCTCTTAGATGCGTGTCGCCGCCGTTGTGGAGGAGCGCGCGCGCGCCGGTGCGGCGCCGACACCGCGACCGCCCGCGAAGGGATAAGGCCAAGGCCGTGCTTCCCCCCTGGCCTCCTCCGCCATTCCCCCCCCCCCCACTTTCCTCGCTCGCTCCTCCCTCCTCTCCCTCAAGCACTCCCCTCCCCTTCCTCTCTGCCCGAGCGGCACTGATGCCGTGCACCGAGCTCCGACGCGGCCATCGACGCCCGCCTGCCTCACCGACTAGTCCGGTGGACTCGCCGCGGTCTCCCTCTTCTTCTGGTGGTCTCAGGCGAGGCCGGGGAGCCGTGCAGCGGCCGTTCGTCTCCATCCCCTTCTCCGACCGCTGCGGAGCTCCGGCGACCCTCCGCCGACCGCTGCTGCTACTAAGCAGACCACCGGCCTCCGTGTGCCTCTCAGTGAGCATCTGCCCTCTTCCCTGACCCTTTGTTTGCTCGCGCGCGTGCTAGATTGACGGCGCCGCTTGGACCCATAGCTCGCTGCCGCCATCGCCGGCGATTACCTCGCTCCCGTGCCGTTTTGCCCAGATGCTTGGCACCGATGAGATTCCGGGGTCCTGTAGAGCTCGCCTGCAAAGCTAGTTCACCCGAGCGCGCCGTGTAGCCGCGTTTCCGGAGAAGCCCGATTCCGGCCGCAGCATTCGTGCTCGCCGCCGTCGCGTAGGACTACCCCGACCCCAACCAGCACTGCCAACGGGCGCGGCATCAATCAGCCGTTTGAATGCAGCAAACGGCACACGATTTGCTGCCCCCTAGAGGAAATCCGAACCTCTCCGGCGAGGTAGCCGCCGCGAGGGGCTCGCCGGAACCATTCCGGCGCCGACGCCGACGTGGCGACGACGTGGCCGTGCCTGGGTCACTAGCCACTGGGTCCCACGGGTCCAATGCACCAGTTGACCAGGTCAACCACGCTGACGTGGCAACCACAGCCACTGCCAGGCGGGCCCCACTTGCTTAATCCATGTTTTTAATAATTAAAAATTAATTAGAATAACTGGTAGACACTGACATGTGGGGCCCGTGTGCTAATTAACCCAAACAATTAATTTTAAATCTCTGATTGTCCACTGTGTCACTGACCAGTGGGTCCCACTGGTCAGGTTTGACTCTGGTCAGCCGCAATTAACCTCCTGACGTCACAGTGACGTCATAATTCAACTCTGTTAATAAAAATAATTTCAGAAAATTATTTAAACTTCGAAAATTCGTAACTTTTAAACCGTAGCTCAGATCGAAAAACTTAAAACATGAAAGTTGCTCAGAACGACGAGACGAATTTGATCGTGTTGTCTGTTTCGATGCCGGAACCCCCTACGTAGGAGAACTCATAACTCCGAGCCCGATTCCGGTAGATGAATAGTGCACACACACACCGGTTAATAAATCCAACGTTAATCCTAAAATAACCAAAATGACTTAGACATATCTTTAGGCAACCCTGCACTGCATTGTAGCATAGCATGCCCCGTGTTGCATTTGACTGCATTATGTTTACCTGTTTCCTCCCCCTTCTCTCTCTCGATTAGACCCTGACGTTGATGTAGCTTCCGAGGCAGACGCCGCTCCGGAGAACGACTATGTCCCCGACGACCAGCCACTTGCCCCAGAGCTTGTAGGCAAGCACCCCCTTTTTGAGAATTCCGATATCGCCCATTCTCTTCTCTCTTATGCTTGCATTAGAATCTGCTGCTGTTACTGTATCCTATATCTGCTGCATAGCCTGTTTACTTGTAACCTGCTATTGATACTTACCTGTTATCCTAAACTGTTTAGAATAGATTGAGTAGAGACCGACAGAGACCCCCACTTTTATCCCGACTACCCCGCTGGATTATCAGAAGACCCGAACAATGGGATTGAAGACCAGGAACCGACACCGCACGTCACTTCCCCTTAGTTGCCGACACTACTGGGTTACTATCGAGTGCCGAGGGTGATACCTCGTCAGCACTTCTGATGATAACCTTGTAGGTTAGTTATTCGGTCGTGGTAAGCGAGGGTGATTCCTCCTCCACCACCCCCGATAACGACGTCGTCGCGCAACTCCTCAAGTGTGGACCTCGAGGGTGATTCCTCCTCCGTTCACCTTGACGGTAACATCAGAGGGAATTCCATCGAGCCTGTCCTACGGTAACGGACACTCGGAGTTGTATCCCGATCAGTACAACTAGAACTTGAGATGAAATGGATAGTATGGCTCTGGGATTGCTTTCTCGCAGGGAGTCGAGGAAGAATCTCTGGCCGAGGTTGATAACATTACTACTACTTTACATTATGTTAATCTACACTCTTCTAATGCTGCAAGACCGATGAAGATGATTGAAGATGCTAGTCTTCGATAGGACTAGGCTTTCCCCCTCTATTCTGGCATTTCTGCAGCCTAGTCCACATATATAGCCCCCTTTGAAAATGTTGCATATGTAGTGTAGATCCTTGCTTGCTGAGTACTTCGGATGAGTACTCATGTTTGCTTTATTTTCTTTTTCTCCCCATATCCATTTGACGCCGCCAGATGACGGAGCCCCTGAGATAGCAGCCCCCGTCGACGACTACGGTTACTACTACTACCCTCCCGGCGAGTACTACTACGAGGAGCCGACTGACGACCAGGAGTAGGATTCGGAGGGTCCTAGGCAGGAGGCCTACGCCTTTCGATCGTAGTGTTTTTATTTTGCCCCGCCTTCATAAAGGCTTATCTCTATTTCTGTAATATATCTGTACCCAGATATCTGATGCTTCCGCTGACACTTGTATGCCATCGAGCTATGTATTCGAGCCCTCGAGGCCCTGGCTTGTAATATAAAGCTTGTATGAATTTATTTATGTTTTAGAGTTGTGTTGTGATATCTTCAAGTGAGTCCTTAGGCTTGATCATGTGCATTTGCGTGTATGGTTAGTGCACGATTAAGCCGGGGTCGTCACAGGTTGGTATCAGAGCCGACTGCCTCTAGGAATCCCCCGTTCCAATTCCTTGGCCGATGTTGAGTCTAGTGGTCCAAAACTGTTTTACTAACATGGCTGTGTGGCTTATGGGCCCACGTCGCCAATTGGGTGGTACTAGGATCTTTTATTCCTTGATCTTTACTCTGGGACTCTGATCTCTCATCTATTTGGGTTTAATAAAATTTACTAACACCGACACTTAGGATCTCGTAAATTCCGTCCACCCGGAGAGCTGGATTTCTGTGCGATTTCCCTATCATTGATCTGATTAGTCTGATAATCATTTTCCTTTCCATTGTTTTGTTTAACCTTTCCTTCCGAGATTTGTTATATTTCTCATCGTCATATGACAACCCTGAACTTCTTTGTTTCAGATGGATCGTCTGTTCCCGCCACGTCCTATGACCCAGCTCGTGCTTCGCACTTGGGCTCGTGATGCCCCTGGGTTTCCAGCTGTTCTGATCGCTCTCTTGACCAGAATGGGTTACCGCTGGTACCCTGAGTACATGGTCTACGAGGTTTACCACGAGTTCAACCAGGAGCAATACTATGCTGATGTTCGTATCTATGATCAGCAGGATAACTCAGACACTGAGCTACACCTTTTCCACGGTATCGGCGTGACGATTGATATGGCAGTCCATGATGCCGCTTACTCTGCTGCCGCACGCCTTCGAGGAGAGCACAGCGCTAGCTTGGATGCTTCTGAGTATCGATACATTCCGTATGCCCCTATTGGAGATGCTGCTGGATACTACACAGCTACCTGTGCCCCGTACGAGCCTCGTCGCTACGATCAGTGAGTTCTGATTCAGTGTACTCAGGCTCTGGATCGCACTGTTCGCGCTCTAGCCGACGAGTTGTTTGCCACTCGAGTACGACTCTACGAGGCTATGACGCAGTTGCTACCAGCTGTTCGTGCAGGGATACATCCGGAGCACATTCTTTACCCGCGCAGGACCGATATGCCACCAGGGATCGATTGGCCTGTTGTGGGAGGTCATACACCTGCACGTGGACCTCTTCTTTCAGCTCGAGACCGGGTTCTGCATCAGAGTGCACATGGAGCGCAGGATCCTACTACGACGAACGTCCGTCGTCCGCACTTGCAGCTACCCCATTTCAGTGGTTTTCTCCGACATTGATGTAGCCTTTGCTATGTCCCGTTGTGTACTTCCTTACCGCATGCCTGCGCGCCGCCTAGTATGTCTAGCTTTTAAATTTGCGTCGTTGTGCTGCCCGTTTGTAACCGACTCTGTATGGATCTGTATGACTTAATGACTACTATTAAGCATCTGTTGTACTACTTAAATTCCATCGCATTACATCATGCATGTCGCTAAACACTCGCATTGGCTTCTGCTAAACTATCCCTGTTGATTTAGCAGGATGGCAGATAACAATCCACCATCGCCGATGCAACAGTTTGAACTTAATCGGCAGTTTATGAATGGGATTATACAACAGTTCCCTCGTCCCAATGCCGACCAGCCGCCACCTTCCATCACCTTGCCAGAATTTATGCGACTCAACCCGTCGTTCTTTCGCAACACAGTCAACCCGCTGGATGCCGATGATTGGCTGCGTGACATCTCCTATGAGATGGAGTCTGCTGATGTCGCCCCGGCCAATTATGTCACCTTTGCGACATACCTACTGAAGGGTCCCGCATCACAATGGTGGGCCACTCACCGACAGACCCTACCACCTGGTACCGTCGTCACTTGGGCAGAATTCAAGATTGCTTTCCGTGCCCGCTACATTCCTCAAGCTGTCATAGCCCGAAAGAAGGCCGAGTTCCGTAGCCTCGTTCAGGGCAACAAGACTGTAGAAGTCTACCAGCGAGAGTTCCTTGATTTGTCTTGTTATGCTGAAGAAGACATTCCTCCTGATGACTGAAGGCAGGAGAAGTTTCGTGAAGGGCTGCATCATGATATTCAGTTAGCCCTGCTCGTCCAAGACTATCCTGACTTCACCACCTTGGTGAATAAGGCTATCATGGTCGAGACTGGTCTGAAGAAGCACAAGGAAGCAACCAAATGCACTCGTGAAGCGGGCTCATCTTCGGGCTCGTCTTCCCAGAAGCGCCGCATCTGGATACCTCAGAGCATGTACCGTCCAGCAGCTCCTGTGAACAGGCCTTCTTATGCTGCACCTCGTCTGCCTCCTCCACCACCGAGGCAGCCTCTGCAAGCTCCAGCACCTCGAGCTCCTGCACCTCGTCCTGACAGTGGACTATGCTTCAAGTGTGGCCAACCAGGTCACCGTGCTAGGGATTGTTCTCAGAAGCAGAATCAGTTGGTTCTTCCTCTTGCTGGCCGTGGTACTCCTCAGCAGCGCAACAACAATGCCAGACCTTCTTATGGTCGTGGGCAGTACTACCACATTAACATGTCTGAAGCTCCGGATCAACCTGAAACTGTGATGGGTACACTTCTCGTTAATTCAGTACCAGCATCCGTTTTATTTGATTCAAGAGCATCGCATTCATTTATGTCAGATAAATTCGCACTCATGCATGAAGTTAAATGTGATATGCTACCCCAAAAGATATGAGTAAATACTCCCGCGGGACACTGTCACACCTCCTTGGTTAGCCCCGATGTCGTGATTAATATCGAAGGGTTGGAGTTCCGAGCATCCCCCATTATTCTCAACTCCTCTGATATTGATCTTATTCTGGGAATGGATTGGTTGAAGGCTCATTATGCCTCAATCAATTGTGCCACTAAAGTTGTACATCTCCTGCACCCATCGAATGAGATAGTGAATTATCAAGCTCACCTCACCCAGAACGCTGAGGCTCAAATTTATGCCTTGAATTCGTTGAACGCTTCTCCGCTAGAGGGGATCGAGAAAATCCCAGTCGTCTGTGACTTCCAGGATGTTTTCCCAGAAGAACTTCCAGGAATACCCCCTGCTAGAGCTGTCGAGTTCGTCATTGACTTGAAGCCTGGCACCACTCCTATTGCGAAGCGTCCTTACAAGATGCCACCACACCACCTTATTGAGCTTAAGGAAGAAATCGATAAATCACTTAAGATGGGCTTCATCCGTCCTAGTTTCTCTGCCCGGGGAGCACCGTCTCTCTTTGTCAAGAAGAAAGATGGTACAAATAGGTTGGTTCAAGATTACCATCCTATCAACCAGGCAACCATTCAGAATAAATATCCGCTTCCCCGGATCAATGACTTATATGATCAACTTGCTGGATCTTCGGTGTTCTCTAAACTCGACTTGAGGTTGGGTTATCACCAGATCCGTGTCCGTGAAGAGGATATTCCCAAGACTGCATTCGTCACTCGTTATGGCTCCTATGAATACACCGTCATGTCATTTGGCCTAACAAATGCTCCCGCTACGTTCTCCCGTCTGATGAATTATATACTCATGGATTATCTCGACAAGTTCGTCGTGGTGTATCTGGATGATATTCTAGTATATTCAAAGAATAAAGAAGAACATGCCGAACATCTTCGCCTTGTTCTGGAGAGGCTTCGAGAGCACAAGTTATATGCCAAGTACTCCAAATTTGAATTCTGGCTTTCTGAAGTGACCTACCTTGGACATGTGATTTCCAAGGACGGTATTGCCGTTAACCCGGAGCGTGTTCAGGCTATTCTTGACTGGACTCCTCCGAAGAATGCCAAGCAAGTCTGAAGCTTTCTCGGCCTTGCAAGTTATTGCCGTCGATTCGTCGAAATTTTTTCCAAGATTGCCAAGCCCCTGACTAATCTGCTCCACAAAGGCGTTAAGTTTGAGTGGACAGACAAATGTCAGGAAAGTTTCCAGACCCTCAAGGACAAGCTTACTTCTGCTCCAGTGCTTGCTCCTCCTGATTCTCGTAAGGACTTTGTCATATATTGTGACGCCTCTCGTCAGGGATTAGGTTGTGTCCTAATGCAAGAACGAAGAGTAATTGCTTATGCTTCGCGTCAATTGCGTCCTCATGAAGAAAATTATCCAGTGCATGATCTCAAACTCGCTGCTGTGATCTATGCTTTGAAGCAGTGGCGATACTACCTTCTTGGTAATCGGTGTGAGATTTATACCGATCATCAGAGTCTAAAGTACTTGTTCACCCAACCGGATCTTAATCTTCGTCAACAGCGACGGTTGGAAACAATTACGGACTATGACTGTGGTATTTATTATACCCCTGGCAAGGCTAATGTGATGGCTGATGCCTTGAGCCGCAAGTCCTATTGCAATAACCTCGTGGTTAAGCAAGCTCAACCCCAGCTTTATGAAGAACTGCGCAAGTTGAACGTCTATATCGTTCCGCAGGGTTCTCTTAATAACCTTGTGGTACAACCAGACCTTGAGAAAGCTGTTAAAGAAGCGCAAGCCAAAGATGCTGAAATCGATCTGATGAAGAAAGAGCTTCATCTTGAGAAGTACAGGGATTTCTCGATTGCAGAAGACGGAACCTTGTATTTCAGAGACCGCATCATGGTACCTCGATTCGAGCTTATGACAGACAAAGTTATGAAGGAGGCTCATGATACACCGCTGTCCATCCATCCGGGAAGCACCAAGATGTATCGTGATCTTCGACAGAGGTACTGGTGGTCTAAAATGAAGCAGGACATTGCTCACTATGTTGCTGAATGTGATGTTTGTCGTCGCGTGAAAGCAGAACATCAGAAGCCTGCTGGAATTCTTCAACCACTCCCTATTTCTTTGTGGAAGTGGGATAAAGTGCAAATGGATTTCATTACTGGTCTTCCCAAGTCTCAGAAAGGTCATGATGCTATTCTTGTCGTCATCGACCAACTCTCCAAAGTTGCACATTTTCTGACTGTCAAGGAGACTATCACTGCTAACCAGTTAGCAGAACTTTACATCTCCAGAATTGTTTCACTCCACGGTATTCCGAAGGAGATTAGTTCAGACCGTGGCAGTCTTTTCACATCCAAGTTCTGGGAAAGTTTCCAACAAGCTATGGGAACTCACATTACATGGAGTTCAACTTATCATCCTCAATCCCAAGGCCAAGTCGAGCAAGTAAATCAAGTGCTTGAAGATATGCTTCGCGCTTGTGTTATATCATTTGGTAAGAAGTGGGAGGAATCTCTCCCGTTTGCTGAGTTCTCTTATAACGACAGCTATTAAGCCAGCTTGAAATGGCCCCCTTCGAAGTGCTTTACGGACGTAAGTATCGAAACCCTCTGAATTGGTCAGAAACTGGGGAACGACCACTTGTGGGTCCAGATATCATTCAACATGCCGAAGAACAAGTCCGAATTGTCCGGGAAAATCTCAAAGCGGCTCAGGACCGCCAGAAGAGCAATTATGATCCCAAGCGATGGGGTCTGACTTATCAACCAGGTGATCAAGCTTATCTTCATGTCACTCCTATGAAGGGCACTCGTCGTTTCGGAATCAAGGGCAAGCTAGCTCCTCGCTATATTGGTCCTTTCCGCATCGTGGCTAGACGTGGACAGGTGGCATATAAATTGGAGTTTCCACCACAATTCTCTCATATCCATGATGTCTTCCACGTGTCCCAACTTCGTAAATGCTTCAAGGAATCTCCCCACCGCGCAGTGGATCACGAGATGCTTGAATTGCAAGATGACTTATCTTATAAGGAGCATCCGATCCGCATCCTTGATGAAGCTGAACGAACTCGTCAGAAGACGACCAAGTTCCTGAAAGTGCAGTGGTCAAATCACACTGAAGATGAAGCCACTTGGGAACGCGAGGATCATCTTCGGGAAGAATATCCTGACCTCTTTCCTTCCACCTCCTAAATTCTCGGGACGAGAATTTCTTTTAGAGGAGGAGAACTTGTAACACCCATGTGTAATAGCCACTGTGGTTACATGCTAATAATGCCAAGTCATATCATTTGCAGTGCCTAGTCATAGTGGTTAACCAAAACAATTCAAACTCTATTCTGGAAATCACCTCAAATTCAAAGGGTAAAATAAATTTGCTCAAACACTGTTGGAAAAATGTTCCTTAAATAGCAAATATTCCAGAGAGCACTCATAAAAATATAAACAATGATGTTGGAGTTAGTTAAATGACTCAAACCACATGAAACAGTACCAAAACAGAATTATTTAATCTAATTAAATTCATTTCAAATTCAAATGAAATCCAAATCTGCTCAAACAAGTTTTTGGTGACAAGGAATATTGCATTGTAATATTAAGGCCTAGTCTCATATTTTACAAAAGTGCAAAAGTGTCCTGACTAATACAAAACAGAAAAGAAATAAAAGAAAAACACAAAACAGAAAACAGAAAAACATAACGAGGCACTGTGCACTGGGCCTAAGTGCAAGTGCCCCGATTGCCAGCCCATCCGGCCCACCAGCCCATTCCCCTCTCTCTTTTACCTGCGTGTCGCCGCCGTTGTGGAGGAGCGCGCGCGCGCCGGTGCGGCGCCGACAACGCGACGCCGCGACCGCCCGCGAAGGGATAAGGCCAAGGCCGTGCTTCCCCCCTGGCCGCCTCGCCATTCCCCCCCCCCCCACTTTCCTTGCTCGCTCCTCCCTCCTCTCCCTCAAGCACTCCCCTCCCCTTCCTCTCTGCCCGAGCGGCACTGACGCCGTGCGCCGAGCTCCGACGCGGCCACCGATGCCCGCCTGCCTCACCGACTAGTCCGGTGGACTCGTCGCGGTCTCCCTCTTCTTCTGGTGGTCTCAGGCGAGGCCGGGGAGCCGTGCAGCGGCCGTTCGTCTCCATCCCCTTCTCCGACCGCCGCGGAGCTCCGGCGACCCTCCGCCGACCGCTGCTGCTACTAAGCTGACCACCGGCCTCCATCTGCCCCTCAGTGAGCATCTGCCCTCTTCCCTGACCCTTTGTTTGCTCGCGCACGTGCTAGATCGACGGCGCCGCTTGGACCCGTAGCTCGCTGCCGCCATCGCCGCCAATTCCCTCGCTCCCGTGCCGTTTTGCCCAGATGCTTGGCACCGATGAGATTCCGGGGTCCCGTAGAGCTCGCCCGCGAAGCTAGTTCACCCGAGCGCGCCGCGTAGCTGCGTTTCCGGAGAAGCCCGATTCCGGCCGCCGCATTCGTGCTCGCCGCCATCCCGTAGGACTACCCCGACCCCAACCAGCACTGCCAACGGCCGCGGCATCGATCAGCCGTTTGAATGCAGCAAACGGCGCGCGATTTGGTGCTTCCTAGAGGAAATTCGAACCTCTCCGGCGAGGTAGCCACCGTGAGGGGCTCGCCGGAACCATTCCGGCGCCGACGCCGACGTGGCGACGACGTGGCCGTGCCTGGGTCACTGGCCACTGGGTCCCACGGGTCCAGTGGACCAGTTGACCAGGTCAACCACGCTGACGTGGCAACCACAGCCACTGCCAGGCGGGCCCCACTTGCTTAATCCATGTTTTTAATAATTAAAAATTAATTAGAATAACTGGTAGACACTAACATGTGGGGCATGTGTGCTAATTAACCCAACCAATTAATTTTAAATCTCTGATTGTCCACTGTGTCACTGACCAGTGGGTCCCACTGGTCAGGTTTGACTCTGGTCAGCCACAGTTGACCTGCTGACGTCACAGTGACATCATGCTGATGTCATAATTCAATTCTGTTAATAAAAATAATTCCAAAAAATCATTTAAACTTCAAAAATTCGTAACTTTTAAACCGTAGCTCAGATCGAAAAACTTAAAACATGAAAGTTGCTCAGAACGACGAGACGAATTTGATTGTGTCGTCTGTTTCAATGCCGGAACCCCCTACGTAGGAGAACTCGTAACTCCGAGCCCGATTCCGGTAGATGAATAGTGCACACACACACCGGTTAATAAATCCAACGTTAATCCTAAAATAACCAAAATGACTTAGACATATCTTTAGGCAACCCTGCACTACATTGTAGCATAGCATGCCCCGTGTTGCATTTGACTGCATTATGGTTACTTGTTTCCTCCCCCTTCTCTCTCTCGATTAGACCCCGACGTTGATGTAGCTTCCGAGGCAGACGCCGCTCCGGAGAACGACTACGTCCCCGATGACCAGTCACTTGCCCCAGAGCTTGCAGGCAAGCACCCCCTTTTTGAGCATTCCTATATCGCCCATTCTCTTCTCTCTTATGCTTGCATTAGAATCTGCTGTTGTTACTGTATCCTATATCTGTTGCATAGCCTGTTTACTTGTAACCTGCTATTGATACTTACCTGTTATCCTAAATTGTTTAGAATAGGTTGGGTAGAGACCGACAGAGAACCCCACTTTTATCCCGACTGCCCCGCTGGATTATCAGAAGACCCGAACAACGGGATTGAAGACCAGGCACCGACACCGCACGTCACTTCCCCTTAGTTGCTGACACTACTGGGTTACTATCGAGTGCCGAGGGTGATACCTCGTCAGCACTTCTGATGATAACCTTGTAGGTTAGTTATTTGGTCGTGGTAAGCGAGGGTGATTCCTCCTACACCACCCCCGATAACGACGTCGTCGTGCAACTCCTCAAGTGTGGACCTTGAGGGTGATTCCTCCTCCATTCACCTTGACAGTAACATCAGAGGGAATTCCATCGAGGGTGATTCCTCAGGGTTCCCCTTGGTGTCAGACACACAGATACTTTGGATACTATGAATGAACACTGAACCATGAAACTAAAGACGGGTCGGCCCTGAGGGGTACCCGCGCGAGCTTAATTGCGAGTGATGTGGAATCGGGTGTACCTGGAGGGTACCCGAGAGTTGAACACGAGGCGTGGCCGGGCATTCTTAGCCCTTGCCGCAAGTCCTCGAGACGGGGCGACGGGGTCACATCGATCGTGAGTCTCTGCTCGTTTCCGCGCGCTCCTAAACCACTAAACGGTTTGGATATTTGATCCGAGGGGCCTCTGGCCTGATAGCACTAACCATCACGTGGGCATAGTATGGGCGTTCTGCGTCGTATACTTCAGCCGGAGCTTAATGGACGTCAGCAACTCAGCGGCACATGCTGGGTTGGACTGGGAACGCAACCGCACTTGTATAAGGGGTTGATAGGTCTGCTCACCGGCGGTGCACGTAACGTGCAGGAGTTCTCGGGGCGAAGGCCCAAGACCCCTGGGGGCATAGGTTAGTCTGGCGTGCTGACCTCTCTGTTAAGTATTTGGTCGGGTTGTGGCGTGTTGCTTAGCCGAGGCCGGGCTTGACCAGAAAAGTGTGTCCGGCCGGAGTTAAGCGAGCGTGGTGGGTAAGTTGGTGCACCCCTGCAGGGAAGAAAACATCTATCGATAGCCTGTCCTACGGTAACGGACACTCGGAGTTGTATCCCGATCAGTACAACTAGAACTTGAGATGAAATGGATAGTATGGCTCTAGGATTGCTTTCTCGCAGGGAGTCGAGGAAGAATCTCTGGCCGAGGTTGATAACATTACTACTACTTTACATTATGTTAATCTACACTCTTCTAATGCTGCAAGACCGATGAAGATGATTGAAGATGCTAGTCTTCGATAGGACTAGGCTTTCCCCCTCTATTCTGGCATTTCTGCAGCCCAGTCCACATATACAGCCCCCTTTGAAAATGTTGCATATGTAGTGTAGATCCTTGCTTGCTGAGTACTTCGGATGAGTACTCACATTTGCTTTATTTTCTTTTTCTCCCCATATCCATTTGACGCCGCCAGATGACGGAGCCCCTGAGATAGCAGCCCCCGTCGACGACTACGGTTACTACTACTACTACCCTCCCGGCGAGTACTACTACGAGGAGCTGACTGACGACCAGGAGTAGGATTCGGAGGGTCCTAGGCAGGAGGCCTACGCCTTTCGATCGTAGTGTTTTTATTTTGCCCCGCCTTCATAAAGGCTTATCTCTATTTCTGTAATATATCTGTACCCAGATATCTGATGCTTCCGCTGACACTTGTATGCCATCGAGCTATGTATTCGAGCCCTCGAGGCCCTGGCTTGTAATATAAAGCTTGTATGAATTTATTTATGTTTTAGAGTTGTGTTGTGATATCTTCAAGTGAGTCCTTAGGCTTGATCGTGTGCATTTGCGTGTATGGTTAGTGCACGATTAAGCCGGGGTCGTCACATACAACATGAAAATTAATATACAACCATGAGAGATGGATTAGTGGCAAACCTAGACCTAATCACAACAAGGAATCATATGCATATGAGCAATGGATTAGTGGCAAACATCATGCAAAATTGACAAGTTTTATAACGGTCAGTTTCGAACGATCGTCGAGGACTCGATCCTCCCCCCTCATGTCTGATGAGTCGTCCTATCTTTCGAGAGAGGATACTTTGCGTACCGCCTCTCTCATGCATGTCTGACATCCCCCCTCATGTCAAAGTTATTGGGGTTATACTTTCGGGAGAGGATACTTTGCAAAAAATTTGTTCGTCAATTTGAATTCCCGAGAGAGTTACGAACAATCGCTATGCAGGAGATTGAACTATCCATTCTACCCCATTGACCTATGCTGCCTACCGAATAAATAAAGTCCCTTCGGTTCACTGAGGTAAGACCGGTGAATTAGACGTCAATAGTATTATACATAACAACAGTGATATATGATATTATTGTTGTAGCATTATATAAGACCCCACCCGCCACCTTCGACAAACGGGTAGGGGCGAGAGGGGGTAGGAGATCGACAACGCTCTTTCTTCTAGGGTTTGGGTGGCCTCCAGAGTTGGTCGGGCAAGCGGACCGGGAGGAAAAAAATTCCTTCAGGTATTGGATATTCTGAAAACCTAACATTCTTTTTGTACTTATTTTGAATACATGTGTTGTTACTCCCTCTCTCCATATAATTAACCTTAGTAAATTTCATTATCATCATGCCAATTTAGAAAGTAAAACTTAGTAAATTTTAACCTTGACAAAAATTGACAATGTTAACCTTAGTAAATTTTAACTTAGTCTATAGAAAAACAATATCTAACTTGACAAAAATTGCAGAGAACATTCATCGAACAAACTTAATATGAGTTTTAGCAAGATCATCATGAACAAAATTTTCACACTAATTTCTATGAACAAAAAAATTTCTATGGACAAAAAAATCCATCCATCTCCATTTAGCACATCATCTCCATATACATACATACATACATCCATACATACATCTATGAACAATTTCTAAAAAAAAGCTAAGCACAGAGCAGGGGCGGCAGCGGCTAAGCAGAGCAGGGGCGGCTGCTAGCAGAGCAGGGGTGGCGACGGTGGAAATGGCAGCGGAGGGGAAGGGGGAAGCTCACTGGGGTGGCGGCGGCGGGGCAGGGAGCGGCGGCCGGCGTCGGGGCAGGGAGCAACGGCCGGCGTCGGGGGCTCGGCGTTAGGGCAGGGACGACAACGAGGAGCGGGCGGAGCAGCCTGCCGGCGTCGAGGCAGGGCGTCGGCGTCGAGGGAGAGAATGGGAGAGGTTGCGGAAATTTTCTAAGTCCTCGCTTATATAGACCCACCTGTAGTCCCGGTTGGTGGCTCCAACCGGGACTAAAGGCCACCCTTTATATAATTTAGTTGCATAAGTTTTATTTTTTTTATTGATTCTTTTTAGTTGATTCCTTTTGCAATTAGAGTTTTATAAAAGCTTTTTAGTTTGCTACTCCCTCCAACCCAAAATAAGTGACTCAACTTTGTACTAACTTTAATTAAAGTTAGTACAAAGTTGAGTCACTTATTCTGGGACGGAGGGAGTATTAAAGTTTGTAACAAAAAATACTTTATGAAAATTCTTTTTGCTATTAAAGTTTTTAAGAAAAAAATGCTTTGATAATTTTAGTTAATATTATTTTGATTCTTTTTAGTTGATTCTTTTTGCTATTGAACAATATTATAGTTTTGTTTTATTTGATCATAACAAAAAAAATAATTGATTCTTTTTAGTTCATTCTTTTTGCTATTAGAGTTTTATAAAAGCTTTTTAGTGTTGGAAATATGCCCTAGAGGCAATAATAAAATGGTTATTATTATATTTCCTTGTTCATGATAATTGTCTGTTATTCATGCTATAGTTGTGTTATCCGGAAATCGTAATACATGTGTGAATACATAGACCACAACATGTCCCTAGTAAGCCTCTAGTTGACTAGCTCGTTGATCAATAGATGGTTACGGTTTCCTGACCATGGACATTGGATGTCATTGATAACGGGATCACATCATTAGGAGAATGATGTGATGGACAAGACCCAATCCTAAGCCTAGCACTAGATCGTGTAGTTCGTTTGCTAAAGCTTTTCCAATGTCAAGTAACTTTTCCTTAGACCATGAGATTGTGCAACTCCCGGATACCGTAGGAGTGCTTTGGGTGCACCAAACGTCACAACGTAACTGGGTGGCTATAAAGGTGCACTACGGGTATCTCCGAAAGTATCTGTTGGGTTGGCACGAATCGAGACTGGGATTTGTCACTCCAGGTAACGGAGAGGTACCTCTGGGCCCACTCGGTAGGACATCATCATAATGAGCTCAATGTGATCAAGGAGTTGTTCACGGGATGATGTGTTACGGAAACGAGTAAAGAGACTTGCCGGTAACGAGATTGAACAAGGTATCGAGATACCGACGATCGAATCTCGGGCAAGTATCGTACCGATAGACAAAGGGAATTGCGTACGGGATTGATTGAATCCTCGACATCGTGGTTCATCCGATGAGATCATCGAGGAGCATGTGGGAGCCAACATGGGTATCCAGATCCCGCTGTTGGTTATTGACCGGAGAGTCGTCTCGGTCATGTCTGTGTGTCTCCCGAACCCGTAGGGTCTACACACTTAAGGTTCGGTGACGCTAGGGTTATAGAGATATTAGTATGCGGTAACCCGAAGGTTGTTCGGAGTCTCAGATGAGATCCTGGACGTCACGAGGAGTTCCGGAATGGTCCGGAGGTAAAGATTTATATATGGGAAGTCCTATTTTGGCCACCGGAAAATGTTCGGGATTTTTCGGTATTGTACCGAGAAGGTTCTAGAAGGTTCCGGAGTGGGGCCCACCTGCATGGGGGGACCCACATGAACGTGGGTAGTGGGGGCAAGGCCCCACACCCCTAGTCAAGGCGCACCAAGATTCCCCCTTAGAAGGAATAAGATCATATCCCGAAGGGATAAGATCAAGATCCCTAAAAAAGGGGGATAACAATCGGTGGGGAAGGGAAAGGATGGGATTTCTTTCCTTCCACCTTTGCCAACGCCCCAATGGACGTGGAGGGCAAGAAACCAGCCCCCTCCACCCCTATATATAGTGGGGAGGTGCATGGGAGAAACAGCTCAGCCCCTGGCGCCTCCCTCTCCCTCCCGTGACACCTCTTCCTCCTCCAGTAGCGCTTGGCGAAGCCCTGCTGAAATCCCGCTGCTTCCACCACCACACCGTCGTGCTGCTGGATCTCCATCAACCTCTCCTCCCCCCTTGCTGGATCAAGAAGGAGGAGACGTCTCTGCTCCGTACGTGTGTTGAATGCGGAGGTGCCGTCCGTTCGGCGCTCGGTCATCGGTGATTTGGATCACGACGAGTACGACTCCATCAACCCCGTTCTCTTGAACGCTTCCGCTCGCGATCTACAAGGGTATGTAGATACACTCCCCTCTCACTCGTTGCTAGATGACTCCATAGATTGATCTTGGTGATGCGTAGAAAATTTTAAAATTCTGCTACGTTCCCCAACAGTGGCATCATGAGCTAGGTCTATGCGTAGTATCTTGCACGAGTAGAACACAAAGTAGTTGTGGGCGTCGATTTGTCAATCTTCTTGCCGTTACTAGTCTTATCTTGATTCGGCGGCACTGTGGGATGAAGCGGCCCGGACCGACCTTACACGTACGCTTACGTGAGACAGGTTCCACCGACTGACATGCACTAGTTGCATAAGGTGGCTAGCGGGTGTCTATCTCTCCCACTTTAGTCGGATCGGATTCGATGAACAGGGTCCTTATGAAGGGTAAATAGAAATTGGCATATCACGTTGTGGTTTTGGCGTAGGTAAGAAACGTTCTTGCTAGAAACCTATAGCAGCCACGTAAAAACTTGCAACAACAATTAGAGGACGTCTAACTTGTTTTTGCAGCAAGTGCTTTGTGATGTGATATGACCAAAGGATGTGATGAATGATATATGTGATGTATGAGATGATCATGTTCTTGTAATAGGAATCACGACTTGCATGTCGATGAGTATGACAACCGGCAGGAGCCATAGGAGTTGTCTTAATTTATTATATGACCTGCGTGTCATTGAAATTCGCCATGTAATTACTTTACTTTATTGCTAACCGTTAGCCGTAGTAGTAGAAGTAATAGTTGGCGAGACAACTTCATGAAGACACGATGATGGAGATCATGATGATGGAGATCATGGTGTCATGCCGGTGACAATGATGATCATGGAGCCCCGAAGATGGAGATCAAAAGGAGCGAAGTGATAATGGCCATATCATGTCACTATTTTGATTGCATGTGATGTTTATCATGTTTTTGCATCTTATTTGCTTAAAACGACGGTAGCATATAAGATGATCCCTCACTAAAATTTCAAGAAAGTGTTCCCCCTAACTGTGCACCGTTGCGAAGGTTCGTTGTTTCGAAGCACTACGTGTTGATCGGGTGTGATAGATTCTAACGTTCGAATACAACGGGTGTAAGCCAGATTTACACAGCAATACACTTAGGTTGACTTGACGAGCCTAGCATGTACAGACATGGCCTCGAAGCACAAGAGACCGAAAGGTCGAACATGAGTCGTATAGAAGATACGATCAACATGGAGATGTTCACCGTTGATGACTAGTCCGTCTCACGTGATGATCGGACACGGCCTAGTCGATTCGGATCATGTATCACTTAGATGACGAGAGGGATGTCTATCTGAGTGGGAGTTCATTACATAATTTGATTAGATGAACTTAATTGTCATGAACTTAGTCTAAAGTTACATATCTATCTTGTAGATCAAATGGCCAACGCTAATGTTACCCTCAACTTCAACGCGTTCCTAGAGAAAAACAAGCTGAAAGACGATGGTAGCAACTATGCGGACTGGGTCCGTAACCTGAGGATTATCCTCATAGCTGCCAAGAAATCATATGTCCTTGAAGCACCGTTAGGTGGCCCACCTGCTCTCCCAGCACTGCCAGACGATTTGAACGTTTGGCAGACACGCACCGATGATTACTCCTTCGTTCAGTGCGGCATGCTCTTCAGCTTAGAACCGGGGCTCCAAAAGCGTTTTGAGCATCACGGAGCATATGAGATGTTCGAAGAGCTGAAAATGGTTTTCCAAGCTCATGCCCGGATCGAGAGATATGAAGTCTCCGATAAGTTCTACAGCTGTAAGATGGAGGAAAATAGTTCTGTCAGCGAGCACATACTCAAAATGTCTGGGTTGCACAGCCGCTTGTCTCAGCTGGGAGTTAATCTCCCGGATGACGCGGTCGTTGACAGAATCCTTCAGTCGCTTCCACCTAGCTACAAGAGCTTCGTGATGAACTTCAACATGCAGGGGATGGAAAAGACCATTCCTGAGGTATATGCGATGCTGAAGTCAGCGGAGGCAGAGATCAGAAAGGAACATCAAGTGTTGATGGTGACTAAAACCACTAAGTTCAAGAAGGGCAAGGGTAAGAAGAACTTCAAGAAGGACGGCAAGGGAGTTGCCGCGCCCGGTAAGCCAGCTGCCGGGAAGAAGTCGAAGAATGGACCCAAGCCTGAGACTGAGTGCTTTTATTGCAAGGGAAACGGTCACTGGAAGCGAAACTGCCCCAAGTACTTGGCGGACAAGAAGGCCGGCAATACCAAAGGTATATATGATATACATGTAATTGATGTGTACCTTACCAGCACTCGTAGTAGTTCCTGGGTATTTGATACCGGTGCGGTTGCTCATATTTGTAACTCAAAGCAGGAACTGCGGAATCAGCGTAGACTGGCAAAGGACGAGGTGACGATGCGCGTCGGGAATGGTTCCAAGGTCGATGTGATCGCCGTCGGCACGCTACCTCTGCATCTACCTACGGGATTAGTTTTAAACCTCAATAATTGTTATTTAGTACCAGCTTTGAGCATGAACATTGTATCTGGATCTCGCTTAATGCGAGATCATCGAGGAGCATGTGGGAGCCAACATGGGTATCCAGATCCCGCTGTTGGTTATTGACCGGAGAGTCGTCTCGGTCATGTCTGCGTGTCTCCCGAACCTGTAGGGTCTACACACTTAAGGTTCGGTGACGCTAGGGTTATAGAGATATTAGTATGCGGTAACCCGAAGGTTGTTCGGAGTCTCGGATGAGATCCTGGACGTCACGAGGAGTTCCGGAATGGTCCGGAGGTAAAGATTTATATATGGGAAGTCCTATTTTGGCCACCGGAAAATGTTCGGGATTTTTCGGTATTGTACCGAGAAGGTTCTAGAAGGTTCCGGAGTGGGGCCCACCTGCATGGGGGGACCCACATGAACGTGGGTAGTGGGGGCAAGGCCCCACACCCCTAGTCAAGGCGCACCAAGATTCCCCCTTAGAAGGAATAAGATCATATCCCGAAGGGATAAGATCAAGATCCCTAAAAAAGGGGGATAACAATCGGTGGGGAAGGGAAAGGATGGGATTTCTTTCCTTCCACCTTTGCCAACATCCCAATGGACTTGGAGGGCAAGAAACCAGCCCCCTCCACCCCTATATATAGTGGGGAGGTGCATGGGAGAAACAGCTCAGCCCCTGGCGCCTCCCTCTCCCTCCCGTGACACCTCTTCCTCCTCCAGTAGCGCTTGGCGAAGCCCTGCTGAAATCCCGCTGCTTCCACCACCACACCGTCGTGCTGCTGGATCTCCATCAACCTCTCCTCCCCCCTTGCTGGATCAAGAAGGAGGAGACGTCTCTGCTCCGTACGTGTGTTGAACGCGGAGGTGCCGTCCGTTCGGCGCTCGGTCATCGGTGATTTGGATCACGACGAGTACGACTCCATCAACCCCGTTCTCTTGAACGCTTCCGCTCGCGATCTACAAGGGTATGTAGATACACTCCCCTCTCACTCGTTGCTAGATGACTCCATAGATTGATCTTGGTGATGCGTAGAAAATTTTAAAATTCTGCTACGTTCCCCAACATTTAGTTCATTCTTTTTGCTATTAGTTCATTCTTTGAGCTAAATGACCCTGAAATTGAAAAGCACTACAAATGAACTCTAAAAAGGTTGAAATTTGACATGGTATCATAATATCACCCACATAGCATGTGCTAAAAAGTTGAGAGTGTTATGGGAAAAACTGGATGCACTTCATGTACAAACTGGACATTCTCTTTCGAAGTATCAGGGTTTCAGACGAAAACTCATCTATTACAAAAGGGATTTCATTTTCTTAACATATTTTAACTCCAGACTTTTTGTGCATTCAAAATGCACCATTCAAAGGCACATCATCAATTTTCAACCCTTTTCTGACTTCATTTGCTATTTTTCATGCATTTAATGATTTATTTTGAGCTAAATGACCCTGAAATTGAAAAGCACTACAAATGAACTCTGAAAAGGTTGAAACTTGGCATGGTATCATAATTTCACCCACATAACATGTGCTAAAAAGTTGAGAGGGTTACGGGAAAAACTAGATGCACTTCGTGTACAAACTGGACAATCTCTTTCGAAGTATCAGGGTTTCGGACGAAAACTCATCTACTACAAAGGGATTTCATTTTTTTAACTTATTTAAACTCCAGACATTTTGTACGTTCAAAATGCACCATTCAAAGGCACATCATCAATTTTTAACCCTTTTCTAACTTCATTTTCTATTTTTCATGCATTTAATGATTTATTTTGAGCTAAATGACCCTGAAATTGAAAAGCACAACAAATGAACTCTAAAAAGGTTGAAACTTGGCATGGTATCATAATTTCACCCACATAGCATGAGCTAAAAAGTTGAGAGGGTTACGGGAAAAACTGGATGCACTTCGTGTACAAACTGGACAATCTCTTTCGAAGTATCAGGGTTTCGGACGAAAACTCATCTACTAAAAAGGGATTTCATTTTTTTAACTTATTTAAACTTCAGACTTTTTGTGCGTTCAAAATGCACCATTCAAAGGCACATCGTCAATTTTCAACCCTTTTCTGACTTCATTTTCTATTTTTCATGCATTTAATGATTTATTTTGAGATAAATGACCCTCAAATTGAAAAGCACTACAAATGAACTCTGAAAAGGTTGAAACTTGGCATGTATCATAATTTCACCCACATAGCATGTGCTAAAAAGTTGAGAGGGTTATGGGAAAAACTGGATGCACTTCATGTACAAACTGGACAATCTCTTTCAAAGTATCAGGGTTTCGGACGAAAACTCATCTACTACAAAGGGATTTCATTTTTTAACTTATTTTAACTCCAGACTTTTTGTGCGTTCAAAATGCACCATTCAAAGGCACATCATCAATTTTCAACCTTTTTCTGACTTCATTTGCTATTTTTCATGCATTTAATAATTTATTTTGAGCTAAATGACCCTGAAATTGACAAGCACTACAAATGAACTCTGAAAAGGTTGAAACTTGGCATGGTATCATAATTTCACCCACATAGCATGTGCTAAGAAGTTGAGAGGCTTACGGGAAAAACTGGATGCACTTCGTGTACAAACTGGACAATCTCTTTCGAAGTATCAGGGTTTCGGACGAAAACTCAAATACTACAAAGGGATTTCATTTTTTAACTTATTTTAACTGCAGACTTTTTGTGCGTTCAAAATGCACCATTCAAAGGCACATCATTCAAAGCCATGATGACCCACAAGTATAGGGGATCTATCATAGTCCTTTCGATAAGTAAGAGTGTCGAACCCAACAAGGAGTAGAGGAAATGACAAGCGGTTTTCAGCAAGGTATTCTCTGCAAGCACTGAAATTAGCGGTAACAGATAGTTTTGTGATAAGATAATTCGTAACGGGTAACAAGTAACAAGTGTAACAAAGGTGCAACAAGGTGGCCCAATCCTTTTTATAACAAAGGACAAGCGTGGACGAACTCTTATATAAAGCAAAGCGCTCCCGAGGACACATGGGAATTACTGTCAAGTTAGTTTTCATCATGCTCGAATGATTCGTGTGCGTTACTTTGATAATTCGATATGTGGGTGGACCGGTGCTTGGGTGCTGTCCTTAGTTGGACAAGCCTCCCACTTATGATTAACCACTCTCGCAAGCATCCGCAACTACGAAAGAAGAATTAAGATAAATCTAACCATAACATGAAACATATGGATCCAAATCAGCCCCTTACGAAGCAACGCATAAACTAGGGTTTAAGATTCTGTCACTCTAGCAACCCATCATCTACTTATTACTTCCCAATGCCTTCCCCTAGGCCCAAATCATGGTGAAGTGTCATGTAGTCGACGTTCACATAACACCACTAGAGGAAAGACAACATACATCTCATGAAAATATCGAACGAATACCAAATTCACATGATTACTTATAACAAGACTTCTCCCATGTCCTCAGGAACAAAAATAACTACTCACAAAGCATATTCATGTTCATAATCAAAGGAGTAATAATTACCATTAAGGATCTGAACATATGATCTTCCACCGAATAAACCAACTAGCATCAACTACAAGGAATAATCAACACTACTAGCAACCCACAGGTACCAATCTGAGGTTCTGAGACAAAGATCGGATACAAGAGATGAACTAGGGTTTGGAGAGGAGATGGTGCTGGTGAAGATGTTGATGAAGATTGACCCCCTCTCAATGAGAGGATCGTTGGTGATGACGATGGCTTCGATATCCCCCTCCAGAAGGGAAGTTTCCCCAGCAGAACAGCTCCGTCGGAGCCCTAGATTGGTTCTGCCCAAGTTCCGCCTCGAGACAGCGGCGCTTCGTCCCGAAAGCTCCCTTATTATTTTTTTCCAGGTCAAAAGACACCATATAGCAGAAGAGGGGCATCGGAGGTCTGACAGGGGGCCCACAAGCCCTAGGGGCGCGCCCAGGGGGGTAGGGCGCGCCCCCCAGGCTTGTCGCCACCTGGTGGGTCCCCTCTGGTATTTTCTTCGCCCAATATTTATTCCAAAATAATTCTCCATAAATATTTCGGACTTTTGGAGTTGTGCAGAATAGGTCTCTCTGATTTGCTCCTTTCCGGTCCAGAATTCCAGCTGCCGGCATTCTCCCTCTTCGTGTAAACCTTGCAAAATAAGAGAGAAAAGGCATAAATATTGTACCATAAAGTGAAATAACAGTCCATAATGCAATAAATATTGATATAAAAGCATGATGCAAAATGGACGTATCAACTCCCCCAAGCTTAGACCTCGCTTATCCTCAAGCGAAAGCCGAAATTGATAATCATGTTCACATGTTTAGAGATAGAGGCGTCGATAAAATAAAATACGGACATGAAGGTATCATGATCATCTTTAAAATGGCAACATATTGTCATATAATTTCTCATGCTAAAGTGACAATTCATCCACAAGGTAAAGTATGAATCTAAAACTTTATTGCAAACCAACAAACTATGATCGCAGTCATTGAAGCAATTGCAATTTATCATAACATCAGAAAGAGTCAATATAAGAGCTTTTTCTAGCAAATCCACATACTCAATCATCTTTTAGTCTTTCATAATTGCTAACACTCACGCGGTACTTATGGGATCAAGGCTTCAATTGGACACAGAGAAAGATAGGGGCTTATAGTTTCGCCTCCCAACAATTTACCTCAAGGGTGATGTCAACAATAATAACTCATGATCATCTACATCCGAGTGGATATATGTTTCTAGATCTTTCCCCAACACATGATGCTTGCCAAAAGAAAAAGGCAAAATATAGAAAGTGGTGAAGATCACCATGACTCTTGCATAAAGGTAAGTACTAAAAAGTAAAAGATAGGCCCTTTGCAGAGGGAAACAGAGGTTGTCATGCGCTTTTTGGTTGGATGCACAAAATCTTAATGCAAATGAACGCCACTTTATATTGCCTCTTGTGATAAAGAACTTTATTATGCAGTCCGTCGCTTTTATTTCTTCCATATCACAAGTTTGTATAAAGCTTATTTTCCTCACACTAATAGATCATACATATTTAAAGAGCAATTTTTATTGTTTGCATTGATGACAACTTACTTGAAGGATCTTACTCAATCCATAAGTAGGTATTGTGGACTCTCATGGCAAAACTGGATTGAGGGTGTTTGGATGCACAAGTAGTATCTCTACTTGGTGCAGAAGTTTTGGCTAGTATGAGGTGGAAGCAAGCGTCACATGTTAGAGGATCCATGACAATATAACTTCTATTCGGAAATAAATAAACATAACTCATTATGTTGTCTTCCTTGTCCAACATCAACTTCTTAGCATATAATATTTTAATGAGTGCTCACAATCATAAAAGATGTCCAAGATAATATATTTATATGTGAACCTCTCTTTCTTTATTACTTACTTTTAATTGCCACAATGACCAAAACTATGTTTGTCAACTCACAACAGGTTTCAATCAACATACTTGTTATATGTGAAGTCATCACCCTCCATAAGATCATTATATACTCTTTTATTTCTTTTATTCTTTTTCTTTATTTCTTTTTCTCAAGATCATAGCAAGAAAGCAAAGCCCTCTACTCAAAACTAATCTTTATTATATAACTCACGAACTCGATTACATAGAGGGAACACAAAGCAAAACTCAAAGCTAGGTCATACTAAAACTTTATTCTACTAAACTAGGGTATAACCAAAAGGATTGAACTAAGAAAAACGATAAAGATAAAGATGTTATGGTGATACGATATCGGGACACCTCCCCCAAGCTTGGTAGTTGCCAAGGGGAGTGCCCATACCCATGTATTTAGGTCTCTTTCTTCAGAAGTGGTGATGATGGAGTTGATGATGATGTGGGAAGCTTATCCTCCGTGTTCCAAGGCATAGGTTCACCATCGTAGAAAGATGAACGAGTCTCCGGGATCCTCAAATCTGCAGCCAAACTCATCCTCTTAAATATGTATTCATACTCACAGTTTTGGTTTTGCAGGTCATAGATCTGGGCTTGGAGATGCTCGATTTTCTCATGAAACTTGAAGATGGCTTCTCAGATATTCTTGGCGTCCAGCTTGCGGACACGGGTAAATTCTGTGATCATGGAGTGATTGTAGTTGAGTCCACGTTCCACCATCCCTTGGCACTTGAAGACTTGCTGCTTCATTGCTTCGAGCCTTGTCTCCACGCTTCCGGTCCTCTTTGGCCCTTGAACATCGCAGATGTGCAGCACCCCCTCACGCATCTCAATAGTTTGAGGGTGTTGCAGCACCTCCGCGAGGTAGGGATTGATGACCTTCTCGAAGAACTTGTCCTTTGGAGCACTTGGGGACGTCATAGCGATCTGGATCTGTCAGAAAAACAGCTCGACACAAGAACAGAGGATTTTGTCGTGGTACGGTTGTCAAAACCTTTGGGAGATTATATAATGAATTTTTACCGACCAAAAGGAGTGTACTACAAGAAAACAGAGTCCGGAGGGCACACGAGGTGGCCACAAGCCTGGGGGGCGCGTCCAGGGGGTAGGGCGCGCCCCCACGGCTTGTCGCCTCCTTGTGCACTTTCCGGACTACTTCTTATTTTTCTAATTTTTTAAATATTCCAAAACAGAGTAAAATTGCTGCTGGAAAAATTTTGGAGTCGGTTTACTTAACGTATCACATACCTATTCCTTTTCGGAGGTCTGGGGCGTTGTGGTAGGTTTCCCTTATGTACTCCTCCGGTGTTATGGTATTCATAATATTGGTTTCAACATTTATGGGAGTACCTAAGATATAATGTTTGATTCTTTGCATGTTTACCACCTTCGGGTTTGTGCCCTCGGCGTTGTTGATCTTGATGGCACCGGAACGATAAACTTCCTCGACAATGCAAGGACCTTCCCATTTAGAGAGAAGTTTTCCTGCAAAAAATCTTAAACGAGAATTGTATAGCAAGACATGGTCACCTACATTAAATTCACGCTTTTGTATCCTTTTATCATGCCATCTTTTAACTTTCTCCTTAAACAATTTGGCATTCTCATAGGCTTGGGTTCTCCATTCATCAAGTGAGTTAATGTCAAATAACCTCTTCTCACCGGCAAGTTTGAAATCATAGTTGAGCTCTTTAATTGCCTAATAAGCTTTATGTTCTAGTTCAAGAGGTAAGTGACATGCTTTTTCGTAAACCATTTTATACGGAGACATACCCATAGGGTTTTTATAAGCAGTTCTATAAGCCCATAATGCATCATCAAGTTTCTTAGACCAATTCTTTCTGAATCTATTAATAGTCTTTTGCAAAATCAACTTTATTTCTCGATTGCTCAATTCTACTTGATCACTAGACTGAGGGTGATATGGAGATGCAATTCTATGGTTAACATCATACTTAGCAAGCAATTTACGGAAAGCACCATGAATAAAGTGTGAACCACCATAAGTCATTAAATATCTAGGGACTCCAAACCTCGGAAAAATAACTTCTTTAAGCATTTTAATAGAAGTCTTATGATCAACACTACTAGTTGCAATAGCTTCTACCCACTCAGTAACATAATCAACAGCAACCAAAATGTGTGTATACCCATTAGAGGAAGGAAAAGGTCCCATATAATCAAATCCCCAAACATCAAATGGTTCAATAACAAGTGAATAATTCATAGGCATTTCCTGATGTCTACTGATATTACCAATTCTTTGACATTCATCACAAGACAAGACAAACTTACGAGCATCCTTGAAGAGAGTAGGCCAATAAAACCAGATTGTAATACCTTGTGTGCAGTTCTGTCACCAGCATGGTGTCCTCCATAAGCCTCGGAGTGACACTTGCGTAGGATCTATTCCTGTTCATGCTCAGGTACACAACGTCTAATAACACCATCTACTCCTTCTGTATAAAGATGTGGGTCATCCCAGAAGTAATGTCTTAAATCATAGAAAAACTTTTTCTTTTGTTGGTATGTGTGTTATAAATTTAGCAACAATATAGTTGGCATAATCAGCATACCAAGGAGTACTACGAGAAGCATTTATGACAGCTAATTGTTCATCAGGAAAGCTATCATCAATAGGTAGTGGGTCATCAAGAACATTTTCTAGCCTAGACAAGTTGTGTGCTACGGGGTTCTCAACTCCCTTTCTATCAATAATTGGCAAATTAAATTCTTGTAGCAAGAGAACCCATCTAATAAGTCTAGGTTTAGCATCTTTCTTTTCCATAAGGTATTTAATAGCAGCATGATCAGTGTGAACAGTAACTTTAGAATAAAAAATATAAGATTTGAACTTATCACATGCAAACACAACTGCTAAAAATTCTTTTTCAGTGGTAGCATAATTTCTTTGAACACTATCTAGGGTTTTGCTAGCATAATGGATAAAATTTAATTTCTTATCAACTCTTTGCCCTAGAGCAGCACTAACAGCATAATCACTAGCATCACACATGATTTCAAAGGGTAGGTTCCAATCAGGTGGCTGAACAATAGGTGCAGAAATCAAGGCTTTCTTAAGTATTTCAAATGCTTCTACACAATCATCATCAAAACCAAATGGAACATCTTTTTGCAAAAGATTAGTGAGAGGCCTAGAATTTTTAGAGAAGTCTTTAATAAACCTCCTATAGAAACCAGCATGACCAAGGAAACTTCTTATACCTTTGATATTTTTAGGACACGACATTTTTTCAATAGCATCAACTTTAGCTTTATAAACTTCAATACCTCTTTCGGAAATTTTATGCCCCAAGACAATACCTTCATTAACCATAAAGTGGCACTTCTCCCAATTCAAGACAAGATTAGTTTCTTCACATCTCTGCAAAACTCGATCAAGGTTGCTTAATCAATCATCAAAAGAGGTTTCATAAACAGAGAAATCATCCATGAAAACCTCAACAATCTTTTCACAAATGTCTGAGAATATAGCAGTCATACATCGTTGAAAGGTAGCAGGTGCATTACATAAACCAAAAGGCATGGGTCTATAAGCAAAAGTACCGAAAGGGCAAGTAAAAGTAGTCTTTTCTTGATCCTCTTGTGACACAGGTATTCGGGAAAAACCAGAATAACCATCTAGAAAGCAGAAGTGTGAATGTTTTGATAGTCTTTCTAGCATTTGATCAATAAAAGGTAGAGGATAATGATCTTTCCTAGTAGCTTTGTTTAATTTTCTAAAATCAATAACCATTCTATAACCTGTGACAATTCTTTGTGGAATCAATTCATTTTTTTCATTAGGAACAACAGTAATACCTCCCTTCTTAGGGACACAGTGAACAGGGCTTACCCATCTACTATCAGCAATAGGATAAATTATACCTGCTTCCAGAAGCTTTAATATTTCATTTCTTACCACTTCCTTCATTTTGGGATTCAACCGTCGCTGGTGATCAACAACTGGTTTAGCATCAGGTTCCATATTAATTTTATGCTGACATAGAGTGGGACTAATGCCCTTAAGATCATCCAGAGTATATCCAATAGCTACACGGTGCTTCCTCAGAGTTTTCAATAATTTCTTTTCTTCATGCCCTGAAAGGTTAGCACTAATAATAACCGGATATATCTTCTTTTTATCAAGATAAGCATATTTCAGAGTGTCCGTTAATTTTTTAAGCTCGAACACGGGATCACCCTTGGGTGGAGGAGGATCCTCAAGAATCTCAACAGGCAAGTTCTGTTTCAAAACAGGTATTTGATTAAAGAATATTTCATCTAATTCCTTTCTTTCATTCATGAACATATCATTTTCATGGTCTAGCAAATATTGTTCTAAAGGATCAGTAGGAGGTACGGCAATAGAAGCAAGACCAATAATTTCATCTTTACTAGGCCATTCTTTGTCATGGGGTTGTCTACGAAATTTGGAGAAATTAAACTCATGAGACACATCCCCAAAACTTACACTAACAGTTTCCTTGTCACAATCTATTTTAGCATTAACAGTGTTCAAGAAAGGTCTACCAAATATAATGGGACAAAAATCATCTTGAGGGGAACCAAGAACTAGAAAATCAGTAGGGTATTTGATTTTCCCACACAAGACTTCAACATCTCTATCAATCCCAATTGGTGATATAGTATCTCTATTGGCAAGCTTAATAGTAACATCAATTTCTTCAATTTCAGCAGGTGCAATATCATTCATAATTTCTTGATACAAGGTAAAGGGAATTGCACTCACACTAGCACCCACGTCACATAAGCCCTGATAACAATGATCTCCTATTTTAACAGAAGCAACATGCATGCCAACAATAGGTCTATGTTTATCTTTATTACCGGGTCTAGCAATTCTAGCAGCTTCATCACAGAAATAGATAACATGCCCATCAATATTATCGACCAAGAGATCTTTAACCATAGCAGTACTAGGTTCAACTTTAATTTGCTCAGGAGGTGTAGGTGTTCTAGTATAACTCTTACGAACCATGGCTGAAGCTTTAGCATGTTCCTTTATTCTAACAGGAAAAGGGGGTTTCTCAATGTAAGCAGTAGGAACAATAGGATCAACATTATAAGTAATAGTTTCCTCTTCAGCCTTACTAGGTTCTACTATTTTTACTTCAATGGGAGGATGATATTTAAACCACTTCTCCTTGGGGAGATCAACATGAGTAGCAAATGATTCACAGAAAGAAGCTACTATCTCAGAATCAAGTCCATACTTAGTGCTAAATTCACGAAAAGCATCGGTATCCATAAAAGATTTAACACAATCAAACTTAAGGTTTATACCTGACTCCTTACCTTCGTCGAGTTCCCAATCTTCAGAGTTGCATTTAATTCTTTCCAAGAGATCCCATTTGAATTCAATAGCCTTCTTCATAAAAGAACATGTACAAGAAGTATCGAGCATGGATTGATCATTACGAGAAAGCCGAGCATAAAAATTCTGAATAATAATTTCTCTTGAGAGGTCATGATTGAGGCATGAATATAACATTGACTTAAGCCTACCCCAAGCTTGAGCGATACTTTCTCCTTCTCGAGGCCAAAAATTATATATATAATTCCGATCACGATGAACTAGATGCATAGGATAAAACTTCTGATGAAATTCCAATTTCAATCTGTTATAATTCCATGATCCAATACCATCACATAGCCTATACCATGTCAATGCCTTATCCTTCAAAGATAAAGGGAAGACCTTCTTCTTGACTTCATCCTCGGGCAAACCTGCAAGCTTAAATAATCCACAAACTTCATCCACATAGATTAGATGCATATCAGGATGTAAGGTTCCATCTCCTGCATAAGGATTAGCTAGCAGTTTCTCTATCATACCCAAAGGAATTTCATAATAAATATTTTCAGTAGGTTTAGTAGGTTGAGGGGCAACTCTTTGCTCTTCCGGTCGGAGTGAAGATACCCCGAACAAACCCCTCAGAGGATTATTTTCCATAGTAACAAGTGATAGTAAATTTCAGCACACTATATAAATTTTTCCTTACCAAAGGCGCTTCACTCCCCGGCAACGGCACCAGAAAAGAGTCTTGATGACCCACAAGTATAGGGGATCTATCGTAGTCCTTTCGATAAGTAAGAGTGTCGAACCCAACAAGGAGCAGAAGGAAATGACAAGCGGTTTTCAGCAAGGTATTCTCTACAAGCACTGAAATTATCGGTAACAGATAGTTTTGTGATAAGATAATTCATAACGGGTAACAAGTCACAAGTGTAACAAAGGTGTAGCAACGTGGCCCAATCCTTTTTATAACAAAGGACAAGCCTAGACGAACTCTTATATAAAGCAAAGCGCTCCCGAGGACACATGGGAATTACTGTCAAGTTAGTTTTCAGCATGCTCGTATGATTCGCGTTCGTTACTTTGATAATTCGATATGTGGGTGGACCAGTGCTTGGGTGCTGTCCTTACTTGGACAAGCCTCCCACTTATGATTAACCACTCTCGCAAGCATCTGCAACTACGAAAGAAGAATTAAAATAAATCTAACCATAGCATGAAACATATGGATCCAAATCAGCCTCTTACGAAGCAACGCATAAACTAGGGTTTAAGCTTCTGTCACTCTAGCAACCCATCATCTACTTATTACTTCCCAATGCCTTCCCCTAGGCCCAAATCATGGTGAAGTATCATGTAGTCGACGTTCACATAACACCACTAGAGGAAAGACAACATACATCTCATCAAAATATCTAACGAATACCAAATTCACATGATTACTTATAACAAGACTTCTCCCATGTCCTCAGGAACAAAAATAACTACTCACAAAGCATATTCATGTTCATAATCAGAGGAGTAATAATTACCATTAAGGATCTGAACATATGATCTTCCACCGAATAAACCAACTAGCATCAACTACAAGGAGTAATCAACACTACTAGCAACCCACAGGTACCAATCTGAGGTTCTGAGACAAAGATTGGATACACGAGATGAACTAGGGTTTGGAGAGGAGATGGTGCTGGTGAAGATGTTGATGAAGATTGACCCCCTCTCGATGAGAGGATCGTTGGTGATGACGATGACTTCGATTTCCCCCTCCAGAACGGAAGTTTCCCCGGCAGAACAGCTCCGTCGGAGCCCTAGATTGGTTCTGCCCAAGTTCCGCCTCAAGACAGCGGCGCTTCGTCCCGAAAGCTCCCTTATTATTTTTTTCCAGGTCAAAAGACACCATATAGCAGAAGAGGGGCATCGGAGGTCTGACAGGGGGCCCACAAGCCCTAGGGGCGCGCCCAGGGGGGTAGGGCGTGCCCCCCAGGCTTGTGGCCACCTGGTGGGTCCCCTCTGGTATTTTCTTAGCCCAATATTTTTTATTTATTCCAAAATAATTCTCCATAAATTTTTTGGACTTTTGGAGTTGTGCAGAATAGGTCTCTCAGATTTTCTCCTTTCCGGTCCAGAATTCCAGCTGCCGGCATTCTCCCTCTTCGTGTAAACCTTGCAAAATAAGAGAGAAAAGGCATAAATATTGTACCATAAAGTGAAATAACAGTCCATAATGCAATAAATATTGATATAAAAGCATGATGCAAAATGGACGTATCAACTCCCCCAAGCTTAGACCTCGCTTGTCCTCAAGCAAAAGCCGAAATCGATAATCATGTTCACATGTTTAGAGATAGAGGTGTCGATAAAATAAAATACGGACATGAAGGCATCATGATCATCTTTAGAACGGCAACATATTGTCATATAATTTCTCATGCTAAAGTGAAAATTCATCCACAAGGTAAAGTATGAATCCAAAACTTTATTGCAAACCAACAAACTATGATCTCAGTCATTGAAGCAATTGCAATTTATCATAACATCAGAAAGAGTCAATATAAGAGCTTGTTCTAGCAAATCCACATACTCAATCATCTTTTAGTCTTTCATAATTGCTAACACTCACGTGGTACTTGTGATATCAAGGCTTCAATTGGACACAGAGAAAGATAGGGGCTTATAGTTTCGCCTCCCAACAATTTACCTCAAGGGTAATGTCAACAATAATAATTCATGATCACCTACACCCGAGTGGATATATGTTTCTAGATCTTTCCCCAACACATGACGCTTGCCAAAAGAAAAAGGCGAAATATAGGAAGTGGTGAAGATCACCATGACTCTTGCATAAAGGTAAGTACTAAAAAGTAAAAGATAGGCCCTTTGCAGAGGGAAACAGAGGTTGTCATGCGCTTTTTGGTTGGATGCACAAAATCTTAATGCAAATGAACGCCACTTTATATTGCCTCTTGTGATAAAGAACTTTATTATGCAGTCCGTCGCTTTTATTTCTTCCATATCACAAGTTCGTGTAAAGCTTATTTTCCTCACACTAATAGATCATACATATTTAAAGAGCAATTTTTATTGCTTGCACCGATCACAACTTACTTGAAGGATCTTACTCAATCCATAGGTAGGTACAGTGGACTCTCATGGCAAAACTGGGTTGAGGGTGTTTGGATGCACAAGTAGTATCTCTACTTGGTGCGGAAGTTTTGGCTAGTATGAGGTGGAAGCAAGCGTCACATGTTAGAGGATCCATGACAATATAACTTCTATTTGGAAATAAATAAACATAACTCATTATGTTGTCTTCCTTGTCCAACATCAACTTCTTAGCATATAGTATTTTAATGAGTGCTCACAATCATAAAAGATGTCCAAGATAATATATTTATATGTGAACCTCTCTTTCTTTATTACTTCCTTTTAATTGCCATAATGACCAAAACTATGTTTGTCAACTCACAACAGGTTTCAATCAACATACTTCTTATATGTGAAGTCATCACCCTCCATAAGATCATTATATACTCTTTTATTTCTCTTAATCTTTTTCTTTATTTCTTTTTCTCAAGATCATAGCAAGAAAGCAAAGCCCTCTACTCAAAACTAATCTTTATTATATAACTCACGGACTCGATTACATAGAGGGAACACAAAGCAAAACTCAAAGCTAGATCATACTAAAACTTTATTCTACTAAACCAGGATATAACCAAAAGGATCAAACTAAGAAACACAAAGCAGTTGCGTCATAATCACGTGGCAGTCATGAGACTTTAGGTTCTGGAACTTTTTTCTCTGCCATATTTATTGTTCCCTTTATATTCGACGAGAAGATAGACAGGACCTTGATACTGAGCAGGCATTCAAAGAATATTTCCTTCTCTGCTTTGGTAAGAGCGTAGCTGGCAGGACCTTGATACTGCTTTGGATGCATGCCGTCTTTTTCGTTCACACGTTGCTGGTCCTCCCGTGCCTCCGATGTATCTTTTGTCTTCTCATACACGCCCAAGAAGCCTAGCAGGTTCACGCAAACATTCTTCGTCACGTGCATCACGTCGATTACAGAGCGGACCTCTAGGTCTTTCCAATAGGGTAGGTCCCAAAATATAGATTTCTTCTTCCACATGGTGTGTGTCCCTCAGCGTCATTCGGAACAGACTGTCCGCCAGGACCCTTTCCAAAGACTACCTGTAGATCCTTGACCATAGCAAGTATATCAGCACCAGTACGGAGGACGGCCTTCTTCTGGTGATCTGCCTCACCTTTGAAATGCTTGCCTTTTTTTCTTAAGGCATGTTTGGTCGGAAGAAATCGACGATGTCCCAGGTACACATTCTTCTTGCATTTGTCCAAATATGTACTTTCAGTCTCATCTAAACAGTGTGTGCATGCGTTGTATCCCTTGTTTGTCTGTCCTGAAAGGTTACTAAGAGCAGGCCAATCATTGATGGTTACAAACAGCAATGCTCGTAGGTCAAATTCCTGCTGTTTGTGCTCATCCCACACACGTACACCTTTTTTATTCCACAGCTGTAAAAGTTCTTCAACTAATGGCCTTAGGTACACAACAATGTCGTTGCCGGGTTGCTTAGGGCCTTGGATGAGCACTGGCATCATAATGAACTTCCGCTTCATGCACAACCAAGGAGGAAGGTTATAGATATAGAGAGTCACGAGCCAGGTGCTATGATTGCTGCTCTGCTTCCCAAAAGGATTAATGCCATCTGCACTTAAACCAAACCATACGTTCCTTGCGTCATCTACAAAGTCCCGCCACTTTCTCTTGATTTTTCCCCACTGCGACCCGTCAGCAGGTACTCTCAACTTCCCGTCTTTCTTACGGTCTTCTTTGTGCCATCGCAACAACTTGGCATGCTCTTTGTTTCTGAACAGACGTTTCAACCATGGTATTATAGGAGCATACCACATCACCTTGGCAGGAACCCTCTTCCTGGGGCGCTCGCCGTCAACATCACCAGGGTCATCTCGTCTGATCTTATACTGCAATGCACCGCATACCGGGCATGCGTTCAAATTCTCGTACTCACCGCGGTAGAGGATGCAGTCATTAGGGCATGCATGTATCTTCCGCACCTCCAATCCTAGAGGGCAGAGAACCTTCTTTGCTTCGTACGTACTATCAGGCAATTCGTTATCCTTTGGAAGCTTCTTCTTCACTATTTTCAGTAGCTTCCCAAATCCCTTGTTAGATACACCATTCTCTGCCTTCCATTGCAGGAATTCTAGTGCGGTACCGAGCTTTATGTTGCCATCTTCGCAATTTGGGTACAACCCTTTTTTGTGATCCTCTAACATGCAATCGAACTTCAACTTCTCCCTTTCACTTTGGCATTCTCTCTGTGCATCAACAATGACCTGGCGAAGATCATCATCGGGCACATCGTCTGGTTCCTCTTGATCTTCAGCTTCCCCCATTGCAGTATCACCGTATTCAGGGGGATAGTTGTCATCATCCTTTCTTCTTCGTTGTTGTCTTCCATCATAACCCCTATTTCTCCATGCTTGGTCCAAACATTATAGTGTGGCATGAAACCCTTCTCAAGCAGGTGTAAGTGAAGGGTTTCTTAGTCAGAGTAATCCTTCGTATTCCCACAGATAGTACATGGACAATACATAAAACCATTCTGCTTGGTTGCCTCAGCCACATCAAGAAAAATATGCAGGCCCGTAATGTACTTGGAGGTGTGCCGGTCACCGTACATCCATTGCCGGTTCATCTGCGTGCATTATATAATTAAGTGTATCAAAAACGATTACAGAACATCATGAATAGAGAAATGACCAAATTAATACAAGTTCATCATCACATTAAAACCAAACTACAGTAGTGATCAAATGTTATCACTGAAAAAGTAAATACATAAAGTTCATACATAGTTCTCATAGAACAACATACAGCTCTCTAGAGCATCTAATTAAAACATACATTGAAACTAACATACAACTATGTAAAACATTTAAATGCAACAACAAATGCGATCAAAATCGCAACTAAGGTAACAATTGATGCAACAACATTTTTTTCTTTTAAAAAGAAGATAAGAACAAGAGGCTCACCACGGTGGTGCCGGCGACGAGATCGGCGCGGGCGATCGACGGCGGTGAGGACGGAAACGGGGACGGGACGGCACCCTACACATGTGCAGACTCTAAGAAGTTATTTGAGCTCAAATTGTGCATCTAAATCAAATGAACTCCCACATACACTCCTCCACTAAAACCCACAAACCACTCTACTTCTAGAGCATTTGAAATGAGCTAAACTAGCAGTGAGAGATGAAAGGATGAAGTTGCTAACCTTTTAGAACACTTGTGTAGCTGGTGCACCGTCAAACCTAAACAAATCTTGGGGAAAATGTAGCTTGGACGTCGATCTTGGAGGAAGAACAGAGGAGGAAGCTTAAGTGTGGCTCGGGCATTTCATCGAACACCTCATGTGCATATTTAGGCACAAAACAGAGTAGCACACCTCCCGCCCTTCCACGGCCAGAAAACAGAGGAGATGCGGGGGTGTGGATATATATAGGCAAAACTTTAGTCCCGGTTTTTTGTCTAAAACCGGGACTAGAGGCCTACCCTTTAGTCCTGGTTCTAGACACAAACCGGGACTAAAGGGCAGAAACCACTTTAGTCCCGGTTGGTGGCTAGAACCGGGACTAAAGGTCCCAGCCTAACCGGGACTGATGCCTGCCGAGGCCCGGCCGGCGTCCTAGCCTCACGAACCGGGACTGATGCTCCCATTAGTCCCGGTTCGTAACACGACCGGGACTAATGCTCTGATCTGCCCAGGACCAAAGCCCTATTTTTTACTAGTGCCTCAAGGCCCAATGGCCAAGGTGTGGCCTGGGATCCTTGCTCCGCGGGAAGCCCTCCTTCCGGGAGGATCTCATCTTGGCGTGCAAGTCAAGAAGCCCTCGTCCGATCTGGACCCTAGGTCGGTTAGCAAAAGGTATAACCTTGAACCTCGAACACCTTTATAAGACGAGACCAGGGGTAGTTCGAGGCATCTGACAATAGCACCATCGTCTCGATAGCATTATCACCACATACCCCCTCATACGAGACGTTTTCCCCCATCAATCAAATCGAAAGTAGGAGTAGGGTCTTACCTCCATGATGAGGGCCTGAACCTGGGTAAACTCACCACGTGTGAATCCCCTCTAGTACTTCCGATCCTGCGCACCATCCTCTCGGGACTACTGACGGTTTTCAGTACCTTCACTAATTATTTTGGGACACAAGATGAAAACGAAATGTGACAATGCTTTCCAGGCTTGGCGAGCTGAAGTCTTGTAATTTCTATTTCTGCTTTTTTTTTGGCTCAGTTTGTTAGGGTTTGTTTTCTTCGTTTATCTTCTTTTTAGGCTCATCTCAAACCAGTGTGTACATACACTTCCCAATAATATAAAAAATTGCAGTGGGTGTTTACCCCACTGTTTCGCCTTAAAAATCATGTTACTTATCTAGACGAATTTATCTCTGCCTGAATTTCTGTTGTATATAATGGATGGATGTAATGTCATTGCACTCAACACATCTTTGATAAATTTATTTCATGATTACAAGCTTGGTTATTATTTGGGTTTTTGCAAGATATGTTGAATCCAATTATAATGAATGCAATTACATTTACAAAAGAATTGAATTTAATACACAAAGGGACCATGCTACGGCCAATCAAGGAAAAAAGGACCACAATCATCGTTCACTCTAAAAGAACAACGTAAAACCAGCCGCAACAACTATCAGACTGAGCCGGGCCATCGTAGACTGATCAACGCCAGCCGTCGCAGCTGAGCTTAATACTGTCTTAGACTGGCAGCGACGCCGGTTTCCTGTCCGTCGACACCGCTGCACAGTCCGCACTTCTTTCGACTTGACGTTGACCTCGACCTTCATGCCGGCATCGCAGTGCCCGGAGACGCCGCAGATGAAATACCGGGTCTCGACGGTGGCAAGCGGAACAACATCGTTACCGGTTGGGAAAGTCGCTATGGGGCTGGAGTTGTTGCAGGAGTCATACCCCGTCTTGCTCACCTCCACCATGTTGTGCACGGTGGCGGACTACTGGAACTTGAGCTCATCGCCGGTGGTGAATCTGATTCTCGAAGCCCACTGGGAGTAGTTGGTCTGCAGGTCCCACGACCCGTCCGGCGCGCCCACGGTGTGTCTGGCGCCGAGCGCCATCCCAAGCATGGTCACGGCCACGGTGATCAAAATAAGAGCTTTGGTACCCATGGATTAAATATGGATCGTCTAGCTAGCTAACTTAGTAGTAACTCAAAAATATGATGGGTGATGGAAGTTAGCGCTAAAGAGAAAATTGGTTGTCTTGTCTGATCAACTAATGATCACAAGCTCCAAGGAAGCTAGAGAGAGAAATGGCTGCTGGGTGGATGGTGTTTGTGAGATCATTGATACTAGTGTGTCGACATATATAGGCGATGGATGTGTTCAAGGATCATCGGGTGTAAGCGCGTTGACCAGGTGACATAGAGTAGGTCTTATAAAATACATGAAAATGAATGTGTACACGTTAGCTCCTGAAACTGATATATTATATACTAGATGATACCCCACGCGTTGCTGCGGGAGCTCTTAGTCATATGCACACGATAATACATAAATCAAATAACTTTGTTTGCATAGTAGATATATGATCTTCAGGTGAAAATTTTGCTATGGACATAGTACTTGGAATATAATTATAAAGATTGAAAAATGTGAATTACGTGTTCGGGATAGGACATAAGTTATCTCATATGACTTGCATAAATAATTATGAATGTAAGCACACTAAAAACAGGGTTTCCTAATGGGGATGCTGTGAATGGAAATGTAAATTTTCATATTGAGATACTATGTGTCCTAAGAATGAATGTTAATGTAGACATCAAGAGGTAAATCAATCTTCATCTATGCGTACCAAAAAAAATTCTTCATCTATGCGTACTTCAGACCTGCAAAGAATGGAAACTAAACACAAATATTGGCCATTGTAGTAGCATGCTATGCTTCATAGTGAATGATGGAGCTCCAAGGTCAACAATAACTACAAAATGAATCATGCCATCGAAGCAAAAGAGTACCAATTCATTTGTTCTTTTTTCCCCGAAGCGAGTTCCAATTCATTGTCTCAAAAGTCTAGGCTGAATAGGGCATGAGAATTAATACATAAATAAGCACCGAGATCCAAATTATCAAGTTGCAGTCGGAACTTGTTTGCAACAAATATATTAAACTTGAAAATTTATAAGCAACATTAAGCAAATGAAAAAATAATGACAATTTGTATGGTTTAGGATATCAAACATGATGAAGTCCATCGTAAGGATTTATATTGAACCTTCTTTAGTCCTCTAGAAGCAAACTTCTCTTGCACTGCTCCAAGTATGCATGAATAGTTCCCTGAATCCGTGGAAGATGGAAGTAGGGAAAATCTTGATGTGTAACTCTGGCCAAGATAACAAAAGTGTTAGCATTTAGTGTAATTTAACTCATGTATTATACAGTGCGACATGAGTAGCAACCTGAATAACCAATGATGCTCCTTTCCATATGAAAAATAAGTACACTGAGCCAATCAACTCATCCATGCATACATGGCAAAAAAAACATGGTTAGTTCAGTAAATTAATCTTTAAAACCAAACAAAAGAAGAAAGGAAAAATATAGTTGAACAGCGAACATGAGGATAGGGCAGGAATGAAACAAGTACCAGAACAGGGTGCCAACAGCCATGTTTGAGGCACACTACAGGGAATTTGTGTTAATAGGAGCAGCAGCAGTATTCACCAAAACGTCTTAGATCCTTGCCGTCAGAAATCCTCCAGCATACTTGCACTGATCCAGCACATCAACGATGTTGTAGTTTTCGACTGTAACAAATACAATTCAACCGAATCCTATGCCCTCTAGAATAAGTATAAAAACTAACAGAATATGCATATAAGTCAATGCGAAAAATAAAAATTCAGATATTGGAGCTTGTGTACAAATGCGATCAGCAAGAGTTCTATGCAACGATGAAGAATCAACACCTTTGCAGCAATGATCATCACCTTTGCAGCAACGAAAAACTAATAGCCCCTGCTCATAAGATGTTTAGCACCTTTGCACCACGAGCGGTACCTGAAAATGTACAAATTAGCTCAGGCATATGGGCAAAATAGAGGAGGCTAACAATGGCGAGGGGACATCTACCAGATTGGAGGATCATGGAGGTATCCCAGTGCAGAAATTAAGGGCGTCTGGAACAATAGAACGGAGAATGAGGTACAGGCAATGATGCAAGGCATTTGTGTTTAATCATCCCGTATAAAGAATTGCAATGCAAGGTTACACGTTCAATCAAGCAAAATTAAATTCAGATATAAATTAAGCAAATAAAAATTATGAATTAGCAACCGAGGGGGAGTTGGGAAGACCAAGTACAGTAGGTGCCTCAAATCTCTGTATATGCAGTGATGGAAGACCACCGAAGAAACACTACTTGGGTGTCGTCCAGCAGGCACCACCTGAGAAAATGCAATTTTGTGATGCAAGCAGCAGCATGTCATAGGAATGAGGATGATATGGGAGGGAGTTGCTGACCAGCGGCTGGTCAGACACCAACCCGTGCTTGAGGACGATGGGACGTGCTGGAGGACGATGGGAAATAAGGTGAAGCGGAGCAGAAACTTTAAACACTAATCAGTCAGTTACTTGCGGAAATCATGGGGAAAGGAAATGGAGCACCATCTTGGATATCATTAGGAGATGGAGCACCAAACGTCAATTATTAGGTACCTCTTTTTTAAAACTGAACTATGTGTGCTTGCACATAGATAGATATGGCTCCTTTTTGTGTCATCTTCATACATTTGCTTGTCCTTTGTTTCAACATCCGAAGAACCACTTTCAATATCTTTTGCATACTGCAAGGCAACATAAAAAAAGGTCAAATGCTAGACAATGTGAAGTTGATCGTAACAATTTATATTAAACCTTCTTTGTTCCTTTAAAAACAAACTTCCCATGATCGTAGTCCTGAACATATTGAATCTTTCCGCATAACTTAATATTGCAGTTCATACTTTATTGTTCTCAGTTCCTAAGAAGTGCACAAATGGCAGTAATTGGTCAGTAATGATAACAGATCCAAACCTTTGAAGCAAATCAAGGAAAATGACCCTTTCGTACCATTACCAAATTCCATCGAAAATAGAAGCCTACAGTATATACCTTTGAAGAAAAATATCCCACTGAACCCTATCTACATGTTGCATCTACAACATTTAACATCAGATCAATTTGTAGCATAATATTGTCCTACAGCTTACCTCAAAAGATGGATGCGTAGGGGCAGTTACAGCAATCGATTCCACCTCCTTTCCCAGGTACTCCTCCACAAGGGCTGGATAGCAAGGATTGGAAACACAGAAAACTCCTCAACGCATTGGGTTGTCAGCAGATCTGGTCAGAGCACCCACAGGAGAGGCATCCACCTGAACAGCTACACTGATCGGCGGAAGAGCAGATGCGCAGATCGTAGCCAGGCCGCCCGGGCGCATCTCGCGGAGTGGCTCGCCAAGGCCACATGGGGCGGCGTCGACGGGGATGCGAGGTACTGCTGATGGGGTCTGGCGACGTCCCCGGGGTCGCAGTGGATGGAAACACGGGGGCACCGTCGATGGGGTCAGTGCCTCGTCGGGGATGGCTCACCAGTCTCGCACGGCAGCATCGATGCGTTCGTCGGGTCACTCTCGATCGAGGAGGATCGGCGTATTGGATGCAGGCCGGTGGTGATATGATTAGTGTGACTCGTCGGTTCCTGAAGGAGGAAGGGCAAGCGAACAAAGTATATTTACGTGAGTGGAACTTTGGCATAGCTTCGTCAGTTACAGAAGGAAGAGCAAGCGTACAAAAGAAAAACTAAATCACAGGATGGAATCGGTGACGTGGCTAGACTGCTTAGGTGGAAAGAGGTGGATGGTTGCATGTTGATTGCTGATGTGGATAGTATGCACGATGACAGAATAGGTAATAATGTGGATCAACTTATTAAAAATGTTAGATGCTTGGCTCCATAGCTTTAATATAAAACGAACAATGGAGAAGATGAGATCGGTAGCCGTCAGTAGACCGGGTCTGGGGAGAAAACGATTAATTACGAAATCGTCAGTAGACCATGTCCAAACAATTGGTTAGGAAATCATCAGTAGCCATCAGTAGACCTTGTCCATGATGGATCCGGATGCCCGCACGTGCGTACTAAACATAAGTTAATCCAACATAGTCTCTAATTAATCATTCCGAACGTGTTGGTGCGTACATATACTACATCGGTATGTCAAATAATTATATTATTAATTAAGGTTCTTCTAAAATAACAATTAAGATGTATGCCACTCAAAATTCCCGGATATTCACTATTAATGATGTGTTGTGTTGACCAAATTCTAAAGTTGCATAGTCTGCAGCGTAAGGGCGCCTCGCAGTTGTCATATAGTAGCTAAAATCATAGTACTCCACTAATAATTAGTTGTCCATATATAGTACTATATGTATTTTCTACTCTCTCCGATCCATAATAAGTATCGTTTGATCTGAGGGAGTATGTTTTTGTACCACTTAACTTGTATCCATCTCTCCTCGAGATGCCCTTGTTTTTTTTTGTTTTAGTACGAGTTCCCCCGTTCCATTTCATACAATAAAACCACAACATTTTGCAGTGCACCCAAATATCATGGGGGTAATATCTGTGGTCCTGAGGAGTGGGGAACTATACCTTGGACACATTGGCTTCAACTGGTAGTTACGTCGAAACACTACCACTAAGTACACCTTAAATATAGAGGAAAACTCTCATAAGAGAACAATTTGAAGCAGGCTCACAAGGTCCGCCTTGGAGTGAGGTTATAAACTTTGCAACGTAGTGAGTTGAGAGTTAACAAGTGGTACTGGTGGAGTTATAGCAGCCAACGACCCCCGCGTCACCTTGCTCGGGTGACACGGTGAATCCTAGCGCCGCCGCCGCAAGGCCCCCCTCTCCCCACTCCCCCGTATCACCGCGCCGGAGGGGCCGCCGGCGAAGCCCGCGCATGCCCTGGGAAGGTGGCGGCGGGGCATTTTCTCCTTTCCGTGGCGTGGCGCGCGCGTTGTGACTGCGTCTTCCCAGAGGCGCGGGCGGCCTGCAGGGCTATGGGGACGGCGGCCTTGAAGGAAGCGGTCGGATTCTGGCCGGGCTTTGCCGGATCTGGCTTCTCTGCCCTTGGTGGCCACGGCGGTGTGGCGCGCGGCGCGTCGGCAGGCCGGTGCTCGGTGGCTCCATGGTGGGGTGGCTAGCGCCGGCGAGGGACTGCGGCTGGCAGCGTGTGTCGGCGAGGTGGTGCTCCGCGGCTCCGTGGTGGGTCTGAGAGCTCTGGCGGGCATCGAGGGCTGGAATCCGAGGCGACGGCCCCGAGATGGTGGCTTATATGTCGGCAGCTGTGGAGTTCGCGCGGCCGACGCGGTGGCCGCAGTGTGCTGGTGGTGGGAGGCTCGTCCTTCCTGTCTGGGCAGCTCGGTGACGGTGGTTCTTCGGCGGGTCAGCTCCGGCGCTTTGCGGTTCGGGCTGTTGCGGCTGTATTCTGTGCGAGCTCTGGACCGCCAGATCTTGCCAGCGAGATGATGTGGGGTGGCAGCCTGCCCTTCCCTGCCTGGAGGACGTATGTCAGTCTTCGTGCTAGTGGCTTGCCGTGGTTGGCTAGACAGCGAGACGTGGTGGTGGTCCCTGCGTGCTCATGACGCGGTTGCTGTGTGGGGGTGTGCGGGTTAGTGGAGGTGCTGGTTGACGTCGGTCGTGTGGGAGTGGTGGTGTTGATGATCTAGGCAAAAGCTTGGTCGGTGCTTGCCGGCCAGCGGTGGCGGCGCCCGTGGGCGTCGCTTTCTTCCTTGGAGGCGTCGTCGAGGTGATTTGGGCATCCTTCGCTCCTGGGTCAAGATCTTCAGGCGAAAGTCATGATTCTTGGTTGGATCAGGCAGCAGCGACGTATTCAACATAGTATTCCCTCTTGGGGGCGCCGTCTTGGAGATCTTGGTCCCATTTGTGCTTCCTGCAGGCTGGACGTGCACTACATTGCAGTCGGCAGGTGCCCGACCGGCGATGAGGTTAGTGTGGTGATGCCACGTGCGTGTCAATGACGATGGTGACAAGAAGAGCCGGGTCGTGGCTAGTCCTTCTGATGCAGAAGATCTAGTGCGCCAAGTTGAGGGCAACATTAGCGTGGGCCATTTGATCTACAAGACATATTGTAAAGATATTAGACTAAGTTCATGATAATTAAGTTCATCTAATCAAATTATTCAATGAACTCCCACTCAGATAGACATCCCTCTAGTCATCTAAGTGTTACATGATCCGAATCGACTAGGCCGTGTCCGATCATCACATGAGACGGACTAGTCATCAACGGTGAACATCTCCATGTTGATCGTATCTTCTATACGACTCATGTTTGCCCTTTCGGTCTTCCGTGTTCCGAGGCCATGTCTGTACATGCTAGGCTCGTCAAGTCAACCTAAGTGTTTTGCATGTGTAAATCTGGCTTACACCCGTTGTATTCGAACGTTAGAATCTATCACACCCGATCATCACGTGGTGCTTCGAAACAACGAACCTTCGCAACGGTGCACAGTTAGGGGGAACACTTTCTTGAAATTTTAGCGAGGGATCATCTTATTTATGCTACCGTCGTTCTAAGCAAATAAGATGTAAACATGATAAACATCACATGCAAATCATAAAGTGACATGATATGGCCAATATCATTTTGCTCCTTTTGATCTCCATCTTCGGGGCACCATGATCATCATCGTCACCGGCATGACACCATGATCTCCATCATCATGATCTCCATCATTGTGTCTTCATGAAGTTGTCTCGCCAACTATTACTTCTACTACTATGGCTAACGGTTAGCAATAAAGTAAAGTAATTACATGGCGTTTTCATTGACACGCAGGTCATACAATAAAATAAGACAACTCCTATGGCTCCTGCCGGTTGTCATACTCATCGACATGCAAGTCGTGATTCCTATTACAAGAACATGATCAATCTCATACATCACATATATCATTCATCACATCCTTTTGGCCATATCACATCACACGGCATATGCTGCAAGAACAAGTTAGACGTCCTCTAATTGTTGTTGCAAAATTTTTTTACGTGGCTGCTATAGGTTTCTAGCAAGAACGTTTCTTACCTACGCCAAAACCACAACGTGATATGCCAATTTCTATTTACCCTTCATAAGGACCCTTTTCATCGAATCCGATCCGACTAAAGTGGGAGAGACAGACACCCGCTAGCCACCTTATGCGACTAGTGCATGTCAGTCAGTTGTGTAAGGTCGGTCCGGGCCGCTTCATCCCACGATGCCGCCGAATCAAGATAAGACTAGTAACGGCAAGTAAATTGACAAAATCGACGCCCACAACAACTTGTGTTCTACTCGTGCAAGAAACTACGCATAGACCTAGCTCATGATGCCACTGTTGGGGAACGTAGTAGTAAATCAAAAAAAATTCCTACGCATCACCAAGATCAATCTATGGAGAGACCAGCAACGAGAGAGAGAGAGGAGTGCATCTTCATACCCTTGAAGATCGCGATGCGGAAGCATTGCAAGAACAGGGTTGGAGGAGTTGTACACGCAGCGATTCAGATCGCGGTCGATTCCGATCTAAGCACCGAACAACGGCGCCTCCGCGTTCAACACACGTGCAGCCCGGTGACGTCTCCCGCGCCTTGATCCAGCAAGGAGGAGGGAGAGGTTGGGGAAGACAACTCCGACAGCACGACGGCGTGGTGGTGGAGTTGGCAGTTCCCCGGCAGGGCTTCGCCAAGCTCAACGGAGGAGGAGGGGGTGTTGGAGAGGGGGAGGGCTGTGCCTTGGATGAGGTGCTGCTGCCCTCCCTCCTCCCCTCTATTTATAGGGCCAAGGGGGAAGGGGGCCGGCCCCTCTAGACCAGATCTAGAGGGAGGGCGGCGGCCAGGGGGAGGGGGCTTGCCCCCCAAGCCAAGGGGGGCGCCCCCCTTTAGGGTTTCCCCCAACCCTAGGCGCATGGGCCCTAGGGGGGGATGGCGCCCAGCCCACTTAGGGGCTGGTTCCCTCCCCCATACAGCCCATAGGGCCCTCCGGGGCAGGTGGACCCTCCCGGTGGACCCCCGGAACCCCTTCGGTGGTCCCGGTACAATACCGAAAAACCCCCGAACACTTCCGGTGACCGTATGATGACTTCCCATATATAAATCTTCACCTCCGGACCATTCCGGAACTCCCCGTGACGTCCGGGATCTCATCTAGGACTCCGAACAACATTCGGTATCCACATACTATTTCCCATAACAACCCTAGCGTCACCGAACCTTAAGTGTGTAGACCCTACGGGTTCGGGAACCATGCAGACATGACCGAGACATCTCTCCGGCCAATAACCAACAGCGGGATCTGGATACCCATGTTGGCTCCCACATGTTCCACGATGATCTCATCGGATGAACCACGATGTCGAGGATTCAATCAATCCCGTATACAATTCCCTTTGTCTACCGGTATGATACTTGCCCGAGATTCGATCGTCGGTATCCCTATACCTTGTTCAATCTCGTTACCGGCAAGTCTCTTTACTCGTTCCGTAACACATGATCCCGTGGCTAACTCTTTAGTCACATTGAGCTCATTATGATGATGCATTACCGAGTGGGCCCAAAGATACCTCTCCGTCATACGGAGTGACAAATCCCAGTCTCGATTCGTGCCAACCCAACAGACACTTTCGGAGATACCTGTAGTGCACCTTTATGGTCACCCAGTTACGTTGTGACATTTGATACACCCAAAGCATTCCTACGGTATCCGGGAGTTGCACAATCTCATGGTCTAAGGAAATGATACTTGACATTAGAAAAGCTTTAGCAGACGAACTACACGATCTAGTGCTATGCTTAGGATTGGGTCTTATCCATCACATCATTCTCCTAATGATGTGATCCCGTTATCAACGACATCCAATGTCCATGGTCAGGAAATCGTAACCATCTATTGATCAACGAGCTAGTCAACTAGAGGCTCACTAGGGACATGTTGTGGTCTATGTATTCACACATGTATTATGATTTCCGGATAACAGAATTATAGCATGAACAATAGACAATTATCATGAACAAGGAAATATAATAATAACCACTTTATTATTGCCTCTAGGGCATATTTCCAACAGCCAGCAGACCACCATGTTTGGCGTGAAGTGGTGCGGCTGGACTTGGTAGAAATCGAGGAAGGAGCGGAGGAAGCCGCTCGCCGGAAGGCCAAAGCCGCGAAGAAAATGGGACCGGAAGATGACGCGTTCATCGCCCTCCGGCACCGGCGAGATTTCTGCCTTGGGAGGGACACGTACCCGCACATTCGTCTCCCGGGGCAGCCGCCGTGTTTGATGAAGGAAAGAGAGGTAATCCTCATGGACGTTGGAACCGTCCCAGTCGCCGGCCCGTGAGCGCACCATGGGCGAAGGAGCTCGTCGTAGGCGCGGCGCGGTGACGAGCGGGCGAAGCCGCGGCGGAGCGAGGAAGCCACAGCGAGAAGAAGCTCGACGACGGTGGGCTGCGGCACCGCTTCGGCGAGAGGAAGAGGTGCTGCGGCAGCGGAGAGGAAGAAGAATGGCGAGGGGAGAGGAGGGCGCGCGTGCGTCTGCCACCCCCTCTTCCCCCTACTTATAGCCCCAGGCGGCGGAGCCGAGGGGGCGAAAGCGTGGGGGATCGTGGGATTAACTGCGCCCACTCCCCCACGATCCCACGATTGCGGCGCCAGTAAAGGCGTGTATTAATTACCGCAGAAGCCCAACCGTCTACCTCGGCCGCAGCGGATCCGCACGCGTGCCGAGGCACTATAGTGGCGGGCCCCGGCCTGCGGCGACGTCCCATCGCGCGCGTGGGCTGGCAGGCCGGCTTGGCCTGCTGACGCCATGTGGCCGGTAGGCATGGGCGGCGAGCCTGACGTCTGGCTAGCATGCCACCTGGCCCCCACCACGGCGTTTCGAAATCGCCAGGCGGCCTGCCTGGTCACGGCCGACACCTACCAGTCGGCACTTCGGAAGACGGACGAAGCAGGATACCAGACAACCCGGAGTAGGAAGCTGCTGGGGCTTCTCGCCCCTTCAGCCGCAGCGCCCCACCAGCTTCGGGGACTACTGTCGGAGTAAATGACCACGGGTAGCCTCATCAGCTCCCCCTTGGTATTTCAAGACATCGGGGCAGGCTGCGCCCCTCAAACATCAAAGACAAAGGACCGCCTTCTTGGGGCCGGCTGGTCCAAGCGGTCGGTTGCCAGGAGGCGGCGGAATCCAGAAGACGGCCATGAAGTGGGCCGACTCCGAGCAGGCGGCTTCCTGGGAAGCCGGATCCTAGCAGGCGGCCCCTCGCGCCCTCAAAGTTAGCACCCACATAAACACGACGAGACGGGGCGTGGCTACAATACAAGCCTGCCACCCCTGAATCCAGGGCAGAACGTGGCCACAGTGCAGCGTACCAAGTGGACATCCCACGCCCGACGCGGCACTGTTGCCATGCTGCTCATGACATCACCCATGGCAGAGGAAGCCATGCTCCCGCGACGGGCTGTCGATACGGCCCGCAGGCGGCGGGCCCTACCTATCCATGAGAGGCCAGAAGGCGGCGAGCCCTGACCAGTCGGCTCAGGGGGAGGCCGGCTCCTAGCAGGCGGCCCTCCCCCTTCCTTGAAGTTTGTGCGCCATTAACCAGAAGAGACGGGGAGTGGCTACAGTGAAACGCCCGCCAGGCGGCGGGACTGTAGCCACGCTCTCCCCGACCAAGCATGCATCATCAGTGGCATGCCTAGAGTGCTACACAGCCGACAGGACCCACAAGCGGCGGGCCCGGCTTGTCGGCCGAGTACGAGACAGCCGGGAGGACCCACCAGGCGGCGGGCCCCTGCAGTCGGCGGAGAAGCCGGCGACCAGAGACACTGACGGCCGAGTCCTACGCCCGGCCGGATTACCATTGTACCCCTGGGGGGTAGGCCTATATAAACCCCCCAGGTCACCGCATGCAAGGGGTTGGGACCTTGGTGGAGAGGAGAGAGCCTTCTTAGTTCAGCACTCACACACACACACACAGAGTGGAGTAGAGCTAGCCTTGCCCTCCTTCCTCCTCTAGCAAAACAGCTCAAGGAGCAAGTTTGTAGCTACTTGTTGAGGTAGTGATCATGCGGAGACCCTCCAGAGCAGGACTAGGGGTGTTATCTCCTAGGAGAGCCCCGAACCTGGGTAAGATTCGCAGGCATATGCGGTCTCGCTCACTCCCGCTTCTAGAGCCCGACGACGTACTTTTGTCCCCATCCACGATAAGCCACCCCCTGGCATATGTCGCACGATATCCCCGACACCAACTCCACCACCATTTCTATCATCCAAGGAGACATCATCCTGCCAAGTTTCACATCCAACAAATCCCTCTAGATAGTCATAGCATTCTGTCGAGCACCTTGTGTGCATGACAGAAAGTTTGTCTCTTCCTAAACTACATTGAGGACTTGATCCTCTGACTAAACCATCATGTCCATCACCTCTATAAGAGAAATATTAGCCACCCTGTCAAAACTCAACTCCATTGGATCGCTATAGCCCACGTTGGCATTTGGTCGAGCATGTGGTGTGCGTGTCCAGAGCGCGGCTAGAGCGCGTGTATTGCAGCCACTGGCATCGAGCTGCTGTCGTGCTGCTACTGCCTCCCTCGCTCGTCCTAATCCTTCCCTGGCTTCATAGGCAAGCCACCGCCCCCACCGACACCGCTCCTCATCTCCTAGCGCCGACCCGAGCCGCCGCCCGACGAACCCAGCTTCGCCACGTCTCTGTTGAGACGCGTGGCTCACCCACAAGTCGCCCGGCACCACCTGACCTTATCCACGATGCACCGCCCCCGCCACCTACCTTGCCGACCACCATCAACGCCCCCACCGGCCTCGACGGTGCCATAAATGGCCGCCGCTGTTGTGCCTTCCACTGGAAGCCACAGGCACGGCCACCCCGTGCTATATAAGCCGCTGCGAGCTCACTGCACTCTCCACCACCTCTCCTCACTTCTCTGGAAGCTCCCCCGTGCACCCAATCGACCGGGCGAGGTCATCTCCTCCGTCTCCGGCAGTCACTGCCGCCGCCTTATCCAAGAAGCTTCCCATCTCTCCAGCGCCTCCCCCTATCCACTCTCTGCACCCGGAACCTCCCCACAGTCCCGCTAATCCATCCCCGCACTCGATTTTGCTCGAGAGCCACCGTGGGGGAAGATCCCATCTTGCCCGACGGCCGCCGTCCGCTGCAAAGCTCATCGCCGGCGATATGGAGCTTCCCGGCGACCGTGCCGTACCTCGTCAGGATCGCCAAGCTCTCCTGAACACTATGGTGCCCACGACTCCCCGAACGGCGCCGCCATTCGCCGGTGAGCCTCGTCGGAGCGCCGCCTCTGTTCGGCCAGAGGAGGACGCGTGCGACGGAGACCGGTCAAACCTGACCAGTGGGCCAGGTGGGCCCACTGTCAGTGACCCAGCGCCGTCCGTAAATGGAGACGTATTTCCCGGTTACGTCTTCGACGATAGCCTCCTGCGCAGCTGTTTGACTGGGCTCGGCCCAGAGGCGCCTCGCGGTTAAATCCCGCCCAGGGCGCACTGCTGTTGTTCCTCTTTTTCTTTTTCCAGCGGTAATCAAATAATTCCACAGTAGCCATTTCAAGTCCAAATTTGATGATTCAAATTTCTAAATACTCAGAAAATCATTCTCTATTATTCCAGCCTAGGTGAACATTTTTCCTAAAATTTTATCTCTACTGGATCTATAAAATAGTTCTTTTCTTTGTTTATTCCATCTTAGAAATTCCATAAGTAAATCATATGAACTCCAAATAAATTGATTCTTTTTCTGTAATTCCTTATATTTCACCTAGTTTATTTTAGTATTTATTTCAAAACTTTCCAAACAACTTTTTAGCACTGTTATTGCTATATGTGGTAATTTAAATATTTTCGAAAATAGGAAATGGAGGGAAGATAAAATTTTCAAAGTCTTGGAATGCACCCCACACTTGTGCATGCTCAAGGCAAGCATCTTGAACACTTGATATGGTGAATGTTTTTGTGGTTGCTAGCTAGAATATTTGAATCATGGTTGTGATAAATTTTTTTAATAGAATTTGCATATGGCTATTTTTGCATGCATGATCCATGGCTATTTTGCTGTCATCTTTAAAGCATGAAGTATGAGTGAGTATGGTTACTTTCACTTGTCATATATGCCCGTGTTGGTCTAGACTAAACTGCAGGAAAGAATCAGTCACGAGTAAAGTGACCGTGAGACTGAAATCTCGTTGAGACGAGAATGAATCAGTAAGGGCATGTTGGGACATGCCATATGGTGACCCTGTTGGGGGCCACCAAGGAAATATATTGTGCTAATCACTGCAGGAAAAAATTTAAACCTCCTGAGTCGACCGTAGATCGAGTCTTGTTCCGGTAACCCCCATACTTGATTCGTGCTACCACTTGTCCCTGCCACAGGTGGGGTATGGTTTAGTAAGTTGTTAACCCCTTTCCGTGCACACACCGTATAGAGAGGCCACGATGAGCGTTTCCACGGCCATGGACTAAATCCTGTCATCGGGTCAGGGGGCATGGGTGTTTCCGGTTGTAGCCGAGAGGGGGGCACCCCGTGGAATCCGCGTGTATGAATAGTGATCCCATGCTATTCGAGATTGTAGTCTCCCCGACTCATAGTTTTTCTTGAGAGATGTTTTGGGTGATTCCTGGCATCCGGACGGTTAATCTGGTGTGTGCTGGTCAGGCGTGTTTTCAACCGAAAGACCGTGATGGGGATTAGTCAGTGTCACGGTGCTGACTAAAGAAACCTCTTACACGTGGGTAAAGAGTACACCCTCTGTAGAGTTATACCTATTCGAATAGCCGGGTCCGTGGTTAAGGACTACAGTCTGGGTTGGTCAAGTGTCGGTCTTAGTATCGGTCTCCGGAGGAAATAATTAAATGGTGCATGATTCATTTTTGCAGGATATTATTGTCATCCCTAATGCTGTCATGAATTTTTCTATGATTACTATTGTTGTGAATATTATTGATGCTATGATTATTATTGTGGACTAACCCGTTTATCTTATTTTATTTTCTGAGTGTCTCAGGGGCTGGCTAGACTACCCCGGGCATTCAGTTTTATTTTCAAGACCTCTCGTGGCGTCCCTCGAGTTCACAGGCGGTTCTATCTCGCCACTACTCTTGTGGATACCCGATTGGCATTTCTTTTCAAGACCTCTCGTGGCGTCCCTCGAGTTCTCAGGCGGTTCTGTCTCGCCACTACTCTTGTGGATACCCAATTGGCATTTATTTTCAAGACCTCTCGTGGCGTCGCTTGAGTTCTCGAATGGTTCTGTCTCGTCCGATTTCTCTTTTAGACACCCGTTTGGCATTTCTTTTCAAGACCTACCGTGGTGTCACTTGACATTCGACCGGCATTTCTTTTATTTATTTTCCTTTAACCTTCCTTGTTGGTCACTAACAATTTTTATACCCATTTTGCTGCTCATGCCCATATTTATGCACATATCAATAATAGTCATGTCATGTTAAAATTTGGATCAACACCTGCATATCACCTAGTCCAGCATGAGCATATGCATTCGGTATATCTTTTGTTCATTATGTTTGCGAGTACATTCCAACATACTCACAGGCTTGTCCCTGGCTATTTACTTGGCCAGGTCAGGATTTCTACAAGGAGTGCCACAGTGACGTCCGTGCGGAGCCCAGGATAGCAGCCACGCGGGATAGGAATTATCCAGGTCAGCCGTTCCTGTGGGAATGGAGCCCCATCGACGTTGGAGAACCACGAGTCGCTTTCGTCACCCGTCACCAGATATCGTTGTTGTATCATTAGATCTTTAGGGTCTTGTATCCAATTCTTGTAATAGCTTGGTAATCTGTAACAAGGACGTGTACACTAGTAACAGAAATCCTGGGGCTGGTGATGACACGAGGGGTTAATTTTCTGGGATGTTGTGTCCCCGAAATCCGGCCCCGGCAGATTAGCTAGCAGTTTCTCTATCATACCCGAAGGAATTTCATAATAAATATTTTCAGTAGGTGCAGTAGGTTGAGGGGCAACTATTTGCTCTTCTGTTTGAGGTGAAGATACCCCGAACAAGCCCCTTAAAGGATTATTTTCCATAGTAACAAGTGACAGTAAATTTCAGCACAATATATAAATATTTCCTTACCAAAGGCGCTTCACTCCCCGGCAACGGCGCCAGAAAAGAGTCTTGATGACCCACAAGTATAGGGGATCTATCGTAGTCCATTCGATAAGTAAGAGTGTCGAACCCAACAAGAAGCAGAAGGAAATGACAAGCAGTTTTCAGCAAGGTATTCTCTGCAAGCACTGAAATTATTGGTAACAGATAGTTTTGTGATAAGATAATTCGTAACGGGTAACAAGTAACAAGTGTAACAAAGGTACAGCAAGGTGGCCCAATCCTTTTTATAGCAAAGGACAAGCCTGGACGAATTCTTATATAAAGCAAAGCGCTCCCGAGGACACATGGGAATTATTGTCAAGTTAGTTTTCATCATGCTCATATGATTCGCGTTCATTACTTTGATAATTTGACATGTGAGTGGACCGGTGCTTGGGTGCTGCCCTTACTTGGACAAGCCTCCCACTTATGATTAACCCCTCTCGCAAGCATCCGCAACTACGAAAGAAGAATTAAGATAAATCTAACCATAGCATGAAACATATGGATCCAAATCAGCCCCTTACGAAGCAACGCATAAACTAGGGTTTAAGCTTCTGTCACTCTAGCAACCCATCATCTACTTATTACTTCCCAATGCCTTCCCCTAGGCCCAAACAATGGTGAAGTGTCATGTAGTTGACGTTCACATAACACCACTAGAGGAAAGACAACATACATCTCATCAAAATATCGAACGAATACCAAATTCACATGATTACTTATAGCAAGACTTCTCCCATGTCCTCAGGAACAAACGTAACTACTCACAAAGCATATTCATGTTCATAATCAGAGGGGTATTGAATAGCATTAAGGATCTGAACATATGATCTTCCACTGAATAAACCAACTAGCATCAACTACAAGGAGTAATCAACACTACTAGCAACCCACAGGTACCAATCTGAGGTTTTGAAACAAAGATCGGATACAAGAGATGAACTAGGGTTTGAGAGGAGATGGTGCTGGTGAAGATGTTGATGGAGATTGACCCCCTCTCGATGAGAGGATCGTTGGTGATGATGATGGCTTCGATTTCCCCCTCTCGAAGGGAAGTTTCCTCGGCAGAACAGCTCCGCCGGAGCCCTAGATTGCTTCTACCCAGGTTCCGCCTCGAGACGGCGGCGCTTCATCCCGAAAGCTCTCTTCTGATTTTTTTTTCAGGTCAAAACACATCATATAGCAGAAGATGGGCACTGGAGGCCTGCCAGGGGGCCCACAAGCCACAGGGGCGCGCCCAGGGGGTAGGGCGCGCCCCCCAGGCTTGTGACCTCCTAGTGGGTCCCCTCTGGTATTTTCTTCACCCAATATTTTTTATATATTCCAAAATAATTCTCCGTAAATTTTCAGGACTTTTGGAGTTGTGCAGAATAGGTCTCTCAGATTTGCTCCTTTTCCAGTCCAGAATTCCAGCTACCGGCATTCTCCCTCTTCATGTAAACCTTGTAAAATAAGAGAGAAAAGGCATAAGTATTATACCATAATGCGTAATAACAGCCCATAATGCAATAAATATCAATATAAAAGCATGATGCAAAATGGACGTATCAAGCATCTTCCAATTCCTTCATTTGGTGAGTCAAATATGTCGTAGGAGTTGGATGACACTAGTGCAAGACCGGCAACACCTTCATCTTGAGTATAGTCGGAGTCGGAGTGATAGCTTCTCTCGGAGTAGTTGTCGGAGTCGGAACCGGATACCCATTCACCAACGTGAGCTTGATGTCTTCGTCTTGTGTAGCTATTTGATGACTTGTCCTTTCTTTCTGAATCCTTGCTTCTACGAGAGGGTCTTCATTCATAACGATCATCTCTACTCCTTCTCTCTCTTGGAGGTGATTCATCTCTTTTCTTGTAGGGAGTCCTACACTCATTGGAGTAGTGTCCGGGTCTTCCACAATTGTAGCAATTACGATCACGACTAGAAGATCTTTTGTCATTGTAGGACCTTGACTTGGAGCTTCTCTCTTTGCTTCTATTCTTGTAGAACTTGTTAAAGTTCTTCACCATTAAGCTCAATTCTTCATTGGGGACTTGCTTCTCACTTGATGTTGTAGGAGCATCACTTGAAGCTTTGTAAGCACCACTTGACTTGTTGTGGAGCTCTTCCTTATCCTCGAGTGACATCTCATGAGCAACAATTCTACCAATGACTTCCGTGGGCTTGAGATCTTTGTAATTGGGCATCATTTGGATCAAGGTGCACACGGTATCATATTTTCCATCCAAGGCTCTTAGGATCTTCTTGATGATGAATTTGTCGGTCATCTCTTCACTTCCTAAGCCGGCAATCTCATTTGTGATGAGAGCAAGCCTAGAGTACATTTCGGCGACTCCTTCACCATCCTTCATCTTGAACTTGTCAAGTTGACTTTGAAGCACATCCAACTTGGATTCCTTAATGGACTCGGTACCTTGGTGCATATCAACCAAAGTATCCCAAATTTCCTTTGCATTCTCAAGGCGGCTGATTTTGTTGAATTCTTCGGGACACAATCCATTGAAGAGAATATCGCAAGCTTGAGCGTTGTATTGCAACATCTTCATTTCTTCCGCACACGCTTCACGATCCGGTTCTTTTCCATCCTCGAAGAAATCACCTTGCAAGCCAATACGCACAATAGCCCAAACAGCGGAGTTATGACCAAGAATATGCATTTTCATCTTATGCTTCCAACTAGCAAAATTAGTACCATCAAAGTAAGGACCTCTACGGTGGTAACTTCCCTTGCTAGATGCCATACTTTCCTAGGTTGTGAAATCAAGGCTATGATCACCAAAGCTATGGAAATCAAGGCAAATGGAGACCGAAGTTCTGATACCACTTGTAGGATCGAAAGTATGTCTAGAGGGGGTGATTAGACTACTTGACCAAATAAAAATCTAACATTTTCCCAATTTTAGTTGTGGGCAGATTTTAGCAATTAGCACAAGTCAAGCAATCAACCTACACATGCAATTCTAAGAGTGTAGCAGTGGAAAGTAAAACATTGCATATGAAGGTAAAGGGAAGGGTTTGGAGAAAGCAAACGCAATGGAGACACGAAGATTTTTGGCGTGGTTCCGATAGGTGGTGCTATCGTACATCCATGTTGATGGAGACTTCAACCCACGAAGGGTAATGGCTGCGCGAGTCCACGGAGGGCTCCACCCACAAAGGGTCCACGAAGAAGCAACCTTGTCTATCCCACCATAGCCATCGCCCACGAAGGACTTGCCTCACTCGGGTAGATCTTCACGAAGTAGGCGATCTCCTTGCCCTTACAAACTTCTTGGTTCAACTCCACATCTTGACGGAGGCTCCCAAGCGACACCTAACCAATCTAGGAGACACCACTCTCCAAAAGGTAATAGACAGTGTGTTGATGATGAACTCCTTGCTCTTGTGCTTTAAATGATAGTCTCCCCAACACTCAACTCTCTCACACAGATTTGGATATGGTGGAAAGATGATTTGAGTGGAAAGCAACTTGGCGGAGGCTAGAAATCAAGATTCTTGTGGTAGGATTGGAATATCTTGATCTCAAAACATGAGTAGGTGGTTCTCTCTCAGAAAATGTATGGTGGAAGTGTAGGCACGTTCTGATGGCTCTCTCACATACGGAGAAGGGGTGGAGGGGTATATATAGCCTCCACACAAAATTCAACCGTTACACACATTTGACCAATCTCGGTGAGACCGAATGGGTAAACTCGGTGGGACCGATTAGTTCAAAAGTGAACGTTAGAAATCTCGGTGGGACCGATGTGCTAGGGCTTAGGGCAAACCGTATCTCGGTGGCGCCGATTGCATCAACTCGGTGAGACCGAAGTGAAGCAATAAGGCAACAGAGACTTGGTCAAGCCATCTCGGTGAGACCGAAATAATTGCAACAGATAACAGGGAGTTGGCAAGGCCATCTCGGTGAGATCGACATCCGTATCGGTGTGACCGAACTGTTAGGGTTTCTAGTTGTGGCTATGTCATATGAACTCGGTGGCACTGGATAGAAAGAATCGGTGGGACCGAGTTGGAGTTTAGGGTTTTGACATATTTGGATGGAGAAAGTGGTTGAGGGTTTTGGAGCAATATCACTAAGCATTTGAGCAAGCAAGCCATTAAGCAACACATCATCCCCTTTTAATAGTATTGGCTTTCCTATAGACTCAATGTGATCTTGGATCACTAAAAAAAGATAAAGAGTCTTGAGCTTTTGCCAATGTGTGTCCTTAGCATTTTGAGGGGTCCACATCTCTAGTCCATGCCATGCCATTCATTGAACTTCCTGAAATATTTACCTTAAATGGATATTAGTTCAATGAGCATATGTTGTTATGAATTACCAAAACCACCCGGGGATTAGTTGCACTATCAACAGAGTGAGGAAGAAGAAGACGAGGCGGCCAACAGAACCGGACGAGCAGAGTGTGCCCGTGGGCACGCGGCGGCTAGCGCCGGCGAGGAGGCTTCCGGAGAAGGCAGAGGATAAGAGGGTGATGTGAGGAAAGAGGGAGTCAGGTCGGCACCAGAGGACGCGCGGGGATCGCTGGAGTGACGCAGCTCGACGCGGTCAGATGCGCAGAGCACGGCCGCAGCAACCAGAGCGCGTGCACAGGCAAGAAACCAACACGGTCACCACGCGACATGGCATGGAGAGGACAAGAGAGGCTGGCAATTGATGTCTAGCGCTTCGTCTCTGCACCATGGGGACTGTAGGAATTGATAGGTCGAGAGAAGAGGCTCTGCACTGAAGTGAGGCTTCGATGGAAGATTGCTGTAGCAAATTTGGCTACATATATGTGATCAACAGAGAAGTGTTAAGGGCCAAATCTGATGTCTGGGAGGTTTAGAGTAAGAATGACTACAGTCCTGTGAAGTTTGAGGAGAATTGGACCAATATTAAACATAGTTGTCTTGCAACTGCAAATATGGTCCAGAATAGAGATTTGGATGATGCACTCAAATGAAGCATTGGGTTGGGCTGTAATTTGTCAAGGCATGATTATATGGTCATATGAAGATACTGTAAAAATTTCATACCAATTGGACTTGCCAAAATGGTACTTGCTTCACAATGATCTTCTCTGTCCAAAAACTTGAGAAAATAATAGAGGGAAGATGGCTCGATGAAATGATCCAAAATTTGGTGGAGAGAAGTTTTATGGGTAGGAGAATACTCTGGTAAATTTTCAGCCATAATGAAGCAATATAAAATATACTTGCTTCACAACCTGAAAATATTGCCAGAAGCAAAGATTTGAAGGTGTGCTCACATAGTTGATTGGATGGGGATGAAAATTGATGGAAAGTCATGATGTGAGCATATAAAGGAGCTTGCAAAATTTCAACTCATTTGGATAACCCTAACTAGTACTTCCTTCACCAAGACTTTCATCTGACAGAAACTTTGGAAATTTGCTGAGGAAGATTGGCTAGGCAAATGAAGTTGAATTTTGGCATGAGGCAATGATTTGGATGGGAAAGGGTGTCCAAAAATTTTGGGAGCAAACAAGCAAGGACAGGTGCACTTCCTTCACAGAAGACCACTATGGACAGAAATGAAGAATGAATATTGCTGGATTATTTTTGAACTGGACAAGGAAGGTTTAGACATATTTGGGACATATATGATCCAAACAATTTATGAGAATTATTTAGAAAATTTGTGGAAGACAAAAATATAGGTTGCTTCACAATTAAACACTTGGAAGAAGAATTTGGGAGTTGGGCTAGAATGAAAAATGGCATGATCTAGGAAAAGATTTTGAAATGATGAACCACTTGGAAGAAGAATAAATAAAGATCTCCCAGATTTCAAGTCCATAGAACAACTCCAAAAAGAAAATCAGAGCAAAAACCAAATAAAATCAAAAGAAAAAAAAGACCAAAAAACCAGCGTGTTACAACTATCTTGTCCAAGTGTTCCATCGACGTAAGCTCGCTGGGAGGTCCCTTCAAATCCAAACTTTCTGTGGTTATCGGCGTCCTTAATTAATTAATGGCGTAATAACAATTTTCTGGCAATTAAAGAATAGTCATAAATAACATCTATTAAAACGGCTTTTCTGGATGGGTCGGAGGGAATCCAGAACCCTAGAGCCGTGTACAGCTCCTCCCCCTCTCCCTCTCTGCATAAGGCGGTTCGCCTAATTATACGCTTCCTCCCACTATAAGTGCGCGACACCTCCCGGCCGGCCAAGCTCACATCCGCCTCTCTCTTTCTCTCTCCTCGCACCGCACCGTGTCCCCTCCCTCTCCTGTAGCGTGCGCTCGGCCAGCAAAAGGTAACCACCCGCTTTCCCCTCCCCGATTAAATCCGCGTGCTACCTTCCTCTAAGATTTGGGGATCTTTAGGCGTCTCGTCGCGAGTTCTCGATCGCTCCGCGCTCCCGCGGTTAGTGTTTCCGGAGGCCGGCGGATCTCGGTGTTCGGGCGGGGGCGTGGGGAAAGTTTTTGGTGCCCGGATTTGATGCGATTTGTTCTTGATTTCGCGTTCGTGGCTGCTGAGGAGTCGGGGTGTATGAGGCGATCTGTGTCGGTTTAGTTGTCGGGTCGTCAGGCTTTGGGGATTTTTTAGTGATTAAAAAAAATTGGGGAATTATTTTTTACGGATCGATGGTCTGGGCTGGTAGAACTCTGCGCGGCTTAAATTGATGCGATTCGTTCGCGTCAGGTGTTGCGTATCGCACAACTTGGCTCAATAGTGGCGGGGAAATGGTTAGATGTGTCGATTTGTGCACTATGCGCATCTCGGATTCGTGTAATCTTCCAAGAGTTTCATCTCTGTTTATCCGTTTCCTTAGGTCGGGTGATTCCGCTGCGCATGTTTGCGTACTGTTCAGGAATTCATTGGTCTGTAGATCTGTTTTCGTTTTGATCGATGAAGTAACTGATTTGCTTCAGTCCTTCACATCGCTTTCAGTTATTATTTGCTTATACGAACAATTTTTAGTCATCATTGAATGACTGGCATGTGATTTGGATATTGTGATTTTGTGCAGCTTCCACATAAAGGCCAACAAGAGGAACCTTGATCTGTTGGGTGCCAGTCAAACCTCAACAACCAAGTTTCATGTCTGATCTCGACGTTACTCTGCCATCTGCCTTCGGTATGCTTCCATCACATCCATGTCTGTTGCTTGTGATGAAATAGATGCTAAATTGGACATTCTGCAGCCTGGTGTATTATAACTTGTCACTTTGAGCTTCTGTGTGTTGTTCATCGTGAGTGACCTTTGTATGTACATGAGCTCTACCTACATGTTTCCTGATGCGGTGTCTTCCTTGGTAGATCCCTTAGCTGAGGCAAATGCTGAGGATGCTGGTGCAGGCCCCGGCGCAAAAGATTATGTGCATGTGCGCATCCAGCAGCGCAACGGCAGGAAGAGTCTGACCACTGTCCAGGGCCTGAAGAAGGAATTCAGCTACAACAAGATCCTCAAGGATCTCAAGAAGGAATTCTGCTGCAATGGCACAGTAGTCCAGGATCCGGAGCTAGGCCAGGTAATGATACAGCCGGCCGTGCTTCAATTGCTTTTCATTCCTCTGCCTGATGCTGGTATACTGACACTATATGATTCGCCCTCTGCAGGTCATTCAGCTTCAGGGTGATCAGCGTAAGAATGTTGCTACTTTCCTAGTTCAGGTACTATCGACTTCTCACGAGATCATTTGTCATTCCGTTAAACGTTTCTGTGACTGGTTATTTCATCCTTGCTGTTGTGCTAGGCTGGGATTGCGAAGAAGGAGCTCATCAAGATCCACGGCTTCTAAGCCGAAGCCGCCTCCGATAAATGCTCGAACCGCTAGCCAGCTCTTCTTTATATTGAAGACATAAGGCATATATATTGCCGCCCGCTTGTTGAACCGTTACTTGCTTGATGCAAGTTGTGTTGTCACCTGATTATTATGCCGCTGCTGTACCAGCATATCAGTATGGATTGTCTAAGATGTTGCCGACTAAATAAAAATCCCTATCGCTTGACTATGGCTCTGGTTGTTTTGGTCCCAACTTTCGTTGTGGATGCTTGTTTGTTTGGTTGTTCGTCTGATGAGCCTAATGTGCCGCATGCTGGTTGCTGAGTCTGGCCCGCGTCGTTTTGGCGGATCCGATGTCGGCAGAAGCATCCGGCACAAACCAAAATCTGTACTAGTAGCTCGTCAGACAAGGACGCGTCATCTGACACACCACTGCTTAGGGGATGCTTATCTAAAAGCGCGAGCTCGAACCTGTAGTAACCATGTGCAGTAGTTCTGCCTAGTCACGGACGTCATCTATTGTCTACTGAACTACTTTTAGGAGGAGCAGCAGCAAAAATGCAGTGCCGATGAGCAGCAGGAGAAGTAGATATCAACTGAAACCTGAAAAAACGATACGCGTCAGTTACTTCTGTTTCTGGCCATCATATAAATACCCAACGGCGCCACCGTCTGTTCATCTTCCTCCTCCTTCCAGCGACGGCTCCTGCCCAGCCATAATCTCCCCTTCCCTCGAAGGCTCGAAGCCTCGCCCCGATGAACAACTCCAGTGACCTCCCACGCCCCTCCTCACCCCAGTTTAACTTTCAGATTCATTATCACCGACTCCCGCTTGTACATGGCTCAGACTTGCTGTTCCCGTGCTCCTTACGCCGTCCCCCAGCCTCGAAAACCGAACACTCCATAGCCCTAGGGTGCAGATGACGAGTACTTTCACATAGGATAGCTCCAGCATCCACATGAGCACACGCGAACGTCGCTATGAATGCTTCGCTCATCTACAGTAGATTAGCTCTCAAGTCAGTTTGGTCACACCAACCTCCAGTTCCTACGCAAAGTATCAAAAACAGCAAGCAACTAGAAACGAACTGAACTAAATGAAACTAACGAAGGAAACAGCACATACTCTAGAGCATGCAAAATACATGGAGAGATTGCGTCTCACCTTCTCAAGTCGTTGGAGCAGAGCCGTCTTCAACTTAAACCGCCTCACTCCGCGACCGATAGAAGTAGATCCATACATCATCACAAGCACAAGAAATAGACAGAAGCAGCCACCAGTCAGGTGTCTAGAGACATGCCTAAGTAATGCATTTGATTGAAAAAGACTACTGATACTACATTTGATTACAAGGGCGTCGTGAATTTCCTATGCGAGCTAAGGGCTATCAGAACATCAATTAGGTACAGCCGATGATAGCACCCATTTCAGGGACCAACGCTACAGGTGGTTTCTTCTTACAGACCAGGCACCCTTACAAGGCAAGATCGTCCTATATTCAGAAATTGGATACAGCGTGTGACCGGGCCATGCTATATCTTCTGCTTCAACGCTTGGCGCAGCTGGACCTTGCAGCCGTCGAATCTCGAGTCCAGAGGCTTGGACTTCAGGCTCTGCTTCTTTGCGCCCTGGGGCCATTCGATGCGACCTTTCATCGCGCGGACCACGTGGGGGTTCACCAGCTCCGGGCTCCACTCGCCCACGCTCGGCGAAACCGTGCACACCTCGCTACCCTTCAGAGTGGGCGAGAGAGCAGAATTCGACATTCTGCCACTGGAGAGCATCCCGTTCAGTAACTCTGATCCTGTTTTCTTGCGACCATTGTCGTTGTTTGATGATCTCCAGAGTCTGGCAAAAGAAGGCCCTCTCTTCCGGTACTTCTCTGCTGTTGTCGAACATACTTCGCTGATACCGCTAATGGACCTGCAGTTTTCAGAATTGTCGTCGCAGTCTGTTCCGCTCACCGATGCGCCATTTCCTCCACAGAAGCCGTTCACTGACGGTTCACTCCCACCTGGTGAGTTGCTCGAGCCGTGCTCATCAACATGGCTGACAGTCTCCCATCCGCTGTCATCTTCCTCTTCATTTCTGGCACAGGGTTGACGGGGATACCTCTTTGATGGTTTTTCCAGGAAGATGTCAGTTTCAGGACTTACTGTGTGGATCTTTGTTGCATGACGGATGGGGGTATCTCCGTTACACTGCCCAATCTCCTTCTCTTCAGTGTCTTCCCTCTGTCTGAGCTCCTCAAATACAGCAAAAATGTCCTCTGACACAGGTGGCGGTTTGTAAGAGAACCCCTTAATATCATGAAACTTCATAGAGCAAATTGCTTCCCTTAGCCTTTCTGCATCTCTTACCATCTCTTTATCTGCAGTATTGCCTCCGTGGGAACTGAGGAAAGCCTCGACCTCAGACTGAAGGTCGCTCAGCTGTGAATACTTGCTGTCTAGTGTCAGCTTTGCATCAACAAGCTTCATCTGAACCCTCTCTTCACGCCAAACCTCCGCCATCTGCAGCATCTTCCTTTCTTCCTCCAGCTCATCTCTCATCTTCATAGATTCACTCTTCAGAGCCTCAACCTCAGCTTTGTCTTCCGCAATCTCCTTTGCTAATTCATCACACACCTCCTCCATAAGCTCCCTGGCCTTCCTCTCCTTCTCATAATCTTGCAAGTACCGCTTTGCCACCAACTTCAACTCGGATAGCTCAGTGGCCAACTTGGAATTCATAATTTCTGCCCTTTGTCGTTTCTTCCTCTCCCGGTTCAGACTCTCTTTAACACCATCAAAGATGTCTCGAACCTTATCATGCTCCCTGCTCTTCCAGGAAGCCTTTTCCTCAGAAAGGCTCCTTAACATGTGATCAAGCTTCTTCTTTGCAGACTGACTCTCAGCTTCAAGCTCATGAATCCGGTTGTGAGCCTGCATAAGCTCTGCTCTTAGTGCAGAGATTTCTGCATCAGCACTCACTGGATTACGATCAAAGGATTCACAGTCAGCATCCCTCGACGTGTTCAAGCAACGACGGTCCCACTTGGTTGCCACCTCCATTTCGATTCGAGGTGATGGAGAGTAAGCTCCCACCTAATTTAGGATCAAAATCATTCTCATTAATAAAACAAGATCAGAAAAGAAAATGGTGAACTGTACTCTAAGTAATAATTCATGAACAACGAATATACCTCATGAATGCTGCCGTTGCCAAGAGGCTTTCTTCCTGACCTGCCTTCCAGGACAGCTTTGTAGTAATTGCACCGATCCGGCGTATGCAGAGGCTTCGGGTTAGGCTGCAAATTATTTCTGTTAGCTCATCACCAATACTTCAAAACAACATATTAATAGCATATTACAAAATCTACAAGTCAAATGGAGAAAAAATGTTCAAAGCCACCCATTGGACGGTCACCATTACAGATAGTAACACTAACAGCAATATATAGGGACCACAAGGACCCTAATTAGAGGGTAGATAATAATGGAAACATGGAGATGTGACATCCCTGGGCCCGATTAATGGAGATACAGCGAACACTAAGCAATCTAGGACGGCTATGATCAGCAATTGGATCAACAAAGGACATGGACATGCTCAAATCTAACATAAAACCCGACATGATTGTGGTACCAAATTGATGCACAAACATGGACCCTGCTACCTCTCCCTAAACCAAAATTTACCCAGCGAAGTAGATGCACAGCTTGCTACACATTATGACGCAACAAGCAAAAAATGGTCAAATTATGGGATGAAAGCCCAAGTCAGTAAGCAACATTTATGCTAGATAGTCAAATTCCACCTCCAACTAAAAATGTTCAGCGGCAACATGGTCCCTTCGTCCCTCGAATCGGCGACACAATGTGCCGAGACAGCAACATTGTGACAAAAATCGCACCCATCGCACCCGATTCCCTTCACCCATCGGATGCGGAGACACCGTAGCTTTCAGAACAATCAGCTCAAAACTTGTAGAGAAAGGATGACAGAGCACCAAACCACCCAAATTCTAACTAGTTCGTCGCTGGTTGCATTCCACCAGAGGACGGCCACACGAAACCCTAGAACGCCACAGCAGCACAGACGCACGCAGCCACGGGAGAAGAAGATCCACGCTGATCTGGGAGACAAATCCCTACCTCGGGCCGTCGCCGCGGTTCCTCGGGCATCTCCCGCGGCGGGTGGACCCGCCAGAGCGCCGCGGCGATCTTCCTCACGGAGACGGCCCCCGCGCCGACGCGCGCGACGGCGTCCCCGGGCCAGCGGAGCGGCGGGGTGGCGGGCGGCGCGGCCGCGCGGCGCGCGGACGCCGCCAGAGAGGGGCTCTGCACGCGCAGCCGGCGGCGGGGACGGGGGCGGGAGGCCGCGGGGCCCGGGGACGCCGCGGCCGGCTCCCTCGATCTGGGCGGCGGGGACTTGGCCTGCGGCGTGCGAGGCCGGCGGGAGCGCGCCATTGGCCGCGGGCTCGCTCACTGGGCGTCGGCGGCGGGCGGGGGCGGTGGCATTCACCGGGGATGGCGCGGACGGTGGGGGATGCGCGTGCGGGTCTGCGAGCGAGATCCAGTACTGCTGGTGCCACGGCAGGGGACGGGGACGCAGTGGTGTGTGTGTGGCCAGTGGTGGTTTTGATACGACTGGTGCTATACTACTACTCGTACTAGTAGTAGGGGTAGCTGCGTAGGCTCGTGATGGAGGCTGGAGAACGTGGGATGGGGGAAAAGGAAAGGGGAAAGGGAGATGGATGGAATGGAATGGAAGGATTTGTTTTCTCCTTTTGTGGATTTGGTAGTATTTTGGACCTTGGAATTTGTGGCTTGTGATGGTGAAATGTTTTGGGTTGAGTTGAAAATGGAACGATTTGAGCTATTTTTTTTGAATAAAAATAATAATAGAGTAGTTATTAAGTAGCAGAATTCCTTCAAAAACATCATTATAGAAATCGAGAAATACATTCAAATTTTTTAGGGTGCCGAAGTCTTCTTCCTCCTACGTACACCGGAGGCGGGCAGTGAGCAAAGCTCGTTGCCGCCTCTGGACCTCCGTCTTAGCAGAGCAAATTTGCCTGTAAAAAGAGACCAGAATACGCCAGCGGCCACGATCTTTAGCCGATCGCCGCCCGAAGAGGATAACGACCGAGAGTGATTTAGAGTTTGATGGGATCTCCGCAACGAGTTGCGGTTTTGTTTTTGGGTTTAAAAAATTGAGGGTTAATTTTTTTTAGGGTTAGTGAGTTCTGAGTTATGTTGGTGTGATAATATATACCTCGAAGTTTTAGGGGGAAAAGGTTAAAATAATATTATAAAAAGCATGATATGTTCTTGTGTGCGCCCAGCTAATTGCATTTTTCTCGTTTCTCCATATGTCGTGCAATAGTCTGAAATTGTTTTTTTTTGTGAGAATATGGAAAATGAAGAAAAAAATGCCACCAGATGATCTTATTACTTTCAGTTTGGTTATTACACCCTTCAAAAAAAAAGTTTGGTTATTACACGTCCCCTAAAAAAAGTTTGGCTATACACGGTTAATACTAGTAATATTTTTACAAAAGGGAAAAAAGTGGACAGTTTCAATGAGAACGCCGCCGTACGTGCTCCGTGGACCACATCACGCTATGACGATGTCGCTGGAAAAGATAGTTGGAGTGGTGTCCGGCGAAGACCCATGGATCCAAAAGGAAGAGGAGGGTCGTAGTTCAACGATAATCTCCGTGCACCACCCACGCCGGAGACGCTGATGATGGCCGGCGACGACCTGGTAGGGAGAGTATCGGGCGGTGCTAATCCTTGATTGGAGAACGCCATGCGCCGCCTACACGTTAATTAGACCAACACGAGTGACCGACACTTTAGTTTTTTAGCGTGCCATCGTCGGTAAATAAGCTTAGCTGTGCTTATTACTTGTACTACTTTTCTGCCTGCTAAATGCCTAATGTAGACTCGCATGACAAAATTAGCCGATGGCAAACGGAGATTCTTCTTTGGCTATTATGGCAAAAGAAGTTGATACATGAATGGCTTGTACACGAGGTGGTACAGTACAGCCATACAGGGACTCGTTCAATGTATCTGTGTGGTCCTTAGCATCTTGATGCAGAGGCATACTATGTACGTATAGCTCGCATGTACCAATCAATCATAAAAGTTAATTTAGGGCGTGTTGAGTTCAGTAGGTACTACTAGAACTTCTCTCATTGGACATCCGGTGCCCCTCTAGTAGCATTGCAGCACCCATTGATTCATAACTACGAGTACCTGTCTCAACAATTTTTTTGATGTATGCCCTGTTGGAATTTGCTAGCAGGCCTTTGGCCCAAAGCCCAACTAAAATTCTGAAATTCTCTTGGTCCATTCATGCATAGCTTGTGAGTGGTGTGAGTGGGACTAAAGTTTAGTCCCACCCCGAAAGTTGAGTGAGACTTGCACCTCTTTATAAGGTGAGCTCTTCTACCACTTGTAAGAGCATGAGAAGAGGAGACCTACACGCGCGCTCCTCCTCTCGCACGCCACGCCTCGGCGCGCCGCGGGTTGCGGGATTGAGCCGAGCCGAGGACAGAGCTATGCACGTTGTCTATATTTTTGCTGCTCGGAAAAAATTAATGAGTCATTAATTAATAATTAACGGACGCGTTAATTACTGAACCGTTTTCGATTCTTTTGGATGGCGACTCGGACGTGGGATTTACTCCCACGACCTACCCGGCCCGCACTATATAGTCAGGCAGACGTCTACCCTAGCCGCCGCCGCTTCGTATGGTTTCGCACCACCGTTCCAGATCATTGCGCCGCGACGCAAGTCTTCTCCATCCCTCCTTCCGGCGTGCACCGCGAGAAGGGACAGCAGGCCTCCGGAACCCCACCTCTCGTGATCCTGTACGGGAGAGGGGCGATCAGGTTTTTGGGGAGCGCACTCGCGCGACTGCTGGCAGTGACGACTTCGCCAACGACGACTTCTTCCCCGACCTCGGCAACCTCATCCTCGACGACATGGGCGACAACCTCAACGCCGGCGGTGCTGCTCCCGCTGCACCATATGTGATTCCATCCTTCTTGTTCGAGATCGTGGTAGAATTCATGTTTCTAGTATGTGCCCTAGATGTGATCTGTTCATTTACTATGCTAGTTTGCATGATTAGTTTAATCTCTGCTATTGCTGTCATGGTTTATCTTCTGTTTATTCGGATTAAATCTCGTAGTAATTTGCTCATATTTCCAACAATCCAAAAACCTGATTATAGGCAATTTACTCCGAGTGGTTTTGCTGCGCATTTGAAGCCGCCTGCCTTTAAGGGGGTGCAATATAAGAGGTGGCGCACGAGAGCAGTCTACTGGTTTCAGACCATGTGCTGCTATGATGCCACTAAGGGCAAGCCTGAGGGTGATCTTAATCCAGCACAGCTGGAAGCTTTTGAGAAGATCGATACTCTCTTTAAAGGCGCTCTTCTGAGTGTTCTTGATGATTCCATTGTGGATTCGTATATGTCGTTTGACAACGGCAAGGACATGTGGGCTGCGCTCGAGGCCAAGTTTGGTGCCTCGGACGCCGGCAGCGAGTTGTATGTCATGGAGCAATTCTATGACTACAAGATGACTGATGAGCGCTCTGTTGTACAACAAGCTCATGAGATACAGTCGCTCGCAAAGGAACTCGAGTACCTCAAGTGTGTGTTGTCGGACAAATTTGTTGCCGGAGGCATCATTGCCAAGCTTCCACCTTCGTGGAACAATTTTGCTACTTCCCTGAAACACAAGAGACAGGAGTTTTCCGTTGCGGATCTCATTGGTACTCTTGATCTTGAAGAGAAGGCGAGAGCAAAGGACACACGTGCTCGAGTTGCTGAGGGAGCTTCTAGTGCCCACATGGTACAGAAGAAGAACTTCCAGCCCAACAAGTTCAAAAACAACAAGAACAAAACTCAGGGCAAAGGCAAGTTTGATACAAAGAACAAGCCGTCACATTCTACCAACTTCAAGAAGAATTCTCATAAGAAGGGGAAGGGACTTTTGCCATGTCTGTGGTGATCCTAATCACTGGGCTCCGAAGTGTCCTAACCGCTTTGAGGAGCGCGAACATGAGAAGAGCGGCAAGTCTGCTAATGTTGTCATCGGTGATACTGATATGAAGGAATCTGAGTACGGTATTCTTCCTACCATCCTTTCAGTATTTCAATCTCCTGATTGGTTAATTAACACCGGTGCCAATGTGCACGTTTGTGCTGACGCCTCCATGTTTTCTTCTTACCAGGTCACAGGGACTTCTCCCGTGCTGATGGGGAATGGGTCACATGCCATCGTTCGAGGTGTCGGTACAGTCGATCTGAAGTTTACTTCGGGGAAGACCGTGCGTCTGAAGAACGTTCATCATGTGTCGTCCATCAATAAAAATCTCGTTAGCGGTTCCCGTTTATGTCGAGATGGTTTTAAGTTGGTTTTCGAATCCAATAAAGTTGTAATTTCTAAGTATTGACAATTTATTGGAAAAGGCTATGAGAGCGGAGGCTTGTTCCGCCTATCTTTGTCAGATATTTGCACTAAAGTTATTAATAATGTTTGCCACAATAATGATTCTGACATTTGGCATTCACGACTTTGTCATATTAACTTTGGTTGCATGACGCGGCTAGCCAATATGAATTTAATTCCGAAAATACCTACTGTCAAGGGCTCCAAGTGCCAAGTGTGTGTGCAAGCTAAGCAACCTCGCAAGTCCCATAAGACTGCAAAGGCAAGAGACTTGGCGCCACTAGAGGTTATACATTCTGATCTTTGTGAGATGAATGACGTGTTGACAAAAGATGGAAAGAGATACTTCATGACGTTGATCGATGACTCCACTAGATATTGTTATGTGTATCTTCTGAAATCAAAAGATGAGGCTTTAACTTTCTTCAAAAACTATAAAGCTGAGGCAGAGAACCAACTTGATCGGAAAATTAAACGGCTTAGGTCTGATCGTGGTGGAGAGTATTTTTCCAATGATTTTGATTTGTTTTGTGCGGAACATGGTATAAATCCATGAGAGGACGCCTCCCTACTCACCTCAGTCAAATGGGGTAGCCGAAAAAAAGAACCGAACTCTAACTGATATGGTTAACACCATGTTAGACACATCGGGTCTCTCCAAGGAATGGTGGGGGGAGGCGCTAATGACTGCGTGTCATGTCCTAAACCGAGTTCCCACAAAGCATAAGACCATGACTCCATTTGAGGAATGGGAAAGAAAAAGGTTGAAACTCTCTTACCTACGTACTTGGGGTTGTTTGGCGAAAGTCAATATACCAATTCCCAAGAAGCGCAAGCTTGGACCAAAAATCGTGGATTGTGTTCTTCTGGGCTATGCTTTTCATAGCATTGGTTATAGATTTTTGATAATAAAATCTGAGGTATCCGACATGTATGTTGGTACGATTATGGAGTCGAATGATGCAACTTTCTTTGAGGACATATTTCCTATGAAGGATATGTCGAGTTCATCAAATCAGGAGATACCTACTCCATCTAGTGAGGAATTCGCTGTAATTCCTGAACCCACCATTGCGATGGAACACGTTGAGAATCCTGTTGAGGGTGACAATGGAACTCCTGTGAGGAGTAAGAGACAGAGGACCGCAAAGTCCTTTGGTGATGACTTCATTGTGTACCTTGTGGATGACACACCCAGGACTATTTCAGAAGCCTATGCATCTCCTGATGCTGACTACTGGAAGGAAGCTGTTCGTAGCGAGATGGATTCCATCTTAGCTAACGGAACCTGGGAGATCACTGACCGTCCTTATGGGTGCAAACCTGTAGGATGTAAGTGGGTGTTCAAGAAGAAGCTTAAACTTGATGGTACAATTGAAAAGTACAAGGCACGGCTTGTGGCTAAGGGTTATACCCAGAAAGAAGGTGAAGACTTCTTTGATACTTACTCACCCGTGGCTAGACTAACCACTATTCGGGTGCTACTATCACTGGCTGCCTCACATGGTCTTCTCGTTCATCAAATGAACGTTAAGACGGCTTTCCTCAATGGAGAGTTGAAGGAGGAAATTTACATGGATCAGCCAGATGGTTTTGTAGTACCTGGTCAGGAAGGAAAGGTGTGTAAGTTATTAAAGTCTTTATATGGCCTTAAACAAGCTCCTAAGGAGTGGCATGAGAAGTTCGAAAGAACATTAACTGCTGCCGGCTTTGTAGTAAACGATGGTGACAAGTGTGAGTACTATCGCCATGGTGGGGGCGAAGGAGTTATTCTTTGTCTGTATGTCGATGACATACTGATCTTTGAAACCAAACTTGATTTAATCAATGAGGTTAAGGATTTCTTATCTCGTTGCTTTGAGATGAAGGATCTAGGAGTAGCTGATGTTATCTTAAACATCAAGCTGTTGAGAGATGAGAATGGTGGGATTACACTGCTTCAGTCTCACTTTGTGGTAAAGGTCTTGAGTCGTTTTGGGTATAGCGACTGCCAGCCTTCTCCAACTCCATATGATGCTAGTGTGTTGCTTCGAAAGAATCGACGGATTGCTAAGGATCAACTGAGGTATTCTCAGATTATTGGTTCGCTTATGTATTTGGCGAGTGCCACGAGGCCTGACATCTCTTTTGCTGTGAGCAAACTGAGTCGGTTTGTGTCAAAACTGGGAGATGATCATTGGCATGCGCTTGAGAGAGTTATGCGCTATTTGAAAGGCACTGCGAGCTATGGGATTCACTACACCGGGTATCCAAGGGTACTGGAGGGTTATAGTGACTCAAACTGGATATCTGATGCTGATGAGATTAAGGCCACAAGTGGTTATGTTTTTACACTTGGCGGTGGCGCTGTTTCCTGGAAGTCTTGCAAGCAGACCATCTTAACGAGGTCAACTATGGAAGCAGAACTCACAGCATTAGACACTGCCATTGTTGAAGCAGAGTGGCTTCGTGAGCTCTTGATGGACTTACCTATGGTTGAGAAACCAATACCCCCTATCCTGATGAACTGTGATAATCAAACTATGATCGTCAAGATAAACAGTTCTAAGGACAATATGAAGTCCTCAAGGCATGTGAAGAGGAGACTAAAATCTGTCAGAAAATTGAGGAACTCCGGAGTTATTACGTTGGATTATATCCAAACGTCGAAAAACTTGGCAGATCCCTTCACAAAGGGTCTATCATGTAATGTGATAGATAATGCATCGATGAAGATGGGTTTGAGACCCACCGCATGAGTTGTCCATAGTGGTAACCCATTCTATGTGATCGGAGATCCCGTGAGGTAGAAGTGGGAGACAAGCTGTTGGTCAGCTGGGAGGAGAGTATCCCTATATTAATTATCCCACTCCGTGAAGATGCAATACTCTCCTGATCTGCATGGCAGGTTGATACTTATCTTAATGTGTTCCAAGTGGCTTATTCGGGTAAGCAGAGATGTTGTCCTGCAGAGCATCTCCTGAGGAACACACCTATATGAATTTGACTATTAACGTCGCAGTCTGTGAGAATTGGGTGTTCTCTAATAAATTCATGAAAGGCCCTGGAGTATGCCATATACGCTCCACCCGCGGGGAAGCCTTGCGGTAGCCCAATATCGGTCAAGAATTTGTGTGAAACTAGTCTTGTAGAAAACTTGTAGTTCAAGGCATAGTCCACTATTCAAGTTGTGATCTAGTGTAGCATAAATCTCTAAGTGGAAGTTCAACTTTACAGTCTCCACTGAGCATCGGTATATAAACAATGTTTTGGAACTAAGTGATGAGATGTGCCAATGAGACTTTGTGGGGGATTGTTGGAATTTGCTAGTAGGCCTTTGGCCCAAAGCCCAACTAAAATTCTGAAATTCTCTTGGCCCATTCATGCATAGCTTGTGAGTGGTGTGAGTGGGACTAAAGTTTAGTCCCACCCCGGAAGTTGAGTGAGACTTGCACCTCTTTATAAGGTGAGCTCTTCTACCACTTGTAAGAGCATGAGAAGAGGAGACCTACACACGCGCTCCTCCTCCTCGCTCGCCACGCCTCGTCACGACGCGCCGCGCCGCGCCGCGGGTTGCGGGATTGAGCCGAGCCGAGGACAGAGCTATGCACGTTGTCTATATTTTTGCTGCTCGGGAAAAATTAATGAGTCATTAATTAATAATTAACGGACACGTTAATTACTGAACCGTTTCCGATTCTTTTGGATCGCGACTCGGACGTGGGATTTACTCCCACGACCTACCCGGCCCGCACTATATAGTCAGGCAGACATCTACCCTAGCCGCCGCCGCTTCGTATGGTTTCGCACCACCGTTCCAGATCATTGCGCCGCCACGCAAGTCTTCTCCATCCCTCCTTCCGGCGTGCACCGCGAGAAGGGACAGCAGGCCTCCGGAACCCCGCCTCTCGTGATCCTGTACGGGAGAGGGGCGATCAGGTTTTTGGGGAGCGCACTCACGCGACTGCTGGCAGTGACGACTTCGCCAACGACGACTTCTTCCCCGACCTCGGCAACCTCATCCTCGACGACATAGGCGACAACCTCAACCCCGGCGGTGCTGCTCCCGCTGCACCGTATGTGATTCTATCCTTCTTGTTCGAGATCGTGGTAGAATTCATGTTTCTAGTATGTGCCCTAGATGTGATCTGTTCATTTACTATGCTAGTTTGCATGATTAATTTAATCTCTGCTATTGCTGTCATGGTTTATCTCCTGTTTATTCGGATTAAATCTCGTAGTAATTTGCTCATATTTCCAACATCCCCTACACGAGAGACAGTCTCCAACTTTTGAATGCCTAGCTGCCTCTTGCATGGTACGGTCGTAGAGCATAACACCAACCAGCGTACCCAACGTACCACTACAAGATATACGTACGTACCACCCCTAAAACTTAACAGCGTGGCACATGGTCTCCACTCTCCCTCGATCGATCGGGCCAAGAAAACCCGGATACGATGCTGCCATGCATATCAACCTCCGAATCATAACCAGACCGACGTGCGGAGCACCTACACCGCCGGTCACGGAGTCCGCGCGCGCATGGCCGGCGTGCCCGCCTCTTTCTAGGCCTTTAATTGGAGGGAGCGCTCACATGAAACTTCGCATAAATGCGTAGGCATGCCTACGGCCATACCGGAAAGGAAAGGAGTCTACCAACCAATGCAAAACAAGGATATCTTGGGGATTTTGTCATATCTTTGCGTCTCAAAGTCTTGCTATGTTTGTAAGTCTTACAATGTTCTCGGAAGATGATGATGTTACATTCTACCAACCGATCAGTAGCCCCACTGGCTAGTTCATTAGGCTGATAGGTTTACGTGTTTACGGTAAATAATTGGAATGGTATTGTCTTTCCTCACTCGATCGAGAAATGGATTAAATAAGTCACCGCTAAGGACCATATAGGCTAAACAAAAGATTCGTCTAAGTATGAAATAGACTACAAACTTGTGTCAGCCTAATGTTTTCTTCTAAATCGGCCTAGTTATAGACACGCAGAAGACCATCCATTTCCTGCGAGAATTAAGAGGGTTCCAAACCGTGTATCGTACTCAACACAAATCTTCGTTTTATGAAACCGACGATATAAGGGGAAAATACCCAATAAAAACAAGGTCTTAGGAGCACCCACATTCAAAAAATATATACTTTAAAGTTAATCAGTTCTGATTTTTTAATGAACATGGTCTAGTGTTATACTTGCCGTAAAGTTTCATGAAGAAATGACTTTGATCTTCTATGCAAAGAAAAAAAATCAATTCTATATAAAAGTTACTATTCAAGTTTTTTGAAGTTTATTTTCTTTTCTCCGAGAAGAAAACGAAAATCATTTCTTTGCGCAAACTTCATACGTGAGTAGAACATTCGACCATGTTCGACACAAAAAAGTTTTCAAAATTGACTGATTTTTTCTATATTTTCTAAATTTAAATGCTTTAGCAGTTGCGTATAGAACCATATTGCAAAAATCCACACCTCGGTATAAGGACCGTCATTCATAAATGGTACGTAACAGAGATCTTTTTTTTTTAAATTATAGTGACAAATTTTGTACAACCCCCTATAATTAGTGTAACTATCTCTGGAAGAAAGGGAGGGGAAGTTTCCATCCCCTCAAGAAGGAAGAACAGATGTGTGACACGTACGTACTCCCCCGTTGCGAAATAATTGAAGTTCTACATTTATTATATTTCATAGGAAATTTCATGAGATTAATTTGGTGTGTTTAGATGTTACTGATATATCTTTTATATACTTGATCAAACATATATATACATGAATTAATTAATTTGAAATAAACCCGTTCCAACTCAAATCAAAAAAAGAAAAGAAGAAACAAACCCGTCACTTAAATTATGGATCTGTCTAGAACTCAATCGACTGAGACTTAACGAAGTCTTTAGTCGAGTGACGTCCGCGTTGTTGTGGTGCTGCAAGCACCATGGTTGGATGCTGCAAACGGTGATGAAAAATGTTGCGACAATGCTGCAAGCAACGGTAACATATGCTACAACTGTTCTCACTAAACAACCGTCGATGAAGGATGTTGCAACCGGTGAGATGACGTGCTACACTCGATGACATGCTACGACAAGCAAGACAGATGCCGCAACTGGCAGGAAGAAATGTTACAAACGATGAGACAAAATACTGCAAGGTCCCGACTGAGGTTTAGCAAGGCCGTTCAATTATTTTGGACCGAAGGCTGACAAATGGTACGCTTCCGCCAGTACAACATTATCGTGGGTGACGAAATTGATGGCCACCTCGTGTCCACTCTCCCGTGGAGAACTGCTGCGAGTCTCGATTGAACGAGCATCGAGTTTTCTCGTTGATGGCTTAAAAATGGAGGCGGTGCGAGATGTACCATCGCCATTTTCCAGCCTGGCCAAGTACTCCACCTCACGTATGCATGCAGCTTCCCCGGGCGGCAGGGCCGCGGACACGGCATGGCGCGGCACGGCGCGTACGGCGGTGTCGCCCGGGTCCGCGGAGTGGGGGCGGCGTTTCCTCGCCTAACCTGTCCGCCCGGCCCGTCGGCGCCGAGGCCGTCGTCACTTGATTGGCTTGGCCGCTTATGCGTGCGTGCCTAGCGACCCATCCACGATTATCCGGTCAAGATCGGGCTCTGGAGGATTTGTGCAAACATCGAAATTTCCAATCACAAAATCGTCAGCCAGCGGTGGGCAAGAACCGAAAAAAGACAACCGCATTTTCGTTCCTCGGTGTCGGGACCAGTTTTGTGTGACTGAAATTTTGTACTCCCGCTGTCCAGGTGCATAGGGCATCTGATGAAAATTTAGTGTTATTTCAAATGTATAAGTCACGATGCGTGGAAGGTGCTCCTCGTGACACCTGTGTACAGTATGTCATTTTTGGTACAGTGCGGAGGGAGTACAAGGTTCGCATGACACTTGTGTACAGTATATGCCATTTTGGTTCACCACTCGACACTCTCGTTTGAAATTAGCATTTCTGCATCTTCGCACCACCCTGAGCTCTATGTACCACATCAGATGATTTTGGTAGTAGTAGTACTCTGTGTTTGGGTACGTTATGTCACTTTGAAGGCGGATAATTATGCTTCCGGCACCGTGCATGAAGTTGCACTCCTTTTGTGCAGCTAATCGTTTGAAGAAAGCGTGGGGCTTAATAATGTGTGCACGAGGGAAGCTACCAAGAGCATCTACAGCCGGGCCTCTCAAATCCGCTTCATACGTCCAGGCGGACCATCCGGTCACTGTCCGATCGCAAAATTTTGATCTAGACGAGCGCCTCAAACGGGGCTCAAACGCCCGGATTGACCGGCACTTCTCATATTCATCCCAAATATGGGGCGCCCGGGACGCCCGTCACGTCGGACCCGCCCCACGCTGGCCCACCTGACCCCATATATATTCCTCTTCATCCGCTTGCCGGACCAAACCCTAGCCACTTCACTCCACTCCCCTCCGCCACCCGAGCTCGTCTCTGACGCCTTCCGGCCGTCTCTGCCATGGCGGGCAGCGGATCCGAGTCCTTCACCTCCAGATCCGTCGACCCCGAACTTATCCCGCCCGGTCCCAAGGAGGAGATGGCCATCCGGCTTGCGCTCCGCCGCGCCCGGGAGGAGGCCCGTGCACGACAGCGCTCGGACTCCTTCCGTCGGGAATCCATTGCGTCCGCCCAAATGGCGGCGCATGGATCCTGTTGGGGATATTACTACTGGGTATAAACCGGCCAGGAGAGGCCGGGTTATCCCCATAATGAGTTATTATACTTGAAGCCCACGAAGACAAAGATGGAGGCGCTTTATGAAGGCCCAGGGCCCAACGGCGGATTAAGGCCTGTAGACATAAACCGACATTGATATGTAAACTTGTGCTATAAGATAGAAAGAGTAGAGACCGAGCCGGACATGTTCATGAGCCGGCCTCGGGATCCTGTAAACCGACGGGCGTCAACCCATGTATATAAGGGGACGACCCGGCGGCGGTTTGGGAGGGACAACAACTCGAGAGCCAGGCATAGCGGATTCGCTCCCTGGTCATCGAAACCCTAGCAATTCCACAACAACTGGATTAGGCCTTTCCCTTCACCGCAAGGGGCCGAACCAGTATAAACTCTCTGCGTCCCTTGTCCGCTTTAACCCCTTTAAGCTAACCCGTCGCGATGGCTCCGCGACTAAGTCCTTTCTCTAGGACATCTGCCGTGACAAGACCACGACAGTTGGCGCCCACCGTGGGGCTATCGCACGATGGTTTCGAGTTCTTAGAGGGCAGCTTCGAAGGACTCAAGGGATACGCTGTGGGCCGGATCACCAAAAGTCGTCGCGGCAAGCTCTACATCGACGACGCAGGCTGGGGCCCCGAGGCCGGTTCAATTGAGTACGGGTACCGGGTCCCCTTCGGCGGCATTCACGTGTTCATTGGCAAGATTGGCGAACCGGGCCCTGAGCTAGACATCTGCACCGACATCGTCGAAATGGCTCAGCGTGCGAGATCTGCCCGGGTTAAGCCTGTCATGAAGCGTGCCTTCGTGGGAGTCATCCACGGAGTGGAATCTGAAGATAGATCGGAATATGATGGCGAAACCGTTGTTTATTCCGGTGACGAGTCATCTACTGGAGAGACCGGGTCATTGTACCAGCTGCAGGATGGCCGGTTTGGTGGTTGTTCCGATGGCGACAGTATTCCGGACTCTCTTGACCCGCCAAGCCGGGTTGCGATCTTCATGGCTGGTACACAGTCAGCGCCACAATCTTCGACCGCTGCGGCGATGATCTCCGGTTCAGCAGCGGCGACGGCAGCTGGGGCAGGAGGCCCTGCGCCACCGCCGGCTCAGGCTCTGTCCGATTTATTCAACACCTTGGCAGCACTGTTAGCGGCCGAAGTCAGCCCGGTGGATCAGGAGCGGCACAACACAGAAGTGGCGAAGGTGAAGGATCAGATAGCCCAAGCCAAGGTGGACTTGGCAGCTGAAAACACCAGGATGGCTGCAGAGCGGGCCGAGTTAGATGCACAGGCCTATCGGCTTACGTTGGATCAGAACGCGTCAAATGATGTAATGAGGAGAAGGTACCGATCTCACCCGCCTCCGGTTTACGAAGCCAGGAATCTCTTCAATACGCCAGGGGCCGGAACCAGCAACCAGCCAGTGGTAAACCGGGTAGAAGCGCCTGGAACGGGGACGCCGGTTCAGCCACGCGCAATGGATCCGCCTCTTCAGAATAACCCGTCCCAGCATGTGCCCACGCCTCCGGGTCATTACTCCAACCCCTTGGATAATATAGTCGCGGCCGCTTCACGATTGGCAGCCCTTCCAGTCGATGGTGAGTCCCCTGTAGCGGTGGAGACGCGACGGGCTAGGGAGCTCCTTCAGACAGCTTTGACTCAGCAACAGGCTTATTCGTACAGTCGTGAGAGGATTCATTCACCCCCCCCCCCCCCCCGCCCAAGCCGGAGTTACAGCAGGCATGTTGATGAACCGGCTGTGTCTAGCAGTGCCCGCAACCGTAATCCGCCACGAGGCCATAACCCGGTGGGTGGCGGTGTTGATGCTCAGGATGTGGTGGACCGTGCTAGGGCACGTCGAGAGGCTGAGTTAGCAGCATAGAACGCGGCCCGTCAACTTACTCCGGTTCGTCCAACAACTTTGGTGGAACCAGGGGTTACCTCCAGTTCTTTGGGGGTGCCGTGTCTCGTCCCAGCATTGCGCAATGTACGGCTGCCCAAGGACTTCAAGGGCCCACGTAAAGTGCCGAATTACACTGCCGATTTATCCCCCGAGTCGTGGGTGGAGAGTTATGAGATGGCGATGGAGATGCTGGACGTAGATGATGCGGCATGGGCTAAGTACTTCACCATGATGTTGGAAGGGACAGCTCGCACTTGGTTGAAAAACCTACCAGCTAACTCCATTGGGTCATGGGCCGAGCTAAGAGCCCGGTTTATTCAGAATTTCAAAGACACGTGCAAACAGCCCATGTCAATTGTGGATTTAGCTGCCTGTGTCCAGGAGGAAGGAGAATCAACAACCCATTGGGTGCGCCGGGTTTCAGAGATTTTGCATTCATCGGACCGCATCAACGCTGATACGGCCGTTTTGACGTTGGAAGGCAATTGCCGGTTTACGCCTCTTAAGTTGAAGCTAGGACGGCTCAAACGCCATTGCAATGACATGGGGACACTTATGGCAGCTCTGGTGAAATATGCCGACTCTGATAGTACCAAGGACCCTGAATCTGATGATGACAAGACAGGAAAGGGAAAGAAGGGTGGCAGCGCCAAAGGGCAGCAGCATAACTCGGCGGGGCATGGAAACAGCGGTAAGCGTAAAGCGGATAACAGTTCAGATTTTGTAGCTAATACCAACGCGCAGGGTAATGGTCAGCGTCGGAAGGGTAAACCGCCCCCGCGTGGAAGAGAACCAAGTCCCAATCCGGAGCGCCTGAATTACCTGTTGAACCAGCCCTGCCCAAAGCACAGATCGCGGGACAAGCCGGCCACGCACCTCTGGAGGGATTGTTATATTATGCGAGAGTTCAAAGATTCAGATTTTTTCCGGAATGATAATGGACCGGCTGGCGGTTCAGGCCCCGGGTCTCATGGGCCGGGTTATGGTGGAGGCAGTTCCGGTTCAGGATTCCATGGTAATCACAGCGGACATGGCAATCAAGGCAACCAAGGTGGTTATAATCATCAGGGGAACCAACAGCAGCAGCAGCAGTCGGGTTACCAGAGCAACCCGAAGCAGTTAAACAGTGGACAGTACCATGTCTTCACCACCAGCCTATGCAAGCGCGATCAGAAGCTTCATAAAAGGGCAGTGAACTCCATTGAACCGGCGGTGCCCCATTACTTACGCTGGTCTGAACAGCCCATTGTGTGGAGTCGAGAGGATCATCCACCTCAGGTTGATAATCCGGGTCATCTGGCGTTGGTGGTGGCACCTCAGGTGGGAGGTTACAAGTTCACTAAAGTACTCATGGATGGGGGGAGTAGTATCAATATCCTTTATTATGAAACCTTCCGTCGCATGGGGTTAACAGATAAAAATCTTAAACCATCCAGCACGGTCTTCCATGGTGTGGTGCCTGGTAAATCGGCGTATCCGGTCGGTAAGATAGCTCTGGAGGTTGCTTTTGTTGATGAGCATGATTCAAGATCAGAAACATTGACCTTTGAAGTGGTGAAAATCAAGAGCCCGTATCATGCCCTGTTTGGGCGGGCGGCTTATGCTAAATTCATGGCGAGGCCCTGTTATATCTATCTGCAGCTCAAGATGCCGGGTCATAAGGGGACCATCACGGTACATGGGAGCCGTAAGATCGCTTTGGAATGTGAAGAAGGTGATGCGGCTTATGCTGAGTCGGTTTGTGCAACAGAGGAGTTGAAGTTTTACAAAGACAATGTTGATCCGGCAGATATGACTTCCTTGAAGAAGCCAACTACAAAGCATGATCCGGCCTTGAAGTTTAAGTCGGCTGATGAGACTAAGCTGGTTGATTTCGTTCCTGGCGATTCATCCCAGCAGTTCAGCATCAGCGCTACCTTGGATCTGAAATAGGAAAGCGCGCTCATCGAGTTCATCCGTGAGAACCGGGACATCTTTGCGTGGAAGCCTTCTGACATGCCAGGTGTACCGAGGGAACTCGCTGAGCACACTCTTAACGTTGATCCCAAGTTTAAACCGGTCAAGCAGTTTCTCCGCCGGTTCAATGAAGAAAGACGCAAGGCTATTGGTGAGGAAGTGGCCAGGCTCTTGGCAGCTGGCTTTATTGTTGAGGTATTTCATCCTGAGTGGTTCACTAACCCGGTGCTAGTACTTAAGAAGAACGGCACTTGGCGTATGTGTGTGGACTACACAGATTTGAACAAGGCTTGTCCAGCGGATCCTTTTGCCCTCCCTCGTATTGATCAAATCATTGATGCTACGGCGGGTTGCGAGCGTTTGAGTTTTCTGGATGCTTATTCTGGCTACCATCAGATCAAAATGGCAGTTAAGGACCAGGAGAAGACAGCTTTCATAACTCCCTTTGGAGCTTTCTGCTATGTGTCTATGCCCTTTGGGCTAAAGAGTGCCCAGGCGACTTATCAGCGCTGTGTGCAGAACTGTCTTCATGATCAGATCGGCCGCAATGTTCATGCTTATGTGGATGATATTGTGGTGAAATCCAGAGGGAAGGAGACATTGATCGATGACTTGAAGGAGACCTTTGATAACCTCCGGGTTTATAAGATGATGCTTAATCCGGCCAAATGTGTCTTTGGTGTACCGGCAGGCAAGCTCTTGGGCTTTCTGGTGTCTAACAGGGGCATTGAAGCTAATCCGGAGAAAATCAAGGCCATAACTTCTTTGGCTAAACCGAAGTGCATCAATGATGTTCAACGCTTGGCAGGCCGGATTGCAGCCTTGAGCCGGTTTATCAGTCGCCTCGGGGAGAAGGCTATCCCTTTATATCAGATGCTGAAGAAGACGGATAATTTTGTCTGGAGCGACGCCGCCAATGAAGCGTTTGAGGATTTAAAGCGGCAGCTAGCCGAGCCGCCTGTCCTTGCTGCTCCTGTTGATAAAGAGCCTTTGCTGTTATATGTGGCTGCCAATGCCCGGGCAGTTAGTGTGGCTATTGTGGTGGAGCGCAAGGAGACCGGAAAGGAGTATCCGGTTCAACGGCCGGTTTATTACATCAGTGAGGTACTTATTGAGTCTAAGCAAAGGTACCCACATTGGCAGAAGCTGGTGTATGGAGTTTTTATGGCGAGCCGGAAGCTTAAGCAATATTTCCAGGGTCATCCCATCACTGTGGTCAGCTCTGCTCCTTTGGGGGAAATAATCCAGAACAGGGAAGCGACTGGCCGGATTGCCAAGTGGGCCATTGAGCTTGGACCTCACGAGTTAAATTATGTGCCTCGGATGGCAATCAAATCACAAGCATTGGTGGATTTCATCAATGATTGGACAGAGTTACAGGCGCCAGAAGAGAAGCCGGATCATACTTATTGGACTATTCATTTTGATGGGTCCAGGCAATTGGAGGGCTCGGGGGCTGGAGTCGTATTAACTTCCCCACGAGGTGATAAGTTTTGTTATGTTCTCCGTTTAATGTTCCCTTGCACTAACAATGCAGCTGAATATGAGGCCTTACTCCACGGTCTTCGGATGGCTAAGGAGATGAATTTGAGCCGGGTTAAGTGCTTCGGTGACTCGGACCTGGTGGCTCAACAAGTGTCTGGTACTTGGGATTCTAAGGATCCGCTCATGGCTGCATATCGTCGAGAGGTGGATATTGTTGCAGGTCACTTCAAAGGCTATCAGGTTGATCATGTGGACCGGCGGAAGAATGAAGCGGCAGACGCTTTAAGCCGTTTGGGTTCCCAGCGTAAGCCGGTTCCACCCAACGTCTTTTTGGATGTGCTGCATAATCCGTCGGTTAAACTTCCCACAGAGGAGGATCTGGCTGTTCCTGATCCGGAGGCTCAATTGGTGGCAGCACTTCATGTTATTCCGGATTGGACCGTCCCATATCTGGCGTACATGAACCGGGGCGAGTTACCAGAGGATGAGACTTTGGCCAGACAGATAATCCGGCGATCCAAGTCAATGACTATTGTCAATGGCGAATTACATCACTGCAGTGTAACAGGGGCGTTTCAACGTTGTGTATCTCCTGAAGAGGGCCGTGAGATCCTGTGTGAAATCCACGGAGGGGATTGTAGTCACCATGCCGGATCAAAGTCCCTGGTAGCTAAAGCTTTTCGTCACGGTTTTTATTGGCTGACGGCTCATGCTGATGCGGAAGACTTGGTGAAAAAGTGCGATGGTTGTCAGAAGTTTTCACGCCGAGCTCATGTTCCGGCCCAGGAATTGAGGATGATTCCGATCACTTGGCCGTTTGGAACTTGGGGGCTGGATATGGTTGGGCCCTTTAAGAGATCCAAGGACAAGAAGACCCACCTTTTGGTGGCGGTTGATAAATTTACTAAGTGGGTGGAGGCAGAGCCAGTCAGTAAGTGTGATGCAGCTACGGCGGTTCAATTAATCAAGAAGGTGATTTTCCGGTTTGGCTTTCCGCACAGCATTATAACTGATAATGGTACTAATCTGTCCAAAGGTGCTATGAAAGAGTTCTGTCAGCGTGAGCACATCCGACTTGACGTATCTTCAGTGGCTCACCCCCAATCTAATGGTCAAGCGGAGAGAGCCAATCAGGAGATCTTGAGAGGCATCAAGCCCCGGCTTATGGTTCCTTTGCAACGGACGCCGGGTTGTTGGGTGGAGGAGTTACCTTCTGTGTTATGGAGCATCAATACCACGCCCAACAGGTCTACGGGTTACACACCTTTCTTCATGGTCTACAGAGCAGAGGTGGTTCTCCCGAGTGACATCCGTCATGACTCGCCTCGTGTGGCGGCATATGTTGAAGCTGATAATGAGAAGGCACGGCAGGAAGCACTTGACCTGTTAGATGAGGAGCGTGACATTGCAACAGCCCGTTCGGCGATTTATCAGTAAGATCTGCGTCGTTATCACAGCCGCCGGGTTAGAACCAGAACTTTTCAAGAAGGCGATCTGGTGCTCCGACTCATCCAGGATCAGACTGATATGCACAAGTTATCCCCGCCTTGGGAAGGACCCTTCGTGGTCAGCAAGAACCTGCACAACGGGTCCTATTACATAATCGATGTTTGAGAGCACAAAGACTCACGTAAATCGGAGGAGGAGACCCACCGGCCGTGGAATATCGCTCATCTACGGCCTTACTATACCTGAGCCCTAGGCTCTGCTTATGTACATAGTTATGACAAGGTATATATTATGATCAATATAATAAACCGGAGCCTCAGCTAAAGCGGGGTATCTGTTGTTTTTTCTTACATCATGTGTGGTTACATGGAGGTTTCTGTTTATAAAGCGGCGTCTGGTTTACCCCTTGATTCGGCTTATCAAGCCATATATATAAATCACTTGGGGGCTTGGTCGTATTCGAACCTTAGCTACACCTCTTGATAGGCGCAAGGCCACCAGAAAAATCACTTGGGGGCTTGGTCATATTCGAACCATAGCTACACCTCTTGATTGGCTCAGAGCCAAAAAGAAAAATTACTTAGGGGCCAAAGAGAGTGTTCCAAAAGAACAGCTCAAACATAGGCACCCACTGAGCACAACTCAAAATATTGCTTGGGGATTCTTTGCTATCGCAATGAACAAAGAATCTACACTTGTAATAGGCTATCAAGCCACGGCTTGGAAGCCTGGTGTATACACCTAAAACCCCGGGTTAGCCTGCCTTTTTTAAGTAAGTCACTCCGTCCAGGTAAACCTGGTATGACCCGTCGAACTTCGACAAGTCAATCTCATAAGACCCTGAACTTGTCAAAGTTAAAACGACGATTGGTTAAAGATTGAGGTCCATCTTAAAAGGCTTTGTGAAATGGTTTAACTCAGCGGCCTGGCAGCCCATGAAAAGCCTCGAATTTGGGGCCTGGCAGCCCGTGAAAAGCCTCGACTACAAGTTTTCATATGCTTTTATTTGCCAAGTTTTTTCTCCTTTGATGAGATTTATGATGATTTTGGTAAACCGGCGTTAATCAACCCGGCTCGGCTTTCAACTACAAGTTGTCAGTACATGATTAGTCATAATCCGGTGCTGATTAACCCGGTCTGGTTTTGACTATAAGTCGCCAGTATTATATATGAGTAATCCGGTGTCTTTTTTTTTTCACAACCCGGTACGGGTTTATCATAAACCGGCACAATATGGAAGGAGTTATCAATACTCATGATTAGGGGTATCGCCCTTACTACAAAAATTGATCAACCTACGATGTGATTCAATGTCACAGGACAAGTTCAACTTTTTGTATGCAGGAACAGCCTGAATAAATCGCTCTGGATTATGAACATCATATATCTTAAGCATGGTGAATTAACGGTATCAAGCAAAGTAAATATGCACGATGGCATAGCAGACCAAGTGTTTAAACTAGCCTGTTACAAGGCGTTTCAGTGCCCAAAAGAGTAATTGTTTTTTGGCAAGTATTGCAGTACGCGGAAGGTTAAATCGGCCTCCGGATCATGACTCGTCACCAGGCTGCCCTGACGGTTGTGGATCGCCTTGCGCCGGTTCATCCTCTTCCTCTCTACCCAGCGGCTGGAAGTCAATGGTGGCCCAATCGATCCCAGTTAAGGCTTGGAACATAGCTTCATCGCTTATAAGTGTGGACGGTTCAATGTCAGGGGCATAGGTGTGCTTACGGATTGGTGGGATAAGATTTTGAGCCTCAGGGGTTGGTGCAGCAACCCGTTTGTTGTTGACATCATAACTCGCCTGGTAATATGAAAGATCAGTTTCTTCAGCCAGTTGGCAAGCCAGTGGACGTACTTCCCGGTTTATTGCTCGGAGGTCCTCATTACCAAATTCTGATCCGTCTTCTTTTAAGCTTGGATAGCCTTTAACCACATCCACCGGATCAAGATCAGGCACCCATGCTTTTGCCCGGGTTAGTGCGGTCAGAGCACCAGCCCTGGCAGCAGATCTCTTTAGCTCTTCTACCCGGACAGGCAGCATTGACAACCTTTCTAAGGTCTCCTTGATTAAAGTTGGGGGCGGCTTGTTGTGAGAAGCAGTGCAGATGATCCGTTGCGCGCTGGTATATAACTGCTCTGTAAGAGTATAGGAAGCCTTCAGCTTCTTCTGTACGTCAGAGCCCAGATGACTAATGCGAGTTCCTGCGCCATTACAAACATCAGTAAGCCGGCAATGTATGGGATGATATGTTGAAAATTTAAAGCCAGGATATTTACCAAACACAGCAGCAGTCATGGCATGTATTTGCCGCTTTACACCAGTTAGCTCGTATACCACCGGTTTAAGAGCTGCTTCTGCGTCCTCGGCTCTTTTTTGCAATGCGGATTTTTCTGTGTCCCAATCCGCCCACTCCTTGTTGAAACTCTCCTTCAGCTTTTCCATAGCGGCTAAGGCACTGGTCAGCTCATCTTTGGTTTTGGAGGTTTCTGCCTGCTGGGACTTGATGTTTTCTTGCAGATCAGCGGTTTGAGTTTCCTTTTTGCTCAGCTCAGCCTATAAGAGACAAACATATCATGAATTGGCAGTGCATATTTGAAGTACCAAGCACATAACAAGTTATGCACCTGATACTTGGGGGCTAATGCATATTTGCTCGTAATCAGAAATTTCTACAAGTCCCAAGTGCAATACAAGTATTACTCTTGGCACTTGGGGGCTAATGTATGCTTGCTCAAAGTGACATTATGAGTATTCTTCTAAAAAAGTCCCGGTGCATCTTCATCAGTTAAACCGGCCCTTGGGGACTATACCGGCGAAAGTTGTAATATTGCAATTCTAAGGTACCGGTTCATCTTAGAAAGATAACCCGGCCCTTGGAGGCTAAGCATGCAAAGTTGAGATATTACAAAGTCCCAGTTTAGATGACTATCATAAACCGGCACTTGGGGGCTACTAGAGTTAATATTTGGAATTGAACACAAGAGAGAAGCAGTTATGCAGTTACCTCATATCGCTCCTTCATTAGATTCACTAAACCGGCTTCAAAGTCGCGGCTTGTATACAGGCGGTTTAAAAAACCAGAATGGATGTCTTGGGCGTTGAGGTGAGCATAGGTTGACAAATCTGTGTTCCATTTGCCTTTGCCCATAGCAGAAACCTCGTCCTTGGCACTATGCTTCGATAAAGCAACAGGATTGCCAGGAGCGGTGTGGCCGACGCCAGTAATCATAATATCATCTTCTTTATCATCAGCAGCCTTCACAGGAGTTGACGGTTTATCAGCAGCCTTAGCTGGGCTGGCCGACTTATCATCCGCGTGAGCCAGGCTAGTCGGTTTATCAGTGTGGCCTGTGGTGTCAACTTCTGTTTGTTCAACTATGAAGTTATAATCTTGAGGCGGTGGATCATCATGTGTAACATCAGTATTTGTTCTTTCCAGATCTGGAGTCTTCTCCGGTTCAATATCCACATTGTCATCAGACGGTTTATTTAACCGGGCCTTCTTACTGGGTCTAGGCTTGGCACTGAGAAGAACAAACATAAAGATCAGTACAGTATGCAAACATAACACATTAAGGATAAGGTTAAAGCATAACCTACCCAGGGACCGTCTTGAGGGTTGGAAGGTGTGTGGCCGTTGACTCGCCAGAGGACGAATTAGGTGTTCCCTGATAATTTGAATCAGACGGATTAAGAGGCTGTCGAAAACAACCCGCCTTGGGGCAAGAAATATCAGGAGTATAAGAGACCTCTGATCGACGTTTCCGGACCGAAGTGTTTGGTAAACCGGCAGAGGTAACTACCTGGCCACTGTGCCGGGTTGTGCGGCAGGCTTCGTGTTGCTGCTTCTTCAAAAGAAAGTTTGGGTCCAAGTGAGCTAAGGGGTGAGAAAATTTTATTTTCCAGTTTGCTTGACGGATTTTCTGTGTTGGCAGAGGGTCTGAACCGGAAGAAAGGATAATTACCTCTGCATCGTCAGCCTGGCTGCCTTCAGCGTCGTCCTGATAACAGTCATTGTCAATAAGGTGTATGAAAAAAGAACCAAGTGAGTCAAGTTCTACCTCTGAGTCCGGATTAGCCAGATCCGCATCAGCATTTGGTTCAGAAGATTCAATGGTCCTCTTCTTGGCAGGTTTCTTGGTGACCTTGGTCTTCGGGCGAAGTGGTTTTGCCGTTTTATCCTGTGGTTTGGCCGGTTTATCCTGTGGTTTTTTCTTCCAGAATGGGTCATCGCCCTGTGAAAGATGGACAAAATTTTGAGACTATCTGAAAAGGGGTAAACTAAAACAAGAAAGTTGTGATTCTTACAGTTGGTGGTTTATTGGAGACGCAGAAAGGGCTTAACCCGGTCTGGCTACAGACAGCTTCCGGTTCATTCAGTATTTTCTTGACAGCCTCAGTAACTTCGGCTTCTGTTAGCTGAATGTCGATGTGTCGTTGAGGGTCTTTCAAATCCCCTGTCTACTCACACATTAAACCGGGGCGCCGGCTTAAGGGCAGAACGCTCCAAGATATCCAACAACGAACAAAGTCGACACCTGTCAAACCGTTTGCCATAAAGGCTCTGAGCTTTGACAGTTGTGGTGCATAGTTGGACCGTTCCTTGGCAGTCAGCCTTTGAGGGAAGGGATGAGTGTTGCTAAGCCGGTGGGGATGGTAACCCGGCAGAGGATTTTCATCAGTTGGAGATGTGTCTTTGCAGTAAAACCAAGTCTGATTCCAGTCCTTGGGGGGACTATGAAGCTTGGCATGAGGGAAGCTGACATCCTTCCTCTTTTGAATTGCCATTCCACCAAGCTCAGTGTTGGGTCCGTCTGTGAACTCTGTGCGACGGTTTAAATAAAAGAAATCCCTGAACAGTTCAACTGTGGGCTCCTCTTGAAGATAGGCCTCACAAAATACTTGGAAATTGCAAATATTGGACACAGAGTTTGGTCCAATATCTTGAGGGTGGAGTTGGAAGCTGGCCAGCACATCCCGGAAATTTTTTGAACCAGGAGGGCTAAAGCCTCGACCCAGATGGTCAGTAAATACAACTACTTCTCCGTCCTTGGGTTCAGGAGGATTTTCCGGACCAGGGGCCCTCCAGTGGATGACTTCTTTCTTGGCTAAAGCTCCAGTTGTGACACATCTGTTTAATTGCTCTTCAGTAACCCGGGAAGGAACCAAGTTGCACTCGTAAACTTGTTTGGCCATTTCAATGGGAAGCTGAAACATATTTATTGCCGGTTTAAGATTTATGACGGGCGAGCATAAAGCAATGCAAGATAAGCAGAAGCAGAGGTATATGCATATTGTTAAACCGGAGTTTGATATTACTAAACCGGAGTCTGACAATGGAGAAGGTGTAAAGATCAATGAATCGGCGGTTTAAGAGGGGACTAATGATGCCTACCGGATTATTGTTCTTTGACAAAGCTAAACCGCCTATATTGGTATGAAAGATACAGATCTAAAATACCTAAGTGAGGGAAAAACAAGTTTCACAAAGTGATATGATAATTTCAGATCTGCAGTGCGACAGAAAACTAGAATATACTAAGACCTAAACTTCAGGTACTTAAACAGTTCATCAGGTTCAGATGAGTTTTTCTGTATGAAAGGGATGCTCTAATGGGGAAAAAGGGAGCTTTAACTACAAAGGCACCGGAAAATATCAGATCTAACTTGGCATTTGCGCTACTGAGAAGAACAAGGAAGAACAGTTCTAGAACTTCGAAGAACTCCGATGAGTACAAACCCTAATGATAAGATCTAGGGTGGAAGGAGAGAAGGCTTACCAGTATAAAAGGAACAGCGGAGAGGCGTTGCGGCTTTCTGGAACGATCAGGGTGATGCAGCGGCCTTTGTTGGGGCAGATGCGAAGGTCGACGGCGGCGGCGGAGCTCCAACGTTCGGGCGACGCGAGGAAGAGGACGATGTGAAGGGGCACGGAGGGAAAAAATGAAAAGGACCCTTCGGCTTTATTTATAAGGTGAATGGATAAGTGACAGGCGCGAGAATCGAGGAGCCCAAAGCTGGATATGTGGCAGAGCTGTCGCCTCGATTGTCGGAGGCTCATTAATGAAGGTGAGAGATATACCATTTTTAATAACAGGTGACGTCATGGCGGTTTTATCAAGATGCTGGAAGATGACGTCGTGGCAGTTTACAAGATTTATGCGAAGATGTTGAAAGAAGAATTTTTCTCAAGTTGAAGATTGACATGAACCAGTTCAAATCAATCTGGGGCCTAATGTTGGGGATATTACTACTGGGTATAAACCGGCCAGGAGAGGCCGGGTTATCCCCATAATGAGTTATTATACTTGAAGTCCACGAAGACAAAGATGGAGGCGCTTTATGAAGGCCCAGGGCCCAACGGCGGATTAAGGCCTGTAGACATAAACCGACATTGATATGTAAACTTGTGCTATAAGATAGAAAGAGTAGAGACCGAGCCGGACATGTTCATGAGCCGGCCTCGGGATCCTGTAAACCGACGGGCGTCAACCCATGTATATAAGGGGACGACCCGGCGGCGGTTTGGGAGGGACAACAACTCGAGAGCCAGGCATAGCGGATTCGCTCCCTGGTCATCGAAACCCTAGCAATTCCACAACAACTGGATTAGGCCTTTCCCTTCACCGCAAGGGGCCGAACCAGTATAAACTCTCTGTGTCCCTTGTCCGCTTTAACCCCTTTAAGCTAACCCGTCGCGATGGCTCCGCGACTAAGTCCTTTCTCCAGGACATCTGCCGTGACAAGACCACGACAGATCCGGTGCTAGGCCAGCCTTAAAGCATCTCTAGCAGACCCCTTATAATGCAGACCCTTATAACGCGTTTACAGTTCACGAAAAACACGTTTTAAGGGTCGGTTCTAGCTGCGGCCGAACAGACCCCTCAAACTTAAACTGTAAAACCGAATATTCGCTTATATTCTTTCCCCACGTCTTCTTCTTCCTCTCCCCCGTGTCCATGGTCAGCTAGCTTGCTCCCGCGAAACCGACGGACAGCGCACGAAGCGGCCAAATACGGAGCCTCCAGCGACCAAATACGAAGTGCACGAAGCGGCCAATCTAGGTGCTAGCTAGCTCCTTCGTCGGGGTAGCCAGAGCTCGAATCGATCCGGGGGCTAGCTAGCTCCTCCGTCGCCGTAGTGAGAGACACGGCCGAGGCGGCGCGGACGGCGGACGCGGACGCGGACAGGCGGGCCGGCGTCCGAGACAGCGTGGAGGGCGGACGCGGACGGCAGACGCGGAAGTTTCTGTGGCAGTTGGGCTCCCGCCAACTGTTTTCTCTCGATACAGCGCACCGTAGAAGCTGACGCGAAAACTATGTTTTGCGGATTGTAACACCCCCTTGTAATAAGCTCTGTGACACTCTGTTAAAACTGCCAAGTCATGATCATTTGCAGTGCCAAGTCATATGGGTTAATGATCCAATTCAAATTCACATCTGAAAATCAACTCAAATTCAAAAGTGAATTATAAAGTTGATCAAACACTGTTGGGAAAATGTTCATTAAATGGCAAATAATCCAGGAACATTTGTAAAATCATCATCAATAAAGTTGGAGTTAGATAAGTGACTCTAACTTGATGAAACAGCACCTAAACAGAATATTCAAATCCATTTAAAATCATTTCAAACACAAATGAACTCCAAATCTGCTCAAACCACTTTTTGGTGAGAGATAATATTGCATTGCAATATTTGGGCCAACTTCCACATTTTACAAAAGAGCACAAGTGGCCTAATCATTTTGAAACAGAAAAAGAATAAAAGAAAAGGAAGAAGAGAAATAAGAAAAAGGAAAACGCTACTGTTGGCTGGGCCTAAGTGCACAGTGTGCAGCCCAGTCCAACAGCAGCCCACCCCTTCTCCCTCCTCGTGCGTGTCGGCGCGCCCCTGGCCGCGTGCGCCCGCGCCAGCCGGGCGGCGACACGGCGACGGTGCCGACAACACCGACAGCCGAAGGGGATAAGGGCAAGGCCATTCACTCCCCCTGGCTCCCCTCCATCACTCTCTCCCTCTCATCCTCGCTCGCTCCGCCCGTTCCCCTCAGATCCACGCGAGGCCGAACGGATCCGCCGCCGTTCGTCGCCGTTCTCGTGGCCAGCGACGCCGCCTCGCCTCGCCATCGTGTCCAGGAGACGCGTCGTGATCGACCACGTCGCCTGCTCCGTCGAATCGTAGCGTGGAGGCCCTGCAGCTGCTGCTCGCCGTCGCCCCCTTTCTTCCTCGACTCCGGAGCTCGCCGGCGGCCGCGACCCTCTCTGCTGCTACTAAACTGCCACGGGTCTTTCGTGACCACTCGGTGAGCTTCCCTTCTCCCTCCCCGATGCCTTGCGCTGCCCGTCGACGCCTATAGCTAGCTGGCGTCGATGCCGTGAGCTCGTCGCCGCTGTGCACTTCGCCGCCGCGGCCACAGACGCCGTCGAGCTCGTCCGGACCCAGCATCGAGCTCCTGGGGCTCGTGCGAGTCTGGCAAGACCCCTAGCACTCCTCCCCGCGCTGTGTAGTTTAGAACCCGACGAGGTCCGAACTCCGGCGCCCGCGTCGTCGCTCGCCGTCGACGCCATGGTCCTTCTCCGGCCACGCCATCGCCCGGGATCGACGCGGCGTTGAGTCCTCTTTCGAACGCGCTATTCCGCACGCCAAACGGTGGTCGGAACTACGATTCCGGCCACGTCCCGGGCACGCTGCCGCGCGATTTGGTCGCCGGCGACCAGCCGCCGGCCGCGCTGAGTTGGCAGGTCCGGGGCCACCCCCCAGTGACACTGCCAGTGGCCCCCACTGGCCCCGTTGACTAGTTGACCTGGTCAACGCCGCTGACATGGCTGACCTAGGGCCACTGACAAGCGGGCCCCACCACTCAGATAATTAACTAAAATGATTTTGTAAATAAAATAAATTAATTACCCTAATTAGTCTATGACAGGTGGGTCCAGTAGCTTAAGTAGCTAATTAGTTTAAATTAACTCTGTTTAGCACTAACAGAGGCTGACATGTGGGTCCTACTGGACCCACATGTCATATTTGACCAGTCAGCGCCACTGTTGCATGCTGACATCATCCTCACGCAATGCTGACATCATCAGGCACTATTCTGGATAATGTTGAGTTTATTAAATAAATAAATTCCAGAAATTCAAATAAACTTTAAAAATTAATAACTTTTAAACCGTAGCTCGGATCGAAAAAGTTAAAACATGAAAGTTGCTCAGAACGACGAGCCGAGTCTAATCGTGCCGTCTGTTTCTCCATCGGAACCCCCTACGTAGAAGAACTCGTAACTCCGGACCCGAATCCGGCAGATGAATAGTGCACACACGTCAGATATTAAATCCCAGATTAATTCTAAAAATAACTAAAATGACTTAGATGCATAATTAGGCAACCCTGCACTGCATCATAGCATCACACGCACCGTATTGCATTTGTTTGCATTATGTTTACCTGTTTCTTCCCCCTCTTCTCTCTCGGTAGACCCCGACGTTGACGTAGCTCCCGAGGCAGACGCCGCACAGGAGTACGACTACGTCCCCGACGGTACCACTGAAGACCTTGTCTTTGCCCCAGAGCAAACAGGCAAGCACCCCCATTTTGAGCATGCCTATATCGCCTATTCTCTTCTCTCTTATGCTTGCATTAGAACTGCTACTGCTACTGTTTTTCTATATCTGCTGCATAGCCTGATTATTGTACCCTGCCTTGTTACCTTTCTAGTTATCCTAGACTGATTAGTATAGGCTGGGTAGAGACACGACAGAGACCCCCACTTGATCCCGACTGCCCTGCTGGATATCAGAAGACCCGATCATCGGGATTGAAGACTAGACCCTGGCACCGCACATCACTTCTCCCTATGTTGCTCGACACTGCTGGGTTACCGTCGAGTGCCGAGGGTGATACCTCGTCAGCACTTCTGATGTTAACCTTGTAGGTTAGTTACTCGGTCGTGGTAAGCGAGGGTGATTCCTCCTACACCACCCCCGATAACGACATCGTCGCGCAACCTCTCAAGTGTGGACCTCGAGGGTGATTCCTCCTTCGTTCACCTTGATGATAACATCGAGGGGTGAAGTCCAATCGAGGGTGATCCTCAGGGTTCCCTTCGGTGTCAGACACACAGGTACTGTTGATGAGTTGTATTGCACTAAACCATGATACTAAAGACGGGTCTGCCCTGAGGGGTACCCGCGCGAGCTTAACGCGAAGTGATGTGTGGGGTGGGTTGACCTGGATGGTGCCCGCGAGATAACTACGAGGCGTGGCGGCATTCTTAGCCCTTGCCGCAAGTCCTCGAGACGGGGCGACGGGGTCACATCGATCGTGAGTCTCTGCTCATTTCCGCGCGCTCCTAATCCACTACGGTTTGGATATTTGATCCGAGGGGCCTCTGGCCCGATGGCACTAACCATCGTGGGCATAGTATGGGCGTTCTGCGTCGTATACTTCAGCCGGAGCTTAATGGACGTCAGCGACTGAGCGGCGCCGCTGAATTGGACTGGGAACGCAATCGCGCTTGTATAAGGGGTTGCTAGGTCTGCTTTCAGCCGCGTACGCAACGTGCAGGAGTTCCCGGGGAAGGCCCAAGACCCCTGGGCGCATAGGTTTAGTCCGGCGTGCTGACCTCTCTGTTAGGTATTCGGTCGGGTTGCGGCGTGTTGCTTAGCCGAGGCCGGGCATGACCCAGAAAAGTGTGTCCGGCCAGAGTTAAGCGAGCGTGGTGGGTAAGTTGGTGCCCCCCGGCAGGGAAGAAACTTCTATCGATAGCCTGTCCTACGGTTAACGGACACTCGGAGTTGTATCCCGATCGTACAACTAGAACATGTGATGAGAACTGGATAGTACGGCTCTGGGATTGCTTTCTCGCAGGGAGTCGAGAAAGGATCTCAGGTCGAGGTTGATGATACTACTACTACTACTTTACATTATGTTCATCTGCTCTCTCCTGATGCTGCAAGACTGTCGAAGATTGTTGAAGATGCTAGTCTTCGATAGGACTAGGCTTTCCCCCTCTATTCTGGCATTTCTGCAGCCCAGTCCACATATACAGCCCCCTTTGAAAATGATGCATATGTAGTGTAGATCCTTGCTTGCTGAGTACTTCGGATGAGTACTCACGTTTGCTTTATTTTCTTTTTCTCCCATATTCCATTTGATGCCACCAGACGACGGAGCCCCTGAGCCAAACGCCCCAGCCGACGACCAGTACTACTACCCGCCTGGCGAGTACTACTACTACGAGGAGCCGACTGACGACCAGGAGTAGGATCGGAGGGTCCAGGGCAGGAGGCCTACGCCTTTCGATCGTAGTATTTTATTTTACCCCGCCTCTGTGAAGGCCTAATTCTCTCTCTGTAATATATCTGTACCCAGATATCTAATGCTTCCGCTGACGCTTGTATGCCATCGAGCTATGTATTCGAGCCCTCGAGGCCCTGGCTTGTAATATAAAACTTGTATGACTTTATTTATGTTTTAGAGTTATGTTGTGATATCTTCAAGTGAGTCCTTAGGCTTGATCATGCGCATTTGCGTGTATGATTAGTGCACGATTAAGCCGGGGTCGTCACACGGATCGAGAGGAGTTTTTTACCGCACCCCTTAAAAAAAATTACGGGTCGAAGGTGTATAAGGGGTCTGTTCGGGCTACTTTTTCCGCCCGAAACTGAAAACTGGCGGTTATTTTACAGTTCGGTGGGATATAAGGGGTCTGCTAGAGATGCTCTTAGCTACCTCGCCGCAACCCTTCCGTTGGCGCGCCGAGCATCGGGACGCACCATGGGCCTCGTCTGACGAGAACATGGCACCGCGTGCCCGCCGTGCCAGGCACCGAGCGCTGGAGGCGGCGGCAGCCCTCACGGCGGTGGATGTCGACGCGGTGGAGTCGCATTCTCCGGCGCCCCGTATGGCACATCAGTCCGGGCACCGCAACCGCATCGTGGTGGACGTCATCGGCTCGGCCTAGGACGGATCCGTCATCGATCTGACGTCCACCGGCACCGTTCGGGTTACAGGCTCTGACGAGGAAGAATAGTGCATGGAGACGGCGGCGCCTTGAGTCCCGTGAGCCGGCTCGTGTCCCATGCCCTACTCTATCTTGCCGGTGACCGGACCAACACTCTCAGGGGTGCAGTCGGCCAACGGACATGGCCATGGCAGAGCCGGGCAAGCGGGGAGCGGAACCGGATGAAACTCCGCTCAAAGCTCGCTGCGTTGCATGTAATAATATGGATTTGAGGTTTCTAATTTGAGATATCCGGATGTGAAATGCATTTTTTGAGGCGTGACCGGTCACTATCCGTGTCCGCGGGTGTTTGAGGGGTCGGATTTGTCAAGTCCGGCTGTAGATGCTCTAAGAGCAACCCGTCTTCAAGGATGATGCATTGCTCTCTTTAGCCCATTCATAAATAATCGGTTGAGCTGCATGCAAGTTGGGAGATTCACAAGTGGAAAGAGAAGCACGCAATCATACCTGCCCACCTCCCTTAGTCTCTAGCCTGATCTCAAAAAGGTCCAGGAAACCCACTCCACAATAAGAAACGTTTCCCTCCCGCCGTTCGCAAGTTCCCTCGCACGGCGTGGTCAAGGCCACCATCACGCAGCCATGTGGTGCCGCGGCATCGATGATTGATTGTAGTATCCGCAATAATTCGCCGGTTAGGAAAATGCAACATGATCGATCCTCTCGCGGAAGATCAGTGGAGTACTTCTGCAAGTGTGCAGAGAGTATTCAGTCCCGGAGATGCGAGCCTCTGCGGTAGTAAAATGCAGACCGCTCTTGGGTGTGGTGAAACCGCGAGAGTTCAAACATTGTGATCTGGGCTCAGGCAGTGCATGTTCTGGAGCGCTCCCTCTCACCCTTGGCTTCGAACAGAGTGAGATGCTCTGCGGCGAGCCTCGGCATGCAGTAAAATTTCTCTTGGTTGGAGTGAAAATGCGAGTTCAAACATGGTGATCCGGGCTCAAGCAGTGCATATCCTGGGGCTCTTGGCTTCGAACAGAGTGAGATGCTCTGTGGCGCCCTTCTGGGATCGGGCGACGTTTTAATGGCGCCATGCATGGGGATCGGACAGCGCGGGTTTTGAGAAGCTCGAAGCCTCTTTTCTCGAGCCGGAAGCATCGATCGACGCCCGAAGTCCACCGGGACGCGCGCGAGATAGCGGATGTTTTGGATCGGTCCGATGGCCAGCGAGCGCACGGGCACTGCATCTCAATTGGTCAACGGATTAATGGGCAGTTAAGTACTCTGCTAACCATGGCGGTCACTGCATGTCTGCGTGCGCATGTGTTGTTTTGACCTCGGTTTGCGTAGCTAACTCCAGGAGATGCTACTAATTGCGGATGAGATTAAATAACCAGCGGAGCAGCTGATGAAATTAATGCGGGATTCAGGCCACTTGATATAGAAGTTGTTATAATCTGAGTGGCATTTTTCATTTTGCGGGGGAATCTGAGTGACATTTGTGGCAAGTTTCAAACTTCAAACGGGGTTCGTGGTTTACTAGTCACTGGCTACCTGTTGACCCGTACTGCCAATGGCCGTCGTTAATAGCATGCCGTAGCCTCGTGATCGACTTGCTCGCTGCTTCATCATAGGATACTACTGTTTTGTACTCACCTCTTTCCTCACCAAAGAAAAGAAAAATCTTCAGATATTTCATCATTCAGTGAATGGATGCACGAATTCTGACATTGCATTTAAATCGGGGTTTCCATGCTCATTCAGAGAGATATTTCGGCGTTGCCGTCGTGGCCGTCGCTGCTGTCATGCCGTACTACCCTGGTCGACTCACTAGCTGCTTCATTCTGTAATCTTCAGGTCCAGTACACGTAGCACTTCTTTCCTCAACAAGGAAAAGGAAAAATCTTCAGACACTTCGTAATTCAGAGAAACCTGGATGGAACCCCGATCTCTGACATTGCATTCAAATCGGCGTATCCATCCCCATTAAATTGGTGCCCGTCTGGTGGTTTGGCACGGGCAAAAAAATGGTACGTACTTGACGCTACTGGTCATGGCTCCTCAAAGAATCTACTTACATTGCAATTGCACTGGTACTGGATGGGCTGCAACACATGGCTACGTTGATAAAAAAGAAATCAGTTGCACTGTTGCGATCTGACATGCTACTAGCTCATTCACAGAAACGCCAAGTATTGCATTTAAATCGGCGTTGTTTCCATCTCCATCCATTGATACCTGTCTGCCTCTGTCTGCTACTCTGGCGGTGGCTTGGCACGGGCAAAACGGTAGGCTCTCCATCATGGCTGCTCAGGCCTGATTAGTGCGTACGAAATTGTAGAATCTATGCATTGCATTGCACTAGTACTGTCTGGGCTGCAAGAACACATGGCTAAGTTGGTCAGAGATCACTTGCACTGTTGCAATCTGACATAGTTCTCCCTCCGTCCCATAATATAATGTAAGACATTTTTTTTTGACGCTGCTCATAGCCCGGCCGCATCTTGTAATCTGGCGGGGATTCTCTCGTTCGCCATTACTACTTCGATTCCTCTTCGGGTGCTCAGACCAGAGACCAGTTGCTGGTTATTTTTCCACGTCTGTTACGACGTCAAACAACTCTATTCTACTCTTCACAGGGGCTGTTGTTTATTCCAGGGGGAACCACCAGAGTAGTAAAACCCCTGCACTTTTTGCTTAGTTAAGCGAAACAGTGTCTGATGTCCCAGGCAGTGGTTACTGCGCCGATTCATTAGCAGCATCGGTACTGACAGGTACTCACTCTTATGGTTGTGCGTTCAAGTTTGAAATTTGAATTTCAAAGGATATGCATGGTGTGGGTTGGCAACAAGATAAAGAAAGATCACGCAGGTTCTTTATGGACTACCACTAGTCTACTGGATCGTGTTGCAAGAGAATTGTAAGTTCAGCCCTTGATGGAAGCACATCTTCAGATCCAATGCCGGTACGGGTATGTTTCAATGAAAACTGCATCTGACCAAGATTGCTGTTAGGTAATACTACGAGTACATGCAAATCCCGTACTACAGGGACGAACTAGCCAGCCTACTACGCACAACCTAGTGCAAACCGTCGCCACGGCAACTTTGAAGTTCATTTTTTATTTTTATTTCGTAATTCAGTTTTGCTATGTCTCAGTGAGACTTCGTTATGTCGATGGTATATTTCTTTGATCTTGTATAAAGATTCGTATTTTTTTTCTTTTTAGGTTTTTTCTTCTTATGCTATATCATTTGACCGAGACTTGGTTACGTCTCAGTCGACTGAGACCTAACCACACCCTATATTGATGGTATCTCTCATGGAGCAACAACTTTTTATTCCTGAAATAAAGTAATGATTGCATAAAAGGTACTCTTAAATAAACAATAAACAACTGATGTTCATCCCATCCAACAATCCGAGAATACAAGGGTTATGCATATGAGTAAGTAAATCTATTTGGTACAATTCATAACAAAAGAATCATCTAGCCTTGTAAGCAACTCTAGTGCTCTCGTGTAAAGACTCTGGTTCAGGGATGGTGCTCAGACAGTGTGATGAAAGCTTAATTTTCGCTGCTTATAGACGCCTCTTCTTTTGCAACGATGCTCTCGAAGCGGAGTTACATGCAATAAGAGAGGGGCTCGAGATTACCTTGGAGTGATCAGATCTTCCGGTGGTCATCTAGTTTGATTCCTTGACGGCGCTTTCTCCATGGTCCTCGGATATTCTTGATCGATCGGTATAAGTACATTAGTTTAGTTTCGGAGATTAAGTTCTCTTAGTCGGTAGAGAATTTTTTTTCCTTTCAAAATTTCAGGAGACCAGAACAGAGTAGCAAATCGCTTGCCGAATTTTGGAAGAGTAGAGTGTAGCACGACATGTTGGCTACATAATTGCCCACCTTGTATCGCGGAGCTTTTGCCAGCTGACTGTAACTCTGCACCTATGGAACAAAACTCTTTTACACTCGTATAAAAAAGATGTATATTTATTTATTTTGCAGGTTTGCTGCAATAGTTTTTGTGGAGTTTACTCTTATGTCCCCGCGATACTGATCTTATGGATCTATTGAGTTTTTGTCATCGTGTTTTGCTTCTTTTTTTTTGTGAATCTAGAGTCTTTCTTCGGTACATGGTGAAAATCTTGTGGTTCAACATCCCACACTTTTAGGAGATCATCTCTGACCCAAGTTCGTTTATCACTCACGACTCTCTAAACTTTTTATTGGTAATCAAGTTAATGCCGATCTACGAGTAGTCGCTGCTCCGGTCTAATTGTATTGCCTTTCGTTGAAGCCTTGGGATAATTCCGTCTTCTAAAAATTATTAACACAAAGAAGGTGTATCTGAGAGATTTTATTCTAATTCTTAATTTTAAGAGTTACTCTTGGATCTTTGATCCAAAATAATGATTCTCGTCTTTGAATTCAATTACGTCTGTTTCTCACAAAGAAAAGGTAATGCTTTTTTACGCAACAACGAAAAGTGATTATGAATTTCCCATGTTATTTGTGAATACTTTAAAAATGTCCGTATTTTTAACATTTCATATTGGTAGTCTTTCTAATATGAGTTCTTTTGAGCTCAACATGCTGCCCCTGCAAAAAAAAAAAACTCAACATGTTGTATATATGTAGAAACAAATTGATTAGTTTAGATCCATCTAAACCCAATGATGGCTAACCCGAGCGAGCTTTCAAACGTTTGCACCATAGTCATTCGAGAGGGTAGGTTGCATCTTTTTCGAGGAGTTTCAAAGAGCTCTTTACCATAATTTCATCCTCGTTGAACGACTGGTTCCCTCTTGTGACCGTGGTATGATAATTTTGAATACATGTAGATGGATTTCTGTTAGATAAATTTTAAAAGGAAGATGAACATAAACAAGAACATTTTGAATAGGTAAAGAACGTTTGACATTTTCTTTTATGCAAGTGAAACATTTACAAGGAGCTCCTAGTTTTTTTAGGGGAACAAGGAGCTCCTATTGGATGCTCGTTGCATCCAACAGGGGCGCGAGGCACATGGAGCAGTTTAGCTGGGACGCGGTCATTTTTTGAAAATTTCAAGCATTTTTTTCTAAAAGCGAATATTTTTTGAAATTTCCAAATATTTCTTAAAAATTGGAAACAATTTTTGAAATGTCTGAACATTTTTAGAAAACATGAATAAACTTTAAAATCGGGATAATTTTTTTAAAATTCTGAATATTTTCAAAAATTTCCTAAAAATTGGAAGTTTGAACATTTTTTTGTAGATTTTGATTTATTTTGAAAATGCAAAAAGTTTTTGAAAAACATGAACAAAAAATGAAGTTCCTTTTTTGGGTTAATTTATGAAGAAAAAAGAGAAACAGAAAGAGGAAAAATAGTTAAGAAAATGATAGTAAGAAAGGCTTCAAAACTGGTAGAAAAACGTACAGAAAACTGTATAGGCTGCATAAATGGGCCGGTCAATACAGATAGATTGCCCCGCTCGCATGTGCGTTTAGGTGGCGTTTGGTTCACGGGCGAGAATACCTGGCTAAGGATATCCTTAGTCAGGTGGTTGGTGATAGCCAATTTAGGTCGTTTGGTTGTGAGAGATTGGGCGAGTTGGATAACCATATTATTTTGTTTGGTAGAAAGGACAGAGGTGGCTAGGGATAGCCATTTGTTTGTTTGGTTGAGGGGACGAAAGAGTGGATGATTGTGTCTCCGTCCAAGCTGCAGAACAAGAGAGAACATTATGCACATACAGAAAGAACAACAATGACGAAGTATTGTTTAAAAAAATGCAAGTGTACACAACAAAATCCCTCATATACCATACTGCACACAAGAATCCATTCTTAAGTGCAGTACTGGTCGCCCCAAGATTGGATTTGTGCGTGCAATAGAAAGGTTTATACCTTTGATTACTGAGGGATAAACAAAGGAAGAGATGTATCAGATCCAACACAAAGAGCAGCAAGAAAATACAAAGAATCTGCAGACAGAACAACAACAATGGATATATGAATCAGACTGAGAGAGGGAAAGGGTAAGGGGAGCAGCGCCCGTTTTCCTCGCTGCCGGCGCCTCCATGCCCTGCCGCCGGCGCCTCAATGACCCGCCTCCGCACATTGGACCAGAGTGGAGAGGAGGGAGAGAGAAGACCAGCAGCGCCGCCGCTCCCATCCAGACCCCAGCCGCCGCCGTTGCTTGCGTGGGTGGGAGAGGTGGGAAGGTAAAGATAGGGAAGGGGGAAAACGCTTCGGCGCTGGAAGAGAGGCTCGCGCGCGGGTGGCTGCCCTCGTCCGCGAGTTTTTCGCGGGTATCGATAGCCAGCTTTTCCACCGAATATTCGCTGAATCTGGTTATCCCCATCCATCGTATCCTTCTTTCCAAACGCATGGCATCCCTCGAAAATATGGCTATCCCCAGCCAACCGAGGGATATCTTGAGAACCAAACGCCACCTTAGTCGCTATTGGATGCAGCGAGCGTCCAATGAGATTTGTCGCATCTATCTACGTCTACACTACTTTTTCTTTGGGTGTACGTCTACACTACTTATAAAGGGCGAACATTTTCGGATATTCAATTCAGTGCACAGGCTCCTCTGCATCCAGCGAACACTAAATTCAAAAAAAAAAAATACTAAAGAAGTTCAAAAAAGTGTGAAAAAAGTTTAGGTGGAAGATATTCCAATGCGTGATGTTCGTGTCAAATTTCAGCTTCTTCAAACATCTCAGGAGCTCTTGACAAAAAATATAAAATTGATCAAAACAGTATGTGAACAGTAAATTTTCTTACAGCCTCAAAAATTGTCTTTTTTGCTGAGACCTACTAAAATGTCCAAACTCCACGAAATTTGGCACGGACTTCACACACATGAGCATCTAGCATCACAAAACGATTCAGATTTTTTTTTTACTATTTTAAACTAGTTTAATGATCGCCCCGGGTGCTGATGCACCCGAGAGCCAAAACGCCGCGTCCGAACATTTTCTTTCCTAAAGCCACCAGGAAAATACACACAGACAGATTACTACCATCGGATTAGCCCCACCTGATTAAATCTAATAGCTGAGATTAATCTAATCCAACATCCAATGTACGCTCAGCAATTACTACCACGGAGCGAACTAATCCACCGAGAGAAAAAACTTCCGCCCCATCCCCGCCGACAAACGCAACCGTGCATCATCCTCACGCATCAACAACGTCCCACCGCTCCCTCGCCGCCGCCGACTCCATGGCGAGAACCGTGGCCTGAAAAGGAGATAAATACAGTACTAGTCATTGTACTTGACACGAAAACACACTTTAGTCCCTGTACTCGCAAAACGCAGAATTTGCACACTGTACTTGGGTGATTGACTCAGTTTAATCCTAAATCAGCCGAGACGAGCGAAAATCGCTAACGAGGACAGCCACGTAGGCGGAGGGACCCAAGTGGTTGAAGATTTTTCATTTAGGCCTTCCCGTGATTTATATTACCATTCTGTAGTTCTCTCCTTTCCTCTCTCTCAGTTCGACCACTAAAGGGGAAGGAGAACTGGCGGCAACATCGACGAGCAGCGACCGGCGAGGAAGATCTGTTGAAGGGGACGACGAGTGAGAGGGCCAGCAGGGCCCTCGACTCCATCGCTACAAGGGCTGACACTCAGGTCACCGCCGATGGCCCCAATCCACCGCCGCAGTACAGTACATGCTCGTGCTCCTCCCTTATCTCTCATGCTGCAAAGTAGTGCTTTTTAGAGCGGATTTATTGCTGGCACTAGTTGTATGTCACCATTGTAGAGCCCGCGCTAACCTTCCGCCTATGTGGTTGTCTTCGTCAGTGATTTTTCGCTCGCCTCGGCTGATTTAGGACTAAACTGAGTCAACCGCCGAGTACAGTGTGCAAACTATCGAGCACGGCCACGACGCCCCTGTCGCCGTCGCTCTCGTCCTTAAACGGTGTGCCGATGCCCCTTCCTGTCTCCGTTTGCTGCTACCTGGCACGGCACCGCGGATCCGCCATCTCCTGGCCGTCCCGACTGTTAAGTATGGCGATTAGATTGGAAACATAGGAAAGACTAAGAAGTATTCTAGTTTGTCTTGTATTACAAGAAGATCATGCACTCCAACACCGGCGCGATCACCCGGCCTCTTCTTCGACCCGACAACGTAGCGCGACGCGGCGGCCCGTCACGGCCGTCGTCCGCGCGTCTGCCCGCCCGTCGCTCTGCGCCGGCCATCACCGCCCTGGTCCGAACGGGACTCCTCCATCACCTCCAGCCTCTGCTGCATATGTACGGCCGCCTCTGCACGGCGCTGTGTTCGCCGCTCGGGCATGGTCGCTCTGGTGCCGCTGCTGCGTTGGCTACTCGGGCTTCGCTGCCCGCGCGCCGGCGCTGCGTTGGCTCCCCGGGTGCCGGTGCTGACGCGCTCGTCCGTGATGCAGCTTGAAACTGCGTCGGTATTTCCCCAAAGAGGAAGGGATGATGCAGTACAGCTACGATAGGTATTTCCCTCAGTTATGAAACCAAGGTATCAATCCAGTAGGAGAACCAAGCAACACTATGTAAACGGTACCTGCACACAAAGAACAAATAATTGCAACCCGACGCGTAAGAGAGGTTGTCAATCTCTCCACGGTAAAAAGATAGATTGGTTTGTATGAGATTGGATAAATAGATCTAAATAAAATGCAAAATAAAATAAGTAAAAAAAAAGTGCAGCAAGATATTTTTGGGTTTTTGGAATAATAGACCTGAAAACAAATACGGTGAAAAATAGATCTGAAAACAATATGATAAAAGATAGACCCGGGGCCCGTAGATTTCTCTAGTGGCTTCTCTCGAGAAAATAGCACACGGTGGGTACGTAAACAAATTACTGTTGGGCAATTGATAGAAAATCAAATAATTATGACGATATCCATGGCAATGATCAATATATAGGCATCACGTCCAAGATTAGTAGACCAACTCCTGCCTGCATCTACTACTATTACTCCACACATCGACCGCTATCCAGCATGCATCTAATGTATTAAGTTCATAGAGAAACGAAGTAATGCAATAAGAACGATGACATGATGTAGACAAGATCTATTCATGTAGGAATAGACCCCATCTTTTTATCCTTAATGGCAATGATACATACGTGCCTCGCTACCCCTTCTGTCACTGGGTGAGGACACCATAAGATCGAACCCATCACAAAGCACCTTGATACGTCTCCAACGTATCTATAATTTATGAAGTATTCATGCCATGTTTACAACAATTTTATATGGTTTTGGTATGATTTTATTAGAACTAACCCGACTGACGCTGTTTTCAGCAGAACTACCGTGGTGTCATTTTGAATCTTTTTGGAAAATATAAAAAATACTGGAGCGAAAAGATCCCAGAGAGGAGTCTCGAGGCAACCACAAGGGTGGAGGGCGCCCCTCCCTAGGGCGCGCCCCCTGCCTTGCCGCCGCCTCGTGGACCCCCTTGACTTGTCCCCGACGCCAAAACCTCCTATAAATAGAGAAAACTCCAGAAATAAACCTAAATCGGAAGTTCCGCCGCCGCAAGCCTCTGTAGCCACTAAAAACCAATCGGGACCCCGTTCCGGCACCCTACCGGAGGGGTAAACCATCACCGGTGGCCATCTTCATCATCCCGGCGGTCTCCATGACGAGGAGGGAGTAGTTCACCCTCGGGGCTGAGGGTATGTACCAGTAGCTATGTGTTTGATCTCTCTCTCGTGTTCTTGATTTGGCACGATCTTGATGTACCACGAGCTTTGTTACTATAGTTGGATCATATGGTGTTTCTCCCCCTCTACCTTCTTGTGATGAATTGAGTCTTGCTCTTTGAGGTTTTGTTATGTTGGATTGAGTATTGGATTTGAGAACAGTTGATGTATGTCTTGCGATGGGATATCTGTGGTGACAATGGGACGTTCTATTGATTCACTTGATGTATGTTTTGGCACTCAACTCGCAGATTCCCGAGGTGACATTGGGGTAATCTACGCATAGGGGTTGATGCAAGTTTTTGTCCTACGTTCTCCGATAGAAACTTTGGAGTGATTCTTTGTTGCACGTTGAGGGATTGTTATGTGATCCAATTATGTTATCATTGTTGAGAGAATTTGCACTAGTGAAAGTATGAACCCTAGGCCTTGTTTTCAAGCATTGCAATACCGTTTTTGCTCCGTTTTACTACTAGTTACCTTGCTGTTTTTATATTTTCATATTACAAAAACCTATATCTACTATCCATATTACACTTGTATCACCATCTCTTCGCTGAACTAGTGCACCTATACAATTTACCATTGTATTGGGTGTGTTGGGGACACAAGAGACTCTTTGTTATTTGGTTGCAGGGTTGTTTGAGAGAGACCATCTTCATCCTACGCCTCCCACGGACTGATAAACATTAGGTCATCCACTTAAGGGAAATTTGCTACTATCCTACAAAACTCTGCGCTTGGAGGCCCAACACGAGTCTACAAGAAGAAGGTTGCGTAGTAGACATCAAGCTCTTTTCTGGCGCCGTTGCCGGGGAGGTGAGTGCTTGAAGGTATATCTTTAGATCTTGCAATCAAATCTTTTAGTTTCTTGTTTTATCACTAGTTTAGTTTATAAAAGAAAACTACAAAAAAAATGGAATTGAGGTTGCCTCATATTATTCATCTCTATAATGTCTTTCTTGAAAATGATGGATCAAGAAATTGTGCCAAAGTGTTAGAAGAAGAATGCAATAAAATGTTTGGCATAAAATCTTTGTATGATGAGCATGATTGCAATGTTGTTAGTATGAATTCCTTGAATATCTATGATGCTAATGATATGCAAAGCCACAAGCTTGGGGATGCTATGTTTGATGAAGATGATATTTTTTGTCCCCCAAGTTTTGATGAGCAAATTTATTATGATGATAGCATGCCTCCTATTTATGATGATTATATTGATGAAAGTGGGTTTGGAAGAGTGTCAACTCTTGTTAATGATCCCACTATTTTGGAGGGTGTTGAATCTTTTCACAATATTGATGAAAGTGGATTTGGAGAGGTCATGACTTTATTTAGTGATGAACCCACTATTTTGGAAGAGGTTTCAATTGATTATGAGAACAAAGTTGCTATCTATGATGATTATTGTGATGACATGTATGCTATAAAGAATAATGATAACCATGAAACTTGTCATCATGATTTTAATTTTCAATTGGATTATGCCTCACATGATAGTTATGTTGTTGAGTTTGCTCCCACTACTATTCATGAGAATAAATTTGCTTATGTGGAGAGTAGTAAAATTTTCTATGCTTATGGATCATGAAAAGAATGCTTTATGTGATAGTTATACTGTTGAATTCATTCATGATGCCACTGAAAATTATGATTTGGAAGGAATATATGCTTGTAGGAATTGCAATAATATCAAGTTTCCCCTCTATGTGTTGAAAATCTTGAAGTTTTGCTTGTTTTGCTTTCCTATGCTAGTTGATTCTTGCTCCCATAAATTATTTGCTCACAAAATCCCTATGCATAGGAAGTTGGTTAGACTTAAATGTGCTAGTCATATGCTTCATGATACTTCCATTATGTTTCAATTCTTATCTTTTATGCGAGCGTCATTAAAATCATCATGCCTAGCTAAAAAGGCATTAAAGAAAAGCGCTTGTTGGGAGACAACCCAATATTTACCCCTACTGTTTTTGTGTGTTCACATGATTAGGCTACTGTAGTAATCATGTTTTATAGCTTTTGTTTCAATAAAGTGCCAAGTAAAGCCTTTGGGATAGTGTGGATGATAGTTGACTTGATTCTGTGCAAAAACAGAAACTTTTGAGTCCAGTACAGAAATTCCTATATTTTTCTGAAACGTGGAAAAACTTTGAATTTTTTACAGTTGATTGGTATACAAATTTTCTACGTTGTCCTAATTTTTCAGAATTTTTGGAGTTCCATAAGTATGACCTTAATTCAGATCTTTATGCACTATTCTGTTTTTGACAGATTCTGTTTTTGATGCATAGTTTGCTTGTTTTCTAGTTTCTATGGCTTATATTGCTTAATATTAATTGTATAAATGATAAGTTACAGTAGGCATTGTATGAGAACAATTATGAATCTTGGCTTTGACAGTACCCAAGTGAATGATTTGTTTTATTATACTAACGGATCTCACGAAGGTTTTGTTAAGTTTTGTGTGATTGAAGTTTTCAAGTTTTGGGTGAGATATCGATATGAGGAGAATAAGGAGTGACAAGACCCTAAGCTTGGGGATGCCCAAGGCACCACAAGATAATATTCAAGGAAGATACAAGCAACTAAGCTTGGGGATGCACCGGAAGGCATCCCCTCTTTCGTCTCCAACATTATTGGTAACCTTACTTGGGGCTATATTTTTATTCGTCACATGATATGTGTTTTGCTTGGAGCGTCATTTTATTTTATTAGGATTTTCTTGCTACTATTTAGAGTAATGTTTCGCATCTTTTATTTCAATAAAAGTGTCAAGTATAGCCTTTACCATGCTTATTTTGCAAGTCTATATGTTGCTGTTTTGAAAACAGAAAGTTTTTTATCGTTGTCTGAATTCTTCTGGAAAGTCAGAACATGATAAAACCTTGAAATTTTTCCAAAATGAGTAACAACAAATTTCCTATAGTTTGGTAAATTTTAAGAATTTTTGGAGTTAGGTGTGACACCCTGGTTTTGACAACTTTTTCTTTTCAAAATCTTTTTGGCTTTATTTGAATTTTGGATGATTTTTGAATCTTTTCAAGTGACTTTGGACTTATGAAACCTTGAACCTCTTGACCTAAAACCATCATCACCTTGCCAAAACCCTGTCACATCCCTCTTGGATCAAATTTCAATATTTGATCTTTTCCGAATAATTCATTTTCTTCTTTGGGAAACTATGACATCACTCTAGGTTGTGAAGCAACCTATAGTTTTGATGATCAGAAAGATCCCAAATTTCTGCCACATCTTCTCATCATCATATAGCCTCATAATCTTCAAAAATATTCCACTGCCCAATATTAAATAATGGCCAGAATAATTGTTTTCTCTCTGGCCAGAATTGTCCATTTGTGAAACAACCCTTATTTTCCTAACTCATAAACTCCCCAAATAAATTCCCTAAGGTACTAGGGGACCCATCTAGCCACAATATCCAAAAATATCATCTTGGCCAATACAATTTTTTAGCAGTAAAATTCTGCCGAGTTTCTGCTCATTTTGAACCTCTGTGAAGGAAGTACCATCTAGAGGTTTCACCTTGAGCTGAAATTTTTATGGCATATCCTACTCACCAAGTTACTCCCACACACCAAAAATTAGCTTCACCAAATCAACCATGTGAGTGCACCAAGCTATCAAGTTTCTGGACCAGGATGTAGTTTACACCGGAACTATATTAAAAAATGATACAAACTTTCTCAAAATTGGTTAGCCTGTAGTCCTTCCAAAGTAGATCATCCTAGACATCTCCACTGGCTTCATCCCTAGCTCAGCTCTCCTCTAGATCTCTCTCTAAGTTTCTGTCAGAAACTTCAGATGATGCTACCCTTCGAGCCAGTCTGAACCTAGCCAAACCAAGCATGCAGGTGAGCTAAATGACCAAAGGAGAAGCCCCCAGACATGCTTAGCTGTCCTGGGTCGGCCTCCACGCGCCAAGCACTGTGGTGAGCGCGGCACTGGCATGCCAGTTCGCGTGCTCTGTACCCCGCCGGCGTCTGTCAAGGTCATTCCCGAGCCCTCGCGTTGCCAGGCGGTGTCCTGGAGTGCCGACATCGCCGATGCCATCCACCTAACCCTCTCCCGTAGCTTCCCTCGCCGGAGATCTCCCCGACGGCCGCCACGCACTCGGGCACTGTGCCGCCCGTGGCGGCGCCGCAACGCTGTTGCTCGTCGTCTTCCTCTGCTAGCCGCCATCGTCCGCCTTAACTCCTCTGCCCTTCGCCATCACCTCACCTCGCAAGCGGCCAGCTAGCGCGGCGTCCTTGCGCCGGCGACGTGGCTCGGTTCTCGCCGCTTCGGGAGAGCTCGCCCGCGCTCGCCTCTGCCTATATAAAGCCAGGGCCGGCCTCCCCGAGCTCCTCAATCCACTCCACCGTTCCCCAAGCACCTCCCCGAGCAGCGAGCCACGGCCGAGAGGCCCTCTGGCCTCGAGCATCGCCAGAGATCCGCCGCCACCAGAGTTCCGTCGACCCACCATTCCACCCCTCCCCGACCTCTTCTGACTCCACCATTGAGTCTAGTTCCCCCTTCTGACCTCGCCCGACCATTTGCCCGAGCGAATCACTACCGGAACCGCCGTCTCCGACGACCCCCCGAGCACCACCGCCGTCGAAGAAGAAGGGGGCGACGCCGTCCGACCATCTACGACCGATCCATGGGTACGTACGTGCTCGTCTTTGTGCGTTCGTTCTATCCCCGCGGTCGCCAGACCCCACCGCCGCCCACATCGCCCGCGACGACCACCGTAGCCCCGCCTCCCTTTGTTCTCTCTTCCCCCTCTCTATTTTAACCCAAACGAACCCCACCCATTAGCAGGCCAGCCATGCGCGCGCGAAGGGGTAAGTGAAAGCGCCTTCGGCCTTTACGCCTTCGCCGTGGCCCGCTGGAGGTTTTCTGTTTTTATTTTATTTTCTGTTTTAATTTCCAGTTTGACCAGTACCTTTGACTGCCTATAACTTTTTACTCCTAAGTCCAATTCCACTGATTCTTTTTGCATTTGGTTTGTCCTAAATCCCTTTAATTGCTGGTAAAATTTGGTATTTTTCTTACACTCACAGAATTTCTAGTGATTAAAACAATGTTATGTGACACTTTCAAATGCTATTTAAAAATATTTTCAGAGGGAAACTTTGGTGAATTTGAAGACCAGGAGTTCTTGGGCAACCCAACAGAGCAAGGCAAGCTATGACATCCATTTCATGAGCATTTCAATAGCATCGCATATTTAAATTAATTGTTTCCATTTACTTGCTATATAACAAATCATGGTGAAATAATTCAAAATACTTAGTGATGCCAACTCAAGTTGTTGTGACTATACTTGTTAAATGAAGGTTGTCGGTTGATCTTGAGTCACCTGTCCGGGCTTCTTCGTGCAACCACACTTGCCGGTATGGGACGGTATAAACTTGGTCTGGTTCCGTGCTCTTTCACCGGTACCGCCATCTAGGGAGGGTTATGCGTGCGTGCTGCCCTGATCAGGTAGACGGCGATAAACCTGTGAGCCCAGTTGAGTATTGTGCCGGCGTCCCCGTTTGGGATGGTTTAGTTGGGCGACGACGGTGGCAGGTGTCACGGGGTGACACAAGGGCCACCCAGGGCTTGACTCCGGGAGAGAATGATTGCCGGTGGTACGATGGGAGGGTCACGGGTCAGGCAGGTTTCGTTGGAGCGATGGTGGTCCACCCGAATGGGATCATGAGGTCAGGTGCTCCATGGTGTGGGTAAAGTGCGCAACCTCTGCAGAGTGTCAAATCTATTCGAATAGCCGAGTCCACGGTATTGGACAACCCGTCCAGACCTCACTAGGTGGTCAACCATAACAGTGATAATAATGATGGGAGAACTCATCTTATAACCGGAAGTACTCGGTGAGTATTCCGAGGGTTGTGGGACAACTCAGCAGAGAGTAAGTTGATAACCGGAGACAGTAAGTGAATCACTTAAGAAATTAACATGCTATTTGCCATGCTATTGTTTGCTGCATTATTTGGTTGTTGTGAGCTTGCGAGTACATTCAAAGTACTCACCTGGTGTATCATGCCAGATGCAGGAGAAGCCGAGGACGGAGGTCCCGATGGCTCATGCTACGCTAACTAGGCTGTGTCCATGGTAGTGTCCCTGTGGTTGGAGTTCCGCTATGTTCCGCTACGCCATAGAAGTATCTAGTAGTACCGAGGCCCTGTTATGTTTCATAAATAATGTAGATACTGTCATAGCACCGAGTGTGCCTCTGGCCTCGCAATCCATGTAAAATATGAGCTTGTACTCCGAGATTATCAATAAAGTTCTGTTTTGTTCTGTTCCAAGTTGTTGAGTGTTTCCAGAAGACATGATCTCTGGGTTGGAAACACTGGTAAACCGGTTCTCTGAGCCGGGGTGCCACAACGCTTGGTATCAGAACCGTGCTGACTGTAGGACACCCTAGTTAGCCTGCGCTAGAAACCGCGATTAGTGAAGGACTTGAGTATGCACATTGCTTGCTGCATTTGATTGTTGCATGGAATGCATCATGATTCATTGTTTTACTAACCGTGGGCATTGTGAGTGTAGATGGCACCAGTTCCATACCACTACCATCATGAGCCAGCACCATTCAGTTTTCCTGTATTGCTCCGTAGCGTCTGGCTTTGGCTGTATCCCAACGGCAAAGATCCAGTATACCAGGTGTTCCGGGAGCAGATTGCTGAGTCAGTGTATGAGTATCACGCGGAGGCTTTTATGACCGCGAGCTCGGACATTGGTAGCTATTCACGCTCTTCTAAGGGCGGAACGGCTTCAACTCCGGAGCTGGCGATCCAGTTTGCCGCGATGGAGGCTCTCACTGACTTGCGCTTCCACGAGGTCGAGATGCAGACTCATCCAGGTTTCTTTCACTACCCCACCCTGTCGCCTATGACAGGGCGAGTCCTTTTTGCACCTGTTAACCTGGCGAGTGATCATGCTACTGGTGTTCTATCTCGTTATCTGAACGCCAGTTACCGCATGATCGTTTCCTTGGCTGAGGAGCTGTCTCGTGTCCAAGGGGCACTTGCAGCCGTGTCTATCGCATCATCTCTGCCTCATCCTATATTTCCACCTGTGCATCCACCGCCAGTTCCACCTCCACGTATGTTTGATACTCCTTCTAGTTCCACTACTCCACCAGGCTTTTTGTCTGGTAGTCGACGTGAGACCCTGGCAGAGTGGGCCTCGCTTCTAGCTACTCCAGCTGCTCCGATGCTGAGACGTCGTGCTCCTACTTCCCCGAAAGGAGAACCATCTCAGCAGCGTCATCGTGTTTCCTTTAATCTGGAGGATGCGATCCACATTATCAGTTCTGATTCTGACTCAGGACCAGATGACGAGGAGTCTTCAGTTTGGCAGTGTTCGTGCCACCCGCGCCACTAGAGTGGAGGCTTGAGTTTTAGTGCATGCATCTTTGCATATGTCAACTGCCGTATGAGCAGTGTAGCCATGATATTACCCCTACTAGCTTGCCATGTATGATGTTGGGTTATCCTGTATAACTATGTTGTTTGTTTTGTTCGTCTCTCTTTCATAAACTCTCTTTTGGTGTCATATTACTGTGTTTCCCCAATGGATGTTGCTCATCGATTTGGTATTTTGCAATGGGAACAAATTTAGGATGAAGAGAAGTAGTAGCCAAGGCGGCGATGGAACCCCCGTTCGTCGATCCGCCAGACAAGCAGGACAACCACCGGAAGATTTACCACCACCACCACCTCAAGCACCGACCACTGAACAAATCATGAGGATGTTTGAAGAGAAAAGAAACCAGGATCTCATGGAATTTTTGAAGAGTATGCAGACTATGGTGGGCCAGAATAATAACAATGGGACACACTCCAAGTTGTCTGACTTTCAACGCACTAAGCCACCCAGTTTTGGTCAAGCTGTGGACCCGATGGAGGCTGATGATTGGCTAAGGACTATGGAAAAGAAGCTGGATATAGCTCGCTGTGAAGAGGCAGATAAGGTTCCTTTTGTCACTCATTACCTTGAAGGGCCAACAGCTATATGGTGGGACAATACCAAGATGACATGGCCTTCTGGAGAAGATATTTCCTAGGAGAAGTTCAAGGAAGCATTCCCCAAATATCATATCCCCACTGGCATAATGAAGGTGAAGCAAAGGGAATTTCTTGCTCTCACGCAAGGAAATATGTCCGTGGGAGAGTATCTGAACAAGTTCAATAATCTGGCACGATACCCTGCCCATGACGTATCCACTGAAGAAAGGAAGATAGATCGATTCCTAGGAGGACTGAATCATGCCCTCCGTTGTCAGCTCTGTATGTTGGACTTTTCGGACTTCCATACTTTGGTGAACAAGGCTTTTATAGCAGAGAGTGAACACAAGTCCGGGTATGATGACCGTAAGCGGAAGTTTGAACCCAAGAAGGACAACCGGGAGCAATTTGCGCAAAAGCCACGCATTTGGCAAATGGGCCCCTCTGAATACAAGCCTGCATGGAACAATGGCAACAACAACAACAAGACGGCCAGCCAGGACAAGACCTTTGGCAAACAGCCCGTGTTGGAGGACTGCCACCGTAACAACACTTGTTTCACTTGTGGCCAAGGCGGACACTACTCCAAGCAGTGCCCCGCCAGAAACAGGAAGCCCTCATCTGACTTCAAGCCACAGGTTAACACTATTGGACGCCGCCCCAACCATAACTTCAACTACGGACGCGTCCACCATATCTCCGCCGAAGAAGCATGCGAAGCCCCAGACGTAGTCCTTGGTATGTTTTCTGTTAACGACATACCCGCAGTAATTTTATTTGATTCTGGAGCTTCCCATTCGTTTATTTCGCGGTGTTTTGCCACCTTGCACAAATTTTCCCCTTCGCTCTTAGATAAAATCATGGTGGTACAATCCCCTGGCTCCCTGCTCAGAACAAATCTGATCTATAAAGGTCTGGAAATCTCGATACATGGAGTGAAATTTCCAGCTACACTTGTTGCCATTGAATCCCCTGGATTGGATATAATACTGGGGATGGACTGGTTGACACCACATCAGGTGTGTATCAACTGCGCTACCAGGACAGTGACACTGGTTAACCCGGCAGGACAGACAGTTACATTTCTTGCCAGCAAAATGATGTCAAGAAAGGGAATGGCATACCAAGCTACCGGTACGAATATGAACTTGATTCCGGTAGTTTGTGAATTCCCGGATGTATTTCCTGAGGAACTACCAGGAATGCCACCCGATCGGGAATTAGAATTTGCAATTGAGGTGATTCTCGGAACTGCTCTGATTTACAAGAAATACTATCGTATGCCGAGCCCAGAGCTGGTAGAATTAAAGAAGCAGTTGGATGAATTACAACAGAAAGGGTACATTCGTCCAAGCGTCTCACCATGGGGATCACCCGTACTGTTTGTCAAGAAGAAGGATGGAAGTCTACGAATGTGCGTAGACTATCGCCAGCTGAATGAGGTCACTATCAAGAATAAGTACACACTCCCTCGTATTGACGATTTGTTCGACCAACTGAATGGAGCACGGGTATTCTCCAAGATTGACCTCCGAACGGGATATCATAGCCTAAAAATCAGAAAAGAGGATATCCCTAAGACGACTTTCACTACCCGGTATGGCCTGTATGAATTCACGGTCATGGCATTTGGACTGACGAACGCTCCAGCCTATTTCATGAGCATGATGAACAAGGTCTTCATGGATTTCCTGGACAAATTTGTAGTGGTGTTCATCAATGACATCCTGATATATTCCAAGGATGAAGAAGAGCACAAACAACACCTTCGTGCCGTCTTGGAAAGATTAAGGACCCATCGTCTGTATGCCAAATTCAGCAAATGAATTTTGGCTCAAAGAGGTGGGATTTCTGGGACACGTTCTGTCAGAACAAGGAGTGGCCGTCGACCCCAGCAAAGTAACTGCGGTTTTGAACTGGAAGACACCAACCTCAGTTACCGAAGTCTGTAGTTTCCTGGGTTTGGCAGGCTATTACCGTTGCTTCATAGAAGGCTTCTCTAAGATAGCCAAGCCACTGACAGAATTATTGAAGAAAAATCAACGGTTTGTTTGGATAACAGAATGCAAGAGCAGTTTCTTGGAGCTAAAGACAAGGCTGACCACGGCCCCTGTCTTAGTTCTTCCAGACATCCACAAGAGCTTTGACATATATTGCGATGCTTCCAGGCGTGGAATCAGATGTGTGTTAATGCAAGAAGGCAAAGTTGTAGCATATGCATCCCGACAGCTACGACCTCATGAAGAGAACTATCCCACGCATGATTTGGAACTAGCAGCAGTGGTTCATGCCTTAAAGATCTGGAGGCATTATCTCATTGGGCAGCGCTGTGAAATATACACAGACCATAAGAGTCTCAAGTATATTTTCACTCAGCCAGACCTAAACCTCAGACAGCGAAGATGGCTAGAACTGGTCAAGGATTATGATCTAGGAATAAACTATCATCCGGGAAAGGCCAATGTGGTTGCCGATGCTCTCAGTAGAAAACCCGGCACTGTGAACACACTGACCGCAAGTATCCACCCCAGGTTACAAGAAGAGTTTGCCAAACTCAATATGGTGCTATGCGGCCCAGTCAACCCGGATACCTTGGAAATTACCCCGACCCTTATGGAAGAAATTAAGAAAGCTCAAGAACCAGACATGGGGATACAAGAAATCAAGAAGTTAATACAGCAAGGGAAGGCTAAGTCTTTCCGTGTGGATGACCAAGGCACCTTATGGTTTGAGAAACGGATATGTGTGCCCGATCGAGACAACCTAAGACAGCAAATACTCAGGGAAGCTCATGAGTCCGCTTACTCCATCCACCCAGGAGGTACAAAGATGTATCAAGACCTAAGAGAAACCTTTTGGTGGCCAGGAATATGAAGGGATATAGCATACTATGTCGCCTGCTGTGATGTTTGCAACAAAGTCAAGGCAGAACATCAGAAACCCGCTGGGCTACTGCAACCCTTACCAGTACCCCAGTGGAAGTGGGATGACATATGCATGGACTTCATTGTTGGACTACCCAAATCAACGAGAGGTCATGATGCTATCTGGGTCATCGTGGATATACTCATGAAAGTGGCTCACTTTATTCCGGTAAAGACCACTTTTAATGCAAACCAGCTTGCACAACTCTACATGTCCCGGATAGTCAGCCTTCATGGAGTACCTAAGTCTATCACCTCGGATAGAGGCTCCCTATTCACTTCAGCATTTTGGCTGCAATTGCACCAAGCCTTGGGAACTTTGCTGAAGCATAGCACAGCATATCACCCTCAGACAGATGGACAGACCGAACGGGTAAACCAGATACTAGAAGATATGCTACGGTCATGTGCTCTCACTCATGGACCCAAATGGGAGGGTAGCCTACCCTACGCAGAATTCTCCTATAACAATAGTTATCAGTCAAGTCTCAAGATGTCACCATTCGAAGGACTGTATGGGCGGAAATGCCGCACCCCACTGAACTGGTCTCAGACAGGGGATGGTCGTATTTTTGGCACAAACTTGATGCTCGAGGCTGAGAGACAAGTCAAGGATATTCAGGAGCGTCTTCGGGCAGCCAAGTCCCGTCAAAAGAGTTACTATGACCCAAAACACCGAGAAGTAACCTTTGAGCCCGGAGAGTATGCTTACCTCTGAGTAACCCCCATGAAGGGAATAAAGAGGTTTCATACCCGGGGAAAACTTGCACCAAGATACATCGGTCCTTTTCCAGTTGTTGCAAGGAAGGGCAGGGTAGCATATCAGTTGGAACTACCACCGGAGTTGGCTGACGTTCATGATGTATTCCACATATCCCAACTGAGAAAGTGCATTGCACCACCAATCAAGCAAGCGGATATGAGTGAGATAGAACTGGCTAAAGATCTGACCTATGAGGAGAAGCCTGTCAGAATCTTGGATGAGATGGAAAGAACTACCCGGAGTAAGGTGATCAGGTTTAATAAGGTACTATGGGAACACCACACCGAGGAAGAGGCTACCTGGGAAAGAGAAGACTTTCTAAGATCCGCATACCCGTACTTGTTCCCTGAGCAACCGAATCTCGAGGACGAGATTCATCCTAAGGGGGTAGGTTTGTGACACCCTGGTTTTGACAACGTTTTCTTTTCAAAATCTTTTTGGCTTTATTTGAATTTTGGATGATTTTTGAATCTTTTCAAGTGACTTTGGACTTATGAAACCTTGAACCTCTTGACCTAAAACCATCATCACCTTGCCAAAACCCTGTCACTTCCCTCTTGGATCAAATTTCAATATTTGATCTTTTCCAAATAATTCATTTTCTTCTTTGGGAAACTATGACATCACTCTAGGTTGTGAAGCAACCTATAGTTTTGATGATCAGAAAGATCCCAAATTTCTGCTACATCTTCTCATCATCATATAGCCTCATAATCTTCAAAAATATTCCACTGCCCAATATTAAATAATGGCCAGAATAATTGTTTTCTCTCTGGCCAGAATTATCCATTTGTGAAACAACCCTTATTTTCCTAACTCATAAACTCCCCAAATAAATTCCCTAAGGTACTAGGGGACCCATCTAGCCACAATATCCAAAAATATCATCTTGGCCAATACAATTTTTTAGCAGTAAAATTCTGCCAAGTTTCTGCTCATTTTGAACCTCTATGAAGGAAGTACCATCTAGAGGTTTTACCTTGAGCTGAAATTTTTATGGCATATCCTACTCACCAAATTACTCCCACACACCAAAAATTAGCTTCACCAAATCAACCATGTGAGTGCACCAAGCTGATCAAGTTTCTGGACCAGAATGTAGTTTACGCAAGAACTATATTAAAAAATGATCCAAACTTTCTCAAAATTGGTTAGCTTGTAGTCCTTCCAAAGTAGATCATCCTAGACATCTCCACTGGCTTCATCCCTAGCTCAGCTCTCCTCTAGATCTCTCTCTAAGTTTCTGTCAGAAACTTCAGATGATGCTACCCTTCGAGCCAGTCTGAACCTAGCCAAACAAAGCATGCAGGTGAGCTAAATGACCAAAGGAGAAGCCCCGAGACTTGCTTAGCTGTCCTGGGTCGGCCTCCACGCGCCGAGCACCATGGTGAGCGCGGCACTGGCATGCCAGTTCGCGTGCTCTGTACCCCGCCGACGTATGTCAAGGTCATTCCCGAGCCCTCGCATTGCCAGGCGGTGTCCTAGAGTGCCGACATCGCCGATGCCATCCACCTAACCCTCTCCCGTAGCTTCCCTCGCCAGAGATCTCCCCGACGGCCGCCACGCACTCGGGCACTATGCCGCCCGTGGCGGCGCCGTAACGCTGTTGCTCGTCGTCTTCCTCCGCTAGCCGCCACCGTCCGCCTTAACTCCTCTGCCCTTCTCCATCACCTCACCTCGCAAGCGGCCAGCCAGCGCGGCGTCCTTGCGCCGGCGACGTGGCTCGGTTCTCGCCGCTTCGGGAGAGCTCGCCCGCGCTCGCCTCTGCCTATATAAAGCCAGGGCCGGCCTCCCCGAGCTCCTCAATCCACTCCACCGTTCCCCAAGCACCTCCCAGAGCAGCGAGCCACGGCCGAGAGGCCCTCTGGCCTCGAGCATCGCCGGAGATCCGCCGCCACCAGAGTTCTGTCGACCCACCGTTCCACTCCTCCCCGACCTCTTCTGACTCCACCATTGAGTCTAGTTCCCCCTTCTGACCTCGCCCAACCATTTGCCCGAGCGAATCACTATCGGAACAGCCGTCTCCGACGACCCCCCGAGCACCACCGCCACCGAAGAAGAAGGGGGCGACGTCGTCCGACCATCTGCGACCGATCCACGGGTACGTACGTGTTCGTCTTTGTGTGTTCGTTCTATCCCCGCGGTCGCCAGACCCCACCGCCGCCCACATCGCCGGCGACAACCACCGTAGCCCCACCTCCCTCTGTTCTCTCTTCCCCCTCTCTATTTTAAACCAAACGAACCCCACCCGTCAGCAGGCCAGCCATGCGCGCGCGAAGGGGTAAGTGAAGGTGCCTTCGGCCTTTACGCCTTCGACGTGGCCCGCTGGAGGTTTTCTGTTTTTATTTTATTTTCTGTTTTAATTTCCAGTTTGACCAGTACCTTTGACTGCCTTTAACTTTTTACTCCTAAGTCTAAATCCACTAATTCTTTTTGTATTTGGTTTGTCTTAAATCCCTTTAATTGCTGGTAAAATTTGGTATTTTTCTTACACTCACAGAATTTCTAGTGATTAAAACAGTGTTATGTGGCACTTTCAAATGCTATTTAAAAAAAATTCAGAGGGAAACTTTTGTGAATTTGAAGACCAGGAGTTCTTGGGCAACCCAATAGAGCAAGGCAAGCCATGACATCCATGTCATGAGCATTTCAATAGCATTGCATATTTAAATTAATTGCTTCCATTTACTTGCTATATAACAAATCATGGTGAAATAATTCAAAATACTTAGTGATGCCAACTCAAGTTATTGTGACTATACTTGTTAAATGAAGGTAGTCGGTTGATCTTGAGTCACCTGTCCGGGCTTCTTCGTGCAACCACACTTGCCGGTATGGGACGGTATTGACTTGGTCTGGTTCCGTGCTCTTTCACCGGTACCGCCATCTAGGGAGGGTTATGCGTGCGTGCTGCCCTGATTAGGTAGACGGCGATAACCCTGTGAGCCCAGTTGAGTATTGTGCCAGCGTCCCCGTTTGGGACGGTTTAGTTGGGCCACGACGGTGGCAGGTGTCACGGGGTGACACAGGGGCCACCCAGGGCTTGACTCCAGGGGAGAATGATTGCCGGTGGTACGATGGGAGGGTCACGGGTCAGGCAGGTTTCGTTGGAGCGATGGTGGTCCACCCGAATGGGATCATGAGGTCAGGTGCTCCATGGTGTGGGTAAAGTGCGCAACCTCTGCAGAGTGTCAAATCTATTCGAATAGCCGAGTCCATGGTATTGGACAGCCCATCCAGACCTCACTAGGTGGTCAACCATAACAGTGATAATAATGATGGGAGAACTCATCTTATAACCGGAAGTACTCGGTGAGTATTCCGAGGGTTGTGGGACAACCCAGCAGAGAGTAAGTTGATAACCGGAGACAGTAAGTGAATCACTTAAGAAATTAACATGCTATTTGCCATGCTATTGTTTGCTGCATTATTTGGTTGTTGTGAGCTTGCGAGTACATTCAAAGTACTCACCTGGCATATCATGCCAGATGCAGGAGAAGCCGAGGACGGAGGTCCCGATGGCTCATGCTACGCTAACTAGGATGTGTCCACGGCAGTGTCCCCGTGGTTGGAGATCCGCTATGTTCCGCTACGCCATAGAAGTATCTAGTAGTACCGAGGCCCTGTTATGTTTCATAAATAATGTAGATACTGTCATAGCACCGAGTGTGCCTCTGGCCTCACAATCCATGTAAAATATGAGCTTGTACTCCGAGATTATCAATAAAGTTCAGTTCTGTTCTGTTCCAAGTTGTTGAGTGTTTCCAGAAGACATGATCTCTGGGTTGGAAACACTGGTAAACCGGTCCTCTGAGCCGGGGTGCCACATTAGGGAAGTATGAGTACAATTGCACTCTTTACAGACTGTCCTGTTTAGACTGATTGTGGTTATGTTTGCATTGTTTGCATATGTTTGCTTGTTTAATGATTCTATTTGAGGATAGGAGTATTAAATATTCAGAGGTATTTAGTATGCAATGTTAAATAATAATTTTAGTGGTTTGCTACAGTATAGAATGATAAGGTTTTGCATTTGATTTATACTAACTTATCTCACGAGTTCTTGTTGAGTTTTGTGTGGATGAAGTTTTTAAGATTTAGGGAAATCGTGATATAAAATGAACTAAGGAGACACAAAAGCTCAAGCTTGGGGATGCCCAAGGCATCCCTAGTTAACATTTCAAGACGGCTCAAGCATCTAAGCTTGGGGATGACCCGGTTGGCATCCCACCTTTCTTCTTCAACAATGATCGGTCAGTTTTGGTTGAGCCTAAGTTTTTGCTTCTTCACATGATATGTGCTATCCTTAGAATGTCATTTTATTTGATTTTTCTTGCTGTTTGAATAAATTACTTAAGATCTAAATTATTATTTTTGTGAGAGAGTCTTCACATAGCTACTTAATTATTTAACTACTCATTGATCTTCACTTATATATTTTTGGAATAGTTTGTCATTTACTCGTGTGCTTCACTTATATCCTATGAGTAAATGGTTGAATGAATTAAATATCATAAATCCGAAATTATATATGTTTCATATGCTTATCCCATGGGGAGTAATGACTTCACATATAAGAAGTGGAGGTGGTAAATTTATTGAAAGTTAGCAAACATAGTATTGGTCACTTGAACAATTCATGAAAGAATATTGAAGGAAGAGAGATTTCACATATAAATATACTATCTTGGACATCTTCTATGATTGTGAGCCCCATTAATTATTTTCAAACTTGAGCAAATTAGTTGAAGTTGGACAAGGAAGACAACGTAATGAGTTATGCTTGGGTATATTTGTATAGAAGTTATATTGTTATGGATCCTCCAACATGTGGTGCTTACTATTTAGAATCTTTTGCTAGCCAAAATTTCTGTACTAAGCGGGAATACTGCTTGTGCATCCAAAATCCTTGAACCAATTTTCTTCCCTGAGTGTCCACCATATCTACCTTCATGCGGTATTTACCTGCCGTTCCAAGTAAATTTGCATGTGCCAAACTCTAAACCTTCAAATAATAATCTGTTTTGTATGCCTGAATCACTCATGTAGCGACTAGGGGCTGTCAGTATCTTCCATGCTAGGTGGGTTATTCTCACGATGAGTGTTTATTCACTTGTCATTCATGAGAGAGTGGCTGGTATTTGGGATGCCCAGTCCTATGATCAAAAGATCAAAAACAAAATTGCAAATAATTAAACAAAACTCCCCCAGGAAAGTTGTTGGTATGGACGACACCCGTGAATTCGGCTAGCCGTGGAATGTGATTGTTGGTGGAGGGGGAGTAAAGACTTTACCATTCTGTTTGGGAACCGCCTATAATGTATCTAGCATGGAAGATAGTGTGAACTCTTGGTTGTTATGTTGACAATGAAAGCATACCTCTCAAAATTATGTTCATCTCTGTTTTAAAAGCTTCGAGCTCTGGCACCTCTGCAAATCCCTGCTTCCCTCTGCGAAGGGCTTATCTTTTACTTTTATTTTTGTTGACCCAATTTCTTATTCCAACCTATTATTTAGTTGGCAAGCATCATGTGGTGGGGAAAGATCTAAGCATATATGGCCATTCAAATATATTTGATCTTGAATTATATTGTTGACAATTATCTATATGATAAATAAGTTGGGAGGTGAAACACTAAGCCCCTATCTATCTCTGTGTTCGATGGATGCTATTTGTTCTAAAAATATGCTTTGAGTGGTAGCAATCATGGAAGACTATATGATAGTTGAGTATGTGGAATTTGCTAAATCAAAGCCCTTACATAGACCCTTACTGAAAATAAGATGAATTGCAATTGTTTGATGACTGAGAACATAGTTTGTTAGTTTTCAAGAAAGTTTATGGTCTATGCTTTAACATGTGAATAGCTTGCTACTTGATCATGAGAAGTTTTATGAGATGAGCTACTATTTATGATATATAATGATGCTAGAAAAGGTGATTGAAATTATTATTGATCAAACTTGTGCACTTGCTAGCATTCACGCTTCATAAATTATTTCTTTTATCATTTACCTACTCGAGGACGAGCAGGAATTAAGCTTGGGGATGCTGAAACGTCTCCAATGTATCTATAATTAATGAAGTATTCATGCCATGTTTACAACAATTTTATATGGTTTTGGTATGATTTTATTAGAACTAACCCGGACTGACACTGTTTTCAGCAGAACTACCATGGTGTCGTTTTTTGTGCAGAAATAAAAGTTCTCGGAATGAGCTAAAAATTCATGGAGAATCTTTTTGGAAAATATAAAAAATACTGGAGCGAAAAGATACCAGAGAGGAGTCCCGAGGCAACCACAAGGGTTGGAGGGCGTCCCCCCTAGGGCGCGCCCCCCTACCTTGCCGCCACCTCGTGGACCCCCTTGACTTGTCCCCGACGCCAAACCTCCTATAAATAGAGAAAACTCCAGAAATAAACCTAGATCGGAAGTTCCACCGCCGCAAGCCTCTGTAGCCACGAAAAACCAATCGGGACCCCGTTCCGGCACCCTGCCGGAGGGGGAAACCATCACCGGTGGCCATCTTCATCATCCTGACGGTCTCTATGATGAGGAGGGAGTAGTTCACCCTCGGGGCTGAGTGTATGTACCAGTAGCTATGTGTTTGATCTCTCTCTCTCTCTCTCTCTCTCTCTCTCTCGTGTTCTTGATTTGGCACGATCTTGATGTACCGCGAGCTTTGTTACTATAGTTGGATCGTATGGTGTTTCTCCCCCTCTACCTTCTTGTGATGAATTGAGTCTTGCTCTTTGAGGTTTCGTTATTTTGGATTGAGTATTGGATTTGAGAACACTTGATGTATGTCTTGCGATGGGATATCTGTGGTGACAATGGGATGTTCTATTGATTCACTTGATGTATGTTTTGGCACTCAACTTGCGGATTACCGAGGTGACATTGGGGTACTCTATGCATAGGGGTTGATGCATGTTTTCGTCCTACGTTCTCCGATAGAAACTTTGGAGTGATTCTTTGTTGCACGTTGAGGGATTGTTATGTGATCCAATTATGTTATCATTGTTGAGAGAATTTGCACTAGTGAAAGTATGAACCCTAGGCCTTGTTTCCAAGCATTGCAATACCATTTTTGCTCCATTTTACTACTAGTTACCTTGCTGTTTTCATATTTTCAGATTACAAAAACCTATATCTACTATCCATATTACACTTCTATCACCATCTCTTCGCCGAACTAGTGCACCTATACAATTTACCATTGTATTGGGTGTGTTGGGGACACAAGAGACTCTTTGTGATTTGGTTGCAGGGTTGTTTGAGAGAGACCATCTTCATCCTACGCCTCCCACAGATTGATAAACCTTAGGTCGTCCACTTGAGGGAAAATTGCTACTGTCCTACAAAACTCTGCGCTTGGAGGCCCAACACGAGTCTACAAGAAGAAGGTTGCGTAGTAGACATCACACCTCTTCCCATGGCAAGCAAAAACGATCTAGTTGACCTAACTAAACCAAAGATTCGAAGAAGAAATACGAGGCTATAAATAATCATGCATGTAAGAGATCAAATAAACTCAAATAATATTCCTGGATATAGATCTGATCATAAACTCAAAGTTTATCGGATCCCAACAAACACACCGCAAAAAGGTTTATATCAAATAGATCTCCAAGAGACCATTGTATCGAGAATCAAAAAGAGAGAATAAGCCATCTAGCTACTGCCTACGGACCCGTAGGTCTATGGTGAACTACTCATGCATCATCGCAGGAGCACCAATGAGGATGATGAACCCCTCCGTGATCGTGTTCCCCTCCGGCAGAGTGCCGGAATAGGGCTCTAGATTGGATCTCGTGGTTCTGGAACTTGCGGCAGCTAGAATTGTGTTTCGTCAACTACCCTAGGGTTTCTGGAATATTTGGGTATTTATAGAGCGAAGAGGCGGTGCAGGAGACCCCCGTGGGCCCCACAACCCATCAGGGAGTGCCTGGGCTCCTGGGCGCACCTTGGTGTCTTGTGGGCCCCACGGGCCTCCCCCCAGGTGCTTCCTTGGCTCCCAAGTTGTCTTCTGGTCCAAAAAAAATCTCCAAAAAGTTTTGCTGTGTTTGGACTCCATTTGATAGGGATATTCAGCGAAGTAAAAAACAAGCAAAAAACAGCAACTAGCACTGAGCACTATGTCAGTAGGTTAGTCCCAAAATAATGATATAAATTTGATATAAAATGATTGTAAAACATCCAAGAATGATAATATAACAGCATGAAACATAAAATTATATATACGTTGGAGACGTATCGGCATCCCCAAGCTTAATTCCTGCTCGTCCTCGAGTAGGTAATTGATAAAAACAGAATTTTTGATGTGGAATGATGCCTAACAAGTTCATCACATATTCTTTTCTTTTCTAGCATTGACATTTGGACTTTTAGATGGTTCAAAGCAATAGTCTATATTTGACATGATAACTTCAATACTCAAGCATATCAATAAGCAACCATGTCTTTCAAAATATCAACACTAATGAAAGTTATCCCTAGCCCATCATGCTCAATAATTGATCCATTCATGAAACACACTCGAATATTAGCTACATCCAATGCACAAGTATGATCATAGTGCTCCCTAGTTGGTGCTTTATAAGAAAAGATGGAGACTCAAATAAAAATAAAAATTGCATAAAGTAAATAGACAGGCCATTCGCAGAGGGAAGTAGAGATTTGTAGAGGTGCCAGATCTCAAAGCTTAAATTGAGAGATAAAATATTTTGAGAGGCATGCTTTTTCCCGTCAACAAAAACGACCGAGTAATTGCCAACACTTTCCATGCTAAATATATCATAGGCGGTTCCCAAATATAAAATAAAGTTTATTCCTTTTTCCACCATACTTTCACACTCCATGGCTAGCCGTATCCACGTGTACCGTCCATACCAACACTTTCCAAGGAATTTATTATTTGACAACATAAAGTAAATTTCTTTTTCATTTCAGGACTAGGCATCCCTATTACCACCATACTCTCGTGCAATGACAAGTGAATAAACACTCATCTTGAGAATAACACATCTAGCATGGAAAATATTGGCCACCCCCTGCCGCTTCATGAGCGGTACGGGCACACAAAAAGAAAATTCATTTTGAAAATTAGAGTTGGCACATACAAATTTACTTAGAACGGCACGGAAATACCGCATATAGGTAGGTATGGTGGACTCATATGGCAAAACTGGGTTAAAGGATTTTGGATGCACAAGTAGTATTTCTACTTAGTACAAGTGGAGGCTAGCAAAAAGATTGAGAAGCAACCAACCAAGAAACGAAAATTCTCATAAACGAGCATTAAGCATAAGTGCATAACTAACACTGAATAATGCACCACAAGTAGGATGTAACTTCATTGCATAACTATTGACTTTCGTGCTTGCATAGGGAATCACAAACCTTAACACCAATATTCTTACTAGAGCATAATTACTCACCAACATGACTGATACGTCTCCAACGTATCTATAATTTATGAAGTATTCATGCCATGTTTACAACAATTTTATATGGGTTTGGTATGATTTCATTAGAACTAACCCGGACTGACGTTGTTTTCAGCAGGACTACTATGGTGTCGTTTTTTGTGCAGAAATAAAAGTTCTCGGAATTGGCTGAAAATTTACGGTGATTTTTTATGGACCAAAAGAGACCCTCGAAGGACCGGAGCTGGGCCAGGAAGTGGACGAGGTGGCCACAAGCCGCCAGGGCACGCCCCTATGGCTTGTGGGCCCCTCGGGCACCCCCTTGACGTAAGACCGACGACAAAAATTCTTATAAATACCCAAACATCCGAAAAGAACCCTAGATCGGAAATTCTGCCACCGCAAGCCTCTGTAGCCACGCAAAATCAATCTAGGCCCTCTCCGGCACCCTGTCGGAGGGGGCCATCATCACCGGAGGCCATGGAGGAGGAAGCCAGAGGGGGCCATCATCACCATGGAGGCTAAGGACCAGAGGGAGAACCTCTCCCCATCTAGGGGGGAGGCCATGGAGGAGGAAGCACAAGGGGGAGACTCTCTCCCCCTCTCTCTCGGTGGCGCCAAAGTGCCGCCGGGGGAACCATCGCCGCGGTGATCGTTTTCATCAACATCACCTTCTTCATCACCATCCTCATCTCTTTTAAGTAGTCCACTCTCCCGCACCCCGCTATAATCCCCTACTTGAACATGGTGCTTTATGCCACATATTATGATCCAATGATGTGTTGCCATCCTATGATGTTTTGAGTAGATTTCTTTTGTCTTTTGGTTGATTGATGATCTAGAATTGTTTGAGTTGTATGTTTTATTTTGGTGCTATCCTATGGTGCCCTCCGTGCCGCGCACACGTGAGGGATTCCCGCTGTAGGGTTTGCAATATGTTCATGATTCGCTTATAGTGGGTTGCTAGAGTGATAGAAGCTTAAACCCGAGTAAGGGGGCTGTTTGCGTATGGGAGTAAAGAGGACTTGATACTTTAATGCTATGGTTGGGTTTTTACCTTAATGATCTTTAGTAGTTGCGGATGCTTGCTAGAGTTCCAATCATAAGTGCATATGATCCAAGTAGATAAAGTATGTTAGCTTATGCCTCTCCCTCATATAAAATTGCAATAATGATTACCGATCTTGTTAACAATTGCCTAGGACAATTCCGCACACCGACCCATCATTATTCCACACTCGCTATTTGTAATATATTATAATATATTCTAACTTTATGTTAACAACACCTATTTTTATATTTTAGCTCTCCGATATCATGCAAAGCTATCCTCTTTATACCCACAATGTAGTTTTATTTTTTGTTTCTAGATGAAAGCAAACGCTTGGTGTACGTAGAGTTGTATCGGTGGCAAATAGGAGTTGAGAGAATATTGATCTTACCTTTAGCTCCTTGTGGGTTCGACACTCCATACTTATCACTTCCATCTTTGGAAATTGCTACGATGATTCCTTGCACTTGGGGATTATCAATGACTCATATATTACTATCATCATATCTCAAAACTATTACAAATAATCAAGTTTATTTTGTTCAATGATCTTCATGAAAGTTTTTATTATATCCCTCTTGAATATCTATCACTTTGGGACTAATTTCATATATTGCAATTGCTTTTGACAAGCTCAAATAAATTTAAGTGAAGAACATGAGCTTAAAAAATTTCATCTCTCAAAATAATATAAGTGAAGCATGAGAGAATTTCTTCAAAAATTTACTAACTCTCAAATTAATCCAAGTGAAGCATGAGAGTATTTCTTCAAAAATTTCAAAGCACACCGTGCTCAAAAAGATATAAGTGAAGCACTAGAGCAATTTCATGGCTCAAAAAATTTAAGTGAAGCATATAGGGCAATTCTAATAAATCATAGCATAATTTTGACTCTCTCAAATAGGTGTGTCCAGCAAGGATACTTGTGACAAACTAAAAATCAAAACAAGCAAAGACTCATATAATACAAGACGCTCCAAGCAAATCTCATGATATGTGACGAATAAAAATATAGCTCCAAGTAAAATACCGATGGTCGTTAGAAGAAAGAGGGGATGCCTTCCGGGGCATCCCCAAGCTTAGTTGCTTGGTTCTCCTTGAATATTAACTTGGGGTGCCATGGGGCATCCCCAATCTTAGGCTCTTGACACTCCTTATACCTTCATCCATCGTGATCTCACCCAAAACTTGAAAACTTCAATCACACAAAACTTAACAAAACCTTTGTGAGGTCCGTTAGTATAAGAAAACCAATCTTTACTTTAAGTACTGTTGCAAACCCATTCAAATTTTGTTATTGCATTATACCTACTGTATTGTAACTTTACCATGGCTTATACCCCCTGATACAATCCATAGATTCATCAAAATAAGCACACAATGCAAAGAAAACAGAATCTATCAAAAACAAAACAAAACAGTCTGTAAAGATGTGAATTGTTCTCATACTTATGTAACTCCAAAAATTATGAAAAATTAGGAAAACCGAGGAAATTTGTATATAAATCTTGTGTAAGAAAATCAGAATTTTTTGTCATCTCTGTGAATTTTAACAATTCTGTTACTGGACTCAAAAGTTTCTGTTTTTCAACAGGATCAAATCAACTATCACCCAAAGCTTTCCCAAAGGCTTTACTTGGCACAAATACTACTTAAAACATAAAAAACACAATCATAACAGATGCATAATTGTGCAAACACTCGAGAATAGGAAAAAAAAGCAAAAATAAATTTTATTCATTGGGTTGCCTCCCAACAAGCGCTATCGTTTTTTGCCCTAGCTAGGCATAATGCATAGATTCAAGTATTGTCATTTTTTTTTCTTATTTTCCATTGATGTGTTTTTGTCAGGAGGTTTTGCAAATATAACTTGAAACACATTATCCATAGAAATTTTAGCATTATCAAGTTGCCCATCTACGTATCCCCTTTGATTTCCGGCCACGATCCAAGAATATTGTTGATTAACGTCATTGAAAACTTGTTGGATCATATATAAACAGGGACTTCCTTTTTAAGATTCTCATAAAAAAATTGATTATTTCCAAGCAAATGTCTTAACACATAATCACTATTGTAAAGGATCTCATCTATTACCGGTCTTTCATGGTTCATGCCATAAAAATCAAAAAATTCCCTAGCTTCCCGTACTATGTGATCAAATTCATTCATGAGAACAACGGTAGCTAGCTTTCGGATCCTTTATAATAGGTAGCTCATAAAACAATCTTTGCAAGGTAGGTTGAGTATGGATAAATCTATTTTCAAGTTTTCGAACTAGCGCTGAAATAGCTTCCGCATAAGTTTTAGTTCTTTTAAGAATAGGAGCACCATCAAGAGTCAAATTTCCAAAACAATTGAAGAATTATTGGATAGTTTCTTTTCCCATAACGTTCCCTTGCCCCAAAACAAAAGTTTTAGCATCCAGATTGCCAGATCGTCCAATTTTAGGAGTTAGGTCATCATCTGTTTCTGCCATACCAAAGTCACTCATGATGATGAGTTCAAGAAAACAAGAGATCTGACGAGAAAAAGGCGAATGAAAAAGGAGGCGAATAAAATGGCAAATTTTGTGAAGTGGGGGAGATGAAAACGAGAGGCAAATGGCAAATAATGTAAATTGCAAGGAGATGAGATTTGTGATTAGGAACCTGATAGATGTTGATGATGTCTCCCCGGCAACGGCGCCAGAAATTGGCAAGTTGACGGGGGACTATCTTGACTTGATCCTCCCCGGCAACGGCGCCAGAAATTCCTTTTGATGCAGCTTGAAACTGCGTCGGTATTTCCCCAAAGAGGAAGGGATGATGCAGTACAACTACGGTAGGTATTTCCTTCAGTTATGAAACCAAGGTATCGATCCAGTAGGAGAACCAAGCAACACTATGTAAACGGTACCTGCACACAAAGAACAAATACTTGCAACCCGACGCGTAAGAGAGGTTGTCAATCTCTCCACGGCAAAAAGATAGATTGGTTTGTATGAGATTGGATAAATAGATCTAAATAAAACGCGAAATAAAATAAGTAAAGAAAAAGTGCAGCAAGGTATTTTTGGGTTTTTGGAATAATAGATCTGAAAACAAATACGGTGAAAAATTGATCTGAAAGCAATATGATAAAAGATAGACCCGGGGCCCGTAGATTTCACTAGTGGCTTCTCTCGAGAAAATAGCACACGGTGGGTAAACAAAGTACTGTTGGGCAATTGATAGAAGAACAAATAATTATGACGATATCCAAGGAAATGATTAATATATAGGCATCACGTCCAAGATTAGTAGACCGACTCCTGCCTGCATCTACTACTATTACTCCACACATCGACCGCTATCCAGCATGCATCTAGTGTATTAAGTTCATGGAGAAACGGAGTAATGCAATAAGAACGATGACATGATGTAGACAAGATCTATTCATGTAGGAATATACCACATCTTGTTATCCTTAATGGCAATGATACATACGTGCCTCGCTACCCCTTCTGTCACTGGGTATGGACACCGTAAGATCAAACACATCACAAAGCACCTCTTCCCATGGCAAGAAAAATCGATCTAGTTGGCCTAACTAAACCAAAGATTCAAAGAAGAAATATGAGGCTATAAATAATCATGCATATAAGAGATCAAAGAAACTCAAATAATATTCATGGATATAGATCTGATCATAAACTCAAAGTTCATCGGATCCCAACAAACACACCGCAAAAAGGTTTACATCAAATAGATCTCCAAGAGACCATTGTATTGAGAATCAAAAAGAGAGAAGAAGACATCTAGCTACTGCCTACGGACCCGTAGGTCTATGGTGAACTACTCACGCATCATCAGAGGAGCACCAATGAGGATGAGGAACCCCTCCGTGATCGTGTTCCCCTTCAGTAGAGTGCCGGAATAGGGCTCTAGATTGGATCTCATGGTTCTGGAACTTGCGGCGGCTGGAATTGTGTTTCGTCGACTCCCCTAGGGTTTCTGGAATATTTGGGTATTTATAGAGGGAAGAGGCGGTGCAGGAGACCCTCGTGGGCCCCACAACCCACCAGGGCGCTCCCTGGTGTCTTGTGGGCCCCATGGGCCTCCCGCCTAGGTGCTTCCTTGGCTCCCAAGTTGTCTTCTGGTCCTAAAAAAATCTCCAAAAAGTTTCACTACATTTGGACTCTGTTTGATAGGGATATTCTGCGAAGTAAAAAACAAGCAAAAAACAGCAACTGGCACTGGGCACTATGTCAATAGGTTAGTCCCAAAAAATGAAATAAAGTTGCTATAAAATGACTGTAAAACATCCAAGAATGATAATATAACAGCATGGAACAATAAAAAATTATAGATAAATTGGAGACGTATCAGTCCGCATGTCGTCGCCGGCTTCAGCTCGGACTCCGCCACCACCCCGCCTCCACCGAGCGGCGTCCCCGACCTCGCGCACGATCGGATTGAGCGCCCGCCCGCCCGCGGTCCATCCCATATGCGCCGTGCGACCGATCTGTCCCATCGGTGGCGCGCGCCTCCGCAGGTCCCGTGAAGATTGTCCCCGAGTACAGCACGCCCCTCTACCGATCGAGCAACGGGCTACCATTGCGTCGCCCCATCAGGTCGCAGTGTCGCTACCCCGTGGTTCTCGTCGCTGCTTCACCGACCCTCATGCCGCCGCTGTGTCGCCCCTTTGGGCTATAGCGCCGCGGTACACGATCAACGCCGCCCCCTTGAGGTCTTCCCGCCGTCGCCCCGACCCGTGCGCTATCGCTGCGTCGCCCCTTCGGGTTGTAGCGCCGCGGCACATGGTCCATTCCTCTATCCACGGGCGTTAACTTCTGCGTGGTATGTGCCACGCAGGCTCCCTCGGCGCGGGAATGCCACCGTCCACGCCGGTCTTCATCACGCTGTTAGGTTCTTCCTCGCCTACTTCAAGCACCGTTGCCGCGCTCCTAACCTAGCTGGCGCCGCCTCCTAAGGCCGCCCCGCCACCGCTACCCCCGTAGCCGCCGCTGCAGTCCACCTCTACGTCTTCGTCCAGCACCAGCTCATCCCAGTGTCACCGTCATCTTCCCCGACCACTTCTTCTACTCCGACCACCACGGGCAACATTGGCCCCATGTGTATTGGCGCCGCAACCATCTTCGAGTCCTTCTCAGCTAGCCCTCTTGACATGGCGTACAGCTCATGCAGGTACCCATCTACGCATGCCCGGTGCTGGCAACACCGACGCGTGCCTTCATCCACGACGTGCCCCGACCTGGCAAGCCTGGTGCGATACCTCGCCAATATTGACCAAGGAGAAGAACAAGATAGAACACTAGAAGCAGTCCTTGCCGGCAGGACCGAACCGGCAAGGCGAAGGCCCGGCAAGCTCCGAGGCCAGCAGGTTCCCGCCAACTAACAACGCTTCACCTCACCGACCAGCTGATCGTTGATCAGTGAGCTGTCGAGCCCGCGGGCAGTTAGGTGGAGCTTGTCGGCACGTGTCAGCACACTGGAAGGAGTTTTACCTTTATCGACACCCGTCTAGATGGCCTGTCAAGTTAATAGGAGTTAGCTAGGCAAGCGGTGCGACAACCTTGCCGGGGATCCTCCTCCTCACGACACCTAACAGTGCATTTAATGCTTCTTGTCCTAACTAGCAAAGTTAGGTATGTTAGCACTGTTTGCTATCTAATCATCATGTAATTACCCTTTTGCCACTGTGGTAACCCCTTGAGCTATAAAAGGAGGACCAGGGCAATGTTTACAAGGGTTCGAACCCAATTGAATCGCACACACACTTGCACGTGTAGCTGCCCTCTCCTAGCACCTTGCCGGGGGAAGCGCTCCTTGTACTTGTGCACATACACCTTCAATACACCAAAGCAGGAGTAGGGTTTTACACCACAAAGGTGGCCCGAACCTGGGTAAAGATCCTTGGACCCTCTGTTGATCTTGCTCTTTGTGTTCTGTGCATTCCCTAGCCGAACAGAAAAGGGGCTAGATGGCCCCATAGATGGTCGTTCACACCGACACTATCCTTCTTTGGTACCATGACCAAATTGGCCAGCCAATCGGGGTGTTTTATATCCGGATGGACCCAGCCTCCATTAGTTTAGCTAGCTCCTCGCCCATTGCTTGACGCTTGGGCTCAGAAAAACGTCAAAGTGTTTGCTTGATAGGTTTGTGGCCCTTTAGTATGTTCAAGTTGTGTTCCGCGAGCCTGTGGGGTATACCTGGCATGTTGGAAGGATGCTAGGCGAATATGTCCCAATTCTCCCTAAGGAAAGTGCGCAAGGCATCGGCGATCTCTGGATTCAGGTTTGCCCCTATGGACACTGTTTTGGCGTGGTCTATTGGATGCACTTGAAATTTGACTATTTCATCGGCTGGTTTGAATGAAGTGGACTTCGGTCGCCTGTCAAGAATGGCCCCGTCCCGGTCGACTTCGGCGCGTAACGCGGTTAGCTCCTCGGCCGTGAAGGCTTCAGACAAGGTCTCTAGGGCGAGCGATGTTGTCTTGTTCTCGGCTTTAAGTGCTCTGTCGGGGTCGCTTGAGATGGTGATGATCCCTTTAGATTCCAGGCGGCTTTAAGTTCATTTTAAGCTTCATGTAGCCGTAATGTGGCACCGCCTGGAATTTAGAGAAGGAGTCCCGCCCGAGGAGGGCGTGGTATCCGCTCTTGAAAGGAGAGATATGAAATGTGACCTCCTCGGAGCGGTAATTATCCGGCGTTCCGAAGACCACGTCCATGGTTATTTTTCCACTGCAGCGTGCTTCTCGCCCATGGATTATACCTTTAAAGGTAGTGCAGCTCTGTTCTATTCGCGATTTGTCGACGCACATCTTATCCAGAGTATCTGCGTATATCAAATTTAGGCTGCTGCCTCCGTCCATGAGGACTTTCTGAAGTCGGCAGCTACCCACAATAGGGTTAAGGACCAGAGCAGCGGGGCACCTATTTGGGGCTAGCTTCGGCTAATCATTGTGATCGAATGTAATTGGTGTGTCTATCCACGCGCCCCGGGTCGGCACCTGATGTCTACTATGCAACCTTCTTCTTGTAGACTCGTGTTGGGCCTCCAAGCATAGAGTTTTGTAGGACAGTAGCAATTTTCCCTCAAGTGGATGACCTAAGGCTTATCAATCCATGGGAGGCGTAGAATGAAGATGGTCTCTCTCAAACAACCCTCCAAACAAATAACAAAGAGTCTCTTGTGTCCCCAACACACCCAATAAAATGGTAAATTGTATAGGTGCACTAGTTCGGCGAAGAGATGGTGATACAAGTGTAATATGGATAGTAGATATAGGTTTTTGTAATCTGAAAATATAAAAACAGCAAGGTAACTAGTAACAAAAGTGAGCAAAAACGGTATTGCAATGCTTGAAAACAAGGCCTAGGGTTCATACTTTCACTAGTGCAAATTCTCTCAACAATGATAACATAATTGGATCACATAACAATCCCTCAAAGTGCAACAAAGAATCACTCCAAAGTTTCTATCGGAGAACGTAGGACGAAAACGTGCATCAACCCCTATGCATAGATTACCCCAATGTCACCTCGGGGATCCGCGAGTTGAGTGCCAAAACATACATCAAGTGAATCAATAGAACATCCCATGGTCACCACAGATATCCCATCGCAAGACATACATCAAGTGTTCTCAAATCCAATACTCAATCCAACATAACGAAACCTCAAAGAGCAAGACTCAATTCATCACAAGAAGGTAGAGGAGGAAGAACACCATAAGATCCAACTATAGTAACAAAGCTCGCGGTACATCAAGATCGTGCCAAATCAAGAACACAAGGGAGATAGATCAAACACATAGCTACTGCTACATACCCTCAGCCCGAGGGTGAACTACTCCCTCCTCGTCATGGTGACCACCGGGTTGATGAAGATGGCCTCCGGTGATGATTTCCCCCTCCAGCAGGGTGCCAGAACGGGGTCCCAATTGCTTTTTTGTGGCTACATAGGCTTGCGACAGCGGAACTTCCGATCTAGGGTTCTTTCTGGAGGTTACGAAATATATAGGAATTTTTGGCGTCGGTCTCACGTCAAGGGGGTGCCCGAGGGGCCCACAAGCTGGGTCGCCCCTCCCTGGGGGTAGGGCGCGCCTAGCAAGCTTGTGGTGTCCTCGTGGGTCTTTTGGTCCTCCCACGAAGCTTCGAGGGTCTCTTTTCGTCCACAAAAAATCACCGTAAATTTTCAGCCCATTCTGAGAACTTCTATTTCTGCACAAAAAACGACACCACGGTAGTTCTGCTGAAAACAGCGTCAGTCCAGGTTAGTTCTAATCAAATCATACCAAAACCATATAAAATTGTTGTAAACATGGCATGAATACTTCATAAATTATAGATACATTGGAGACGTATCAGCATCCCCAAGCTTAATTCCTGCTCGTCCTCGAGTAGGTAAATGATAAAAGAAATAATTTATGAAGTGTGAATGCTAGCAAGTGCACAAGTTTGATCAGCGATAATTTCAATCACTTTTTCTAGCGTCATTATATATAATAAATAGTAGCTCATCTCATAAAACCTCTCATGATCAAGTAACAAACTATTCACATGTTGAAGCATAAACCATAAACTTTCTTGAAAACTAACAAACTATGTTCTCAGTCATCAAACAATTGCAATTCATCTTATTTTCAGGAAGGGTCTATGTAAGAGCTTTGATTTAGCAAATTCCACATATCATATAGTCTTTCATGATTGATGACACTCAAAGCATATTTTTAGAACAAAAACATCCATCGAACACACAAAAAGATAGAGGCTTAATGTTTCGCCTCCCAACTTATTTATCATATAGATAATTGTCAACAATAATAATTCATGATCAAATATATTTGAATGGCCATATATGCTTGGATCTTTCCCCACCACATGATACTTGCCAACTAGAGAATAATTGGGGTTGAAATGAGAAGGAATACTACTGACTCTTCCATAAAAGTAAAAGATAGGCCCTTCGCAGAGGGAAGCAGGGATTTGTAGAGGTGCCAGAGCTTGAAGCTTTTAAAACAGAGATGAATATAATTTTGAGAGGTATGCTTTCATTGTCAACGTAACGACCGGGAGTTCCCAATATCTTCCATGCTAGAAAAATTATAGGCGGTTCCCAAATAGAAAGGTAAAGCTTTACTCCCCCTCCACCAACAAACACAAGCCATGGCTAGCCGAATCCTCGGGTGCCCTCCATACCAACAACAATCCGGGGGAGTTTTGTTTCATTATTATATTTTGATTTTGATTTTTATCATAGGACTGGGCATCCCTATTACCAGCCACTTTCTCGTGAATGACAAGCGAATAAACACTCATCGTGAGAATAACCCACCTAGCATGGAAGATACTGACCGCCCCCTATCGCTTCATGAGTGATTTGGGCATACAAAACAAATTATTATTTGAAGATTTAGAGTTTGGCAAAATGCAAATTTACTTGGAACGGCAGGTAAATACTGCATATAGGTAGGTATGGTGGACTCATATGGAATAACTTTGGGTTTAAGGAAGTGGATGCACAAGCAGAATTCCCGCTTAGTACAGGTGAAGGCTAGCAAAAGATCCTAAGAAAGCACCACATGTTGGAGGATCCATAACAATATAACTTCTATACAAATATACCCAAACATAACTCATTATGTTGTCTTCCTTGTCCAACTTCAACTAATTTGCTCAAGTTCAAAAATAATTAATGGGGCTCACAGTCATAGAAGATGTCCAAGATAGTATATTTATATGTGAAACCTCTCTTCCTTCAATATTCTTTCATGAATTGTTCAAGTGACCAATGTTGTGTTTGCTAACTTCCAAATAAATTTTACCACCTATTCTTCTTATATGTGAAGACATTACTCCCCATGGGATAAACATATGAAACATATATGATATTCAATTCATTCAACCATTTACTAATAGGATATAAGTGAAGCGCGAGAGTAAATGACAAACTACTCCAAAAAGATATAAGTGAAGATCAATGAGTAGTCAAATAATTAAGTAGCTATGTGAAGACTCTCTCTCAATTAAAAATTTCAGATATAAGTATTTATTAAAACAGCAATCAAAACAAAATAAAATGACATTCTAAAAATAGCACACATCATGTGAAGAAGCAAAAACTTAGGCTCAACCGATACTAACCGATAATTCTTGATGGAGAAAGGTGGGATGCCTACCGGGGCATCCCCAATCTTAGATGCTTGAGACTTCTTGAAATATTATCTTGGGATGCCTTGGGCATCCCCAAGCTTAAAAACTTCATCCACACAAAACTCAACAAGAACTCGTGAGAAAATTTAGTATGAATCAATGCAACACCTTATCATTCTCTACTGTAGAAAATCACTAAAATTATTATTTGACATTGCATACTAAATGACTCTGCATATTTAATACTCCTATCCTCAAATAGAATCATTAAACAAGCAAACATATGCAAACATAACAGCAATCTGTCTAAACAGGACAGTCTGTAAAGAGTGAAATTTTACTCACACTTACCTAACTCCAAAAATACTGAAAATTTGACACACTGTAGTAAATTTATCATATCTTATTTTCCAAAAAAAATCATCATTTTATCACATTCTAACTTTTCTCAAGAATTCACACACTAGCGTGCAACTTTCTGTTTTCAAACAGCCACATATAGACTTGCAAAACAAGCATGGTAAAGGCTATACTTGACATTTTTATTGAAATAAAAGATGCAAAACATTACTCTAAATAACAGCAAGCAAATCCTAATAAAATAAAATGACGCACCAAGCAAAACACATATCATGTGACGAATAAAAATATAGCTCCAAGAGAGGTTACCGATAATGTTGCAGACGAAAGAGGGGATGCCTTCCGGGGCATCCCCAAGCTTAGTTGCTTGTATATTCCTTGAATATTACCTTGGGGAGCCTTGTACATCTCCAAACTTAGGGTCTTGACACTCCTTATTCTCCTCATATCGATATCTCACCCAAAACTTGAAAACTTTAATCACACAAAACTTAACGGAACTTCATGAGATGGGTTTAGTACTGCCAGGACAAGATTCAAAAAAATTCTCACATGATTCCTACTGTACTCTATAATTTCCACAATTTATATTAAGCAATATAAGCCATAGAAACTAGAAAACAAGTAAAATATGCATCGAAAACAGAATCTGTAAAAAACAGAACAGTCTGTAAAGATCCGAATTATTCTCATACTTATATTACTCCAAAACTTCTGAAAAATTAGGAAAACTTATAAAATTGGTATATAAATCATCTGTAAAATATTAAGAATTTTTAGACAGTCCAGTGATTTTTAACAATTCTGTTACTGGACGCAAAAGTTTCTGTTTTTCAGCAAGATCAAATCAACTATCACCATAGATCATCCCAAAGGTCTTACTTGGCACTTTATTGAAACAAAAGCTATAAAACATGATTACTACAGTAGCATAATGAGAACACACAAAAATATTAGGGGTAAATGTTGGGTTGTCTCCCAACAAGCGTTTTTCTTTAATGCCTTTTTAGCTAGGCATGATGATTTCAATGATGCTCACATAAAAGATAAGAATTGAAACATAATGGGAGCATCATGAAGCATATGACTAGCACATTTAAGTCTAACCCAATTCCTATGCATAGGTATTTTGTGATCAAACAATTTATGGGAGCAAGAATCAACTAGCATAGGAAGGTAAAACAAGCAAAACTTCAAAACTTTCAACATAAAGAGAGGAAACTTGATATTATTGAGATATGTAAAAGCACATGTTCCTCTCTCATAATAATTTTTAGTAGCATCATGAATGAATTCAACAACATAACTATCACATAAAAGCACTCTTTTTATGATGCATTAGCATAGAAATTTTAGTACTCTCCACATAAGCAAATTTCTTCTCATTCATAATAGTGGGAGCAAACTCAACAAAATAACTATCATGTGATACTTGATTGGCATGACCAAATTGAATATTAAAATCATGATGACAAGTTTCATTATTCTTTATAGGATATATGTCATCACAATAATCATCATATATAGCAACTTTGTTGTCATAATCGATTGAAACCTCTTCCAAAATAGTGGATTCATCATTAAATAAAGTCATGACCTCTCCAAATCCCCTTTTATCAATATTGTAACAAGATTCAACACCCTCCAAAATAGTGGGATCATTAACTAGAGTTGACACTCTTCCAAACCCACTTTCATCAATATAATCATCATAAATAGGAGGCATGCTTGTTGGGGAACGTTGCATGGAAAACAAAAATGTTTTCTACGCACACGCAAGATCTATCCATGGAGATGCATAGCTACAAGAGGGGGAGAGCATCTACATACCCTTGTAGATCGCTAAGCGGAAGCGTTTATCAACGTGGTTGATGTAGTCGTACTCTTCGCGATCCGATCATGATCCAACCGATCTCATGCCGAACGGACGGCACCTCCGAGTTTAGCACACGTGCGGCTCGATGACATCTCCTCCTTCTTGTTCCAGCAAGTGGGAGAGGAGAAGTAGATGGGATCACAACCAACACGACGGCGTGGTGGTGATGGTGGTGGTGGAGCACCGACAGCGCTTCGCTAAGCGTCGCTGGGACGAGGCGGTGGAACTACGGAGTAACGGGAGAGAGAGGGCGCCAAGGGCTTGGTGTGTCCTCTTGGGGCGCCCCCTACCCTCTATATATAGGTGGAGGGGCGTGGGAAACAGCCCCTCCAAGCCCTAGGGCGCAGCTAAGGGGGAGAGGACTTGGACTCCAAGTCCAATCCTATTCCTACTAGGACTCCTTCCTTTTTGCCTTCCCTAGCCACATGGGCTTTTGAGGACTTGGTGCGCCTAGCCCAATAAGGCCAGGGAACCTCCTCGCAGCCCATTCTAGCCCTTGGGTCGTGGTGGACCCACTTGTGGACTTCCGGACCCCTCCGGAATCCTCCGGAACCTTCTGGAAGCTTCCAGGTACAATACCGAAAAAACCGCACCTTTTTCCGGAACCCAAAATATGACTTCCCATATATAAATATTTACCTCTCGGCCATTTCAAGACTCCTCGTGACGTCTGGGATCTCATCCGGGACTCCGAACAACATTTGGTTACCACTCATCAAATATCCCAATACTACTCTAGCGTCAACGAACGTTAAGCGTGCGACCCTGCGGGTTCGGGAATTATGTAGTCATGACCGAGACACCTCTCCGGTCAATAACCAATAGCGGGACCTGGATGCCCATATTGATTCCTACATATTCCACGAAGATCTTTTATCGGTTGAACCTTTATGACAACATACGTAATTCCCTTTGTCTGTCGGTATGTTACTTGCCCGAGATTCGATCGTCGGTATCTCTATACCTAGTTCAATCTCGTTACCAGCAAGACTCTTTACTCGTTCCGTAATACATCATCTTGCAACTAATTCCTTAGTCACTTTGCTTGCAAGCTTCTTGTGATGTGTATTACCGAGAGGGCCCAGAGATACCTCTCCGATACACGGAGTGACAAATCCCAATCTTGATTCACGCCAACTCAACAGACACCTTCAGAGATACCTGTAGATAGCACACAAGGTATTCCTCCGGTATCCGGGAGTTGCATGATCTCATGGTCGAAGGAACATGTATTTGACATTAAGAAAGCAGTAGCAATAAACTGAACGATCATATGCTAAGCTAACGGATGGGTCTTGTCCATCACATCATTCTCCTAACGATGTGATTCCGTTATCAAATGACAACTCATGTCTATGGTTAGGAAACCTTAACCATCTTTTATCAACGAGCTAGTCTAGTAGAGGCTCACTAGGGACACGGTATTTGTTTATGTATCCACACATGTATTTAAGTTTCCAGTCAATACAATTCTAGCATGAATAATAAACCTTTATCATGATTAAGGAAATATAATAATAACTATTTTATTATTGCCTCTAGGGCATATTTCCATCAATGCTTTCATCATAGTAAATTTGCTCATCAAAACTTGGGGGACTAAAAATATCATCTTCATCAAACATAGCATCCCCAAGCTTATGGCTTTGCATATCATTAGCATCATGGATATTCAAAGAATTCATACTAACAACATTGCAATCATGCTCATCATTCAAAGATTTTATGCCAAACATTTTATTAACTTGTTCTTCTAACACTTGAGCACAATTTTCCTTTCCATCATTTTCACGGAAGACATTAAAAAGATGAAGCATATGAGGCAACCTCAATTCCATTTTTTCTGTCGTTTTCTTTTATAGACTAAACTAGTGATAAAACAAGAAACTAAAATATTCAATTGCAAGATCTAAAGATATACCTTCAAGCACTCACCTCCCCGGCAACGGCGCCAGAAAAGAGCTTGATGTCTACTACGCAACCTTCTTCTTGTAGACTCATGTTGGGCCTCCAAGCGCAGAGTTTTGTAGGATAGTAGCAATTTTCCCTCAAGTGGATGACCTAAGGTTTATCAATCTGTGGGAGGCGTAGGATGAAGATGGTCTCTCTCAAACAACCCTGCAACCAAATAACAAAGAGTCTCTTGTGTCCCCAACACACCCAATACAATGGTAAATTGTATAGGTGCACTAGTTCGGCGAAGAGATGGTGATACAAGTGTAATATGGATAGTAGATATAGGTTTTTGTAATCTGAAAATATAAAAACAGCAAGGTAACTAGTAACAAAAGTGAGCAAAAATGGTATTGCAATGCTTGGAAACAAGGCCTAGGGTTCATACTTTCACTAGTGCAAATTCTCTCAACAATGATAACATAATTGGATCACATAACAATCCCTCAAAGTGCAACAGAGAATCACTCCAAAGTTTCTATCAGAGAACGTAGGACGAAAACGTGCATCAACCCCTATGCATAGATTACCCCAATGTCACCTAGGGAATCCACGAGTTGAGTGCCAAAACATACATCAAAGTGAATCAATAGAACATCCCATTGTCACCACAGATATCCCATCGCAAGACATACATCAAGTGTTCTCAAATCCAATACTCAATCCAACATAACGATACCTCAAAGAGCAAGACTCAATTCATCACAAGAAGGTAGAGGGGGAAGAACACCATAAGATCCAACTATAGTAACAAAGCTCGCGGTACATCAAGGTCGTGCCAAATCAAGAACACGAGGGAGAGAGATCAAACACATAGCTACTGGTACATACCCTCAACCCTGAGGGTGAACTACTCCTTCCTCATCATGGTGGCTGCCGGGTTGATGAAGATGGCCTCCGGTGATGATTTTCCCCTCCGGCAAGGTGCCGGAACTGGGTCCCGATTGGTTTTTTGTGGCTACATAGGCTTGCGGCGGCAGAACTTCTGATCTAGGGTTCTTTCTGGAGGTTACGGAATATATAGGAATTTTTGGCGTCGGTCTCATGTCAAGGGGGTGCCCGAGGGGCCCACAAGCCGGGTCGCCCCTCCCTGGGGGGTAGGGTTCGCCTAGCAAGCTTGTGGTGTCCTCGTGGGTCTTTTGGTCCTCCCACGAAGCTTTGGGGGTCTCTTTTGGTCCAGAAAAAATCGCCGTAAATTTTCAGCCCATTCCGAGAACTTTTATTTCTGCACAAAAAATGACACCACGGTAGTTCTGCTGAAAACAACGTTAGTCCGGGTTAGTTCTAATCAAATCATACCAAAACCATATAAAATTGTTGTAAACATGGCATGAATACTTCATAAATTATAGATACATTGGAGACGTATCAGCACCCGCCGAACGGAATTGATTTCTCGTAGGGCCCGTTTACGCTGGTTGTTGGATGCGAAGGTCTCGTAGATCATCAAGACCTCGTCTTCGTCCGAGGTTTCCTCCATGTGGTGGGAGGTACCTGCCAGAACAGCGGGTCCCCCTTTCACTACTTGCCTCAACACCCAACAGTCGCGAAGGTTGTGGGACGGGCAAGAGTTGATAAGGATAGCATGGATCAGGCATGGCTTATCCAGAAAGCCGTCCAGGGTTGTCCCGGTGTGACCGAGGGATTTCTTCCTCTTCCGAGGTCGCTCGCCCGGGGTGTTCCGTTTCCGAGGCCCACGCCGAGGTACTGATTCATGATGTCTCACATAATCTTCATAGATCGAATCTATGTCTTCCTCGACGAGCCAAGTGCCTTCAATGGCACAGAATCGGGTCACTAGCTCGGATAACTCCGGGAGTGTTTGAATGCAGCGACGATCAAGGGCGTTCGAGATGCCTTTATCCTTGCATCTGCACTGGAAAGCAACAATTATGTTAGAGTCCAGATAATCTGTTATCCCATCTTTGATAGACAAGAATCTAGCCCAGTACTGCCTGATTGATTTGTCAGGGAGTTGCTGCACATAGGCCAGATCCTAGATGTCGTGTGGGTCGGAGTTGTCGGGGCGATACTCTTTGTGGGAGGTTAACAGATGAGTTTCGATCTCTAAAGATCGTGGGTTCGAAACCCTGTTCTTCTCATCCGATATCGAATTCACGGCCGTCGGGCCGGCCGAACTAATCTGGAGGTCGGCTTCCTCGACCGCTTCTGGTAGGCCGATGTCTGACTCATTTTCCAGGAAGTATCTCAGCCCCTCGCCCTTGGTGGAGTTCCCCGCGGGAACCAGAGAAGGGTCATGTTTTGCCTCAACTTTACGTGGAGGCGTTTTGGTGACCAAAGCTTTGGGCATGCGAGCAAGCCCTACAAGTTTGGGGCCGTTGACCGGCGATCCCATTGATCTTTTTGTCGATCGCACAACGGAACTCTCAATGAAAGCACCAGTGTCGGTGTCAAAAACCGGCAGACCTCGGGGTAGGGGGTCCCGAGCTGTGGATCTCGGACCGAGAGTAACAGGAACGAAGGAGACGATGTTTACCCAGGTTCGGGCCCTCTTGATGGAGGTAAAACCCTATGTCTTGCTCTTGTTTATATTGATGGAGATGTATCAAGTACAAAGTTGGTCTACCTCGACATCATAATGTGTGGTCTAACTCTAGGGCTAGGTGAATGATTTTGTGTTGATGTCCACTCTACGGGCTAAATCATATGGCTTATATACACGCCAGGGAGGGTATCTAGGGTTACAAAGTCGGTAACTAGGAGCTAGGCGGCGGCAGAGATCTTGGAGTATACGTCAAGTCTTCGGGAGAGGCAGTCTTGATCACGCCTCCTGCATACGGCCTCTAGAGTCCATGTTGACCACGAATATGGGCACGTCGGCCCAACCCGAGGATCGTGGGCTAACTCGGTTAGTACCCTTTATCCAGGACACCGTCAGCCGGAATGGCTAGATCCTTTCTTCTAAATCTGATTTTTTTTCTTTCAGAAGCACTAGAATCTCTTCGTGATTAATGCAAGATCCTTGCTAATCCTTTCTGGGTCATCGGAATCTTCTTCGACATTGTCTTCTGAGGATGATTTAGCCACGGCCTTTAGTGCATGACTCTTTCGGTGACTTGAGCCATAGAGGTCTCTCTTTTCTTCTTCCTGTTCCTCATGGGTGTTCAGCCTTTCCATGATGCCAGGAGAGTCGAGAATATTGAAATCAACTCGTTCATGAATCATCAGAACTAGGGTGTCAAAAGAACTGTCTAGAGATCGGAGCGACTTCTTCACAACTTTGTGATCAGTGATGTCTTTGGCGTCGAGACCTTGAAGCTCATTTGCAATGTCACTCAGACGATCGAAGGTTTCCTGACAGCTTTCATTCCTAATTCTCTTAAATCGGTTGAACTTCGCACGAAGGGTATCAATGTGAGCTTCTTTCTTAGTTGAAACACCTTCATTGATCTTCTCAAGGATGTCCCATAATTCCTTCACAGTTTCACACTGGCGATAGCGAAGAAATTGAGCATGAGAGAGATGGCACCAATTTCATCTTTGGCTGAAGCACCCATCTGGATAAGTTTCTTCTTGTGGTCAGTGGGAACTTGATACACTTCAATCACATATCCATTCTGCACCACATTCCACATCTCGTCATCTATTGCTCGGAGACGGATCTGAAGGAAATATGCCCTAGAGGCAATAATAAAGTTGTTATTTATATTTCCTTATATCATGATAAATGTTTATTATTCATGCTAGAATTGTATTAACCGGAAACTTAATACATGTGTGAATACATAGACAAAACAAAGTGTCCCTAGTATGCCTCTACTTGACTAGCTCGTTAATCAAAGATGGTTAAGTTTCCTAACCATAGATATGTGTTGTCATTTGATGAATGGGATCACATCATTAGGAGAATGATGTGATGGACAAGACCCATCCGTTAGCTTAGCATAATGATTGTTAAGTTTTATTGCTATTGCTTTCTTCATGACTTATACATATTCCTCTAACTATGAGATTATGCAACTCCCGAATACCGGAGGAACACCTTGTGTGCTATCAAACGTCACAACGTAACTGGGTGATTATAAAGATACTCTACAGGTGTCTCCGAAGGTGTTTGTTGGGTTGGCATAGATCGAGATTAGGATTTGTCACTCCGAGTATCGGAGAGGTATCTCTGGGCCCTCTCGGTAATGCACATCACTATAAGCCTTGCAAGCAATGTGACTAATGAGTTAGTTACGGGATGATGCATTACGGAACGAGTAAAGAGACTTGCCAGTAACGGGATTGAACTAGGTATGATGATACCGGCGATCGAATCTCGGGCAAGTAACATACCGATGACAAAGGGAATAACGTATGTTGTTATGCGGTTTGACCGATAAAGATCTTCGTAGAATATGTAGGAGCCAATATGAGCATCCAGGTTCCGCTATTGGTTATTGACTGGAGAAGTGTCTCGGTCATGTCTACATAGTTCTTGAACCCGTAGGGTCCGCACGCTTAACGTTCGATGACGATTTGTATTATGAGTTATGTGATTTGATGACCGAAGTTTGTTTGGAGTCCCGGATGAGATCACGGACATGATGAGGAGTCTCAAAATGGTCGAGACATAAAGATTGATATATTGGACCATGTTATTCGGACACCGGAAGTGTTCCGGATGGTTTCGGGTAAAAACTGAGTGCCGGAGGGGTTACCGGAACCCCCTGGCGGAACTAATGGGCCTCATGGGCCTTAGTGGAGAGAGAGAGGGGTGGCCAGGGCAGGCTGCGCGCCCCCTCCCCCTTGGGTCCGAATTGGACTAGGGAAGGGGGGGCGGCGCCCCCTTTCCTTCTCCCTCTCCCTCTCCTTCCTTCCCCCTCTCTCCCTCTTGGTGGAATCCTACTAGGATTAGTAGTCCTAGTAGGACTCCCCTTGTGGGGCGCGCCCTAGGAGGGCCGGCCAGCCTCCCCCTTGCTCCTTTATATACAGGGGCAGGGGGGCACCCTAGAAGACCAAGATTTGTCTTAGCCGTGTGCGGTGCCCCCCTCCACAGTTACACACCTCGGTCATATCGTCGTAGTGCTTAGGTGAAGCCCTGCGCCGGTAACTTCATCATCACCGTCGCCACGCCGTCGTGCTGACGGAACTCTCCCTCGTCCTCAACTGGATGAAGAGCTCGAGGGACGTCATCGAGCTGAACGTGTGCTGAACGCGGAGGTGCCGTACGTTCGGTACTTGGATCGGTTGGATCGCGAAGACGTTCGACTACATCAACCGCGTTACTAAACGCTTCCGCTCTTGGTCTACGAGGGTACGTGGACATACTCTCCCCTCTCGTTGCTATGCATCTCCTAGATTGATCTTGCATGAACGTAGGAAATTTTTGAAATTGCACGTTCCCCAACAGTGGCATCCGAGCCAGGTCTATGCGTAGATGATATGCACGAGTAGAACACAAAGAGTTGTGGGCGATAATAGTCATACTGCTTACCACCAACGTCTTACTTTGATTTAGCGGTATTGTTGGATGAAGCGGCCTGGACCGACATTACATGACCGCGTTCATGAGACTGGTTCTACCGACGTGCTTTGCACACAGGTGGCTGGCGGGTGTCTGTTTCTCCAACTTTAGTTGAATCGAGTTTGACTACGGCCGGTCCTTGTTAAGGTTAAAACAAGACACTTGACGAAAAATCGCTGTAGTTTTGATGCGTAGGTAAGAACGGTTCTTGCTTGAAGCCCGTAGCAGCCACGTAAAACTTGCAACAACAAAGTAGAGGACGTCTAACTTGTTTTTGCAGGGCATGCTATGATGTGATGTGGTCAAGACATGATGTGATACACATTATTGTATGAGATGATCATGTTTTGTAAAAGTTATCGGCAATTGGCAGGAGCCTTATGGTTGTCGCTTTATTGTATGAAATGCAATCACCATGTAATTGCTTTACTTTATCACTATGCGGTAGCGATAGTCGTAGAAGCAATAGTTGGCGAGATGACAACGACGCTACGATGGAGATCAAGGTGTCAAGCCGGTGACGATGGAGATCATGACGGTGCTTTGGTGATGGAGATCAAAGGCACAAGATGATGTTGGCCATATCATGTCACATATTGAATTGCATGTGATGTTAATCCTTTTATGCATCTTATTTTGCTTAGTACGGCGGTAGCATTATAAGATGATCCCTCACTAAATTTCAAGGTATAAGTGTTCTCCCTGAGTATGCACCATTGCGAAAGTTCTTCGTGCTGAGACACCACGTGATGATCGGTTGTGATAGGCTCTACGTTCAAATACAACGGGTGCAAGACAGTTTTGCACATGCGGAATACTCGGGTTAAACTTGACGAGCCTAGCATATGCAGATATGGCCTCGGAACACTGGAGACCGAAAGGTCGAGTGTGAATCATATAGTAGATATGATCAACATAGAGATGTTCACCATTGAAAACTACTCCATCTCACGTGATGATCGGACATGGTTTAGTTGATATGGATCACGTGATCATTTAGATGACTAGAGGGATGTCTATCTAAGTGGGAGTTCTTAAGTAATATGATTAATTGAACTTTAATTTATCATGAACTTAGTCCTGGTAGTATTTGCAAATTATGTTGTAGATCAATAGCTCGCGTATAGCTCCCCTGTTTTATTTTTGATATGTTCCTGGAGAAAACTAAGTTGAAAGATGATAGTAGCGATGATGCGGACTGGTTCCGTGATCTGAGGATTATCCTCATTGCTGCACAGAAGAATTATGTCCTTGATGCACCGCTAGGTGACAGACCTATTGCAGGAGCAGATGCAAACGTTATGAACGTTTAGCAAGCTCGATATGATGACTACTTGATAGTTTAGTGCGCCATGATTTACGGCTTAGAACCAGGACTTCAAAAATGTTTTGAATGCCATGGAGCATATGAGATGTTCCAAGAGCTGAAATCGGTATTTCAGACTCATGCCCGTGTCGAGAGGTATGAGACCTCTGACAAATACTTTGCCTACAAGATGGAGGAGAATAGCTCAACCAGTGTGCATATGCTCAGAATGTCTGGGTACTACAATCGCTTGAATCAAGTGGGAGTTAATGTTCCAGATAAAATAGTGATTGACAGAGTTCTCTAGTCACTATCACCAAGTTACTAGAACTTCATGATGAACTATAATATGCAAGGGATGAATAAGACAATTCCCGAGCTCTTCGCGATGCTAAAGGCTGCGAAGGTAAAGATCAAAAAGGAGCATCAAGTGTTGATGGTTAACAAGACCACTAGTTTCAAGAAAAAGGGCAAAGGGAAGAAGGGGAACTTCAAGAAGAATAGCAAGCAAGTTGCTACTCCTGGGAAGAAGCCCAAGTCTGGACCTAAGCCTGAAACTGAGTGCTTCTACTGCAAAGGGACTGGTCACTGGAAGCGGAACTGCCCCAAGTATTTGGCGGATAAGAAGGATGGCAAAGTGAACAAAGGTATATTTGATATACATGTTATTGATGTGTATTTTACTAGTGTTCATAGTAGCCCCTGGGTATTTGATACTGGTTCAGTTGCTAACATTAGTAACTCAAAACAGGAGTTGCAAAATGAACAGAGACTAGTTAATGACGAGGTGACGATGTGTGTTGGAAGTGATTCCAAGGTTGATAAGATCACCATCGCACACTCCCTCTACCTTCGGGATTAGTGTTGGACCTAAATAAATGTTATTTGGTATTTGCGTTGAGCATGAATATGATTGGATCATGTTTATTGCGATACGGTTATTCATTTAAGTCAAAGAATAATTGTTGTTCTGTTTACATGAATAAAACCTTCTATGGTCATACACTCAATATAAATGGTTTATTGAATCTCGATCATAGTGATACACATATTCATAATATTGATGCCAAAATATGCAAAGTTAATAATGATAATGCAACATATTTTGTGGCACTGCCGTTTAGGTCATATTGGTGTAAAGCGCATGAAGAAACTCCATTCGGATGGACTTTTGGAATCACTTGATTATGAATCATTTGATGCTTGCGAACCATGCCTCATGGGCAAGATGACTAAGACTCCGTTCTCCGGAACAATGGAGCAAGCTAATGACTTATTGGAAATAATACATATTGATGTATGCTGTCCGATGAGCGTTGAGGCTCACGGCGGGCATGGAGCAGCTGCAGGGCGAGGAGCTGCAGGAGCGCCTGCAGCGCATGACCGAGCTTCTCGACGCTGCGAATGCGCAGCAAGACCGCCTCGACCGCCCCGTCGCGTCCGTCTCGCGCCGCTCCAAGGACCCCGAGCAGCGGAACACGGCGTCTTCCCCGCGCCTGACCGAGGCCCACTCCGGCCAGACGAGAACCCGGCGCAACCGCGCCGCGACGGCCGGTGACGGCTTGGGCGATGAGCCGGCTGCTGAAGACCGGCACCAACAAGACCCTCCCCCGCCATCCGGCCAGCATGGCAACCCGGCTTCGGCCAACCCGGCCCCCCGTGGCCCAGTCGTAGGCCGACTGGGTCCGCGCGCCATCGACGGCGCCGACGCTCGCCACCGCGTCGGTCAGCTCGCTCTTTCCCTCGAGCTGGAGGAAGACAACGCTGCCGGGTCGGCTTGCTTTAGGCCACGCATTCGGGATGAGCCCTTCCACAAAGGGTTCACGCTCCCCCGCGACACCCCCAAGTACAAGGGCACCGTCAAGCCGGAGGACTGGCTCATCGACTACACCACCGCCATCGGCATCGCGGGCGGCAATCGCCGCCTTGCCGTGAGCTACGCCCCGCTCATGCTCCTGGGTTCGGCCCGGACGTGGCTCAACAGTCTGCCAGCCGACAGCATCAACGCATGGGTTGACTTCGAGCAGGCCTTCATGCGCAACTTCACCGGCACCTACAAGCGTCCTGGTCGTCCCAGCCAGCTCGCCATGTGCGTGCAGGGGCCGGCTGAAACCGGCCGCGAGTACCTCGCATGCTGGACTGAGCTCCGGAACAGCTGCGAGGGCGTCCATGAGGTCCAGGCCATTCAGTACTTCGTGAGCGGCTGCCGAGATGGCACCCTCCACAAGCACAAGCTCCTGCGCTCCGAGCCAACCACCATGGCCGCACTCATGGTCATCGCGGACAAGTACGCCAATGCCGACTCTGCCATGAAGATCGAGGTGGTGCTGGATGAAGCCGGCAAAGCATTGCCGGCGCCACCCGCCAAGCCGGCTGGCGAGAGTAGCCGCCAGCAGAACAACAAGCGCAAGGCCGATCAGCAGGCCCCACGCTACGACAACCGCCTCATCGCGGCCGCCGAGCAGGCGCCCATGGCCGAGCCGGCCGGCAAGCACCGGCAAGCAGGCAAGATGGCGTGGCAACCCACCATGAGCTTCGAGTAGATGCTCGACGCTCCCTGCAAGCACCACAGCGGCGCGAGGCCGTCCACGCACACGCCCCGTCAGTGCGCCATCACCAAGCGCATTATGAGGAGCGACGTCCCGCCGCCTCCGGCTCCGGCTTCGGGTGCGGGGCAGCCGCCTCTGCCTCCTCCCCCTCCCCGGCAAATGGCGCGATGCACGATGATGCCTTCCCCAACCAGAACACGAGCTACGTAGTCTTCACCAGCCTCGGTGATGACAAGCGTAGCGAGTGCCTGCTCCGGCAGGAAGTGAACACCGTCGTCCCGGCCGTGCCGGAATACATGCACTGGTCGGAGCGCCCGATCAGCTGGACCCGGGAGGACCACCCGGCCGTCATGCCCAACCCGGGTGGCTACACCCTCGTCCTCGACACTACCATAGTCGCTGCCAGGCGCACCTGCAAGTTCTTGCGAGTCCTCATTGATGGCGACAGCAGCATCAACATCCTCCACCGCGACACCATGACCAAGCTCGGCCTCGAGGCCAAGGACCTGGAGCCATCCCGGACGGTGTTCCACGGTATCGTGCGGGGTCTCTCCTGCTTCCCCATCGGCCGAATTCGGCTCGACGTCCTCTTTGGCACGAGCGATCATTTCCGGCACGAGCCGATCCGGTTCGAGGTGGTGGACCTGTCCAGCGCATACCACACGCTGCTGGGCCGGCCTGCGCTCGCCAAATTCATGGCGGTCCCCCACTATGCCTACCTGAAGATGAAGCTGCCGGGACCCAAGGGCCTCATCACCGTCGTCGGCGAGTACCGAAAATCCCTAGAGTGCGCTCAAGCCGGCGCCAGATTGGCCGAGTCGCTGGTCGTAGCCGAGGAGTGGCGCCAGCTCGACTGGATCGTCGCGCTAGCCAACGAGATGCCGGCTGTGCCGACTTCAGCCAAGGAGTCGGCTGGCGAGGCCTTGTTCCAACTGTCCAAGGAGACCAAGAAGGTCAAGCTGAACCCGGAAGACCCCAGCTGCAACAAGTACGTCGTCGTGGGCACCCACCTCGACAGCAAATAGGAAGGCGAGCTCATCGACTTCCTCCGTGAGAATCGGGATATCTTTGCATGGACCCCAAAGGACTTGCCGGGAATTCTGAGGAAGTACGCTGAGCACAAACTACATGTTTGCAAGGACGCCAAGCCTGTCCGTCAACCCTTACGTCGCTTTTCTGAAGAGAAGAGAAGAACCATCGGTGAAGAGGTCGCCAAGCTACTCGCGGCCGGCTTCATCATGGAGGTGTTGCACCCCGAGTGGCTGGCCAACCTGGTCGTCGTCCTGAAGAAGAACAACACCTAGCACATGTGCATAGACTACACCAGGCTGAACAAGGCCTGCCCCAAGGATCCTTTTGCTCTCTCGCGGATAGATCAAGTGATCGACTCCACCGCCGGCTGTGAGCTCCTGTCCTTCCTGGATGCTTACTCCAGCTATCATCAGATCAAGCTGGACCCGGCCGACGCCCTGAAGACGCCCTTCATCACGCCCTTCGGGGTGTATTGCTACATCATCATGTCGTTCGGCTTGAAGAATGCCGGCGCCACCTTCCAGCACTGCATGCAGAAATGCTTGCTGGTGCAACTCGGCCGGAACATCCACGTCTACGTGGACGACATCGTGGTGAAAACCAAGCAGCACCTCACGCTCCTTGACGACCTAAAGGAGACCTTTGCCAATCTGCGCGAGTACCAGATCAAGCTCAACCCGGAGAAGTGCGTCTTCGGCGTGCCGGCCGGGAAGCTGCTCGGCTTCCTCGTCTCGGAGCGCGACATTGAGGTGAACCCGGAGAAGATCAAGGCCATCGAGCGCATGTGCAAGCCAACCCGGCTGCGAGATGTCCAGAAGTTCACCGGCTGCTTGGCCTCGGTCAGCCGGCTGGGCGAGAGGGCCTTGCCCCTATATCAGCTGATGAAGAAGACGTCGCCGTTCGAGTGGAACGACCAGGCGAATGAAGCGTTCCGGGATCTCAAGCGCATGCTCTCCACCGTGCCTGTCCTGGCTGCGCCGACCGATAAGGAGCCGCTGTTGCTATACATTGCCGCCACCTCGCGGTCGGTCAGCACGGTGCTGGTGGTCGAGCGACCAGAGAAGGGCAAGATCCAGTCTATCCAGCGCTCGGTCTTCTACCTGAGCGAGGTGCTCTCCGCCTCCAAGCAGAACTACCCGTACTACCAGAAGATGTGCTATGGCGTGTACTTCACTGCCAAGAAACTGAAGCAGTATTTCCAAGAACATGTCATCACCGTAGTTAGCACGGTCCCACATCGGCGAGATCATGGGCTGCCGGGATGCCTCTGGCCGGGTTGCCAAATGGGCCATCGAGCTGGCCAGCCACACCATCCTCTACGAGCCCCGCACCACGATCAAGTCCCAGGCCCTGGCCGACTTCCTCGTCGACTGGACAGAGATCCAGTACCTGCCACCGCCGCCGGATTCAACACATTGGCGCATGCACTTTGATGGCTCCAAGATGCGCTCCGGCTTGGGAGCCGACATCGTGTTGTCTTCCCCAAAGGGCGACCGGCTGCGGTACGCGCTCCAGATCCACTTCGTCGCCTCCAACAACGTCGCCGAGTATGAAGCCCTTGTGCACGGCCTCTGGCTTGCCAAGGAACTTGGCATCCGGCGCATCCTATGCTACGGCGACTCGGATCTGGTGGTGCAGCAGTGTTCCGGTGAGTGGGATGCCCGGGATGCCAACATGGCCAGCTACCGTTTCCTGGTCCAGCAGCTCTCCGGCAACTTCGATGGCTGCGAGTTCCTCCATGTCCCGCGCGCGGAAAACGAAGCCACCGACACGTTAGCCAAGATTGGCTCATCCCGGCAGGCCATACCGTCCGGCGTCTCCCTCGAGCACTTTCGCAAGCCATCCATCAAGCTGTCTCTGGATTTCGAGTCCATCTTCATCCCGAACGACCCTGCAGCGCCCCTCCCCAACCCGGACCCGGGGGCTGCGGAACTCGGCCCGGGGACTATCGATCCCGGCCTGGGGACTGCTGATCCCAGCCCGGGGGCTGCTGAACCTGGCCCAGGGACTGCCGTGCTCAATCCGGCCACCGTTATCCCTAACCCGGGGGCTACCGCCTCCAGCTCGGGGGCTGCCGCCCCAGAACCCATCTTGGTGGCCGTCTTCACCGTGGTAACGGCTCCGTCTTGGGCCCAGCCAATCTTAGCGTTCCTGGAGAACGGAGTACTCCCCATGGACGAGACCGGGGCCCGGCAAGTGCAACGCCGGGCGTCCGCCTACAACATCATCAACAACGAGCTCGTCAAGCGCATCGCGACAGGCATGTTCCAGCACTGCGTCGAGCAAGACAAGGGCATAGAGATCATCCTCGACATACATCAGGGCGAGTGCGGGCACCACGCCGCCTCCAGGTCCCTGGTGGACAAGGCCTTTCGCCATGGTTTCTATTGGCCCACGGCCCTCAAAGACGCTGAGTCACTCGTCCTCAAGTGCGAGGGTTGCCAACGCTTCAGCAAGCACAACCACCAGCCGGCTTCGGCCCTGCAGACCATCCCGATCACCTGGCCATTCGCGGTCTGGGGGCTCGACATGGTAGGCCCCTTCAAGACCGCTCGGGGCGGCATGACGCATTTGCCGGTGGCGGTCGACATGTTCACCAAGTGGATTGATGCGCGGCCGATCAAGAAGCTGGACGGGCCAACGGTCGTCCGGTTCGTCAAAGACATCGCGGTACGCTACGGCGTCCCGCACAGCATCATCATCGATAACGGCACCAACTTTGCCAAGGGCGCTCTGGCGCAATACTGCTCCGTCTCCGGCATCCGACTTGACCTGGCCTCCGTGGCTCATCCTCAATCCAACGGCCAGGTCGAGCGGGCCAACGGCCTCATCTTATCCGGCATCAAGCCACGGCTCGTCGAGCCCCTCATTCGTTCACCCGGCAGCTGGCTTGACGAGTTGCGGGCCATCCTCTGGAGTCTCCGGACAACGCCGAACCGGTCGACCGGGTTCACCCCGTTCTTCCTCGTCTACAGAGCAAAAGCCGTCATCCTGACCGATGTCGAGTTCGACTCGCCACGAGTCGTGATGTACACAGAAGCTCAAGCCAAGGAAGCCCACGAAGACGGCGTTGACTTACTCGAAGAAGCGCGCTTTTTGGCCCTTAGCCGATCCGCCATCTATCAGCAAAGCCTATGCATTACCACAGCAAAAAGATCAAGCCCCTCGCATTCCGCTAGGGAGACCTCGTCCTCCGGCTTGTCCAGCAGCAAGCCGGCCAGCACAAGTTGGCCTCCCCATGGGAGGGCCCCTTCATCGTCAGCAAAGCCCTGTGTGACTGCAACGCCTACTACCTCATCGACGCCCGCGAGCTGAACAAGCGCAAGAGAGATACCGCCGGTGAAGAGACAAGCCGGCCCTGGAATGCAGAGCTCCTCTGCCCATTTTACAGTTAGTTGTATGCACGTATGTATCGCTACCTTTTGTAATTCTATGAAAGACAATGGGACCCCCGAACGACACTCGGGGGATACCCTTTCCTATCAAGCTATTGTGTTTTACACATCCTTGTAAATTTTCTTAAACCTCCACCATCGGGTTGGTACGACCAACCCGGGGGCTCGGGGGCTGGCTGGCTTGGCCAGAACCCGCCGTCCTCCTTAGCACATCCCGGCGTGATCGGGTAGCCAAGGCCCTCCACTTCGCCCTATGCCACAGTCCGGCTTCGGCTGTTGGCCGACAAGAACTATGGGCCAAAGCACCTACACGCCACGAAACACTAAGTTGGATCAGCCGGATTGGCCGACCCGGCCTTACCGCACTAAGTTACTGCACGACCGGCTGCTCGCCAGCCGGCCCAGTGGGTGTTTCGCTCGCGCTCAATGTTCGAAGGGCCTAAGTACTGCGCGCTCTTTCCAAGGACCGAACTCTTTGTCACAGCCCGGAATCTCGGTTGTTCGACTCACGCGGGGGGAGGGGGGGAGGCCCAAAGAGGGAGCAAGCAAGAAAAAAGGCTTAGAGAACAAAGAGCAAAAACGTAAACACCCGCAAAAATATTTACATTGCCAAATGGGCCCAAGGCTAGAGTTCATTACATTCACCAATACACCCCAGTGGGCGGGTGGACCTGCTGCTTAACAAAAGTATGAGAAAGATAAACAGGGCGGCTTCAGGCGATTCCCGCGCCAGGTTGCACCGCTGTCGGCTCCTCCGTGGTGGCCTCCGGGTCCACCGAGGTGCCGGTATCATCCAACTCGGCCTCATCGTCCGTGTAGGCGCCCGTCTCCTCGGAGCTGCCCAACGGATCATCGAGCAGCAAGCCAAAGTTGTCAGGCGGCACCACCTCGCCGTCTTCGGTTCGCTCTACCTGCAACTCGTCATGCAACGCAAACGAGGCCAGGTAGCTGGCCCGGGCGGCGATCCGGCCCGCCTTCGCCTGCAGCTGGGGCTCCGCGCCGGCTCGCTGGGCCGCCAGCTAGTCCAGCGCCCGATCTGGATACCAGGACATGACAAACCTCAGCGCCAAGTCGGCGCCGACACGGGCGGCAGAGACGCGCCACGCATGAAGCCGTGCCGGTCCGGCTTCCAGCCACCACACCAGCCGCGTGAAGCTGTTGGGCGCAACAACACCGGGCCAGAGGGCCGCCGTCATCCCCACGACGGCTCCGGACACCCGCGCCATCTGCGTACCCAAGACCTGCAGGCGGGCCTCGGCGGCATGCATAATCTCCGGGAAACTCCAGGCGACATTCGGGTCAAGCCCGACACCCGCGTCCGCCTGGGTCGACCGGTGAGCAAGCACGGCTCCGTCCGCCGTCCCCTGCGTCTCCGGGAAGTGCCCTGCCAAGAAGAAAAACAAGACAGTCAGCAACGAAAATAAACAAGCCAGCTTAACAACCCGGCGAAGTCAACAAAGAAACACTTACTGGCAAAGGCCTCATCCAGGTGCTGCGCTTCGAGCAACGTACCATGCCGCTCCAAGTCCTCGGCACGGTTGCGCGCTTCGAGCGCCTTCTCCAGCTCGGCGCACTTGTCGACGGCCGCCTTCAGCTCGACTTCCTTAGCGGCGACCGCCTTCTCGTGCTCCTCCTTGAGGCGGAGGAGCTCCACCTGGTGGGCCTCCGCCACACTGACGGCCTCCGCCTTCAGGCGCTCCACCTCAGCCTGGAGCTGGCTCTTGTCACCGGCCAGCTGTTCGCGCTGCTGGCCGGCTTCGGCGAGCGTCTGTTGGGCCTCCGCCGCCTTGGCTGCCTCCGCCTTTAGGCGCTCCACTTCGGCCTGGAGCTGGCTCTTGTCGCCGGCCAGCTGGTCACGTTGCTGGCCGGCTTCGGCAAGCGCCTGCTGGGCCTCCGCGACCTTGGCGGCTTCTGCCCTCAGCTGCTCCACCTCGGCCCAGAGCTGGCCGGCGTCGGCAGCCGCCTGGTCATGTTGTTGACCGACTTCAACCAGCCGGGTTTGCAGGTCCGGCACCTCGGCCACGGCGGCTGCATGGCAAAGATCCAAAGCCAAGACAACTAAAGAAAGGACAAGAACACTTTAAGATTCGACCCAACTACTATGTAGTTGGCCCGAATCTCGGGGGCTACACCCAGTGGGTGCGCTAGCGCGCCCCCACTAAGAGCACGCGAAACGTACCTTCGGCGAGGTGGAGCGCCTCCTCCTTGGCGGCAAGCTGCGCCATGACCTGCTGATGCTTCTCCAGAAGCCGGTTGTAGATGCCGACTCGGAGAGCATTCAGGTGCTGCGAAAAAGCAAGAATCAATACAAGGCAAAGTGTTTGAAGATTCGACCCAACTACTACGTAGTTGGCTTGAATCTCGGGGGCTACACCCAGTGGGTGCGTTGTCGCGCCCCCACTGACCGGCTACAAAGGAAAAGCTGGACGAAGAAAGACTCACAAACACGGAGCGCTCTAGCTCCCGCGCCCGCTCCATCTCAGCCTGAGCGAAGGCCTGAACCCGCTCCATGCGCCCACGAAGACGCTGGCGCACGGCGGCCATCGACGCCTCCTCCTGCGTCACCGGCCCGAAGACGGTCCGGCTGGGCCCAGCCCGGACCTGTTGCGACATGGCGACAGGACGGCCTCCCGGCGCCGCTGGCGGTTGCCTGATCACCAAGGCATGCTCGCCCCCGCCGTCTCCTCCACGGCAGGCCTCGACTTCGGCATGCCGGTCGGCGTTACCTGCGGTGCCGCGTCCGGCGTCGCCCGCGGTGCCACGTCTGGCGCCGCCTGCGGCGCCCCCTCGGGGGCGGACCCTCCACCACCTCCTTCGATCTCCACCCACTCGACCACGTCATCCTAGGGCGGGGTGTCGTCGTCGATCTCCACGACCTCCCGGATCCACGCCCACCGGCGGCACGAAAACCGCTCCTACCGGATCCACGCCCGCCGGCATCTTTGGCCAGGACGGCTCCCCGACGGCCCGCTCCCTCGCCTCCACGGCCCTGGCCCAGGCCCGGGCCGACGCCGCCTCCATCTCCTCCACGGCCCTGTTACGGTCCCGCCAGGCCCAGCGCTCAGTGTCCTCGGGGTCCAGGCCAAGATCCTTCTCGGCCGACCCCTCGGGCAAGTCGATGGCGCTGGTCCGGGTCTTCCGGAACATGAAGCAGCCCACAGATGCGGCATCTGTCACCGCCTGCGCCAACGCAAACGGCAACCTGGATCACAACAAGAGTGGCATAAGAAGAGAACAACTCGGCAGTGCGCCGGGGTCAGCAAGAAGCATACCCAATCACCGTCGGGATGGCCTGTCTCATCGGCGCCGCCAGGACGGCGCGACGCCTCTTCTTGGCGGCCGGCTGGTCGCCTGCGGCCGGGTCCGCTGTGCGCTTCTCAGCCGGTTTCCTCGGCGCCACGTCCTCCTTCCCGTGCGGCCGGCTTGCAGCGACCGACACGCAGGATGACCCGGCTTCGGCCGTCTTCTTCGGCCGCCTTGAGGAGTCGGCGTTGCCGTCTCCGCCCCTCGATGGCGCTGCACCACCAGCTTGCGTTAGAATCTCCATGTCGTCGTCATCCGACCAGTCTCGCAAGAGATCTGGGCGCAAAGACTTACCCGCTCGGCGGGTCGCGTCAGCCGCAGCGTCGGCCGGCTCCAGGTTCTTGGCGAAGGACTGTTCCCCCTTCGGTTGGGCCCACTTGACGGCAAGTACCTGCGCCCTCGTCCAGTCACGTGTTGGCCGGATGGCGTTCAGCAGCACCTCCCACGTCGCATCCGGACGAAGAAGGAGATGGCACATAGCGAAATATAGGGACCAAGGACTCACCGTGGGCGCCGGGTACTCGGCGTTGTAGGGCGCCTTGCCGAAGCGCCAATCCGGAGCCAACCCGACCTTGGAGATGGCATTCACCCGCTTGGTGACCTGCTCCGGGTCCAGCCTCCCGGACGACATCCGGGTAGGTTCCCGACGGTCACCCATCAGGCCGATGATGTGCGCCCGATGTTGCAGCGGCAGAACCCGGCGCGCAACGAAGGCGGCGACAAGGTCTGTCCCCTTGAGGCCCTTCCGCGCCGTCATCTCCCAAATCCGGTCGCACAGATTCAGCATCCCCTGCGGCGGGTTCTTGGGCATGTAGCCCCAGTTCATCTTGGCGAGCGGTTGCTCGTTGATGAACGGGGGCAAGTTGATGGCGTCGCCTCCTCCGCCAACGCGGCGAACATAGAAAAAGGTATTCTGCCACTTCTTGGCAGAATCCTTGATGGGCATCTTGGGGAACACCCCGTTAGGCCGGACCGAGATGACGGCGGCCCCGCAGTCCGACATAACCCCGGCCTCCGGCCCCTGCTGCTTGAGGAAGAAGAGGCGGCTCCAGAGCTCCACATCCGGCTCCACCCCCAGATACCCCTCGTGATGGGTGACGAAGCCCAAGAGCTGCAGCACGGCGTTGGCACCTAGGTGGTGCGGCTGCAGCCCGAAGAAGGAGAGAAAGGCGCGGAAGAAGGCGCTCGCAGGGAGGCCGAGCCCGCGCTTGAAATGACTATAGAAGACCACGCGCTCACCGTCCTGCGGCTGCGGCTCCACCTCCCCTCCGGGCGCGCGTGCGGCCACCTCTGCCGCCAGCGGCAGGCGTCGGGTGTCGCGAAGATACTGGAGCCCGCCACATTAAATCCCCGCGCGGGGGCCGAGGGCGCGGAGTGGCGGGCCCCAGTCCGTTGTCGCGTCCCGTCACGCGCGTGGCCTGTCAGGGCTTCTTCACCTACTATTCGCCACGTGGCGCCCGCGCCAAAACCAAGGGGTCGCATCCCTTCCCCTCCAAGATTCGGCGGACTCTTCGGTTTCCCGCCCATGCCGGGATGCCGCGATCCGGCTTCCAGAAGCCGGCACACAGTGGGTGTTGCCGGACCCGGCGGTCACAAGCTTCATCAACATCAGCCGCCTCCTTAGGGGGTGAAATTGCGAAGGCCCCCCTGCTCGAAGCCGACGAGCCTTCACAGCTTCGGGGACTACTGTCAGGGGGATGAACCCCGGGCAGGCAACGAAACCCAGATCCTTTTCAAAAACTTCAGGGCCAACAACGCCCCTCAATTCGGCTTGCCCTTGGCCGGGTTCCTCAACCCGGCCAAGTCCCGCAACCCGGCCAGACTCGCTGGCGCATGCCGGTCGGACCCGCAAGTCAAAGACTTCTTCAACAAGCAAGCGGAACCACGGTGCGCCCCTCAACCCGGCCGCGGGTCAGCTCCCGTCCCATCCAGGGCGTACGACGGAACAAGTCCCCATGAAGGGATGAGCGTGGCCACAGTGGCCCACCAACCCCGCTGACCGGCAGGAGCGTGGCAACAGTGGCCCACCTACTCCGCTGACCGGGGCCGGCATGGCTATAGTACATCCCTCGTCCTGCTGATGCAAGCCGATGGCGACCAGGCGGCGCGCCACTGTAGCCGAGCCGGCCCAACCACTCCGTGAAGCATGACAAGATGGAGAATAGTGCCCTCTGGCGCGCGGGGTCCGCGCCCGGAGAACCCGACGTACCCTGGTACCCGGCGGGCCCCAGCACCGGCTTCCCAGACGCTGACATCCCGGCCCCGCGCCCATGTAACTTTACCATTGTAACCCTGGGGGGTTGACCTATAAAACCCCCCAGGAGGCCTCCATGCAGGGGGGTTCACAATCTATCAGACCCTCAGTAGAATACACACGCATACTAGGAGAGGGAACAGCCTATGCTCTGGCCTGTCTTCCTCCCTCCCCAACACAGCTCTAGGAGCAAGCTTATACCACCCACATATAAACCACACTCGGCAGGACTAGGAGTGTTATCTCTCCGGAGAGCCCCGAACCTGGGTATGTCTTGCGTCCCTCGCTCACTCATACCAACCTCGCCTCTGGGAAAAGGCTTGCCAACCTATTCATCGAGGTGGGGGGTCTGGGAGTAGTTGATCTAGCTGTAATGAATAGGTGTCTTTTGAGTAAATGGTTATGGAAAATAGAAAATGACGAAGGTATGTGGCAAGATATGATTAGAAGTAAATATTGTAATAAAGAGTCCTAGTCAGCATTAAGAGAAAACCTACTCAGTCTCATTTTATGAGTGGCATCTTAAACTAGAAAAGAGTATTATAAATTTTGTAGGAAGCGAGTGGGGGATGGTAAAACTACTAGATTTTTGGGAAGACTCTTGATTAGGTAATGTTCCACTGTGTAGTAAGTTCCATAGATTGTATAACGCTAACACCAGTTTTAATATTACTGTAGCAGAGGTGATTGGGGGTTGTTGGGATAATGTCAAATTTAGGAGGATGTTGCTAGGTTGCAATATCTCTGTGAGGACGTGGTTCTAAGTGAGGAGAGAGATAAGTGCGTGTGGACTTTAACTACATCTGGTGAATTTACTGTTAGATCGATGTACCTGATGATCAAAGCTTTGCAAGTACCTGATGTCCTTTTAGAAAATTATGGTTTATTAAAGTACCTCTTAAGATTACAGTTTTCTTGTGGTTGATGTTTAAGAATAGTATATTATTGACTAAAGATAACTTGACAAAGAAGAGGTTGGGTAGGAGATGAGAGGTGTCGTTTTTGTGAGGCTAAAGAATCTGTGAATCACCTCTTTATTCACTGTTCTTTGGCAAAATATGTATGGGGAGCAGTTAGTTGTGCTTTGGGGGTGTCCATGAATTTAGACACTGCACACGGTATTTCTTTGTGGATCATGTTTCCTGGTAAGATGAGAGGATCAATGGCTGCAGGGGTAGCAGCGGGGTGATTAGGGCAATTTGGAAGGTAGGAATAATGCAATATGCTTTAGAGGTATTTATCCGCATGATCCGAGTAGTGTTATTACTCAAGTTTCTCACTGGTTGGAACACTGGGCTGGTTTGCAGAAGCGAGGGGGGTCCGAGAATTGCAAGCCAGAGGAGCAAGACTGTTGTCGCAGGTTGCAGCTGAGATGTACAGCTGAAAGAGAGGATGGGCGCCACTGGTGCTGGGAATAGCTGGATGGAGTTATCTGGGAGCTTTTGATTACTCGGCTGGGTTGTGTGTTTGGTTCTGCTTTTGGCTGTTGTTGTTGGGCAATCCTGTACTGTGGCGTTTAGAGCCTATAAGTGAGTGGTGGTGTGTGGTTTGTTCTACTGGAGCCTTTGATAGTGCAGGTATAGTGGTTTTTAGATTGGGTTTTATAGTACTATATGTTATTTTGTTAGATGGTGCTGTTATGTATGATCGAATCTGATTGTTGGTCGATCCAAGTTGCCCTGTGGTATTATCATTGCTGCTTCCCTTCCACGAGTCCCTTGATCGATCTGTACTAGGACGCTTCCTAGCTTGATTCGGAATTAGGGGAGAGTAGAGGCCTCATTCTGCGCCAGCATTGGATATCTGACCGACTATTTCCGTTTGGAGTTTGCGCTGGTTTGATCACTGAGAAAGTTCCATGTGTACATTGACCAGGTTTGAACATGTCCACCTCTCAAGTCTCACACAGCACGGACCGAACCCAAAGTGCTGGTCCGCCTCGGACTTTTCAGTGTCGTTCCTCCGGTCATCTTACTGTGCTGCGCACCTAGGGCTCTCGCCATCGAAGGTACTATGTTACCCATGCGGAAGTTTCGAGTGTGTATGTGTATGAACATGATGTATGCAATGATACGATAGGGGGCTCCCTGCTGCCTGTCCTATCCCAAGATTGATCATGTCATGTATTATCGGCACGGAACAATTTTAAGCGACGCACATCATGACGCTCTCATCCTATGCTACTTGTAGACACATTTTACTGTCAGAGGCGTGCACCGAAGAGGCCACATGTGCGCACTGGAGAGACGACATGGCCACTTAGATCCGCGTAGTCTGCTTGCTCGGTCTAGGCCACATGTGCGCATTGGAGATTAAATTGATTAAAACAAATCGGTATAGATGGAAACTAGATGTTTGGTTTATGTCATATGCAGAAGATAGGGGGGCACGATGTGATGTAGTGTGTAAACACTAGTCGCGAAAATAAAAAGGGAAAGAAGAAAAATAGACGCAAAAAGGAAAGAAAAAAATTCAGAGAACCCGCTAGAAGGAGGAAAGAAGAAAAACACTAGTCGCAAAAATAAAAAGGGAAAGAAGAAAAATACTAGCAAAAAGGAAAGAAAAATAAAATCAGAGAACCCGCTAGAAGTAGGAAAGAAGAAAAATAGATGCAAAAAGGAAACAAAAAAAATCAGAGAACCCGCTAGAAGGAGGAAAGAAGAAAAAATACTAGCAAAAGGGAAAAAATAAAAAATTCCGCTAGAAGGAGGGCTCGAACCTCCGACCTTGTGGTTAACAGCCACACGCTCTAGCCAACTGAGCTATTCCAGCTTAGTGGCAATGAGCCGAACCCTGCTTAGATAATCAATAAGGTGCTAATATTTCCTCATTCAAACGGGGGATTGATGGATGGTGGCAGGAACAAGCACCGAATCACCATGAGTTATGGCCTAGGAAGCGAGCGACGATATTTCTCTCTTCCAACTGGCCCGAATCGTGTATCTGTAATAAGAATAGAAAACCACCCTGACCTGATCACGCTTCCTTGTCCAGCTGACCGAACAGCTTCGTGTCCATCACAGGCCAAGGGTAAAGACCTTGCCAATATGTTGCAAAATTCCTAGTGATTTACTAGGGAACAATATGGACATGGTACATTCTGCTAGGTTTGGTTGGTGTATCCGTTGAGCTCAGCATTGGTTTCACTTTCAACCTGCCGAGAGCCTGAGACAGGCCCCCAAGAAAACAGGTGATGGGACTACTACTTGTCCTGGGATGTGCTACCGAGGAGCAGTTGAACTGATGCAATCAACACCAGTAGGATGCCACTTTGGACTGCAATACTTACATGCAAGTTTGGTGCACCTACAACACATCCTAGATCTTTACCCTTCAGCTTACACGTAAGTTTGATGTAACCACTTCAGCTCACCAATTCTCAGCTGTGCATCAACTAACCAGGTGACCATTTTTACCACCTACATTCATACATCATCCAAATGAAGATTACCAAAGGCACTGAACGTGAAAGAAAGATGAACCGAGCGTTTATTTTGGGCACGGCGTCATCAGGAGGCCAAACCGGCAAACAAAGCAACAGCATGTCAAGAGCAGCAACGAGTAAAATTGCAAGGTTTTAACTTTCCAACACTGGCAGCAGTACAGAAACAGCATCAAGTCAAATGCAAGGTTCCAACTTTCCAAACCAAGGTACAAAGACAACAGATACACTCCCAACATCAACCGCCCTCACTTTGGGGCATTCATGATGCATCACAACAGTATCCCCCGTCTTTCGGGGTTTCCCCGCTGGCGCTGGGCATACTGCACTACAAATACATAAATATGAAGAACATACACATCACCGAGATTACGGACAGACGGCACCGACAGAGACAGGCTCACATCTTTAGAGGCCTACTTCCGAGTACCACGTCCTTTTCTAGGGGAAACGCAACCACCAACCAACAGCTTGCGCTTTCATGGACGACGGACAGAACAGATCACTGTGAAAAACATCTTCCACGACTTACAGGGATGATATTTACTAAAAAGAACCACAGAGCAACCACAACCATGTTCCCAAGCAGATCAGGCGTCTTCTGTCTTGCACAGGTCTAGCAGTGACAGTGTCTGCAAAATTGAGATAAGAATGTTCAGTCCACAAGTCTTACTCAAGCATCTATTATCATGACAGCTGGAGTAAGGTATATATACCTCTGCTATGGAGAGCTCGAGGCGGAACTTAGGACCATCATAGTGGTGCAGCACTGGCCTAAAAGCATCCTCTTCCAAGGCCTTGCAAAGCCTTCTAATGCGGATCCTCACCTGATATGATGATGAATATGTCAGATCATCATGAAAAACAAGCCTGATATTCTATAAACAAGCCTAATATTCTATAAACATATGTCAACCTTAGAAATTAATTACCTGTGCTGGGAATCTGGATTCACCTTTGCACTTCTTATCTTCCCAAGCAGTGGGATCAATGTTTGATCCTCCAAAACTAGCAGCCTGAGACACAAGAAAATCTGATAAGAATGCTGAAGAACAAGCACTATAATCTGCTAGATTTCAACCGAGATGCATGTGCATTTGAAATGGAACTTTGAGAACATGTACGCTTCTAATTTCAGCCGGGCAATACACGCTTCTAATTTCAGCCGGGCAATATGGGAAGGGCCACAGAAGAACGTTTGGCTAATAGGGACATAACATCAGGAGAAAGTTGGCTTAGAAGCACAGGAATAAATTTGGTAACCTACCATGTTTTATTACAGCTAGAAGAAAGAAGAACAGGAAAGTTCAAGTTCTTGATTGCATATGGTAGAGTATCTAGACCACCAGAATGGCATTTCCTATTTAATTCAGTTCCAAGAAAACACTAGCTAAAACTTTTCATCTAAAGGGAAATTCAGAAACAGCACACGAAACTATCCATGCAAATGATATAAGCATTTATGTATGACAAATAGAACTGTTACAAGGTATTCATGAAGAGGCTTGCAGTTCCATTCGAATAAGGAGGCTTGTGGTTATCAGAAAATGAAACAATCACACACCTCAAACACCCCATGGAGCTGATGGGTCGTGTAGTTGTAGAGGAAAAGAGGTAGACCAGGAGTGATGGCTCGAACTGAATCACGATATCTTGCTGGCAAGCCTGTAGAACAGAACAAACCTTGAGTAACAGGGTAACTTGCATAATTGTGTGAGATGGTATGTGAAATGATTTACAAGGATACATAGTAGCACATACCAAAAAGCTGTCTCTTGAGATCCTCCTGCATGGTATCATTGTTGCAGACAAAGATGTATCCACCAAGAACTTCATTCCTCGGTAGCATCTCGCTTGTTGGCAATGTTTTGAAGCGCTTGTCAACAGAGTTGTTGTTGCTGTTGCCTCCATTGTTGTTGTTACCACCATTGTGTTTGCCGTTTGCTTCTTTCCCATTCTGATTATTCGGATATTTGTTGGCCCCGACATTCATCTTGAATGGATTGACATTACCGTTGTTTCCCTTGGGGTACATCGGATTCATGTTATAGGCCATGTTGCGGAAAGGGTACTTCATGGCAGCCTCGTTCATCTTGAGATCATTCATCTTAAGATCCAGGTTCATGAGGCCAAGATTGAGGTGGTCCATCTTATTGTCTTCTTGGTGGTAGGATAGCTTATCCCATTGCTTCACATCAGGGACAGTGTTCATCCTTGCATACTCAAAGTCATTCATCCTCTCAGCCTTTGACTTTGTGATCTCAGCCAGCTTTGATGTCATGAGAGACCATTGGCGGTCCTCCACCACCTTTGATTGCCCACGGAACTCATCTCCAAGATGCCACAAGTTGTCCATAGCTCAGTTCAAGCTCTCTGCACGCAAGAAAGGATTGACATATATCAGGCGACAAACAACACTGGTAAAATATCCTGCTTACGAAAATAAATGCACCATAGGACATAATGATATTGGAGCAACATATCTCCCATACAACACAAAAATTACAAATAACTTCATGCATGTTGCAATTATAAGAAACTATTTTTTTCAGAGCTGCTATCTAACTTTAGAATCAGACGACCGCTACTTCAGGAAACAAAATGCTGAGCTACAAACCTATATTTACACCTCAACGAGCAATAAAACTGAACCCAACCGAAATCAGCGAGAGAACTTTTTGACAATCGATAATAGCCCACCAAGAATAGTGCATCCAGGCGGGCAAGTTTCAACAGCAACAACAAGCTGGCAGAATACGCTATCCGTCCCCCCCCCCCCCCCCCCCCCCCCCCCCCCCCCCGGTCCCCCCATGAACACAATCCCCACTCCTCGCTTTCTGATCCCGCGCTGGTGCGCTTACCATCGCTCTACAGAACAAATGGAACTAACACCGACCATTTCAATTCATGTTCATGACAACTTTCAGCTTAAACCAAGCTTCGTAATACCATAAATCTATCTTTCAACCGCACAAAATTAAAAATCCTATACACCAATCCGTCACCCAGAAGGACGCCAAATCTTCACAACTATCATCTAGATCTATGAGAGCTTTGAACCGAATTTCGCGGAACGCTACTCCCCAAGCCCAGATCTGCCACCCCTTCCTATCTGTGGCGGGACAAGGAGGCAGCCTGGAGTCCAGGGAGGGCGCTCAGGTGTGCGACACGCCAGGAAAGGGAGGCGCGCGCCGGAGGAACGAGAACGTGGCCGCGACGGGAGCGCCGCGTGAGGCGAACCGGGCGAGGCCAGGCAGGTGCGGCGCCGCCACCTAACACGCGAGAGGTGAGAAATGGGGAAAGCGGAGCGCGCCGTCGGATGCTCCGAAGCGGAACAAAATACTAGTAAGGCGAATCTGGCGGGGAACCTAGCCAACGACCGCACCAAAATAGACGGCCGAAACGCAGGCGAGATCGCATTTCGGGGCCTCGGAAGCAAGGAGATCAGAGAAGAGCCTCATACCTGCTCGATTCGGCGCCGGATTCCGGCGGGGAGGGCGCTGGATTTGGGGGCGAATCGCGAACTGCTGCGAGGAGGTGAGGAGTCGGCTCGGCTGGCTTGGCTCCCACTTCGCTCCGCCCACCCGGAGTCCACCGGTCAGAGAGATTTGAGAGAGGGTAAGGGAGGTGAGCTGTCCTGCTGGATTTATAGGAAGTGGTGGCAGAAAAGAGGCTCCGGGTTGCGGATTATTTACCCGGTGTGCCACTGGTGGGGCAGGGGGGTGGTCATTTGTTTGCTTTGGTTGGTGGTCGGCCTCGATGGTTGTTGCTCCGGTTGAGCGGATGCCATTTGTGGAACCCGTTAGAAAATGCCAGAAGGTTGTAGGAGTATACTGCAAGTGTTTGATAGATCATGCTTAGCTGCTTACATATATGCCAGAGTTGTTTTTCAAGGAATCTCTTGATTTGAATGGGCCATATGAATATATGATTGACGTTAAGAAGAATTTGGTTATTATGGTGGATTCGGTTACGTGTATGTTTGTGTGGTTTGTGTGTAGGTTAAAATGTTGTATGCCCACAGTCGATGGGCGACGTGGCTATAAGGTGGGGAACCAACTCTCGGTGAGGCGGTAGAGAACCACCTTTCTGTGTTACAAGACTCAAAAGCGTAATTAATAATGACAATCATCTCTTTGGGTTCCAACACTCAAGTCCCTCATTCTCGTGTTTACCAACACGTGATGGCTTCGATAAGAACTCTACGAGATTCTGGATTTCTCCGTAGTTGTGGTCAATTGTACACGGAAGATGCTTATAACGCACGCTTGTGATGCGATGTAGCTCGGTGGCGTGTGTGGGTTGTGTCTTCTAGCAATAAAAAGCGAAGATAAGGAAGTAGGCGGTAGGTGCCGCCGCCGTAACGCTTAGTCGGTCATCTAGAAACGAACGCCAGCATCGCTTGATGGATAGAGATTGAGGAAGTGGAGCTAACGTCGGTTAGATAGAGATCCCGAGACCAAGCCATCGTCACCAGATAGATAGAGGCACTGCCCTGAGTGAGTACACACTAGAAAACGAAGATCTCCGAGAGAAGAAATGGAAGAGATAGACGTGATCAAGATAGATAGATAGATAGATAGATTTATTGATAGATAGATAGATAGATAGATAGATAGATAGGATTGGCGTACACCCTTTCACGACACGTTTGGTCGCAGAGGATAAGGGAGTCTTCTCAATCTCCACCTACAATTGTCCTTTTATCATGATCCTTCTTCATCATCTCGCCTTTGATCCTCTAAGTGCCACATATGCCTCATCCTTCCCTCATGTGACCTCTTTTCCTCCCGTGGGTCGCCACTATGCTAGTCACCTTTGCCAGATGGATGAGGACAAACTAAGAATCATGAAACAAGGTGAAAGGTAGAAACATGATGAGATGGGAGAGAGAGTAAGAGTTTCGCCAAAGGAGCACCGAGCCGCAGACATTGTATTGATCATCCCTCTTTTGTCTTGGGCCCATACTGTAAGCCTCAACTGCTCTATGGAACTTCATCGCCAAGTGTTCGGGCGTGGCCATTTAGCATGCACAAAATTATGAGCATTTTGCATAGTATTGGAGTGGAACACTATAAATGTAGTCTAATGTTTAATTAGAAGTACTGTCAAGATGATTGCAACAGTGATTTGATGCCACCATATTGCTCGCACTTGCCATATGTACTACATTTTCAGTGACTAGTTATGCATAGTGTTGTCAAGTTTCCAAGGAATTACTGTACTCATATGCCCTTTGGGTGTCTGGAATTACGACACTCCACTTTCTATCCCGACATTAAAGCAAGTCTTGTTGAAGTGTCGAGGGTCATACACCTACCAATTTACCAAATAGTTATTGTATAAAACTCAATATTGTAACAAAGAGGAGAGAGGGGTTTTGCCACCCAGGTCGCTGCCTCCATACCCGCTTAGTCGGTCATGAAAGGCCAACATCTCTAGATAGATAGGGATCGAGTAAATGGAGGTAAGATCAATTATATAGAGCGAGATCTAGAAACAAAAACAACATAACCAGATAAACAGAGGCACCACACATGAGTGACTGTAGATTAGAAGACAAAGATTTCCGAGAGAAGAAATGTAGTAGACATGATCACAATAAATAGTATTTGTAGTAGTGGCTCTGATCCTACTTAAGGAGCCACCCCCTATCCTACATGGCATGCCACATAGATGATCAACACAAGTCAAATCTAGTTCATACTCAATACTAGTCAAGGCAGTTAACAAATAGTCCAAGCCACCCCTCATGGGTCAAAGCCAGGGCCGGTCCTGAGGTTTCAGGGGCCCGTGGCGAAACTATAATCCAGAGCCCTTCGGGGCCCCTAGTATAAATGTTTAAATAATAGTCAACATAAGTCGATATAAATTCGCATCTACGAAAACAGTCAAGTGCATCCAAAATCTATGTGCATATCAAATAATGTATTACATGATACCTTCAAAAATTAACCATTTTCTATCACCAGAACAGTCAAGTGCATCAGAAAACACCTTATTCATGTGTTTGGAAAAAAATAACCATTTTCTATCATGGACCTCTCCATTGCTCGTTTCTCTATATGAAAAAATGTAGTGAATTTTCATCCAAAGGATATCTAGTAGTCTCTCCTTCCCTTTTAGGCCCCTTCTCCACAAATATGTCCCTCGCTTTATTATCAAGATTACCCCAAATTGCTTGGATCATAAATGTCCATAACAACCGGTTCATCCTCAACACTAGCTGATTCTAGCACAGATGAATTAAATATGTGCTCAGGATCACTCACATTGGTATCATCCATATTGATGTCAACATCGTCTTCTGTAGGAGTCGGACCATTATCTCCCTGATTAGCATTAGTTTGATGCCAACTCGTCTGGATTTCTTGATGACCCTTTCATCTCCTCTACGTCCTTCTTCCTTTTTATTTTAGCTCTGCCAGATGGATATTCTCTACCTGAGCCTGACATGATGGTGATGACATTAAAAGGAACAATTAAATTTTAAAATTAGGACAAAGCTATGTAGATATAAGATCAATAACAAAAAATCTAGGGCATAATATAGTTATTTCTCTCTAATCTAATCTGGCTGTAATTTTATTCTGCGCCCAATGATTCGAGCGCCCGACAATGCGACATTTTGACAATTCCATATTCAATCGATTGAGATTCAAGGATTCTGGATTAGAAAATAAATAGGAAGAACACTAGAACGGTACAGGCGAGGTCAGAGGGCGCGAGGAGATGTAGTCGTACATGTAGGGGATTATCTTTATTGGCACGCAGATAGTACATCATAATCTAAGGTAACAGTCTGCTCCCCTAGTCTGCTCTGATGGACGTAGTCGTTCTTGTTCGTTGTCAGGAAGAGTCATAGAATTGTTGAACTCGAAGACGAACAGGCAAAACCGCAAAAGAAGGAAGGGAACAAGGGAACGATCGCAATCAGGGTCCTCTGATCCCATGACTGGAACGATCTACAGGGACTATTCCTTTCTACGTTTTTCTCTGTCTGTGGCCTGCGTACATGGGCTTCATTTTTTTCGTTCTAAATCTGGGCCCTAACACTACGTATGCATACCTGGGACGGGCCCCCTAACTTTTGGGGGCCCGGGGCGGCCGCCCCGTTCGCCCCCCTCCAGGGCCGGCCCTGGTCAAAGCAAGCCACCCCGATCAACAAAAGTCCAAGCAAGGCTTCATGGTCAATAAGTCAAAGGAAGATGACCTCATAAAAGAACAAGTCAAAGATGAATGCAAAGAGAGTAAAGAAGCCCAAGCCCAACATAGAAAGATTTCCCCATGGAGTAGGAACTATCCCCTTAATGGGTTACGACCCACCTCCTAGCCCAATAAGGGGCACATGCGCCAAGGACGAAAAATTAGCTAGTTATACCCTGCCACCTTCTCACTTCAAGGGTAGCCTTGGTCATTTATCAAGGACCCCTAAGCTATACAAGTGCCCCCATGGGCATGTAACTCACTCAATCTTGCTTGACTGAACTGAAAAGGAGGGTCACTCACTCTTCCAAGCCCCTTTAGGAGGGCAAAAGAAGAGCGAGACTCGGAATCTGAGGGACATATAAGGTCCGGACTAGTCGGGAGTCATGGGAGTCCGGAAGCGCCGACACTCTAAGTATTCCGTGCGCCGGGCACCACTCTCGACGACCCTTCCATAGAACATAGGTCGTGCTCCCATGACATGACTGAACCTATTTAAAAAACATCATTGTGTCACCTTGTTGAGTGTACGATGACCTTCACTATAAGGCTGTCGTACATGCCTCACCTACTCATCACTAACCACGTTGCTATGGACACCCCTAGTCGACAGTTGATTCTTGAACGTCAACAAATAGATAGATAAATATATAAGAGTATCATACACTCATTAGGGCACGTTTGGTCACATGGTATAGGGAAGCCTTCTCACACTAGTAGAAAAACGACTTTACGTTCGCATCATTAGTCCCGGTTCGATTACGGCCCGGGACTAATGTGATCATTAGTCCCGGTTCCAACGGCTAGGGCAGGGGCATCATTAGTCCCGGTTCGTGGAGTACCTCTAGTCCCGGTTTGTGTCACAAACTAGGACTAGAGGAACACCTTTAGTCCCGGTTTATGTCACCAACCGGGACTAAAGATGCTCCTATATAAACCCTTCGTCCAGCCCGAGCACATTTTCCCCTTTCCTCTCCTCTCTGTTCTTCCCCTCTTGCTTGATCCCATCCTCCATTTTTGCCAAAATTTGTCAAGATTTGAAGGCACCCCATCCATCCAAGTGTTCACAAAGGTTAGCAATTTTGTCCTTTCATCTCTCATTGCTAGATTAGCTCTTGCAGTGCTCTAAGTATAGTGATTTGTGGGATTTAGTTTGGGAGTAATTATATGTGGGATTTTATTTGATTTATATGCAATTTTAGCTCAAATTAACTTCTTAGTTTGCATATGTAGGTGTGGTTCACTTAGTGCCTTCCCGTCCCCGTCCTAACCACCGTCGATCGGCCGCACCATCCCATCGCCGGCACCACCTTGGTGAGCCTCTTGTTCTTACCATTTTTATAAAAAAATCATGTTTGTGTGATTTAGACAGTTACTTGTATAATTTTCTTACTTGTATGGTTGTTTGTTATACATAGTGGCATGGTTTTGATATCCGTCCCCGTCGGCCCTCGTCCGGTTTATGATTCGGATGTGGTATATTCTCTTTTATAACTATTTGTTGCATTTCGTGTTTATGACAATTATGCCCATCAAGTTGGCATAGATATTTTTATCTAGAAGGTATGTGAACCGGAAATTGCAACCGACCCTCTTGTCGTGAAGTTAAATTTAGTTGAAAAAGAAAACGAGTATTTGAAAGAAAAATTGAAAAGCATTGAAGAAGAGAAGATGAAAGTGGAGTTGTTTGTTGCCGATGTCGTCGATGACCACAAGATCAAGATGGATGCAATGCGCTTGAAGATTAGAAAGATTAGAAAATATGTCGTTAATAAAGAGGCTTGGTATCACTATGCTGTTGGATCAATTGTTACCTTAGTTGCGATCTTGATCGCATTTGTTGTTGCATTTAAATGCTTTAGCTAGAGAGTTTGTATGTTCTTTTATGAGAATAAGTGTGTATGAACTTTATGTATGAACTTGCATTAATTTGGTCTTTTCGGTGTTGTGTAATGAAGATGAGCCGGCAATGGATGTATGATGACCGATGCTCTCCCCAGTTCATTAATGGCGTGCATACTTTTCTGGTTGCGGCTGAGGCAAACAAGCGGGTGGATGGTTTTATGTGTTGTCCATGTGGCGTTTGTAAGAATGATCACAATTACCCTAACTCAAGAACCATTCACGTCCACCTGTTTACGTCCGGTTTCATGTCCGGCTATAACTGTTGGACCAAGCACGGAGAAAGAGGGGTTGGAAGAGAATGAAGAAGAAGAGGATGATGACAGCTATCCTGGCCATGGGTTCCCTGAATATGATGGTACAATAATGGGGGAAGAAGCTGAAGAAGAGGCATCAGATGAGCCCGCTGATGATCTTGGTCGGGCCATTGCCGATGCAAAGAGAAACTGCGCAAGTGAAAAGGAGAAGCTGAAGTTGCAGCGCATGTTAGAGGATCACAAGAAATTGTTGTACCCAAATTGCGAAGATGACAAGAAAAAGCTGGGTACCACACTGGAATTGCTGCAATGGAAGGCAGAGAATGGTGTATCTGACAAGGGATTTGAAAAGTTGCTGGTAATGTTGAAGAAGATGCTTCCAAAGGACAACGAATTGCCCGACAGTACGTACGAAGCAAAGAAGGTTGTCCGCCCTCTAGGATTAGAAGTGCAGAAGATACATGCATGCCCTAATGACTGCATCTTCTACCGCGGTGAGTACGAGGATTTGAATGCATGCCCGGTATGCGGTGCATTGCGCTATAAGATCAGCCGCGATGACCCTGGTGATGTTGAGGGAGAGCGCCCCAGGAAGAGGATTCCTGCCAAGGTGATGTGGTATGCTCCTATAATACCACGGTTGAGACGTTTGTTCCAAAACAAAGAGCATGCCAAGTTGATGCGATGGCACAAAGAAGACCGTAAGAAAGACGGGAAGTTGAGAGTACCCGCTGACGGGTCGCAGTGGAGAAAAATCAAGAGAAAGTGGGAGGACTTTGCAGATGACGCAAGGAACGTATGGTTGGTTTAAGTGCAGATGGCATTAATCCTTTTGGGGAGCAGAGCAGCAATCATAGCACCTGGCTTGTGACTCTATGTATCTATAACCTTCCTCCTTAGTCGTGCATGAAGCGGAAGTTCATTATGATGCCAGTGCTCATCCAAGGCCCCAAGCAACCCGGCAACGACATTGATGTGTACCTAAGATCGTTAGTTGAAGAACTTTTACAGCTGTGAGATAAAAAAGGTGTACGTATGTGGGATGAGCACAAACATCAGGAATTTGACCTACGAGCGTTGCTGTTTGTAACCATCAATGATTGGCCTGCTCTTAGTAACCTCTCAGGACAGACAAACCAGGGATACCACACATTCACGCACTGTTTAGATGATACCAAAAGTATATATTTGGATAAATGTAAGAAGAATGTGTACCTGGGACATCGTCGATTTCTTCCGATCAAGCATCTCTTAAGAAAGAAAGGCAAGCATTTCAAAGGTGAGGCAGATCACCGGAAGAAGCCTCGCCACCGTACTGGTCGTGATGTACTTGATATGGTCAAGGATTTAAAAGTAATCTTTGGAAAGGGTCCTGGTGGACAATCTGTTCCGAATGACGCTGACGGACATGCACCCATGTGGAAGAAGAAATCTATATTTTGGGACCTACCCTATTGGAAAGAACTAGAGATCCGCTCTGCAATCGACGTGATGCACGTGACGAAGAATCTTTGCGTGAACCTGCTAGGCTTCTCAGGCGTATATGGGAAGACAAAAGATACACCGGAGGCACGGGAGGACCATCAATGTATGCACGAAAAAGACGGCATGCATCCAAAGCAGTATTTGGGTCATGCCAACTACGCTCTTACCAAAGAAGAGAAGGAAATCTTCTTTGAATGCCTGCTTAGTATGAAGGTCCCATCTGGCTTCTCGTCGAATATAAAGGGAATAATAAATATGGCAGAGAAAAAGTTCCAGAACTTAAAGTCTCATGACTGCCACGTGATTATGATGCAATTGCTAGGAAAGGACCAAGTAATATGTACGGACGGGCATTCTTGGACGCAAGTACACTACACAGTTCTACAAAATTCCGCCTTGGTGGCTCCGTATATTGAGAAACACAAGAATATTCTACGCTCCAAACACCCGGAGCAGTCTGACGACTGGATTCACCACTGCAGGATGCTGCTAACGCGACACTACGATCAGATACCCTTTGACGAAACTATGTGCAATGCATTAATCGCAAACGGTGATGTAAAATAACCGTCAAAAAAGACGCAAAACATTTGCGATGAAGGATACATCAAACACGGTTCAGATTTTAGTTGCGTGTGCGATGAGGGGCATACGGTTCAGTTCAATGAACTGTTTGCGATGAGGCAGAACAAAAGAAACAGGCAGCCAGATGAAGGCGTGTGCGATATACGGCATACAGTTCACTCGGATAAACTATTTGTGATGAGGCGGAACAACAGAAACGGGTAGCCAGATGAAGGTGTGTGCGATATACGTCATACAGTTCACTCCGATGAACTGTTTGCGTTGAGCCAAGAGAACAGAAACGGTTCAACTTAATAAGATGTGTGTGATACGCGGCAAACATGTCTGTAATCGGAAATGTGTGGGAAGACCGATAACAACACAGACGATTCCTGTTAACAAGCCGTGTGTGTTGTGAGCAACCGATTGCTGGTATACAATTGTCAGTGATTGATGAAATCATCACCGATGGGTTCAATTGTTTAGTCCGTGTGCGATGTGATTTGCTCTGTCTACAGAGCATCAACATATATACTTAAAAAGACAGCATTGCAAAACCAAATTAAGCATACAATTACACAAGTGACTACACACATAACATTTCCACACACCAAAGTAAGCAATTACATGCATACTAAACTAGGAGAAACGAGGATCTAATCATCTACTTATTGTTGCGACGACGCTTGCCATTGCTCTGCTTCCGGCTGGATCCCTGGCCGTTTTGGGGAAGGAGGCACTTCCTCATGTCAACGATCCGCCTGTACATCTCGTAGCTTGTGTACGCCTCCTTGGCCGCATACATGACGTGAGCTTTGTCGAGTTTCTCCATCCAGGGCAAGTGCCAGGCACGCTTGTCCTTGTTGCAGGAATCCTTCATGTCTCTGTAGTAGGGGTCGATGATGGCCTCGGCGAGGTGAACCAGCGAGTCCTTCTCATGCTCGTTGCTACCCCAGATCTTGTATTGGCCCTGGATGTCGACAAGATTCTGGCAGGCGATGCCCGAATTCTTGAGCACCTTTACATCGTTGGTGATGTCCACCATAGCGAACCTGTAGTGGGGGTTGTTGACAAACCTGGCGAAATGCTCGCAAGGCCTTGTGGGCAGGCAGTGGTGGTAGACGAGGACATGGTTGCGCACGCACATCTGGGCGACGACGACCTTGGGATGAGACCCGGCACGAGCGCGGGTGTACTCGAGGTTGAACTCGACCACCTTGTACTTCTCCTCGGCAAGCAACGGCTCCATGATGTGGATGGAGTGCTCCACCCAGACCGGGTTGTTGGTGTACACCATCGAGAGCTCCGTGAACCTTCTATGGGTGTCCACCACGGCATGCATGGTGAACTGCTGCTCGTCGTCGACAGCCGCTCGGAGCGCCATTGGAGCCGCGCAGGATACCCTGTAAGAATTTGTCGTGGTGGGTGTGCTTCTTGCAATGGTGGGGTGCGATCGAAAGGTTGAAGAGACACAAGGGTTGAATGGCCGTTGTAATAAATGGGGGCCGGCCGGCCTGTAACCGTCACGTCTTGTCACCGCGTTCATAGCGGAGGATTCCAGTGCATGCTTGACAACACCGCACCGCACGTGTTTCGTTTGACCACGCATGGGCTCGAAGAGGTGCCAAATGTATCGTTGGTGAGCCTGTTCCCGTGCTACCGCGTAGTTTACCGCGCAAGCTTCCCGCCCGGCTAGTTTGGCCACGCGTCGGCTAGAAGAGGGACAAATCATGGGTGTTTATTGGCAAAAAGCTTTGTAAAAACTAAGTGTGTGGAATTACTTCGGTCATAAGTTTACCCGTGGGTGATGAGGTCAAAGTTATACAGAAGGGTGATGATGGACACTCGAGTGTGATAATTAATTCTGCGCTCTACAGGGCACACGGTTGAAGAAACCAACTGTGTGCAATAATGTCGAAGATCGCAGTCGAGTTAGCTATATAGATCGTGTGCTATGAGATCGACAAGGTAAACAAATTCGAGAATGGTTAATAAAATCTAAGTCCATTGCATATTAAGGTCAAAATAGTGCTACCAATATACGAGTCTCATACGATGCCATTTCTACGATTGTACCACAAAAGCTCGAAATATTACAAGGTTCAAATTCCAGAGTTATATGGCTCAAATTCAAAGATTACAAGGTTCAAACTGATATTAGAAATGAAATTCAGCTCATCAGCTGCAAACGCTCGCGCTGATCCGCTGAACATGGATATCAGAGAGGTTCAAACTAATATTACCACTTGTAAGTCTGGTTTCGAAACCTCATAATTTTTGCAAAGGGGTCAGCCACTGAGAAGTCATGTATGGGGTTGACATGATGACTTCCCATTACTCTGTCATCTGAAGTTCCAAAATGAAATTCAGCATTTTCGGAGCCTATTCCATTCTGCCACAGCCGCCGGCGCTGATCAACAAACCATTCATTTTTGCGAAATAAATGTGGGGCAAACCTCATTACCTTCATCACCCTTGCTCTGACAATAAAGAACCTGGCGAATATAATCTCCGGTAAGGTCCCTCGGTAGGAGTTCAAAGTAATTTCTGAGAGATGCAGATCTAGGCATTCGATGTGATTGTTATATTGTATCACATTATCCACCACCGGGCCTAATCTTATCTGCAAAAGAAGAAAACGTGTTAGTGCCTACATGCAGTTTTGAACACTACTACAGGCCTATTTGGTTTGCAGGATTTGTAAAATGCACTAACATGCCATCTTCGATCCGACATGATTAACATGGGCATTTGATTACAATCTGGAAAAATGTAGCCTTCTTCACAAGAGGTTGGAGTGGATGAAAAGTTCCCTAGAAAACTAGTAGTACAGATGAATCCAAAAGAGAAATGCTTATGGATTGTAACCATATGGATCAAGCAAACAATATGGGGGGGGGGGAAACATGTATGTACTGAAATCCTCCAAAAAATCCTTCAGAAATCGTAGTACATTGTCATTGTAAACTTGGAAAAAGGTGTCACAAATTGAACTCCCTTATGGTTAACATTTAACAGGAAAGGAACATCACCTCGATATATAGCTTCTCCAGGCACGGAAAGCATCTCAGGAAACTGACAACTTGCTCCAGGTTGGGGCCGATAGATTCTAGTGCCAAGACCTTCATTGTGCGCAGTTTCGGGGTCAAGCTTGTCGGAATCATTTTCTGGATGACAGACGAACATACATCTTCAAAATTAGAAATAATGTTAATTTCTAGAAGGAGAGGTAGAAGGCGGCTGTTGTACCTGAATGGGTGTGGATCTAATAACAAGTTCGGAGTATTTGTCAGACGAGTAGCCCACCACTGTCAATTTTGGCGCATAAATGACATTGATTCTTGTTGGACCTTCTTGATCAACTACAAGTAATCTCTCAAGTGAAGGTGTGTCCTCAATGACCATACCGTGGTACACATCTTGTGATGTCTTCTTGCCGCACCAGCAACACACATAAATAGTCCGGAGAGTCATGGAGGTGATGTGGAAGCTACTCAACCCATTGATCGCCTGATGACGAAGGTAATCAAGTGCTGTACAGCCACGGAGCGGGCGCTCCATGTCACCGTTTGGGAGGCAGACGGCGACGAGCTCGAGGTGATTTAGTCGTGGTAGAATAAGGGCGGGGGCGTCATTAAGGGGGGAATGGCAGTTCCTGAACTTGGCGACGAGCAGCATGGGCGCGAGGTGGAGCGCGGACGTTGGCAGCGAGCGCATATGCCCATCATCAAAAGTGAGCTCCTCGAGCTGATCTAGGGCGGGGGATCGGAACCAGTCGTCAAGCTTGGCTTGGTCCTTGCCGTTGGAACGGAACTTGCCCATGCTAAGGCCTCTGGTTGGGCCAAGGTGACTGCCGAGGATCTTGGAGAACGCATCCAAGCTTTTGTGATAGCCATGGCAGAGCTCGTGGGTGTCGATGAAGTCGAGAGGGGTGGAGTTCCATAGGGGGCGCCACCGTCGGGAAAGGACGGTTGTCCGCGCCCCATATTTGATTGGGAGGAGGAAGATGATGACTGTCAACATATCATCGGGGAGGCTGCTGATGAAGTCTAGGCCTATTGGAGTCGCTTGCGGTTCTTGCTCGACCCGCCTCCGCTTGTTGGCAGCCCTGTTCTCCACCTCCGGAGTCTCCTTGTCAGCGGCGCTTTCTGATAGAAGTGGGAGTACTGGGAATATTTAGTTAAAACAGGGCAATAGAAAAGTGTATTGGTAACTAGAAGTTAGTAGGTAGGAATAGAGTAAGAAAATCGAATAACAATTGGTTGCTTAAATACTACACAATTCATTTGATATTGTTGGGTAAGTCAACATGCAGATACTTGAAAAGAACACTTACTTCGAACAAAGTCTGGACGGATGATATCATTGGGGAAGTTAGCATATATCTCATGACCAGGCTCTTTTATGTGCAGTGCAATTTTAGTGCCAGCTTTCAATACATAAAACTTAGAAATTTCTATCCAAAGGCCAGTGCCAAAATAGGAGTCACCACGTTCATCAAGTCTTACAGTAGCAACGATTGTAAATCCATGGTTTGTGTTCAGTATGACATCCCTGCAGTCTTGATTTATGTAAAGGGAAAGATTGTGTACTACAGATTCTGTTGCATAGCAAGGGACGTGCTGCAAAAAATGATAGGATTGTTAAAGAAAATATGGTAACATGCAAATATGGGCCCAAATTGAAAGAACTGTACAACAGTTGAAATCGAAGGACAAAAATCTATAATTAAACAGATAGGGTAAACATGATGTCATTAAAATATGAGAGTAATCGAAAGAACAATACATCATTAATTTGCTTAATATAGAAAGAAGAGGGAAAAAATCCCCTTTGACGTATATGGTGCATGTGGCACCTTTTATCCAAATGTAGCAATATTTAGTATATGTTCAGGAAAGTAGGCCATGCCAACCGATTTAGGGTGAGATTGAATATATCGCGCGCATCCTCAAGTCATTTGGTACGGTGAGATGGAACTCCATGGATGTCTGGCGGAGGCCGCAAAGTCCTGATGTGTCCGCGCACTGTACACTCTATGAATAAAAGAAAACCCTCAAATCAGCTCAAATAAAAAGGAATTCACGGCGATTTCGGCCGGGTGATTAAAGGAGGCAGATGAACTGGGATAAGAGATGAAATAATATCTCATTAAATTAGTTAACTTGTTGTCCATGAGAAAAAACTCTCAGTATGGCGGATTCCCCAACCGGGCGGAGCTGGGTCGACCGCGAGCAGCGTCGAGAAAGTCGATGGCAATAGGCGGCGGCAAGTGGAAGTGGCGAAATGCGGTGGGGTTTGCTGGCAGCCTGGCGGCGGCGGCAGGCGGCGAGCTAGGTGGTTGCCGCCGCGATAGGCGGTGCCATGCATAGACGCGGAGGAGCTTGTGCAGGTGTGAATGGGGACCAGAGGGGGTGGCGGGCGGGGTGAGGGTTTTTGTGACGTGGGGATGGTGAGGGTTTTCTTTTTTCTTTTTTGAATTGGGTGGTGAGAGTTTTCTGGCCCACAAAGAGTTTCGGAGGCAACGGTTTGCTAGAGCCAACCGTATGTGATTGACGTAATAGACAAAATGAAAGTCATTGCACACGGTTCCAATTTTGGGAACCGTGTGTGATTGACGTACTACCTCCGTCCTGGTTTATTGGTCCCCTTTGTAATTTGTACCAAATTTTGACCAAATATTTAACTAACAAATGTTTATGCATGTCACAAAAAATTATATGATTGAACACTATGTTCAAATACGCATCCAACGATATAATTTTTGCTGACCTGCACTAACATTTTGTCAGTTAAATCTTTGGTCAAAATTTAACACAAATTACAAAGGGGACAGATAAACCAGGACAGAGGTAGATTCCATCAACCGAACTGATTGCATTCATATCCCACATTTAGACATAAGTAAACATAGATTAAACATACTCAGACATAGATAATAAGCGTACACAAGCATAGTTCAACCATAAGTACATAGTTCAACCGTCATTAAGCATACTCAAGCGTACATAGTTCGATCCCACATCTCATCTCATCTGCCGGCACGATCCCGAAGCTTCTCCAGGTCTCGGCGTACGCGGCGTGCGCCACCCTGCGAGAATACTTCTGCTTGAAGGAGCCAACGGCTCGTCCTCTTGCATGCGCCAGAACACTTTCATACGCGTCATGAAGCTTTTGGTTGCAAAATGGGCATCGATAGCCGCCGTCCCAGGTCCTAATACGCCTGTTATGCATTCTCGCATAAAGCTTCCTCTGGATTTGCCTCTTGTACCTCCTCTGGCCATCTTCGTCCTTGCTGTCCACATCGTCAGACAGCACCTATACAAATAGTAAAAAAAATGTGGCGTCAAATTAATGTTTACAAACTAATCTCTAGCGAACATTTGGCAGTTGCCAAAATTTGGCATCAAATCAATGTTTACATGCCGTGAAGTAGGATTAGGAATTTATGACTATTTTTTTATACATATCCAGAGATTATGGTTCGATTTTTAAGCACAGTCGTCTATGTACAGACCAATCTTGAAGAAAATAATAGCACAAACATATATGTAGGTCATTCAAAATCAATTGTCAAGTCCTGACTAGGAATTATTAGCACGAACACTAACCCTAGTCGGATTACTAGCAGAAATCATTTGCACAGATGAAACAACTAATCACTTATCACTTGTACCATTCAAACAATCAATACACTACACGGATCTAACGAAACTTACTCAGATTTCATGGATTGGGAGAACATAACCATAGGATTTCTATTCCAAAAAGGGGGAGGCAGGAGAAACCCTAGGATTTATTTGACACATAAATGGGTATAGATGACTAACCAGTTGTCCGTCGTCGTCGGAGTCGTCGCCGGAGTGGTCGTCGGAGTCGTCGCCGGGGTCGTCGCCCGAGTCGTCACCGGAGTCGGTGTGGACCTCCGCCTCCGGATGTGGAAGCTCGACGCCGTCGACAACATCAGGGTGCAGCGATACCTCGCTGGCGGTGACGGTAACCTCTGTCTCCATATCCACGCCGTGCTCCGGTGCTTCAGCAGCCCCGGCGTCGCCACTTCCTCCGATGGGGCGCTTCGGCGGCATCCTCATACACTGACGGCTTTGAGGACTGAGAGCGGTGTCGAGGATACAAGCGGAGAGAGAGGATTGTGTGTGTGGCGAGGATGGGGGGTGCGGCCGCTCGGGCGCGCCATTAATATGGAGTAGTAGGAGAGAGGCAGGCGGCGGTCAAACCGCTGGCTTGCTTCCCGGTGAGCCTGCGCACAGGACTGCTGGCATGCCTACCGTCATTTCACACAGCTACTCGCATGTCTCCCAATGACACTGCGCAGCGAGCACGCCTCCCGTCAATTCACACACATGCACGCATGCCTCCCGGTCTGCCTGCATGGCGGACTGCTCGCATGCGTCCCACAAACTCACGCCTGCTCGCACGGCACACGGGTCGCGTGGCGGCATGTATATTGTTTTTCTATTTGGATGATTAATGCTGTCGCTTTATTTCTTAACTGAAGCATGTCACGTATCCATTGTTGGTCTAACGCTCATGGTTCGAATAAATAATCCGTTTGGGATATTAGTTCCCAATTATTAATAATTTCCCATTTGTAAGAAGATAAAGATTACATCAAAACTGGTCTCAAATTTGACAAAAAAAGTATAATGCCACTTTGTATTGGTGTCCACATGACAACACGATAAGTTTCATGAATTTCAAATAAGTTTTGGATATACTAGAATTTAAAAATCAAGATTCTCAATGTTTAAAATTTCTTGCACGGGGAGTAAACATGCACCCAGTGAGACACATGTGTTTTTGCAATCCATTTAGGTGCACTGTCACGTGTGCATGTAGCTCAAATTTGATTTTTGCATATTATACCCCTAGAAAATCAATCAATGTACTAAAACGTCTTAATGATCTTCGTTTTTTTTCAAAATTAAAACGTCCCTCCTTTGGTAACATATGTTCACCGCAGGATAAATTAACATGCATCGTAGTTGCGGTGGATTCGCGGTGTGTGTGTGTGTGTGTGCGTCTGGGGGGTGGCAGGTGGCTGGCAGTACACTACGAGTCGTGAGCCACCGTATGGGTTGGCCGTTTTGTGAAGCAGGTGCCACATCAGAGTCGTGAATTCGTTATTTAAAACATTACACAACCCTTTCATACTTACATGTTTTGGCCACATGCAGTCGGTGGTTGTCCTACACGATACTCACTCGCGTGTGACGCTTTCTGCGGGCCTGCGAGGTCGTCGTCCATTACTTTGACCAACAGCCGGCAGAGAGGTTAATTTGACCAGCAAGGTAGAATATTTTTTGTTTGTGTGAGTATATAGTACGTGTCGAAGAGGTGGGAGGGGACTAGCATATATACTATACGTACGCGTCCGTGAACAAGTACACCTCACTCAGTGTCGGGACTTTTCGGTTTCCGAGGCACGTGCCACATCAAAGTTATGAAATTGGCTATTCAAACATCACACAACACCTCTTTGGGCCACATGCATGCAGGCGGTGGTTATCCTAGGACACTCATGTGTGACGCTTCCATCTGTGGGCCCACGAGGCCATCGTCGATGCATGTATCACTTTGACCTACATCGGGAGAGGTTAATTAATTTCACCATCAAGGAGGATTCTTTTTGGGTTGTATTACGGTAGGAGCATATAGTATGCGTTGAAGAGGGGGAAGGGGACCATCATATGTAGTACGCTTCATGCATGAACCTCGCTCTGTGTGGGGACTTTACGGTTTTTGACGCATATGTGCCACATCAAAGTTGTGCATTTTGGGTATTCAACATATGTTTGGCCCACATGCAAAGCAATGGTGGTTGTCCTCTCGCACCCACTTAAGCGGTTATCAGCGATATCGATGCTTTCCATCTGTGGGCCCTCTTGGTCCATCACTACTTTACCTGACAACGAGAGAGGTTAATTTGACTTAGGAGGGGATTATTTTTTTGTTTTTAATACGGTATATATATAGGTCATGCTCTGGGATGACATGATACAGTTTGAGCACACACATGCATGTGTACGCATGAATCCCTCCCATCGAGTCGAAGTGGCTAGTACCACGACACGTCACGAATCGATCTCGCTCTGTGTGGGGACTGTACGATTTTCGACGCACGCGCCACATCAATGTTGTGAAATGGTATTCAAACATGCATGCATGCATCACCTCCATACATACGCATGTAGTGGTTGTCTTCGAACGGTACACTCCCTCGCATGGTTATTGGCGACAAGCCTATATATTCGTGGGCCCGCGTGGACATCCATGATCACCTTGACCGAAAACAAGATAGGTTACCATGGCGGATTCTTCCTTTGGTTCGTGTTATCGTAGTATAGGTCATGGTGAGATTCAGACCTAATTAAGTTTGAGCGCATACTATATGCACGCATGCATGCATGAATCCCCGTCATCAGCTTGCATCGTCAACTAACCCTCACTCAGTGTGGGGATTTCTGGTTTGAAAGCATGGTGCCACATCAAAGTTGTTCCATTGTGTATTCAAACACACCTCTCCATACATATGTTTAGGCCACACACAAGCAGTGGTTGTCTTCGGGGACTAGCTACTTGCGTGATTATTGGCGAGCTAGCCCATCTCCGGGGTCGCATGGATGGCCATCACTTTGACCAACAACAAGAGAGAGGTTGTATGACCAAGGTGGATTATTCTTGGTCCGTTTTACGATCCATCTTGGTGAGATGCCTCTCTGGCCCGCCGACTGAAAGTGGGTGTGTGTGGGGGGGGGGGGGGCTGCTACTTCCGCACTTTGCTAGTGAACCTCCGTGGGAGGGGGGCATGCATTCATAGCTTAGGATTCCCTTCCTGCCGACACGAGGGGGGGGGCAAGCAATACCGTGCGCTTTGCGAGATAGGTGCCACATCGAGTTTCCATTGGGGTAATTTTTGAACATCAAACCACCCTTTTCATACATATATTTGGTCCACATGCAAGTGTGTTCGTGTTCTGACCCTCTCCCGCGTCATTTTTCGCCAAATTTATGAACATTGGACAAGTCGGATGACACAACAGACACGGTTCACTCACACTAACCATGTGCCACGCCGGTGCCCCTATCATGCACATCCGCACAGTACATTGGGCTCCACGAGGCTTCTCCTCTCAAAAATATCTACCCGCCTGCAGCTTTTTTCTGTTTGATAACACACGGTTATTATGTTTCGACTGTGTGTGATGTTTCTTGTTCCCGCTCCCGCCTGCATCCCGCGAAAATATCTGCCCGCCTCGAGGGTTTTTCTGTTTCATAACACACGGTTGTTATTTCCGAACCGTGTGCGATGCACCATCATCCAAATTTTCAATAGCCCCGGCATTTCACTCCCGCGTAGTAAAATTTTCAGTAGCCGCGTCATTTCCTCAAACACACCCCCCGCCCCCCCTCCATACACACACACCAAAACCTCCTCGGGCGCGCGTGCGCGCGCGCACACACACACACACCCCCTCCCTCGCTCGAAACCCTAGCAAGGTCGCCGCCGCTGCCGCAAGGCCTCCATTGTCAACATCTGCCGGTTTGCCCGTGCAGCTTACCCACCGATCTCCATACCCAGGCCGCCCTGAGTTTCTTAGATGACGCCTGCCAAACGCCCCCTTTCCCACAGATCCCCATCCCCATCCCCCACTCCAGAGCGTCGCAGCCTAAGCCCGGCTACGCTTCTCGTGGAGCTCGAGGAGCGACTGGCCCAAAAGTGGTGTATCACGGTCTCTTCGCCCGATGTCGCCGAGGAAGCTGACGACCATTACTGGCCGCAGGCACTCAATCAGCGGGCTAGAGTATGCGGGTATGTCGCGGACGCCGGCTACGACATCGAGGTTGTCGACAGCGATGGCCTGACGCGGGCTATATCACAGGTTAAGTGGCCCACCCCCAACCCCTCGGGTTCAACCGCCGTCGATCTCATCCATGGCCCCGCCACTGATCTCCTCTGGCTCGCTGTCAAGAATTTGCCATCCTACATCGCCATCGAGCCCCTTTTGTCATTTCTGAAGGACACGTTCTGCGACGCTGGCTTGGGATCCACAGCTTTCAAGTCAGACCTCATCGACGGCAACCACGAGGAGGGCACCCTCTCTGGCTCTTCCAAGGGGGAAGAGCCCATCTGCTCTTCCAAGGGGAAAGAGCCCGTCTGCGACATCAGGGAGGGCACCCTACAGCCGTGCTCTTCCAAGGGGAAGGAGCCCATCTGCGACAACATGGAGCGCATCCAGGGTCCGTGCTCTTCCCACGGGAACGAGCCCATCTGTGACAAGTGAGGAAACCCATGATTTGTTTTGCCGTGCCTCTTCACAGGGGGGAACCCATGATTTGTTTTGTCGAGTCCCTTTTGTAGTGTAGTGAGAATATGTCCAGTTTTAATTGCTATATTTGGTTGTTTGTAGTATGCCTTGTTTATTTCAGTTGTTCACAATGTGATGCTCTATATGTGTAATTATTTACTGTGCAGTACATTTCATCAATCCAGTTTTAAACATACCGATAGGAATGCATATATTTGCTTGTTGTTAAGCCTGTTATAGCTAGCATATGCCTCTTTTAAAGTTTTTTGATTGTTTGGTTGTTTGTAGTTAGCATATGTCCAGTTTCAAATGCTATCTTTGGTTGTTCGTAGTATGCCTTGTTTATTCCAGTTATTCACAACGTGATGTTCTATATGTGCAAGTATGAACTGTGCAATTCAATTTCATCAATACCAGTTTCAATAATACCACTATGAATGACTACATTTGGTTGCTGCATCTTGTAGTTAACACGCCTTTCCATTTTTATTTAACTATAACCAGTGTACTTAGACCGGCACAATACCAGTTTGAATGACTATGTTTGCTTGTTGTTAAATGTTAGGCCTGTTGCAGTTAACACACCTTTCCACTTGTTTTGCTTTACTAGCGTGCTTAAACCTGCACACTGAAGCTATCTTTTGGAGATTATTTTGTCTGCCATGGATATATTTGTTTGATGTTTAGTCTATTGTGCTTAACATCCCTCTCGATGTACCTACACAGGACAATTTTGGGAACGACTGCTGTTTTCCATCGAGATTAGTTTCATCCCATGGCTTATATATACTCACTGTTCAGGAAATCGGTAGCTGGTACCATATAGGCCGGGGGCTGATAAGGGACTAATCGGTGAATCGGACTTTTAACTGATTATATCTGTAACCCATTTATCGTTAGGTTAACTAGGGCCATATGTAATATATCTGAGGCTACATAGCAACATGCACTGTACTTAATGTCTAAATATGCAATCCTAGGCTACATAGCAACAAGGAAGAGTGTTACCTTAATGTTCTGATGATGTCTAGATATACGTAGAAGAGCAGCAACAGCAACAACAACAACACAACCCTGTTTGGATACTCAACTTAGCTAGAAGTTAGAGTGAGTTTCTAGCTCATGACTAACCCTGAACTAACTCCATCCAAAGAGGTGTTTGGATGACAGGGTTAGATTGACAATAAATGCACTAGGAGAACTAGCTCCAATTAGCACCTCTTGGGTGGGATAGTTTTTTTTGGGTGGGTTAGATGCAACTAGCTCAAACTAGCCCTCATGTTTGGATATACTTTAGGGCTATTTGAGCCCGAACTAGCTCAAACTAACTCTAACCCATGGATACAGCAGCAGTTAATCAGTCGATAATTTGTAAAAATGCAATAAACTCCTTCCGGCCCATAATATAAGATGTTAATTCATCAAATATGTGAGTATATTGGATGTTATAAGATATTATAAAAGATTGTTGTACTACATCATTGTGCAATTGCTGTTTAGCTTCTAATATTAACTTGGTGCTTTTAGGTACATATGTCATTGGTAAAGATCCGCGCTTCGACCATTTCTGCGTATGGGGCAGTGAGATATCGATGAACCAGCAGCAAGTGAGGAAGCTGATAAAGATTGTTAGTAAAATGTGTTAAAAGATGGCAATTAAACTATTTGTTTACACTTTATCCAAGACAACAGCAAACTACAGGATGGTAAGTAGGAACTCTGCAGCCTTCTTTTTACTGCCCATAATGAGTTGTGTTAGATGACAATATCTGAATCTTTTTCCTTTGCAGTGGTTCCCAAAGTAGTTTACTCAAGATTACCTCTCAAACTACATGATTGGTGGGCATGCAAAGGTTAAAGTATTTCTACTAGAACACGATGATTATCTAGATGTTTTCATGAAGACCGTGAAGGATGGGAGTTCGGCCATCACAAGGGGTTGTACTAGAGTCGTGCGTGCCTTCTGCATGGAGGAGGGCACAATATGGGCATTCCGCTTCACCTTGTTCAGCAACCAAAATGTATTTCGCCTCTTTCTTTACCGTCTTTAATAGTACAAGTATACAACTGTGGTTCATCATTCTTTATTTGGTTCTTATGTAATTCTTGAACATATGTACCTATGAATCAAATAATGCATTGGTTGTTTGAACCTGATGGATATGAATAAAGCTACAACATACATTCAAATTCAAATCCGGTACAATTTGAAATAGCTGTAATTAAATTACGGTGAAATTACGCTCTCCAGGTCGTTACGGCACACATGGTTGGTAAAACACAAACGTTTGCGATATACACCATAATCTGACACGGTTCATAGAGAGGAAACGTGTGCAAGCATGCACACAATTGCCGTTTGCAAAGCGTGTGCGATGCCAAACAATATCACAAACGGTGCGGGCAAACTAAACATTTGTGATAGTTGCCTTATCGTACACGATTCACAACCATGAACTGTTTCTGATGTGGTATGCATCGTAAATGTTGCACCACAGAATAGCGTGTGTGATAGTTGTCGTGTACGGTGATGTTACAACGGTCCGATGTTTCGTAATCCTGTCCGACACTTGTACGACGATTAGCTAATCTTCTTAATTAGTTATCGCATACGGGTTGGGAAAAGCGAATGTGTGTGATTGTCTGCTTATCATACACGTTCTATAATCATGAACCGTTTGTGATGGGCCGCGCATCATAAACGTAGCACCACAGAATACCGACTGCGATGGCAATGCGAGCACAAACGAGTTGCAAGGATGCAGCGTCTGGGTGGCTCCCTATCCCCGACGGTTTCTGGGTCGTGTGGGAAGGACCCCCCTATCGCAGTCACTCACTTGGCGACGGTTCCAAATGCCATGTCGGAAAGGGGTTAAAAACCGTTTGTATAGCACCTCGCTGTACCAGTGATTACTGCTACTTCTTGAGCTTGCGTTGGTTTTTCCCTTGAAGAGGAAAGGGTGATGTAGTGATAGATAAGTATTTCCCTCAGTTTGAGAACCAAGGTATCAATCCAGTAGGAGACAACGCACAAATCACCGAATACCTGCACAAACAATCAAACAACTTGCACCCAACGCGATAAAGGGGTTGTCAATCCCTTCACGGTTATTTGCAAAAGTGAGATCTGATAGAGATAGATAAACGATAAAGTAAATATTTTTGGTATTTTTGTTTTATAGATCGGAAAGTAAAAGATTGCAAAATAGTAGATCAGAAACTTGTATGATGGAAAATATAAGATTATATGATGGACAATAGACCCGGGGGCCATAGGTTTCACTAGAGGCTTCTCTCAAGATAGAAAATAATACGGTGGGTGAACAAATTACTGCTAAGCAATTGATAGAAAAGCGCAAAGTTATGACGATATCTAAGGCAATGATCATGAATATAGGCATCACGTCCGTCTCAAGTAGACCGAAACGATTCTTCATCTACTACTGTTACTCCACACATCGACCGCTATCCAGCATGCATCTAGAGTATTAAGTTCATAAAGAACAGAGTAATGCATTAAGTAAGATGACATGATGTAGAGGAATTAACTCAAACAATATGATGAAAACCCCATCTTTTTATCCTCGATGGCAACAATACAATACGTGCCTTGCTGCCCCTACTGTCACTGGGAAAGGACACCGCAAGATTGAACCCAAAGCTAAGCACTTCTCCCATTGCAAGAAAAACCAATCTAGTTGGCCAAACCAAACCGATAGTTCGAAGAGAATTACAAAGATATCAAATCATGCATATAAGAATTCAGAGAAGATTCAAATAATATTCATAGATAAGCTGATCATAAATCCACAATTCATCAGATCTCGGCAAACACACCGCAAAAAAGTATTACATCGAATAGATCTCCAAGAACATCGAGGAGAACATGGTATTGAAAATCAAAGAGAGAGAAGAAGCGATCTAGCTACTAGCTATGGACCCGTAGGTCTGTGGTAAACTACTCACGCTTCATCAGAAGGGCAATGGTGTTGATGTAGAAGCCCTCCGTGATCGAATCCCCCTCCGGCAGGGTGCCGGAAAAGGTCCCTAGATGGGATCTCACGGGTACAGAAGGTTACGGCGGTGGAAAAGTCTTTTCGTGGATGCCTCTGTTGGTTTGGGGATATATGAGTATATATAGGCGAAAGAATTAGGTTAGGAGGTGCACGAGGGGCCCACAAGGGTGGGGGGCGCGCCCTACCCCCCTGGGCGCGCCTTCCGTCCTTGTGGCCGCCTCGTGGCTCCTCGGACTTCATCTTCAAGTCTCCTGGTTTCCTTCTGGTCCAAGAAAAATCATCGCGAAAGTTTTATTCCGTTTGGTATTCCTTTTCTGCGAAACTCAAAAACAAGGAAAAAACAGAAACTGGCACTGGGCTCTAGGTTAATAGGTTAGTCCCAAAAATAATATAAAATAGCATATTAATGCATATAAAACATCCAAAACAGATAATATAATAGCATGGAACAATAAAAAATTATAGATACGTTGGAGACGTATCAATTACACGTGAACAAACGGGGACTTTCGGCGGTTGGTTGCAGACACGTTTCATGCATGACGACACTGTTGCAGATGAGCTGTACTTTCTGGCCAAGTTACCATCTTCGACTATATTGACTTTCAAAGGGTACGAGATAAATGGGAATACATTTTACACGATCGCCCAAGATAAAAAGAGCACCAACCAAAACAGTGGTGTCCGCTTTGATGCAGCAAACACCAATAGGCCAAATGACACATATTATGGTTACATAGAGGGGATATGGGAACTTGACTATGGACGTGAATTGAAGATCCCTTTGTTTCGGTGCAAATGGGTCAATCTGACAGGAGGCAGCGTAAAGGAAGACCCGTGGTAAGGAATGACAACAGTGGATCTCAACAATCTTGGGTACACAGACGAACCATTCGTCCTAGCCAATGATGTGGCGCAGGTTTTCTATCTGAAGGACATGTCTACCAAGCCAAGAAAAAGAAAAGATAAGGAAGCGAATACATCATATGATGAACCAAAGCGCTACGTAGTTCTTTCAGGGAAAAGAAACATCGTGGGAGTGGAGGGCAAGACTGACATGTCAGAAGATTATGAAAAGTTTCATGAAATTGCTCCCTTCACAGTGATCACTGACCCAAGCATCCTGTTAAATGATGAAGATTGTCCATGGTTACGACGCAAAGGCACACACACGAAGAAAAAGTTTTATACCCCAAGATCCCACTCTGGGATGTGACCGGCTTCACCGTCATCACTTTCTTCTCTAGTGAGTTTCTTTGTAATAGTTAGGGTACTTATATATCTGGAATGTCCCACTTCGGACAAACCGGGGGGAATCTTTGTAATAGTTAGGGTACTTATGTGTTTTGGTATTTGAAACGCGAAGAAATATTATGTCCAAATAAAATGTTTCATGCATTATGTAGGACTTCATTTGCTATTTTTTTGAGCTAAATGACCCTGAAATTGAAAAGCACTACAAATGAACTCTGAAAAGGTTGAAAGTTGGCATGGTATCATCATTTCACCCACATAGCATGTGCTAAAAAGTTGAGAGGGTTACGGCCAAAACTGGATGCACTTTGTGTACAAAATGGACAATCTCTTTCGAAGTATAACGGTTTGAGACGAAAACTCATCTGTTACAAAGGCATTTCATTTTTTAAACTTATTTCAACTCCAGACATTTTGTGCATTCAATATGCACCATTCAAAGCCACGTCATCAATTTTCAACCCTTTCTGACTTCATTTGCTATTTTTCATGCATTTACCCTATTTTTTGAGCTAAATGACCCTGACATTGAAAAGCACTACATATGAACTCTGAAAAGGTTGAAAGTTGGCATGGTATCATCATTTCACCCACATAGCATGTGTTAAAAAGTTGAGAGGGTTACGGCAAAAACTGGATGCACTTCGTATACAAAATGGACAATTTCTTTTGAAGTATCACGGTTTCGGACGAAAACTCATCTGTTACAAAGGCATTTCATTTTTTAAATTTATTTCAACTCCAGACTTTTTGTGCGTTCAATATGCACCATTCAAAGCCACATCATCAATTTTCAACCCTTTCTGACTTCATTTGCTATTTTTCATGCATTTACCCTATTTTTTTGAGCTAAATGACCCTCAAATTGAAAAGCACTACAAATGAACTCTGAAAAGGTTGAAAGTTGGCATGGTATTATCATTTCACCCACATAGCATGTGCTAAAAAGTTGAGAGGGTTACGGCAAAAACTGGATGCACTTCATGTACAAAATGGACAATCTCTTTCGAAGTATCACGGTTTCGGACGAAAACTCATCTGTTACAAAGGCATTTCATTTTTAACCTTATTTCAACTCCAGACTTTTTGTGCGATCAATATGCACCATTAAAAGCCACGTCATCAATTTTCAACCCTTTCTGACTTCATTTGCTATTTTTCATGCATTTACTGATTTTTTTAGCCATAAACTAAAAGAGCTAAACTGAATCTGTTTTTGATTAAAACACCCATTTAAAATAACCTAAAAATTCCCAAATTGAATATAATGATAAAAGACACTAATATTAAATAGCAGGAAAAAGAATCACTAAAAAATCTATTTTTATAGTAAAGTTATTCACAAACTAGTGATTCACACAAATTTCAAACAATTCAAATTTATACTATTCAAATTTGAAAACTACTGGCACTAACAGAAAGTTTATAATTTTTGTGACCTAAAGCAAAAAGATTCACTCAAAAACTCTAAATATTTGGCTGTAAGTAGAAACAAAAGAAAATAAATAAAGCAAAAAACAAAAAAAACTGGAAAAAAAATGCCCGCCTACGGGGCCGCCACGGCCTGCATACGACTAGAAACCCAGTTAGTTGGGCCAGGATGCAGGCCCGCAGGGCACGTAGGCCCCACAGGGCAGTGACAGATTCATTAGGCCCACACAGGCCTGCTTTAGAGAGGAGCTCGAAGGAGATGCCGGGGCGGGGCTTATAAACCAGTGTTGGAGCCTCTCGCTGGGCGAGGTGGGACTAAACTTTCCCTGCCTCGCGGCTGTGGCAGCATGAGATCTTTAGTCCCGGTTGGTGGCTCCAACCAGAACTAAAGGCCCCCCTTTAGTCCCGGTGCGAGCCACCAACCGGGACTAAAAGTCTGGGCTTCCCGCCGCTTGGCCTGGTGAAATTCACCTTTAGTCCCGGTTGGTGGCTCCAACTGGGACTAAAGGGGGGCCTTTAGTCTCGGTTGGAGCCACCAACCGGGACTAAAGGGTTTTGTATATAATCACAGACTTACAAAATTTTCCCCCACTCTCTCCATTCTCCCGATGACGCCGAACTAGAGGACACCGCCAGGCTGCCCCGACGCCGTCGCCTCCCCCGACGCCGGCCGCCCGCTCCTCCCTCCCCGGCCTGGCCGAGCCCGGCCAGTCGACGCCGCCCGCGCCCCTCCTCGATCCCGATCGAGCCTCGCCGGCCTCGACCTCGCCGCCCCCGACGCCATCCGCCCGCGCCTCCTCCCCGACGCCGGCCGCGCCTCCTCCCCGACGCCGCCCGCGCCCTTGTCGGTGTCCAAACCGGCAGATCTCGGGGTAGGGGTCCCAAGCTATGGATTTAGGATCGATGGTAACAGGGACGATGAACACGGTGTTTTACCCAGGTTCGGGCCCTCTCTATGGAGGTAAAACCCTATGTCCTGCTCTTGTTTATATCAATGGAGTATTAAGTACAGAGTTGATCTACCTCGAGATCATACATTGTGGTCTAAACCCTAGGGGTATGATGGATCAATATCGTAATGATCTATCGACTAGCCTGGCCTCGGCTTATATAATATACCAGAGGCCTAGGATAACAAGAGTCCTAGTCGAATACGTCGGTGGAGAGGAGTCCTTGTCTTGATCACCAAGTCTTGTGGAATCTTCCTCGTATATGTCATCGGCTGTCCGAACTGGCCCATTAGTGAACCGCCATGGGGGTCCTCGGCCCGACCCACTGGTCGGGAGACGACGTGGTGAGTCCCCCCTAGTCCAGGACACCGTTAGTAGCCCCCTGAACCGGTCTTCAAGTTGGGGACACTCCTCAGTTCTTCCAAACTTTTCTTCATCTTCGGTCGTCGGCCTTGAAAACTGGTTCAACAAATCTTTCCATCTTCGATCTTGAGGATTGCCGAGCTAAATCCGAAGAGTTTACACGTTAGGCATCCAAGGTGCCCTTTAAGTCTTCGGCCTTTATCAATGCCTTGATATTTTTACGCCACACCTCGGGTTTAAAGTGTTTCCCGTGCGGCAGTGCCCTCTTGCATCCGAAATCCAACGCCAGATTGCATCCGAGGTATATATTTTTGCAGCCGAGCACCAACGCCGGACTGCTTCCGAGCTCCAACACCGGACTGTATCCGAGCTCCAACGCCGGACTGTATCCGAGGTGTCATAGATCACCTTGATTCAAAAAAGTTGAAGGAGTTCAGCTGAGCTTAATGCTGGAAATGCCCTTTATGGAGCCAACTACTTGTATCCGAGCTTTATGTTGGACTGCATCCGAGGTGGTGCACTACCTCGGGACTGGGCTAATTTTTTGTGGATATATTTTTCTTGATTGGTGCAATTTATTCTCTGCCGAGATATATAACCAGTAGCCCTCAAGGTGTGTGTCGGTCTAAAACCCGAGATGCACCTGAAGGAAAACATGAAACCGTTGATCCATTAGCCCCTGATACTCAGGTCGATTTGCGAAATCGGCCTGAGGATCAACTCCTAGCTCGGCAGTATACATAGGAATTGAAACGCGATGTAATATATTGGAGGAAATAGTGATCGCCAGACGGGTCCTTGAGAAGTTGCCGTAATATATTAGCTTGATGACAGATAGGTCCAGATGGTACCTATTGTTGTCCGAAGACGCGTTTACCCATAGCTCGGTCAAGCCGAACACTGGGCATTATGAATATTCTACATTGAATAGGCAATGCAGTAGCCCCCGAGCCATTGGTCGGGTGGCAACACCAGATCAGGGGATCGATGTGCCCCTTTAATATTTGTAAATGATAAGCGTGAAGCCCAGTAGCCCCCGAGCCTTAATGTGGACACGGGGTGGCTGAATTAAGGATCGATATCCGTTTGACAGAAAATTTTGTTGTGTTTAACACGAACTTCTCGGAAAGAGAATAAAGATCTCTTAAAGGAGCTAGAGCTAACGAAAGCTGATCTCGCCAAGGTCGGCCTCAAGGGGCTTAATAGATAGGAAATCAATGCCAATAGGGAATTATGAGAGCGTTATGTCAGCTGCTCGGTTGTCTCAGCGAGATTGTGCCCTTGACTCTTTGAAAGATTGGCTACAATTACTTGACTTTTTCTTGCAATTTATGTGTAATGATTCTATGTACCTAAGTACTTTACATCATTAAAGCTCGGATCCGCATTGTACAAAACTTTGTTGATCGACCATCGGCTTCAACCTCCTCAGCCAGTAGCCGAGGAGTGTTTGTCCCACTTTATAAAGCCTTTATGAGGGCAAAGATTTATGGCAAACAAGGCAATCCGGCCATACGGTTTTATAAACAAAGGTATGCGGAGAGATATGTTATATTACTAGGTAAGAAACTTCTTAAAAAGAAAATAGTTCCGCTATTAGTTCCTTTCTTTGGGTTCTCATGCTGACCATGATCATGAAACCTCATCTCCGATCAATGTGGGAGGAAAATATTGAGGATTTAGTTAGGGGAGAGTTCCCGAACTCTATGGTCCATGATGAACCAGAATTTTCGCTTCCATCGTTGCCGACCAATTATATCCTTTAAGATGGCTAGCTTTCGGCTTCACCCAGTCTGAGGTACTAATCCGGATGACCTGGTAGTAACAATCACAGAGGTGCTCCCTTTACCGCCTAGCCGAACAATCGGGAACGTAGGGGTAAGCACAGGAGCCAGGCAACCCAGCTTGGCCAAAATCTTAAGTCAAATTGATGCATATTTATGGCTTTATTACGATAATTATGGAAGGCAAATTCTCCATCGAGACTGTTTATAACCTGAAAGTGGTCCACCGTCGGCTTCCACCCCTTTGTAGATGCTACACATGGTGTTTCCGTACTAACAATACAACCCTTAGCCGACGTCTCGGTGCCCGGAGGCGGTTGTGTTACCGGAAATGAGGCAATCAGATATGCAGGCTTTATAACTTTCACTTAGTCATAGGAGTTTGAAGTTCGGGGCCAGTTACTAGCCCCCGGTTAGTGTTCGGCGTCAGCCGGGGTCAAACCAGTAACACTTCGGCCAATCTTATGAAAGGCTCATTGTTTAATACGGTCATCGGATCGCCGACCAGTTTACGCTCATTGTGACAGTCATTTTTCAACTTTCTCCACTAAGGTACTTGACCAGTTAAACCGGAAGTACAATTGCAGTGGTTCTCCCTTTGCACTCCTAGCCGAACAAAGCGGAACGTAGGAGGCAAGCACAGGAGCCGGGCAACCCAACTATTGACCGAAGACACAATTCGAAACTGGTGCATATAAAGCAATATCCGAGAACTTTTTGCCGAGGACTCCTCGGAGTGCCTTGGCTTTTGGTGGGTTCGGCTTTAGTCACAGCCCCCCGTTGATATTGCCGAAGCTTTAAATGTGTCCGACGTCGTATTGTGAGACTTATGCTGGAAACACACAAATAGGTTAAAAGTGCCATAAGCATGGAAAACCAAAAAACTTTAGTAAAAACTTTACATCCGAACTAAAAACAAGTTTTTTGTGCCAATCCGAAATTGGTCTTAAAAAATTTGTGCTTCTGTTGTGCTTTAACATGACACATCCGATCTCTAAACTTCAAGTAGGTCAGCCTTCGGCTTCAACCTCCTTATCCCGAAGGCGGAGTGCTTCTCCAAGGCCAGTTTAGCGAACTAAACTCAAGTGGTTTTTAGAGAGAAGCCTGGCTATCCGGCTATTGACCACACACTCGGGTCGAAAAAGGAGTGGTAGAAAAAGACTTTGCAACGACTGAGAAGAAAAACATTCATTATAAAATGGCTCGTATAAATTTAAGAGCCCCCAGTTAACCTATGACAGGAAGTGTTTTTAACAAACAACACATGTGAGCATGGTCGAACCGAACACAAATTAAAAATAAAAAAACTTTGAGCATGAAAGAGACTTAGCTGGTTAATGTGTTCGGCGTTGATGATGTGGGCCGATCTTGCGGTGGGTCGAGGTCCCAGCCCCCAAGCTGGTCCCGAGGTGCCCGAGCGAAGAGCTCGGCTCGATTAAGTGGCGATGCCGCACGATCGATGTGGCGAGCCAAAGCCCCTGGTCCAGCCGAGGTGACAAAAACCCTCATGACTGAGGTGACGAAGAGCTCGGCGGAAAAAAGAAGTGTTTAACAATCAACGTTTGAATGAACAACTTTTTTGTTTAACACAAATATAATGTTTGGTTGAACCGAACAAGAAATAAAATAAAAGAAAAAAATTTAAAGAAAAAAAAACTGAGCATGGAGGCGACTTAGCTGGTTAATGTGCTCGGTATTGTTGACGAGGTCCGAGCTCGTGGTAGGACAAAGACGTAGTCCACAGCCTAGCCAAGGTCCCAGCCCCCAAGCCCGAGGTGACCGAGCGAAGAGTTCGGCTTGATGAGGTGGTGATGCCGCATGGTCGATGTGGCGAGGCGAAGCCCCCGGTCCAGCTAACGTGACGAAGCTGGTCGGCTGGTGACGCTGAAGTCACCGGAGTAGGTTGATGAAGAGATGGCGAAGCTGATGAGGACATGACTACCTTGGATACGACCAAAAATATTGCATACATGTATATTTGTGAGGTCTAGCCGAGGTGACGGGGCAGGTCGATAGTATGACATTTGCAGCCCCATGCTGGCCGAGGTGTCAAAGTAGGTCAGCGTGGTGGACATCGGCTTGGTCAGCCGGATTAGTATTTGGGATTTCTTCGGAATCGTCCTCCGGTACTATGGTGCGAGGGGCGAGTCCGGCCAGGGTTGACTCCTGATGTTCGGACGTCGAAGTCGCGTCCAGGATTGAAGCTGGATACGGGATAAGAGAGGCGAGTCCGGCCGGAATTGACTCCCGATCTTCGGACACAGAGGTCACATTCAGGCTTGAAGAAGGAATAGTGCGGCGATGCCGTCGCGGGCCGGATCTTGTGACGCGGTCGATGCTCGCTTGATGAAGTGACCATGCAGCGGTGCCGGTGTGCTCGCTCCGTATAATTCTTAGGGCGACAATGTTGGTGATGATTTACCCTTCACGATGCCGAACTCTTGTTTGGCTTGCCGAGATAATGATCCGAAGAGGTTGAGTTCGGCTCGATGAAGCGACGACCCGTCTGGCGTAGGTCGGCAGCCGTGGAGCAACGTTGTCAGGCTGGTTTGACACCGGCGCAACGGTGAAGATTACCTCCGAAAAGGAGCAAAATTTGTGAGCATGTGTTCGGAAACAAAACACAATACCCTAGAAAGAGATTCCTCCAAAAAGGTTGTCCAATATCCCGTTCATGAAGAAAGATGAACTCAGGTCGGATTCGTATTCACACAGAAAATAGATCAGAAAATCCATGTTCTCATCGGAGGTTTCCCGGAGTTTGAACGGTCGGATCGAGCTGAAATTTTGAGGAGCGGTACATACAGGAATTCCGCAGCCGACCAACGGTTGGATCTTTCAAAGCACGTCCGAGCTAGAAGCTGGACACCATGCTCCAAACTCATCCGAATTCTCGTCCAGATTCGACAGGGCTCCGGTATATTGGAGATCGACGGAGATCGCTCCATCGGAATGTGACGAAATTTTACAGGGTTGTTATAGACTCAATTACGCACAATTCCACCAAAGGAATCGTCAAAGTGATGCTCGAGGAGGCGGTGGCCGTGGATACAAGTTCGCTGTCCGAAAAACAGCACGGTCGCCCGAGGGAAATGTTGACGTTGAGCCCCCGAGCTCCATGGATGATTCCTCCAGGATCATAATAGAGATCGGAGTTGATGTTGATGAAGGCCCTCATCCGAACATGATGATCGGAGGCAGAGGACAGTCCTCGGTCGAGCCAAGGTAACCAGTCGAGCCGGAGACAAAGATGCCGACATCGCAGTTGATCTGCAGGCGAGCCATTGATCCTTTGCCGATCACACAGCGGTATTCTCAATGAAAGCACCAATGTCGGTGTCAAAACCGGCAGATCTCGGGGTAGGGGGTCCCAAGCTGTGGATTTAGGATCGATGGTAACAGGGACGATGAACACGGTGTTTTACCCAGGTTCGGGCCCTCTCTATGGAGGTAAAACCCTACGTCCTGCTCTTGTTTATATCAATGGAGTATTAAGTACAGAGTTGATCTACCTCGAGATCATACATTGTGGTCTAAACCCTAGGGGTATGATGGATCAATATCATAATGATCTATCGACTAGCCTGGCCTCGGCTTATATTATATACCAGAGGCCTAGGATAACAAGAGTCCTAGTCGAATACGTCGGTGGAGAGGAGTCCTTGTCTTGATCACCAAGTCTTGTGGAATCTTCCTCGTATATGTCATCGGCTGTCCGAACTGGCCCATTAGTGAACCGCCATGGGGGTCCTCGGCCCGACCCACTGGTCGGGAGACGACGTGGTGAGTCCCCCCTAGTCCAGGACACCGTCAGCCCTCCTCCTGATCGAGCCTCACCGGCCTCGACCTCGCCGGACCAAGTAATATGTATGGACAGGCAGTCTTGGGCGCAAGCACACTACACAGTTCTACAAAATACTGCCTTGGTGGCTCCATATATCGAGGAACACAAGAATATTCTACGCTCCAAACACCCGGAGCAGTCTGATGACTAGATTACACGTGAACAAACGGGGACTTTTGGCGGTTGGTTGCAGACACGTCTCATGCATGACGACACTATTGCAAATGAGCTGTACTTGCTGGCCAAGTTACCATCTTCGACTATATTGACTTTCAAAGGGTACGAGTTAAAAGGGAATACATTTTACATGATCGCCCAAGATAAAAAGAGCACCAACCAAAATAGTGGTGTCCGCTTTGATGCAGCAAACACCAATAGGCCAAAGGACACATATTATGGTTATACAAAGGAGATATGGGAACTTGACTGTGGACGTGAATTGAAGGTCCCTTTGTTTCGGTGCAAATGGGTCAATCTGACAGGAGGCGGCGTAAAGGAAGACCTGCGGTACGGAATGACAACAGTGGATCTCAACAATCTTGGGTACGCAGACGAACCATTCTTCCTAGCCAATGATGTGGTGCAGGTTTTCTATGTGAAGGACATGTCTACCAAGCTGAGAAAAATAAAAGATAAGGAAGCGAATACATCATAAGATGCGCCAAAGTGGTACATAGTTCTTTCAGGGAAAAGAAACATCGTGGGAGTGGAGGACAAGACAGACATGTCAGAAGATTATGAAAAGTTTCATGAAATTGTTCCCTTCATAGTGAACACCGACCCAAGCATCCTGTTAAATGATGAAGATTGTCCATGGTTACGGCGCAAAGGCACACACGCGAATAAAAAAATTTATACCCCAAGATCCCACTCTGGGATGTGACCGGCTTCACCGTCATCACTTTCTTCTCTAGTGAGTTTCTTTGTAATAGTTAGGGTACTTACATATCTGGAAAGCCCCACTTCTGACAAACCGGGGGGAATCTTTGTAATAGTTAGGGTACTTATGTGTTTTGGCATTTGATATGCGAAGAAATATTATGTCCAAACAAAATATTTCATGCATTATGTAGGACTTCGTTTGCTATTTTTTTGAGCTAAATGACCCTGAAATTGAAAAGCACTACAAATGAACTTTGAAAAGGTTGAAAGTTGGCATGGTATCATCATTTCACCCACATAGCATGTGCTAAAAATTTGAGAGGGTTACGACAAAAACTGGATGCACTTCGTGTACAAAATGGACAATCTCTTTCGAAGTATCAGGGTTTCGGATGAAAACTCATCTGTTACAAGGGCATTTCATTTTTTAAACTTATTTCAACTCCAGACATTTTGTGCGTTTAATATGCACCATTCAAAGCCACGTCATCAATTTTCAACCCTTTCTGTCTTCATTTGCTATTTTTCAAGCATTTACCCTATTTATTTTAACTAAATGACCCTGAAATTGAAAAGCACTAAAAATGAACTCTGAAAAGGTTGAAAGTTGGCATGGTATCATCATTTCACCCACTTGTTATATTTTAAAAAGTTGAGAGGGTTACGGCAAAAACTGGATGCACTTCGTGTACAAAATGGACAATCTCTTTCGAAGTATCACAGTTTCAGACGAAAACTCATCTGTTACATAGGCATTTCATTTTTTAAACTTATTTCAACTCCAGACTTTTTGTGCGTTCAATATGCACCATTCAAAGCCATGTAATGAATTTTCAACCCTTTCTGACTTCATTTGCTATTTTTCATGCATTTATTGATTTTTTGAGCTATAAAACTAAAAGAGCTAAATAGAATCTGTTTTTGATTAAAACACCCATTTAAAATAACCTAAAAATTACCAAATTGACTATAATGATAAAACACACTAATATTAAATAGCAGCAAAAAGAATCACTCAAAAATCTATTTTTAAAGTAAAGTTATTCACAAGCTAGTGATTCAGACAAATTTCAAATAATTCAAATTTAAACTATTCAAATATGAAAACTACTGGCCCTAAGAGAAAGTTTATAATTTTTTGTGACCTAATGCAAAAAGATTCACTCAAAAACTCTAAATATTTGGTTGTAAGTAGAAACAAAAGAAAAGAAATAAAGCAAAAAAACTGGAAAATTAAAAAAATTAAAAAATGACCGCCTACTGGGCCGCCACGGCCTGCATATGACTAGAAACCCAGTTAGTTGGGCCAGGATGCAGGCCCGCAGGGTACGTAGGCCCCACAGGGCAGTGATAGATTCATTAGGACCACACAGACCTACTTGAGAGAGGAGCTCGAAGGAGATGCCGCGGCGGGTCTTATAAACCAGTGTTGGCGCCCCTCACTTGGCGAGGTGGGACTAAACTTTCCCTGCCCCGCGGATGTGGCAGCACGAGACCTTTAGTCCCGGTTGGTGGCTCCAACCGGGACTGAAGGCCCCCATTTAGTCCCGGTGCGAGCCACCAACCGGGACTAAATGTCTGGGCTTCCCGCCACTTGGCCTGGTGAAATTCACCTTTGGTCGTCCGGGTTGGAGCCACCAACCGGGACTAAAGGGTTTTGTATATAAGCACGGACTTACAAAATTTCCCCCCACTCTCTCCATTCTCTCGACGACGCCGAACCAGAGGACACCGCCAGGATGCGCCGACGCCGTCGCCTCCCCCGACGTCGGAGATCGTCGCCACCCCCGACGCCGGCCGCCCGCGCCTCCTCCCCGACGCCGCCCGCGCCTCCCTCCCCGGCCCGGCCGAGCCCGGCCTGTCGACGTCGCCCGCGCCCCTCCTCGATCCCAATCGAGCCTCGCCGGCCTCGAGCTCGCCGCACCCGACGCCGTCCGCCCGCGCCTCCTCCCCGACGCCGCCCACGCCCTTGATACGTCTCCAACGTATGTATAATTTTTGATTGTTCCATGCTATTATATTATATGTTTTGGATGTTTTATATGCATTAATATGCTATTTTAATTATTTTTGGGACTAACTTATTAACCTAGAGCCCAGTGCCAGTTTCTGTTTTTTCCTTGTTTTTGAGTTTTAAAGAAAAGGAATATCAAACGGAGTCCAAACGGAATAAAACTTTACGATGATTTTTCTTGGACCAGAAGACACCCACGGAGCTTGGAGGCTAAGTCAGAAGAGTCCCGAGGACTCCACAAGCATTCACGGCGCGCCCCTGGCTTGTGGGCCCCTCGGGAGTCCACCGACCTTCCTCTGAGTTCTATAAATCCCCAAATATTCCCAAACGACCAGAAGCATCCACCATAATACTTTTCCACCACCGTAACCTTCTATTCCCGTGAGATCCCATCTTGGGGCCTTTTCCAGCATCCTGCCAGAGGGGGATTCGATCACGGAGGGCATCTACATCAACTCTATTGCCCCTCCGATGAAGCATGAGGAGTTTACCACAGACCTACGGGTCCATAGCTAGTAGCTAGATGGCTTCTTCTCTCTCTTTGATTCTCAATACCATGTTCTCCTCGATGTTCTTGGAGATCTATCCAATGTAATCTTCTTTTGCGGTGTGTTTGTCGAGATCGATGAATTGTGGATTTATGATCAGCTTATCTATGAATATTATTTGAATCTTCTCTGAATTCTTATATGCATGATTTGATATCTTTGTATTTCTCTTCGAATTATCGGTTTGGTTTGGCCAACTAGATTGGTTTTTCTTGCAATGGGAGAGGTGCTTAGTTTTGGGTTCAATCTTGCGGTGTCCTCACCCAGTGACAAAGTAGGGGTAGCGAGGCACGTATTTGTATTGTTGCCATCAAGGGTAAAAAGATGGGGTTTTCATCATATTGCTTGAGTTTATCCCTCTACATCATGTCATCTCACTTAAGGCGTTACTCCGTTCTTATGAACTTAATACTCTCGATGCATGCTGGATAGCGGTCGATGTGTGGAGTAATAATAGTAGATGCAGGCAGGAGTCGGTCTACTTGACACGGACGTGATGCCTATATTCATTATCATTGCCTTGGATATCGTCATAACTTTGCGCTTTTCTATCAATTGCTCGACAGTAATTTGTTCACCCACCGTATTATTTGCCTTCAAGAGAGAAGCCTCTAGTGAAACCTATGCCCCTCGGGTCTATTTTTCTTCATATATTTTCAGATCTATATACCAAAAATACCTTGCTGCAATTTATTTACTTTTATTTTGTTTTACATTTTAGTAATCTTTTATATCTATCTTTATCAGATCTCACCTTTGCAAGTGACCATTAAGGGATTGACAACCCCTTTATCGCGTTGGATGCACATGTTTGATTGTTTGTGTAGGTGCATATATTGGGGACTTGCGTGTTTCTCCTACTGGATTAATACCTTGGTTCTTAACTAAGGGAAATAATTATCTCTACTTTGCTGCATCACCCTTTCCTCTTCAAGGGAAAAACTAACGCAAGCTCAAGAAGTAGCAGGAAGATTTTCTGGCGCCGTTCCCGGGGAGATCTACATCAAGCCTACCAAGTACCCACCATAAACTCTCATCTCTTGCATTACATTATTTGCCATTTGCCTCTCGTTTTCCTCTCCCCCACTTCTAAAACGATTTTCAGAAAAATACAAAATGATTTTCCTTTTAATTCGCCTTTCTTCCGTTCGTCTTTTTGTTTGCTTGTGTGTTAGATTGCTTGCTTTGTCGCAATGTCTCAAGAAAATACCAAGTTGTGTGACTTTTACAATACTAATAATAATGATTTTATTAGTACTCCGATTGCTCCCGCCACTAGTGCGGAATCTTATGAAATTAATGCCGCTTTGCTGAATCTTGTTATGAAAGATCAATTTTCCGGCCTTCCTAGTGAAGATGCCGCATCCCATCTAAATAATTTTGATGAGTTGTGTGATATGCAAAAGAAGAAAGATGTGGATAATGATATTGTTAAATTGAAGCTATTTCCGTTCTCACTACGAGATCGTGCTAAAACTTGGTTTTCATCTTTGCCTAAAAATAGTATTGATTCATGGAATAAGTGTAAAGATGCTTTTATTTCCAAGTATTTTCCTCCTGCTAAGATCATCTCCCTTAGGAACAATATTATGAATTTTAAGGAACTTGATCATGAACATGTTGCACAATCTTGGGAGAGGATGAAATTGATGATACGAAATTGCCCTACTCATGGTTTAAATTTATGGATGATCATACAATTTTTTACGCCGGATTGAATTTTGCTTCTAAAAATCTTTTAGATTCGGCCGCGGGAGGTACTTTTATGGAAATTACTTTAGGATAAGCTACTAAACTCCTAGATAATATTATGGCTAATTATTCTCAATGGCATACCGAAAGATCTTCTACTAGTAAAAAAGTGCATGCGATTGAAGAGATTAATGTTTTGAGTGGAAAGATGGATGAACTTATGAAATTGTTTGCTAGTAAGAGTGCTCCTATTGATCCCAATGATATGCCTTTGTCTACTTTGATTGAGAATAATAATGAATCTATGGATGTGAATTTTGTTGGTAGGAACAATTTTGGTAATAACGCGTATAGAGGTAATTTCAATCCTAGGCTGTTTCCTAGTAATTCCTCTAAAAATTATGGTAATTCCTAGAACAATTCTTATGGAAATTATAATAAGATGCCCTCTGATCTTGAGAATAATATTAAAGAATTTATTAGTTCTCAAAAGAATTTCAATGCTTTGGTTGAAGAAAAATTGGTTAAGATTGATGATTTGGCTAGGAACGTGGATAGAATTTCTCTTGAGATTGATTCTTTGAAAATTAGATCTATTCCACCCAAGCATGATATTAATGAATCTCTAAAAGCTATGAGAATTTCTATTGATGAGTGCAAAGAAAGAACCGCTAAGATGCGTGCTAAGCGAGATTGGTTTGTAAAAGCATGTTCTTCTAGTTTTTGTGAAAATAATGATGAAGATCTTAAAGTGATTGATGTGACTCCTATTGAATCTTTGTTTGCTAATATAAATCTTGATAAAGATGGGACTGGAGATGAGTCAACTTTAGTTAAAAGGAGTCCCAATGACTCAGAGTTTATAGATCTTGGTGCAAAAATTGATAAAAGTGGGAGTGGAGAGGTCAAAACTTTAAGTAGCAATGAACCCACTCTTTTGGATTTCAAGGATTTTAATTATCATAATTGTTATTTGATAGATTGTATTTCCTTGTTGTAATCCATGTTAAATTCTCCTCATGCTTATAATCAGAATAAAGCTTTTACTAAACATATCGTTGATGCTATGATGAAATCTTTTGAAGAAAAGCTCGAATTGGAAGTTTCTATTCCTACAAAACTTTATGATGAGTGGGAACCTACTATTAAGATTAAGATTAAAGATTATGAGTGCCATGCTTTGTGTGATTTGGGTGCTAGAATTTCCATGATTCCAAAAACTTTATGTGATGTGTTAGGTTTCCGTGAATTTGATGATTGTTCTTTAAATTTGCATCTAGCGGATTCCACTATAAAGAAACCTATGGGAAGAATTAATGATGTTCTTATTGTTTCAAATAGGAATTATGTGCCCATAGATTTCATTGTTCTTGATATAGATTGCAATCCTACATGTCCGATTATTCTTGGTAGACCTTTCCTTAGAACGACTAGCGCAATTATTGATATGAAAGAAGGAAACTTTAGATTTCAATTTCCGTTAAGGAAGGGCATGGAACACATTTCCAAGAAAGAAAAGTAAGTTGCCTTATGAATCTATTATGAGGGCTACTTTTGTTTCTTTGGTTCTGTTTTTCAATAAATTTATCATCTAGCTTCTGGTTAGATGTGTTTTGGTGTTTTAATTAGTGTTTGAGCCAAGTAAGATCTTTGGGATGGCTTACGGTGATAGTTGATTTGATCTTGCTGAAAAACAGAAACTTTTGCGTCCAGTTGCAAAATTTTAGTAATTCACGGAAGCGACGAAAAACCCTGAATATTTTACACAAGATTTATATATGAATTTCCTCTGTTGTCCTAATGTTTTAGAATTTTTGGAACTACAGAAGTATTAGAACAATTCAGATCTTCGCAGTCTGTTCTGTTTTTGACAGATTCTGTTTTCTATGTGTTGTTTGCTCATTTTAATGAATCTATGGGTAGTATGGGGGGGTATGAACCATGGAGAAGTTGGAATACAGTATATATTACACCAATATAAATAAAGAATGAGTTCACAACAGTACCAAAAAGTGGTGATTTATTTTCTTATACTAATGGATCTCATGAGTTTTCTTGTTAAGTTTTGTGTTGTGAAGTTTTCAAGTTTTGGGTAAAGATTTGATGGACTACGGAATAAGGAGTGGCAAGAGCCTAAGCTTGGGGATGCCCAAGGCACCCCAAGGTAATATTCAAGGACAACCAAGCATCTAAGCTTGGGGATGCCCCGGATGGCATCCCCTCTTTCATCTTCGTCTATCGGTAAATTTACTTGAGGTTATATTTTTTATTCACCACATGATATGTGTTTTTCTTGGAGCGTCGTGTATGATATGAGTCTTTGCTTTTTAGTTTGCCACAATCATCCTTTCTGTACATACCTTTTGATAGGGACACGCATGAATTGTGAATTTATTAGAATACTCTATGTGCTTCACTTATATCTTTTGAGCTAGGCAATTTTGCTCTAGTGCTTCACTTATATCTTTTTAGAGCACGGCGGTGGCTTTATTTTATAGAAATTGTTAAACTCTCATGCTTCACTTATATTATTTTGAGAGTCTTTCTAAACAGCATGGTAATTTGCTTTGGTTATGAATTTAGTCCCAATATGATATGCATCCAAGAAGGATATAATAAAAACTTTCATATAAAGAGCATTGAATACTATGTGAAGTTTGATTCCTTATGATTGTTTTGAGATATAAAGATGGTAATATTAGAGTCATGCCAGTGAGTAATTGTGGATTGGTAGAAATACTTGTGTTAAAGTTTGTGATTCCAGTAGCATGCACGTATGGTGAACCGTTATGTGATGAAGTCGGAGCATGATTTATTTATTGATTGTCTTCCTTATGAGTGGCGGTCGGGGACGAGCGATGGTCTTTTCCTACCAATCTATCCCCCTAGGAGCATGCACGTAGTACTTTGTTTCAATGACTAATAGTTTTTTGCAATAAGTATGTGAGTTCTTTATGACTAATGTTGAGTCCATGGATTATACGCACTCTCACCTTTCCACCGTTGCTAGCCTCTCTAGTACCGCGCAACTTTCGCCAGTGCACTACACCCACCATATACCATTCCTCAAAACAGCCACCATACGTACCTATTATGGCATTTCCATAGCCATTCCGAGATATATTGCCATGCAACCTCCACCGTTCCGTCATATTTTTGTTCTAAGTTTTGAGTTGTAATTCTTGAGTTGTAAGTAAATAAAAGTGTGATGATCATCATTATTAGAGCATTGTCCCATGTGAGGAAAGGATGATGGAAGCTATGATTCCCTCACAAGTTGGGATGAGTCTCCGGACTTTACAAAAAAATAAAATAGGCTAAAGAAGCCCAAACAAAAAAATGAGAGAAAAGAGAGAAGGGACAATGTTACTATCCTTTTTCCACACTTGTGCTTCAAAGTAGCAGCATGATCTTCATGATAGAGAGTCTCCTATTTTGTCACTTTCATATACTAGTGGGAATTTTTCATTATAGAACTTGGCTTGTATATTCCAATGATGGGCTTCCTCAAATTGCCCTAGGTCTTCGTGAGCAAGCAAGTTGGATGCACACCTAATTAGTTTCTTTTTGAGCTTTCAATACACTAATAGCTCTAGTGCATCCGTTGCATGGCAATCCCTACTCACTTGCATCGATATCAATTGATGGGCATCTCCATAGCCCATTAAATTGCCTAGTTTATGTGAGACTTTCTCCTTCTTTTTGTCTTCTCCACAACCAACATATTCTATTCCACCTATAGTGCTATATCCATGGCTCACGCTCATGTATTGCGTGAAAGTTGAAAAAGTTTGAGAACACCAAAAGTATGAAACAATTGCTTGGCTTGTCATCGGGGTTGTGCATGATTTAATACTTTGTGTGATGAAGATGGAGCATAGCCAGACTATATGATTTTGTAGGGATAACTTTCTTTGGCCATGTTATTTTGAGAAGACACGATTGCTTTATTAATACGCTTGAAGTATTATTGTTTTTATGTCAACATTAAACTTTGGTTTTGAATCTTATGGATCTGAACATTCATGCCACAATAAAGAAAATTACATGGATAAATATGTTAGGTAGCATTCCACATCAAAAATTCTGTTTTTATCATTTACCTACTCGAGGACGAGTAGGAATTAAGCTTGGGGATGCTTGATACGTCTCCAACGTATCCATAATTTTTTTATTATTCCATGCTATTATATTATCTGTTTTGGATGTTTTATATGCATTAATATGCTATTTAATATTATTTTTGGGACTAACTTATTAACCTAGAGTCCAGTGCAAGTTTCTGTTTTTTCCTTGTTTTTGAGTTTTACAGAAAAGGAATATCAAACGGAGTCCAAACCGAATAAAACTTTACGATGATTTTTCTTGGACCAGAAGACAAACCACAGAGCTTGGAGGCCAAGTCAGAAGAGTCCCGAGGACTCCACAAGCCTTCAGGGCGCGCCCTAGGGGGGGCACCCCCTGGCTTGTGGGCCCCTCGGGAGTCCACCTCCCTCCCTCTGAGTTCTATAAATCACCAAATATTCCCAAACGACCAGAAGCGTCCACCAAAATACTTTTTTGCCGCAGTAACCTTCTGTTCCTATGAGATCCCATCTTGGGGCCTTTTCCGGCATCCTGCCGGAGGAGGATTCGATCACGGAGGGCATCTACACCAACTCTATTGCACCTCCGATGAAGCGTGAGTAGTTTACCACAGACCTATGGGTCTATAGCTAGTAGCTAGATGGCTTCTTCTCTCTCTTTGATTCTCAATACCATGTTCTCCTCGATGTTCTTGGAGATCTATCCGATGTAATCTTCTTTTCTGGTGTGTTTGTCAAGATCGATGAATTGTGGATTTATGATCAGCATATCTATGAATATTATTTGAATCTTCTCTGAATTCTTATATGCATGATTTGATATCTTTGTATTTCTCTTCGAATTATCGGTTTGGTTTGGCCAACTAGATTGGTTTTTCTTGCAATGGGAGAGGTGCTTAGTTTTGGGTTCAATCTTGCGGTGTCCTCACCCAGTGAAAAAGTAGGGGTAGCGAGGCACGTATTTGTATTGTTGCCATCAAGGGTAAAAAGATGGGGTTTTCATCATATTGCTTGAGTTTATCCCTCTACATCATGTCATCTTACTTAAGGCGTTACTCCATTCTTATGAACTTAATACTCTAGATGCATGCTGGATAGCAGTCGATGTGTCGAGTAATTGTTGGAAATATGCCCTAGAGGCAATAATAAATTAGTTATTATCATATTTCCCTATTCATGATAATCGTTTATTATCCATGCTAGAATTGTATTGACCGAAAACTAAATACATGTGTGGATACATAGACAACAACATGTCCCTAGTGAGCCTCTACCTGACTAGCTCGTTGATCAAAGATGGCTATGGTTTCCTAGTCATAGACATGAGTTGTCATTTGATAACGGGATCACATCATTAGGAGAATGATGTGATGGACAAGACCCAAACTATGAATGTAACATATGATCGTGTTAAGTTTATTGTTATTGTTTTCTGCATGTCAAGTATATGTTCCTATGACCATGAGATCATGCAACTCAATGACACCGGAGGAGTACCTTGTGTGTACCAAACGTCATAACGTAAGTGGGTGACTATAAAGGTGCTCTACAGGTATCTTTGAGGGTGTCTGTTGAGTTGGCATGGACCACGACTGGGATTTGTCACTCCGTATGACGGAGAGGTATCTCAGGGCCCACTCGTTAATACAACATCACAAGAAGCTTGCAAGCAATGTGAATAATGAGTTAGCCACGGGATCTTGTATTACAGAACGAGTAAAGAGACTTGCCAGTAACGAGATTGAACTAGGTATGGAGATACCGACAATCGAATCTCGGGCAAGTAACATACCGATAGACAAAGGGAACTGCATACGGGATTAGCTGAATCCTTGACATCGAGGTTCGACCGATAAGATCTTCGTAGAATATGTAGGAACCAATATGGGCATCCAGGTCCTGCTATTGGTTATTGACCGTAGAGATGTCTCGGTCATGTCTGCATAGTTCTCGAACCCGTAGGGTCTACACACTTAACGTTTGGTGACGATATAAGTATAGTTCAGTCATTATGGTGGTTACCGAAGGTTGTTCGGAGTCCCGGATGAGATCCGGACATGACGAGGAACTCTGGAATGGTTCGGAGGTGAAGATTTATATATTGGATGAAGGGTATTGGAGTCCGGAATTCTTCCGGGGGTACCGGGTGATGACCAGCATCATCGAAAGGGGTTTCGGGGGGCCCCGGCAAGTGTTGGGGGCCCCATGGGCCAAGGTGAGGGGGTAAATCAGCCCACTAAGGGGATGTGCACCCCCCTCACCCTTTCCCACGTAACCAGAAGGGGTGGGGGCGCTCCCCTAGGGCAGCGACCCCCTTTGCCTTGGGGGCCAAGGCTCCCGGGGGGGAGGCGCACCAAAACCCATCTAGGGTTTTGTAACACCCCCGGTGGTTAACTACAGTAATCCCATTTTGATTATGCCACGTCAGCATGATTAACAGTGCATGATCATCATTTGCATCATAATGCATTTCAGCTTCTAACTCAAAATCCAAATTTAAATGAAAGTGGAAAATAAAAGTTGTTCAAACTGGAAAACCAAAATGTGCCTCATGTTGCAAATATTCCCATAGCATTTGTAAAAATGATTGCAACATTAGTTGATATTGTAAAAGGACTCGAACAACTAGAAACAGCAGCAACATAGCACTATTCAATCCTTTTTCAATTTAAATAAAATCCAAACAAAAAGATATGGACCCCAAACCAATTTCTAGCAGTGACAAATAATACACTGTAAATAATGGAGCAAGTCTCATATTTTACAAAAGTCTTTTGGACTAAAAATAAAAGACAAAACAGAAAAAGGAATAAAGAAAAACAGAAAAAGAACAAAAGAAAATAAAGCCCCCCCCCCTCGCTGGGCCTCGGCCCAGCTGGCCACTGGGCTAGCCAGGCCGGCCCAGCCGGCGCCCACTCCCCTCCCCCATATCTCCCACCCCCACCCGAAACCCTAGCCGCTACCCCCACCCCCTCGCTCATCGTCCCCCCCCCCCCCCCCCGACCAGAAAATTCTGGATCGGGATCGACCCCCTCGCCCGTCGCCGCCGGCCGCCCCGACCGCCTGCCCCCCGCGCTGATCTTCCCTCGTCCTGTTGCCTCCTCCTACCGCCTCCTCCACACTCGACCCCCCTCCCTGGATCGGACCGGGCAGAGGCGCCCCGATCGCCGTTCGCGCCGTCTAGCGCCCCTCCCCGCCGCTGCTCGCGCTCGCCTTCTCCTCCTGCCGGTCCTCCGCCGCCGCCTCGCGGTCGGACGCCTTCGCCGAGGACCTCGTCCTCCCCGTCCTCTCTCCCCGAATCGCCTTCAGCGGTCGCTCTCACCCCGTGCGCGCTCTTGCCCCGAGCGCCTCGTCCCCTGAGCCTCCGCTGCTCCGTGCCCTACAACGTCCGTGTGGCCTCGCCATCGTGCCTCCCTCCCATTTTCTTGGCGCGCACCCCCCTCCCGCGCCCCGGCCGCGCCACGCATCGCCGTCGCCCGCGCTCCTGCGCCCGCCGTCCCTCTGCTCGCCTCCCCCTTGCGCCTTTGGTCACCGGTCCGTCGCCGCGCCCACCACGCGCCCGGGCAGCCGTCGCGCGAACCACGCCCATGCCGGCCTTCCTCCGCTCGTCCGTCTCCTTCTGCCCCAATCACGCCCTCTCTTTTGCATAGCCTTCACGCGCGCGGCATCTCTGGCTGTCCCCCTTCCCACCTAACCCCTCCTGCCTCTCCTCCGTCCGACGGGCCACCGCGCCCGGCCGCCCCTGCCCCGCCCGTCTCCGCCTCACCCGCTGGCCGCACCCGTGCGCCCGTATGCGCACCGGACATGTCCGGTGCCCAAACGGGCACAACCCGGACATGTCCGGCCGTGCCACTGACCGGTGGGCCCTGCCCCCCCCTGAGGCAATGACAGATGGGGCCCAGCCCCTAAAAACGAATTAAAAGAAAATGTAATAAAAAAATAATAATTAAAATAAATAAAAATAATTAATTAATTAAATAATTAATTATTTAATTAATTAAGTTAATTAATCCTGATTAGGTTAATTTAATTAAGTAGTTAGTGTTAATTAAACAGTAATTTAATTAGTTAATCACTAATTAACCTAACAGCCTATGACAGGTGGGACCCACTGGTCCTGACGTCATGCTGACGTCAGCAAGACACTGTTTCGGATAATGTTAATTTAAATAATTAATTAAATTCCAGAAATTAATAAAAACTTTAGAAAATCATATAAAATAATCTGTAGCTCAGATGAAAATACTTTGTACATGAAAGTTGCTCAGAACGACGAGACGAATCTGAATACGCGGTCCGTTCGCCCGTCACGCGTCCCTAACTATCCGAACTTGCAACCGTTCCCCTCTTATCCTCTGTCCGATAATTCCAAAGACCTGGGAAATATCGTCAGATATTCTCCCGCTCCGTCTGTTACGTGTGATGCTGCGTTAGACTACCCCTAGCACCGTGTATCGTATTTGTCATGCTCATGTTTGCTATATATTTATACTGTTTCCTCCCCCTCTTCTCTCTCGATAGCCCCCGACCCCGACGTCGTCCCCGAGACCGACGCAGCTCCGGATCCCGAAGACACCATAGACGACCTTGCCCTTGCCGCCGAGCAACCAGGCAAGCCCCTCCTTTGATCATCCCGATATCGCCCATTCTATATTCTCATGCTTGCATTAGAATTGCTGCTGCTGCTGCTGCTTTACCTATTCTGATGCATAGCCTGTTCATTGTAACCTGCTGTTGATAATTACCTGCATATCCTAAACTATTTAGTCTAGGCTGGGTAGAGACCTATCAGTGACCCCACTTATCCCGACTGCCGCGCTGGATCGTCAGAAGACCCGATCAACGGGATTGAAGACCAGGCCCCGACACCGCACATCACCCCCCCCTTTTAGTTGTAACGACACTGCAGCGTTACTATCGAGTGTCGAGGGTGAAACCTCATGTAGCACTTCTGATGTTAACTCTGTAGAGTAGTTATTCGGTCGTGGTCATCGAGGGTGATTCCTTCTTCACCGCTTCCGATAACGACGCTGTCGTACAACACCTCAAGTGTGGACCCAGTGAGGGTGATTCCTCCTAGTTCACCTTGACGGATACATCGAGTGGGAATTCAATGAGGGTGATACCTCGGATTCCCTGATGTTATGGACACACGGATACTTGGACTTTACAATGTTACTTGGAAAGGCGGGTCGACCCTGAGGGGTACCCGCGTGTGATGTGGAGGCGGGTTGCCAGTGTGGTGCCCGAGTGGTGAATACGAGGCGCGGCCGGGCATTCTTAACCCTTGCCGCAAGTCCTCGAGACGGGGCGACGGGGTCACATCTTTCGTAAGTCTCTGCTCGTTACCGCAAGCCCCTAGTCCTAGCGATTTGGATATTTGATCCGAGCAGGCCTCTGGTCTGATAGCACTAACCATCACGTGGGCATAGTATGGGCGTTCTGCATCGTATGCATCAGCCGAAAACTCTGTCAGACGTCCAGTTCAGCACTGCGGCCGGGCTGGGCCGGCACCATCCTGAGGGGTGGAGCCTGGTTCGCCCGGCACGCAACGACCCGGAGGGCGAGGGGCGATGGCCAAGACCCCCTTGCGCTTAGGATGTAGACCGGCGGGGACCTCTCTGCGGAGTTGTAGGTAGGGTTGCGATGTGTCGTTTGGCCGAGGCCGGGCATGACCCTGGAAAGTGTGTCCGGCCGGAGTTAATCGAGCGTGTTGGGTAAGTTGGTGCACCCCTGCAGGGAAGAACACTTCTATCGATAGCCGGTCCTACGGTAAAGGACACTCGGAGTTGTATCCTGATTGATACAATTTAGAACTAGATACCTGTGATGAGACCTGTATATATGGCTCTGGGATTGCTTCTCGCAGGGAGTCGAGAAGGGATCTCAGGACGAGGTTGATGAATGTATGGCTCTGGGATTGCTTTCTCGCAGGGAGTCGAGAAAGGATCTCTGGGTGAGGTTGATATTATTACTGCTACATTATATGGTATTGTTCTACTCTCTTCTACTGCTGCAAGACCGCTGAAGATGCTAGTCTTCGATAGGACTAGGCCTTCTCTCTATTCTGGCATTTCTGCAGCCCAGTCCACATATACAGCCTCCCCTTGATAATGTTGCATATGTAGTGTAGATCCTTGCTTGCTGAGTACTTCTGAGTACTCACGGTTGCTTTGTTTTCCTTTTTCTCCCCATATCAGTTTGACGTGACCAGAGGACGGAGCCCCCTGAGACAGATGCCCCGACGATCGTTACTACTACTACCCAGAGGATGGATACTACTACGAGTTGACTGACGACCAGGAGTAGGATCGGAGGGTCCCAGGCAGGAGGCCTTCGCCTTTCGATCTAGTGTTTTATTTTGCCCCGCCTTTCTAAAGGCCTTTCTGTTTCTATTTCATATCTGTACTCAGATATCTGATGCTTCCGCTGACGCTTGTTCGCAAGCTTATGTATTCGAGCCCTCGAGGCCCCTGGCTTGTAATATAAAGCTTGTATGACTTTATTTATGTTTTAGAGTTGTGTTGTGATATCTTCCCGTGAGTCCTTAGGCTTGATCGTGTGCATTTGCGTGTATGATTAGTGCACGATTAGGCCGGGGGCGTCACAAGTTGGTATCAGAGCCGACTGCCTGTAGGAACCCCCTTTCCAACTCCTTGGCCGAAGTTGAGTCTAGAAACCGGAAAACTATTTTCTAACTTGGCTGTGTGGCTTACGGGCCCACGTCGCCAATTGGGAGGTATTAGTATCTTTTATTCCTCATCTTTACTCTGGGACTCTGACCTCTCTTCCTTTCGGGTTAACTAAAGTTTACTAACGCCGACACTTAGGATCTCGTAATTCTCGTCCACCCGGAGAGCTGGATATATGTGCGATTTCCCTGACATTGATCTGATTAGTCTGATAATCATTTTCCTTTCCATTGTTTTGTTTAACCTTTCTCTCCGAGATCGGTTATACTTCTCCTTGTCTTTTGACAATCATGAGTTTCCTCTGTTTCAGATGGATCGTTTGTTTCCACCACACCCTGCGACGCAGCTACCAGCTGTTCGAGCAGGGATACATCCAGAGTACATTCTTTATCCACTGGGGCAGATGTCAATCCGTTACAATGCCCCAGTACTATCTCCTCCAGATACCCGCAAAGACTTTGTGATCTATTGTGATGCATCCCGTGAAGGATTAGGCTGTGTCCTAATGCAAGAGCGTAAAGTGATTGCTTATGGCTCTCGTCAGTTGCGCCCACATGAAGAGAATTATCCGGTACATGATCTAGAACTAGCTGCTGTGATCTATGCATTGCAGTTATGGCGACATTACCTTCTCGGTAATCGTTGCGAGATATACACGGATCATAAAAGTCTGAAGTACTTGTTCACTCAGCCATCTCTGAATCTCCGTCAGCAAAGATGGATGGAGACCATTGCAGACTATGATTTGGGTATTTCTTATACCCCTGGCAAAGCTAATGTAATGGCTGATGCATTGAGCCGCAAATCCTATTGCTGCGAACTTGAGGTTCAGCTGCAGCAACCCCTTCTGTATGAAGAGCTTCGAAAGCTAAATATCGAGATAGTTCCTCAAGGATACTTAAAAACCTTGGTTGTTGAACCAGACCTTGAGAAAGCTGTTAAGAATGCGCAAGCTAAAGATGCTGAAATTGATTTGATGAAGAAAGACCTTCACCTTGTAAAGTACAGGGATTTCTCGCTGTCTGAAGATGGAACCTTGTATTTCAGAGACCGCATTGTCGTACCTCGCTTCGAGCTTATGACTGACAAAGTCATGAAGGAGGCACATGATACCCCGCTGTCTATTCATCCGGGTAGCACCAAGATGTATCGTGATCTCCGTCAAAGGTACTGGTGGTCTAGAATGAAGCAGGACATTGCTCGATATGTTGCTGAATGTGATGTTTGTCGTCGCGTTAAAGCAGAACATCAGAAGCCTGCTGGAATTCTGCAACCACTTCCTATTCCTTTATGGAAATGGGATAAGGTTCAGATGGATTTCGTTACAGGACTTCCCAGGTCACAGAAGGGTCACGATGCTATTCTTGTCGTCGTCGACCAACTCTCCAAAGTTGCACACTTTCTGCCTGTCAAGGAGACGATCACTGCTAGTCAGTTAGCAGAGTTATATATCTCCAGAATTGTTTCACTCCACGGTATTCCGAAAGAGATCAGTTCAGACCGTGGCAGCATATTCACTGGTCATTTCTGGGAAAGTTTCCAAAAGGCTATGGGAACTCATATTACCTGGAGTTCAGCTTATCATCCTCAATCCCAAGGCCAAGTTGAACGAGTTAATCAAGTGCTTGAAGACATGCTACGAGCTTGTGTTGTTTCTTTCGGCAAGAAGTGGGAAGAATCTCTTCCATATGCCGAGTTCTCCTACAACAACAGCTATCAAGCCAGCTTGAAAATGGCCCCCTTCGAAGTACTCTATGGACGTAAGTGTCGAACCCCTCTGAATTGGTCAGAAACTGGGGAACGACCGCTCGTGGGTCCAGATATTATTCAACACGCCGAAGAACAAGTCCGAATTGTCCGGGAAAATCTCAAGGCGGCTCAGGACCGCCAGAAGAGCAACTATGATCGCAAACGATGGGGTTTGACTTATCAACCTGGTGATCAAGCTTATCTTCGTGTCACTCCTATGAAAGGCACTCACCGTTTTGGAATCAAGGGCAAGTTAGCTCCCCGCTACATTGGTCCTTTCCGCATTGTTGCAAGACGTGGTCAAGTGGCATATAAATTGGAATTGCCGCCGCAATTCTCTCATATCCACGACGTCTTCCATGTGTCGCAACTTCGTAAATGCTTCAAGGAATCTCCGCACCGATCTGTGGATCACGAGATGCTTGAATTGCAAGATGATCTATCTTATAAGGAGCATCCGATCCGCATTCTCGATGAAGCTGAACGTCGAACCCGTCAGAAGGTTACCAAGTTCCTCAAAGTGCAGTGGTCAAATCATACTGAAAACGAAGTCACTTGGGAACGCGAGGATAATCTTCGTGCGGAATACCCCGAACTTTTTCCTTCTACTTCTTAATTCTCGGGACGAGAATTCTTGTTAGTAGAGGAGATTTGTAACACCCCCAGTGGTTAACTACAGTAATCACCCTTTTGATTATGCCATGTCATCATGTTTAACAGTGCATGATCATCATTTGCATCATAATGCATTTCAACTTCTAACTCAAATTCAAATTAAATTAAAGTGGAAAATAAAAGTTGTTCAAACTGGAAAACTAAAATGTGCATCTTGTTGCAAATATTCCCCTAGCATTTATAAAAATGATTGCAACATTAGTTGGAATTGTAAAAGGACTCGAACAACTAGAAACAGCAGCAACATAGCACTATTCAATCCTTTTTCAATTTAAATAAAATCCAAACAAAAAGATATGGATCCCAAACCAATTTCTAGCAGTGACAGATAATGCACTGTAAATAATGGAGCAAGTCTCGAATTTTACAAAAGTCTTTTGGAATAAAAATAAAAGAGAAAACAGAAAAGGAAAATAAATAATATAAAAAAAAAGTAAAAAGGAAAAGCCCCCCCCCGGACCAACTGGGCCGTGGCCCAGCTGGCCACCAGGCCACCACCCAGGCCGGCCCACCCCGGGCCTATAACCCCCTCCCCTCACCCCGAAACCCTAATCCCCCCCTCGCTCCTCTTCCCCCCGCGATCCAGAAATTCTGGATCGGGATCGAACCCCGTCGCCCGCGCCGCCTCGGCGCCCGTCGCCGGCCGGCCGTCCCCGACCGCCTCCCCGCGCCGATCTGCCTCGCCTGTCGCCTCTCCTACCGCCTCCTCCACTCGACCCCCCTCCCCTGGATCGGACCGGGGCAGAGGCGCCCCGATCCCGTCGCCCGTCGCCGCGCTCCCCGCCGCTGCTCGCGCTCGCTTCCGCCTCGCCGCCCGCGCTCGGACGCCGTCGCCGGGACCTCGCCTCCCCGTCTCCTCCCCGAATCGCCTCAGCGAGCGCTCGCACCCGTCGCCGCTGCCCGACGCCGTCGTCCCCGAGCCCCGCTGCCCGTGCCCTACAACGCCGGTGAGGCCTCGGCCTCGGCCTCCCTCCCTTGTGCGCGCACCCCACCCCGCGCCCCGGCCGCGCCCGCATCGCCGTCGCCGCGCTCCTGCCGCCGCCTCTGCTCGCCTCCCCTTGCGCCTTGGTCACCGGCCGTCGCCCGCGCCCACCACGCGCCCGGACTCACGCGCGACCACGCCCAGGCCGGCCCCGCTCGTCGCCTCTGCCCACGCCCGCTGCTGCAGCCGCGCGCGCAGCTTTGCTGCCCCGGCTCCACCGCGCCGCCGCTCGCCGTCCGACGGGCCACCGCGCCCGGCCGCCCCTGCCCCGCCCGTCTCCGCCTCACCCGCTGGCCGCACCCGTGCGCCCGTATGCGCACCGGACATGTCCGGTGCCCAAACGGGCACAACCCGGACATGTCCGGCCGTGCCACTGACCGGTGGGCCCTGCCCCCCCCCCTGAGGCAATGACAGATGGGGCCCAGCCCCTAAAAACGAATTAAAAGAAAATGTAATTAAAAAAATAATTAAAATAAATAAAATTAATTAATTAATTAATTAATTAATTAGTTAATTAATTAAGTTAATTAATCCTGATTAGGTTAATTTAATTAAGTAGTTAGTGTTAATTAAACAGTAATTTAATTAGTTAATCACTAATTAACCTAACAGCCTATGACAGGTGGGACCCACTGGTCCTGACGTCATGCTGACGTCAGCAAGACACTGTTTCGGATAATGTTAATTTAAATAATTAATTAAATTCCAGAAATTAATAAAAACTTTAGAAAATCATATAAAATAATCCGTAGCTCAGATGAAAATACTTTGTACATGAAAGTTGCTCAGAACGACGAGACGAATCTGAATACGCGGTCCGTTCGCCCGTCACGCGTCCCTAACTATCCGAACTTGCAACCGTTCCCCTCTTATCCTCTGTCCGATAATTCCAAAGACCCGGGAAATATCGTCAGATATTCTCCCGCTCCGTCTGTCACGTGTGATGCTGCGTTAGACTACCCCTAGCACCGTGTATCGTATTTGTCATGCTCATGTTTGCTATATATTTATACTGTTTCCTCCCCCTCTTCTCTCTCGATAGCCCCCGACCCCGACGTCGTCCCCGAGACCGACGCAGCTCCGGAGCCCGAAGACACCATAGACGACCTTGCCCTTGCCGCCGAGCAACCAGGCAAGCCCCTCCCTTGAGCATACCGATATCGCCCATTCTAAATTTCTCATGCTTGCATTAGAATTACTGCTGCTGCTGCTTTACCTATTCTGATGCATAGCCTGTTCATTGTAACCTGCTGTTGATAATTACCTGCATATCCTAAACTGTTTAGTCTAGGCTGGGTAGAGACCTATCAGTGACCCCACTTATCCCGACTGCCGCGCTGGATCGTCAGAAGACCCGATCAACGGGATTGAAGACCAGGCCCCGACACCGCACATCACCCCCCTTAGTTGTAACGACACTGCAGCGTTACTATCGAGTGCCGAGGGTGAAACCTCATGTAGCACTTCTGATGTTAACTCTGTAGAGTAGTTATTCGGTCGTGGTCATCGAGGGTGATTCCTCCTTCACCGCTTCCGATAACGACGCTGTCGTACAACACCTCAAGTGTGGACCCAGTGAGGGTGATTCCTCCTAGTTCACCTTGACGGATACATCAAGTGGGAATTCAATGAGGGTGATACCTCGGATTCCCTGATGTTATGGACACACGGATACTTGGACTTTACAATGTTACTTGGAAAGGCGGGTCGACCCTGAGGGGTACCCGCGTGTGATGTGGAGGCGGGTTGCCAGTGAGGTGCCCGAGTGGTGAATACGAGGCGCGGCCGGGCATTCTTAACCCTTGCCGCAAGTCCTCGAGACGGGGCGACGGGGTCACATCTTTCGTGAGTCTCTGCTCGTTACCGCAAGCCCCTAGTCCTAGCGATTTGGATATTTGATCCGAGCAGGCCTCTGGTCTGATAGCACTAACCATCACGTGGGCATAGTATGGGCGTTCTGCATCGTATGCATCAGCCGAAAGCTCTGTCAGACGTCCAGTTCAGCACTGCGGCACGGTCGGATCGTGTCGGCCACCCGAGGCGATGCTGGTATCCACCCTGTGCGCAACGACCCGGAGGGTGAGGGGCGATGGCCAAGACCCCCTTGCGCTTAGGACGTAGACCGGCGGGGACCTCTCTGCTGAGCTGTAGGTAGGGTTGCGATGTGTCGTTTGGCCGAGGCCGGGCATGACCCAGGAAAGTGTGTCCGGCCGAAGTTAATCGAGCGTGTTGGGTAAGTTGGTGCACCCCTGCAGGGAAGAACACTTCTATCGATAGCCGGTCCTACGGTAAAGGACACTCGGAGTTGTATCCTGATTGATACAATTTAGAACTGGATACCTGTGATGAGACCTGTATATATGGCTCGGGGATTGCTTTCTCGCAGGGAGTCGAGAAAGGATCTCTGGGTGAGGTTGATATTATTACTGCTACATTATATTGTATTGTTCTACTCTCTTCTACTGCTGCAAGACTGCTGAAGATGCTAGTCTTCGATAGGACTAGGCCTTCTCTCTATTCTGGCATTTCTGCAGCCCAGTCCACATATACAGCCTCCCCTTGAAAATGTTGCATATGTAGTGTAGATCCTTGCTTGCTGAGTACTTCAGAGTACTCACGGTTGCTTTGTTTTCCTTTTTCTCCCCATATCAGTTTGACGTGACCAGAGGACGGAGCCCCCTGAGACAGATGCCCCGACGATCGTTACTACTACTACCCAGAGGATGGATACTACTACGAGTTGACTGACGACCAGGAGTAGGATCGGAGGGTCCCAGGCAGGAGGCCTTCGCCTTTCGATCGTAGTGTTTTATTTTGCCCCGCCTTCCTAAAGGCCTTTCTATTTCTATTTCATATCTGTACTCAGATATCTGATGCTTCCGCTGACGCTTGTTCGCAAGCTTACGTATTCGAGCCCTCGAGGCCCCTGGCTTGTAATATAAAGCTTGTATGACTTTATTTATGTTTTAGAGTTGTGTTGTGATATCTTCCCGTGAGTCCTTAGGCTTGATCGTGTGCATTTGCGTGTATGATTAGTGCACGATCGGGCCGGGGGCGTCACAAGTTGGTATCAGAGCTTAGAGAATACTGAGGAACCAACAAGTTGATCATACAAATCATTGATCCGAGGAAGCGGATACTTGTTCTGAATTGTTGCTTGGTTGATTGGTCGATAATCCTGAACCAATCGGTTAGTTCCATCCTTCTTCTTAATGAAGAGTGAAGGTGCTCCCCAAGCAGAGGAACTGGGGCGGATGAAACCTTTCTTAAGTGACGTGTCGATTTCTTCCTTAATTTCTAGCAGTGACAAATAATACACTGTAAATAATGGAGCAAGTCTCATATTTTACAAAAGTCTTTTGGACTAAAAATAAAAGACAAAACAGAAAAAGGAATAAAGAAAAACAGAAAAAGAACAAAAGGGAGACCATTGCGGACTATGATTTGGGTATTTCTTATACCCCTGGCAAGGCTAATGTAATGGCTGATGCGTTGAGCCGCAAATCCTATTGCTGCGAACTTGAGGTTCAGCTACAGCAACCCCTTCTGTATGAAGAGCTTCGAAAGCTAAATCTCGAGATAGTTCCCCAAGGATACTTAAAAACCTTGGTTGTTGAACCAGACCTTGAGAAAGCTGTTAAGAATGCGCAAGCTAAAGATGCCGAAGTTGATCTGATGAAGAAAGACCTTCACCTTGTAAAGTACAGGGATTTCTCGCTGTCTGAAGATGGAACCTTGTATTTCAGAAACCGCATTGTGGTACCTCGTTTCGAACTCATGACTGACAAAGTAATGAAGGAGGCACATGACACACCATTGTCTATTCATCCGGGTAGCACCAAGATGTATCGTGATCTCCGTCAAAGGTACTGGTGGTCTAGAATGAAGCAGGACATTGCTCGTTATGTTGCTGAATGTGATGTGTGTCGTCGCGTTAAAGCAGAACATCAGAAGCCTGCTGGAATTCTGCAACCGTTACCTATTCCTTTATGGAAATGGGACAAGGTTCAGATGGATTTCGTTACAGGACTTCCCAGGTCACAGAAGGGCCACGATGCTATTCTTGTCGTCGTCGACCAACTCTCCAAAGTTGCACACTTTCTGCCTGTCGAGGAGACGATCACTGCTAGTCAGTTAGCAGAGTTATATATCTCCAGAATTGTTTCACTCCACGGTATTCCGAAAGAGATCAGTTCAGACCGTGGCAGCATATTCACTGGTCATTTCTGGGAAAGTTTCCAAAAGGCTATGGGAACTCATATTACCTGGAGTTCAGCTTATCATCCTCAATCCCAAGGCCAAGTTGAACGAGTTAATCAAGTGCTTGAAGACATGCTACGAGCTTGTGTTGTTTCTTTCGGCAAGAAGTGGGAAGAATCTCTTCCATATGCCGAGTTCTCCTATAACAACAGCTATCAAGCCAGCTTGAAAATGGCCCCCTTTGAAGTTCTCTATGGACGTAAGTGTCGAACCCCTCTGAATTGGTCAGAAACTGGGGAACGACCGCTCATGGGTCCAGATATTATTCAACACGCCGAAGAACAAGTCCGAATTGTCCGGGAAAATCTCAAGGCGGCTCAGGACCGCCAGAAGAGCAACTATGATCGCAAACGATGGGGTTTGACTTATCAACCTGGTGATCAGGCTTATCTTCGTGTCACTCCTATGAAGGGCACTCACCGTTTTGGAATCAAGGGCAAGCTAGCTCCACGCTACATTGGTCCTTTCCGCATTGTTGCAAGACGTGGTCAAGTGGCGTATAAATTGGAATTGCCGCCGCAATTCTCTCATATCCACGACGTCTTCCATGTGTCGCAACTTCGTAAATGCTTCAAGGAATCTCCGCACCGATCTGTGGATCACGAGATGCTTGAATTGCAAGATGATCTATCTTATAAGGAGCATCCGATCCGCATTCTCGATGAAGCTGAACGTCGAACCCGTCAGAAGGTTACCAAGTTCCTCAAAGTGCAGTGGTCAAATCATACTGAAAATGAAGCCACTTGGGAACGCGAGGATAATCTTCGTGCGGGATACCCCGAACTTTTTCCTTCTACTTCTTAATTCTCGGGACGAGAATTCTTGTTAGTAGAGGAGATTTGTAACACCCCCGGTGGTTAACTACAGTAATCCCATTTTGATTATGCCACGTCAGCATGATTAACAGTGCATGATCATCATTTGCATCATAATGCATTTCAGCTTCTAACTCAAAATCCAAATTTAAATGAAAGTGGAAAATAAAAGTTGTTCAAACTAGAAAACCAAAATGTGCCTCATGTTGCAAATATTCCCATAGCATTTGTAAAAATGATTGCAACATTAGTTGATATTGTAAAAGGACTCGAACAACTAGAAACAGCAGCAACATAGCACTATTCAATCCTTTTTCAATTTAAATAAAATCCAAACAAAAAGATATGGACCCCAAACCAATTTCTAGCAGTGACAAATAATACACTGTAAATAATGGAGCAAGTCTCATATTTTACAAAAGTCTTTTGGACTAAAAATAAAAGACAAAACAGAAAAAGGAATAAAGAAAAACAGAAAAAGAACAAAAGAAAATAAAGCCCCCCCCCCTCGCTGGGCCTCGGCCCAGCTGGCCACTGGGCTAGCCAGGCCGGCCCAGCCGGCGCCCACTCCCCTCCCCCATATCTCCCACCCCCACCCGAAACCCTAGCCGCTACCCCCACCCCCTCGCTCATTCCCCCCGCCCCCGATCCAGAAATTCTGGATCGGGATCGACCCCCGTCGCCCGTCGCCGGCCGGCCGTCCCCGACCGCCTCCCCGCGCCGATCTGCCTCGCCTGTCGCCTCCCCTACCGCCTCCTCCACTCGACCCCCCTCCCCTGGATCGGACCGGGGCCAGAGGCGCCCGATCCCGTCGCCCTCGCCGCGCTCCCCGCCGCTGCTCGCGCTCGCTTCCGCCTCGCCGCCCGCGCTCGGACGCCGTCGCCGGGACCTGCCCTCCCCCGTCTCCTCCCCGAATCGCCTAAGGAGCGCTCGCAACCGTCGCCGCTGCCCGACGCGTCGTCCCCGAGCCCCGTGCCGTGCCCTACAAACGCGGTGAGGCTCGGCGCTCGGCCTCCCTCCCTTGTGCGCGCACCCCACCCGCGGCCCCCGGCGCGCCCGCATCGCCGTCGACCGCGCCTCCTGCCGCCGCCTCTGCTCAGATGAAAATACTTGTACATGAAAGTGCTCAGAACGACGAGACGAATCTGAATACGCGGTCCGTTCGTCCGTCACGCGTCCCTAACTATCCGAACTTGCAACCGTTCCCCTCTTATCCTCTGTCCGATAATTCCAAAGACCGGGAAATATCGTCAGATATTCTCCCGCTCGTCTGTTACGTGTGATGCTGCGTTAGACTACCCCTAGCACCGTGTATCGTATTTGTCATGCTCATGTTTGCTATATATTTATACTGTTTCCTCCCCTCTTCTCTCGATAGCCCCCGACCCCGACGTCGTCCCCGAGACCGAGCAGCTCGGATCCCGAAGACACCATAGACGACCTTGCCCTTGCCGCCGAGCAAACAGGCAAGCCCCCTCCTTTGATCATCCGATATCGCCCATTCTATATTCCACTTGCATTAGAATTCTGCTGCTGCTGCTGCTTTACCTATTCGATGCATAGCCTGTTTTGTAACCTGCTGTTGATAATTACTGCTATCCTAAACTATTAGTCTAGGCTAGGGTAGAGGCCTATCAGGACCCCACTTATCCCGACTGCCGCGTGGATCGTCAGAAGAACCGATCAACGGGATTGAAGACCAGCGCCCGACACCGCACATCACCCCCCCTTTAGTTGTAACGACACTGCAGCGTTACTATCGAGTGTCGAGGGTGAAAACTCATGTAGCACTTCTGATGTAATTGATGAGTAGTTATTGGTGTGGTCATCGAGGGTGATTCCTCTTCACCGCTTCCGATAACGACGCTGTCGTACAACACCTCAAGTGTGGACCCAGTGAGGGTGATTCTCCTATTCACCTTGACGGATAACATCGAGTGGGAATTCAATGAGGGTGATACCTCGGATTCCCTGATGTTATGGACACACGGATACTTGGACTTACAATGTTACTTGGAAAGGCGGGTCGACCCTAAGGGGTACCCGCGTGTGATGTGGAGGGGGTTGCCAGTGTGGTGCCCGAGTGGTGAATACGAGGCCGGCGCGGCATTCTTAACCTTGCCGCCAAGTTCGAGAGCGAGGGGCGCGTGGGGGTCACATCTCTTCGTGAGTCTCTGCTCGTTACCGCAAGCCCCTAGTCCTAGGATTTGGATATTTGATCGAGAGGCCTCTGGTCTGATAGCACTAACCATCACGTGGGGCATAGTATGGGCGTTCTGCATCGTATGCATCAGCCGAAAACTCTGTCAGACGTCCAGTTCAGCACTGCGGCCGGGCTGGGCCGGCACCATCCTGAGGGGTGGAGCCTGGTTCGCCCGGACGCACGCAACGACCCCGGGGAGGCGGGGGCGATGGCCAAGAACCCCTTGCGCTTAGGATGTAGACGGCGGGGCCTCTCTGCGGAGTTTGAGGTAGGGTTGCGAGGTGCTCGTTGGCGAGGCCGGCTGGCCCTGGAATAGTGTGCTCCCGGACGGACGTTAATCGAGCGTGTTGGGTAAGTTGGTGCACCCCTGCAGGGAAGAACACTTCTATCGATAGCCGGTCCTACGGTAAAGGACACTCGGAGTTGTATCCTGATTGATACAATTTAGAACTGGATACCTGTGATGAGACCTGTATATATGGCTCTGGGATTGCTTCTCGCAGGGAGTCGAGAAGGGATCTCAGGACGAGGTTGATGAATGTATGGCTCTGGGATTGCTTTCTCGCAGGGAGTCGAGAAAGGATCTCTGGGTGAGGTTGATATTATTACTGCTACATTATATGGTATTGTTCTACTCTCTTCTACTGCTGCAAGACCGCTGAAGATGCTAGTCTTCGATAGGACTAGGCCTTCTCTCTATTTTGGCATTTCTGCAGCCCAGTCCACATATACAGCCTCCCCTTGAAAATGTTGCATATGTAGTGTAGATCCTTGCTTGCTGAGTACTTCAGAGTACTCACGGTTGCTTTGTTTTCCTTTTTCTCCCCATATCAGTTTGACGTGACCAGAGGACGGAGCCCCCTGAGACAGATGCCCCGACGATCGTTACTACTACTACCCAGAGGATGGATACTACTACGAGTTGACTGACGACCAGGAGTAGGATCGGAGGGTCCCAGGCAGGAGGCCTTCGCCTTTCGATCGTAGTGTTTTATTTTGCCCCGCCTTCCTAAAGGCCTTTCTGTTTCTATTTCATATCTGTACTCAGATATCTGATGCTTCCGCTGACGCTTGTTCGCAAGCTTACGTATTCGAGCCCTCGAGGCCCCTGGCTTGTAATATAAAGCTTGTATGACTTTATTTATGTTTTAGAGTTGTGTTGTGATATCTTCCCGTGAGTCCTTAGGCTTGATCGTGTGCATTTGCGTGTATGATTAGTGCACGATCGGGCCGGGGGCGTCACAGGTTTCCCCCTGGTGGCCGCCGGCCCTCCCTAGGGAACCCTAGGGTGCCCCTCCTCCTCCCTTCCCCCTATATATAGAGGGTAGAGGGAGGGCAGCCGGACCCCATCTATGCCACCGTGCTTCCCTCCCTCTCCCTCGTAGTCCTTCTTCTTCTCCGTGAGGCTTGGCGAAGCCCTGCTGAGATTTCTCCACCACCATCGCCACCACGCCGCCGTGCTGCCAGAGGACTCGAGCTACTACTTCACCATCGCTTGCTAGATCGAGGAGGTGAAGGCATCATCAAGCCGTACGTGTGTTGAACGCGGAGGTGCCGTCCGTTCGGCGCTAGATCGGGAGTTCGCCAGATGGATCGTGATTGGATCGCGAAGACGTTCGACTACATCAACAGCGTTTCTTAACGCTTCCGCTTAGCGATCTACAAGGGTATGTAGATGCAATCTCTCCTCTCGTGGATGGTCATCTCCTAGATTGATCTTGGTGAGTGTAGGAAAATTTTGTTTCCCATGCAACGTTCCCCAACAGTGGCATCATGAGCTAGGTCTATGCGTAGATGACATCACGAGTATAACACAGAGGAGTTTGTGGGTGTTGATATTCAAATTGCTTCCTTCCTTGGTATTTTCTTGATTCGGCGGTATTGTGGGATGAAGTAGCCCGGACCAACTTTACATGTCCACGTACATGAGACCGGTTCCATCGACAGACATGTGACTTTGTTGCATAAAGATGGCTGGCGGGTGTCTGTCTCTCCCACCTTAGTTGAATCGGATTCGACAAAGGCGGTCCTTGTAGAAGGTTAAATAGCAACTTGCATATCACCGTTGTGGCTTTGCGTAGGTAAGAATCGTTCTTGCTAGATACCCATAGCAGCCACGTAAAACATGCAACAACAATTAGAGGACGTCTAACTTGTTTTTGCACAGTATGTTGTGATATGATATGGCCAAAGACATGATGAAATATGTTTGATGTATGAGATGATCATGTTTGTAATAGTTTATATCGACTTGCATGTCGATGCATACGGCAACCGGCAGGAGCCATAGGGTTGTCTTTAATTATTGTATGACCTGTGTGTCAATCATTAAGCGCTATGTAATGCTTTACTTTATCGCTAAGCGGTAGCAATAGTAGTAGAAGCATGGTTGGCGTGACAACCCCGATGGCGACATGATGATGGAGATCATGATGATGGAGATCATGGTGTCATGCCGGTGACGATGGAGATCATGCTGGTGCTTTGGAGATGGAGATCAAAAGCACAAGTTGATGGCCATATCATGTCACTTATGATTTGCATGTGATGTTAATCCTTTTATGCATCTTATTTTGCTTAGGACGACGGTAGCATTATAAGGTGATCCCTCACTAAAATTTCAAGATAAAATTGTGTTCTCCCCAAGTGTGCACCGTTGCGAAAGTTCATCGTTTTGAAGCACCACGTTATGATCGGGTGTGATAGACTCTACGTTCACATACAACAGGTGCAAGCCAATTTTGCACATGCGGAACACTTGGGTTAAACTTGACGAGCCTAGCATGTATAGACATGGCCTCGGAACACAAGAGACCGAAAGGTCGAGCATGAGTCATATAGTAGATATGATCAACATGGAGATGTTCACCATTGAAACCACCTCATCTCACATGATGATCGGACTTGGGTTGGTGAATTTGGATCATGTTACACTCGGACAACCGGAGGGATGTTGATTTGAGTGGGAGTTCTTAGGTAATATGATTAATTGAACTCATTGTCATGAACAATAGTCTAAGTTGTCTTTGCAAATTATGTTGTAGATCAATAGCTTGCGCTGTAGCTCCCTGTTTTAATACGTTCCTACAGAAAGACTAAGTTGAAAGATATTGTAAGCAATTATGCGGACTAGGGCCGTAGTCTGAGGATTGTCCTCACTACTACACAGAAGGCTTATGTCCTTGATGCACCGCTCGGTGTGCCAACCCCTCTAGCGTCGTTTGTGGATGTTGTGAACATCTGGCACACACATTCTGATGACTACTTGATAGTTTAGTGCGCCATGATTTACGGCTTAGAATCGGGGCTCCAAAGGCGTGTTGAATGCCATGGAACATATGAGATGTACCAAGAGTTGAAATTGGTACTTCAGGCTCATGCCCGTGTTGAGAGGTATGACACCTCTGGCAAGTTCTTTGCCTACAAGATGGAGGAGAATAGCTCAGCCAGTTAGCATGTGCTCAGAATGTCTGGGTGCTATAATCGCTTCAATCAAGTGGGAGTTAATCTTCCAGATAAGATAGTGATTGACAGAGTTCTCCAGTCACTATCACCAAGTGATTGGAGCTTCGTGATGAACTATAACATGCAAGGGATGGAGATGATCCCGGAGCTGTTCGCCGTGCTTAAGGCCGCGAAGGTAGAAATCAAGAAGGAGCATCAAGTGTTGATGGTTAACAAGACCACTGGTTTCAAGAAAGGCAAGGGCAAGAAGGGAAACTTCATGAATGGCAAGCCAGTTGCCGCTCCAGTGAAGAAACCCAAGGTTGAACCCAAACCCGAGACTAAGTGCTTCTATTGTAAGGGGAATGGTCACTGGTAGTGGAACTACCCCAATAGATAAGAAGGCTGGCAACTTCAACAAAAGTATATTTGATATACATGTTATTGATGTGTACCTTACTAGTACTCCTAGTAGCACCTGGGTATTAGATACCGGTTCAGTTGCTAATATTGGTAACTCGAAACAAAAGCTGCGGAATAAACGAAGACTAGCTAAGGGCAAGGTGACGATGTGTGTTGGAAGTGTTTCCAAGGTTGATGTGATCACCATCGCACCCTCTCTCTACCTTCGGGATTAGTGTCAAACCTAGATAAATGTTATTTGGTGTCTGCGTTGAGCATGAACATGATGAGATCGTGTTTATTGTAATGTGGTTATTCATTTAAGTCAGAGAATAATGGTTATTCTGTTTACATGAATAATACCTTCTATGGTCATGCACCCAATGTGAATGGTTTATTGAATCTCGATTGTAGTGATACACATGTTCATAATATTGATGCCAAAAGATGCGAAGTTAATAATGATAGTACCACATACTTGTGGCACTGCTGCTTAAGTCACATTGGTGTAAAGCGCATGAATAAACTCCATGCTGATGGACTTTTGGAGTCACTTGATTTTGAATCACTTGACACATGTGAACCATGCCTCATTGGCAAGATGACTAAAACCCCATTTTCTGGAACAATGGAACGGGCAAGTGACTTGTTGGAAATCATACATGCTGATGTGTGCGGTCCGATGAGTGTTGACGCGTGCAGTGGATATCATTATTTCCTCAGCTTCACCGATGATTTTGAGTAGATATGGGTATATTTACTTAATAAAGCATAAGTCTGAAACGTTTGAAAAGTTCAAGCAATTTCAGAGTGAAGTTGAGAATCATCGTAACAAGAAGATTAAATTCCTATGATCCGATCGAGGGGGAGAATATCTGAGTTATGAGTTTGGCAATCACTTAAGACAATGTGGAATTGTTTCACAGTTGACGCCACCTGGAACACCACATTGTAATGGTGTGTCCGAACGTCGTAATCGTACCTTATTGGATATGGTGCGTTCTATGATGTCTCTTGCCGATCTACCACTATCATTTTGGGGTTATGTATTAGAGACAAATACATTCACTTTAAATAGGGCACCATCTAAGTCCGTGGAGACGACACCGTATGAACTGTGGTTTGGCGAGAAACCTAAGTTGTCGTTTCTTAAGGTTTGGGGCTGCGATGCTTATGTCAAAAGGCTTCAGCCGGAAAAGCTCGAACCCAAAGCGAACAAATGCATCTTCATAGGATACCAAAAAGAGACGGTTGGGTATACCTTCTATCTCAGATCCGAGGGCAAAGTGTTTGTCGCTAAGAACGGGTCCTTTCTCGAGAAAGAGTTTCTCTCAAAAGAATTGAGTGGGAGGAAGATAGAACTTGATGAGGTTGTTGAACCTTTACTTCAACCAGAGAGTAGCGCAGCACAGAAAGATGTTTCTGTGGTACCTTTGTCAGTTGAAGAGGAAGCTAATGATGATGATCATGAAGCTTCGGATCAAGTTACTGTCGAACCTCGTAGGTCGACAAGGGTACATACAACTTCTGAGTGGTACGGTTACCCTATCTTAGAGGTCATGTTGTTGGACAACGGTGAACCTACGAGCTATGGAGAAGCGATGGTGGGCCCGGATTCCAACAAATGGCTAGGAGCCATGAAATCCGAGATAGGATCCATGTATGAGAACAAAGTATGGACTTTGGTGGACTTGCCCGATGATCGGCAAGCCATTGAGAATAAATGGATCTTTAAGAAGAAGACAAACGCTGAAGGTAATGTCACCATTTGTGAAGCTTGACTTGTCGCAAAGAAGTTTCCGACAAGTTCAAGGAGTTGACTATGACGAGACTTTCTCAGTCATAGCGATGCTAAAGTCTGTTGGAATTATGTTAGTAGTTGCTGCATTTTCAATTACGAAATCTGGCACATGGATGTCAAAACAAAGTTTCCTTGACGGTTCCCGTGAGGAAAGGTTGTATGTGATACAACCAGAAGGTTTTGTCGATCCTAAGGATGCTAAAAGGTATGCAAGCTCCAGTGATCCTTCTATGGACTGGAGCAAGCATCTCGGAGTTGGAACATACGCTTTGATAAGGTGATCAAAGGTTTTGGGTTTATACAAAGTTTGCAAGAAACTTGTATTTACAAGAAAGTGAGCGGGAGCACTACAACATTTCTGATAAGTATATGTGGATGACATATTGTTGATCAGAAATGATGTAGAATTTCTGGAAAGCATAAAGGGTTGTTTGAAATGAGTTTATTCAAAGGAAGACCTGGGTAAAGCTTCTTACATATTGGGCAACAAGATCTATAGAGATAGATCAAGATGCTTGAGAAGACTTTCACAGAGCACATACCTTGACATGATTTTGAAGGAGTTCAAAATGGATCAGTCAAAGAAGGAGTTCTTGCCTGAGTTGTCAGGTCTGAAGTTGAGTAAGACTCAAAGCTCGACCACGACAGAAGAAAGAAAAAGGACGAAGGTCGTCCCTTTTGCCTCAGCCATAGGCTCAATACGGTATGCCATGCTGTGTACCACACCTGATGTGTGCCTTGCCACGTGTCTGGCAAGGGGGTACAAGAGTGATCCAGGAGTGGATCACTGGACAGCGGTCAAAATTATCCTTAGAGGAATAAGGAAATGTTTCTCGGTTATGGAGGTGATAAAGAGTTCGGCATAAAGGGTTACGTTGATGCAAGCTGTAACACCAATCCGGATGAGTCTCAGTAGCAAACCGGACACGTATAGTGGAGCAGCCATTTGGAATAGCTCCAAGTGGAGCGTGGTAGCAGCATCTATAATATGACATAGAGATTTGCGAAGTACACGAGGATTTGAATGTTGCAGGCCCGTTGACTAAAACCTCTCTCACAAGCATAACATGATCAAACCCTAGAACTCATTGGGTCTTAATCACAAGGTGATGTGAACTAGATTATTGACTCTAGTGCAAGTGGGAGACTGTTGGAAATATGCCCTAGAGGCAATAATAACTTAGTTATTATCATATTTCTCTGTTCATGATAATCGTTTATTATCCATGCTAGAATTGTAGATCGGAAACTAAAATACATGTGTGGATACATAGACAACAACATGTCCCTAGTGAGCCTCTACCTGACTAGCTCGTTGATCAACGATGGCTATGGTTTCCTAGTCATAGACATGAGTTGTCATTTGATAACGGGATCACATCATTAGGAGAATGATGAGATGGTCAAGATCCAAACTATGAACGTAGCATATGATCGTGTCAAGTTTATTGCTATTGTTTTCTGCATGTCAAGTATATGTTCCTATGACCATGAGATCATGCAACTCACTGACACCGGATGAGTGCCTTGTGTGTACCAAACATCGCAACGTAACTGGGTGACTATAAAGGTGCTCTACATGTATTTTCGAGGGTGTCTGTTGAGTTGGCATGGATCAAGACAGGGATTTGTCACTCCGTATGACGGAGAGGTATCTCAGGGCCTGCTCGGTAATGCAACATCACAGGAAGCTTGCAAGCAATGTGAATAATGAGTTAGCCACAAGATCTTGTATTACAGAACGAGTAAAGAGACTTGCCGGAAACGAGATTGAACTAGGTATGGAGAAACCGACGATCGAATCTCGGCCAAGTAACATACCGATAGACAAAGGGAACTGCATACGGGATTAGCTGAATCCTTGACATCGAGGTTCGACCGATAAGATCTTCGTAGAATATGTAGGAACCAATATGGGCATCCAGGTCCCGCTATTGGTTATTGACCGTAGAGGTGTCTCAGTCATGTCTGCATAGTTCTCGAACCCGTAGGGTCTACACACTTAACGTTTGGTGACGATATAAGTATAGTTGAGTCATTATGGTGGTTACCGAAGGTTGTTCGGAGTCTCGAATGAGACCCCGGACATGACGAGGAACTTCGGAATGGTCCGGAGGTGAAGATTGATATATTGGACGAAGGGTATTGGAGTCCGGAATTGTTCCGGGGGTACTGGGTGATGACCAGCATCACCGAAAGGGGTTTCGAGGGGCCCCAGCAAGTGTTAGGGGGCCCCATGGGCCAAGGGGAGGGGACAAACCAGCCCACTAAGGGGCTGTACGCCCCCCTCACCCTTTCCCACGTAACCAGAAGGGGTGGGGGCGCTCCCCTAGGGCAGCCACCCCCTTTGCCTTGGGGGCCAAGGCTCCCGGGGGGGAGGCGCACCAAAACCCATCTAGGGTTTCCCCCTGGTGGCCGTCGGCCCTCCCTAGGGAACCCTAGGGCACCCCTCCTCCTCCCTTCCCCGTATATATAGAGGGGTAGAGGGAGGGCAGCCGGACCCCATCTATGCCACGGCGCTGCCCTCCCTCTCCCTCGTAGTCCTTCTTCTTCTCCGTGAGGCTTGGCGAAGCCCTGCTGAGATTTCTCCACCACCACCGCCACCACACCGTCGTGCTGCCGGAGGACTCAAGCTACTACTTCGCCATCGCTTGCTGGATCGAGGAGGTGAAGGCGTCATCAAGTTGTACGTGTGTTGAACGCGGAGGTGCCGTCCGTTCGGCACTAGATCGGGAGTTCGCGGGACGGATCATGATTGGATCGCGAAGACGTTCGGCTACATCAACTGCGTTTCTTAACACTTCCGCTTAGCAATCTACAAGGGTATGTAGATGCAATCTCTCCTCTCGTAGATGGTAATCTCCTAGATTGATTTTGGTGAGCGTAGGAAAATTGTGTTTCCCATGCAACGTTCCCCAACAGTAATAGTAGTAGATGAAGGCAGGAGTCGATCTACTTGAGACGGACGTGATGCCTATATTCATAATCATTGCCTTGGATATCGTCATAACTTTGCGCTTTTCTATCAATTGCTCGACAGTAATTTGTTCACCCATCGTATTATTTGCCTTCAAGAGAGAAGCCTCTAGCGAAACCTATGGCCCCCGGGTCTATTTTTCTTCCTATATTTTTAGATCTATATACCAAAAATACCTTGCTGCAATTTATTTACTTTTATTTTGTTTTATATTTTAGTAATATTTTATATCTATCTTTATCAGATCTCACCTTTGCAAGTGACCGTTAAGGGATTGACAACCCCTTTATCGCGTTGGGTGCAAGTGTTTGATTGTTTGTGTAGGTGCATATATTGGGGACTTGCGTGTTTCTCCTACTGGATTGATACCTTGGTTCTTAACTAAGGGAAATACTTATCTCTACTTTGCTGCATCACCCTTTCCTCTTCAAGGGAAAACCAACGCACGCTCAAGAAGTAGCAGCCCTCCTCCTGATCGAGCCTCACCGGCCTCGACCTCGCCGTCGCCTACTCGCCCGCTGTGAGCTCGCCGCCCCCTCAATCTCCGACGATTTTTTTTTCACTAGCTAGTTTTCTTGTTCTGTTTTTAGATGTATATATATATGTATATGTAGATGAACGGTGGAATTTACATATATGTATGTATATAAGTATACAATGTATGTATATATGTATATGTAGATGAACAGTGGAATTTGCATAGATTGTTTCTTTTTCACTAGCTAGTTTTTTTCTTCTGTTTTTTAGTTTTTTTATCTTAATGTTGCATAGGAAAATGTTAATATCTTAATATCTTAATGTTGTATTTGCAAAAGTTTGTCATGTATTTGCAAAAGTTGACCATATATATGTATAGTATAGAAAGTTGCATAGGAAAATGTTAATATCTTAATGTTATATTTGCAAAAGTTTGTCATGTATTTGCAAAATCAAGTGAACAAGAATTACAAAAATCATAATCAAGCATTTAAAAAATGTTAAATTTGCATAGAAACATTTTTGGCGTCGACGATGCCCGGCCCGCATCCTCGTCGTCGACTCAGTGGCGATAACCTACTTGAGAGGCGCCATGTCCGGGACTGGGCTCCGCCGGACTGGCACTGGGAGATGCTACCTTTCGGTGCGCGCAACTTGGTGAGGAACCGGGCTCCCGTCGTCGACCCGGAGCTTCTTTGGTGGCGGTCGCGTCGGCCACTTTCGGTGCAGAGGCAGCCGGCCCCGGCGGAGGTTGTACGTCGCCGTGTCAGGGAGGAGGACGAGCACGTCCGTTGCTACATGGTTGCGTTGGACGTCAGGTTCTCCAATACCTGGCAGGTTCTTCAGGGATCTCACCCGAGCTATGATCCTGTGATGGTTCCTTCTCTTTGGGTGTCCACCGCCCGCGCCTCAGGAACCGCGAGAGAACTAGATTCTTCGATAATATTCGATCTGTATTAGCTAGTGATGTTATATGATAATATTCGAGATGTATTAGTGATAATACTCGAGATGTATTCAAGATTAAATTCGATAATATTCGAGACGATGTATTCAAGATTATATTCGATGATGCATATTATCTGGATTATTCATGATGTATTAGTGATATTATTCGAGATGCATATTATCTACTATGATTCAGTTTTTCCTTATTGATTGCATTCTAATTTGAATACTAAAATGTTTTATCTTTCTTCTGGATTAGTTAATATAAGCTATGGATGATATTGGCAGAGCCGGAGAAGAGATCATGTTCAACATCATACGCTCCCCGAGCCCAGATCAGAATGAACCTGAAGATGACGGCTCACAATATCTGAACAATTCCGGTGAGGGAATATTTGATGAAGACGAATGAAGAGACGAATGCCGCACAAACAATGATGGCGAAGGAAATGTTCTTCAATTAACAAAGACCGGCGAGGTATATATATATATATAAGGTCTCTGGTGATCATTACATGTATTAATTAGTTTGTATATATATATATATTAACGAATCGATCTTTCTTCTTTTAGCCCTCCAGATCGAGCAAATCTTCTACAAGCAGGGCAGTACGAGGCCCGACCAAAAAGTTGCAGGCTGGCATAAAGTACAACATCAATGAGATCAAACCAAATGGCGAACTGTTTGCTCCTAAAAAGAATGCGAACAAATTTACTCTTCAATGCGGAGTTATTGTCAGGGAACAAATCCCGATCTCCATTCAAGAATGTAATAAGCCAGCAAAGGGAGATCAAGGAGTTAGTTTTGTCTCCGAAAGAGCAAAAGATCTGCGTTGGGAATTGCTCATGTCACATTTCACCCTACCAGAGCATTTGACAGATGCAGAACGGGAGAAAGTCAAGAAGAGTGCTCTTAAGAAGATGGCCGTGTGCTTCTGCAACCACAAGAAAATAATATGGGCCAAGTATGAAGCATACGAAAAGCAGACTCCAGAATTCAAGGGAACACTGGAGAAGGCAAGAGATCACTGGGACTCTTTCATGAAGTTCAAGGAATCGGAAGCAGCTCAGGAACGGTCCAGGATAAACAAGATTAATGCTGCGAAAAAAAGTGGCACCATACTCTGGGGCCAGGTGGCTACCAGGTCGGCCGGCCTAAGTGGGATGAAGCTGAGGAGCAGATGATTGCTGCAGGGGTCACTCCAGTTACATTGAGTTGGCCCGACAGGTGCAGAACTTGGTTTTATGTGCATGGGGGGGGGGGGGAAGTTGGACCCAAAGACAGGGCTGGTTATGGAGCGGGCAAGTCTTAAAGAAGCCTCCGACACTTTACTTGTTGCAATAGAAGATGCTCGAACGGGGGCGTTCAAGCCCGAGAGACAGAACAACGAGCTTACGCGCGCCCTGAAGAATCCTGAACACCCGGGACGAACACGAGGCAAAGGCGTTGTTCTGTGGTTTGAGGGGTTTGCGGATTGGAACGCCACTTACAAAAGCCGTGCGAGAAAGAAGAAGCAGGAGGAGGAGCAAAGGAAGCTGGAGGAGGAGCAGAGGAAGAAGGAAGCAGACCGCATTCAACAGGTAGAATCAAAGCACGCGGAGTTGGAACGCGCTTTCATGCAGCAGCAGGAGCAGATCGACTCACTTAGCCAGGAAAGGGCGTCTCAGCGGTAGCAGCAAGTAGATCCAGCATTGGATAGCACCGTCCCATCTATGCCGAAAAGTAGCGTGGGTTCCACCCCGGCCGATGATGCACTGCTGGCTAGATACCCCGTGGATGATATCAAAGGTACGACACCTTGTGAGCTACACATGAAAGGGAAGAACATATCCATGAAGGCGGCGGACGGCTATGCTTTAACAAACCCTCCTGAAGCAACCTTCCATGGCAATCCGATTCCAGCTGGCTATGCTCGTGTCGGGGTGGATGAAGTGATGTCGGGATATGACGAGGTAGAGCTTGACATTCCCGGAGGTGACGAGGAGCGCACACTGGGAGACGCCATACGTCGTATCATTCCATGGAGAAAGGATTGCATCGTCTTTCCAAGGCCACCGACTCCTCCTCCAAGTCCGCCGCGTCAGCCGGCTCCTCCTCCAAGTCCGCCGCGTCTGCAAACTCCACTGCCCCACCCCGAGATAGAGCGCGGTGCTAGTCCGCTACCGCGTCAGCCTTCTCCACCCCAGCCACCCGAGACGGAGCCCATCAGCATGAGTCCGCCATATCAATCTCGGGCGCGTCAGCCTTCTCCAAAGCAGAAGAGATCACCAAGCAAGAAAGCCTCTCCTCCTGCCAAAAAGTAGTTGGCTTACAAGAAGACTGACGAGGAAACCAATGCCACAGTGACTGCCGAAGTGAAGGCCCATTTTGCACCGAAACCGCCCCCGCCGCCAAAGGAGAAAATACCTAAGGAAGTCCTACAGCACTTTGTGGATATGGCTCGACCGGCTGTGAAGAGAATGGACTCAGACTATGAGCGCTCTATTAAGAAGTCATATCGTGCACAAAAAGAGAAGGAGTCGAGCTCGAGCTCGAGACAAGCAGGTACTAAAAAAAGCGGGAAAACTGTTCCCCAGCTGGGAGAACAGGCAGTGCAATCGACCCCCCCGCTCATTGTACAATCACATGTGAGTACCGCCGATCAGCCGATAATAACCGAAGATCATAGAAGGATGGCTAGAGAGGCCGGTGTCACTGTTGAACAACTCCTAGGCATCGAGGAACTCCCCAAGATTCAAGATGATGAAGTAGCATGGAAATATGTCCATGGCCAACCTCTGGTCAGGCCTGAGGAGGTCCCGCTTCTATCAACTAAAATGCACAGATTGCATGAGTGGTACCTGAGAGAAATAAAGAACGGGCGAGAGGCCCTCATGGTGAAAGTCAAGGAAGAGCATTACTTCCATGCAAAAGATTTGTGGGTTTGGTTTCAAGAAATGTTTCAGTTATTCAATCAAGACGCACTCGACAAATCTCTCGTTAGTTGCTATTGTCTGTAAGTGATTTCTTTCTGTAATTTAAGTCTCTAGTTGTGCTTGTTCATTACCTGTAATTATCCTCACTATATTCTTTTCTGTGGTATTATGCAGAATGAAGATTTATGAACTGAAAAGAGATGGACTCTATGGCATTGGGTTCATTGACCCAAATACCGTTAATGAAGAGGTGTGGTCATGTCACAAAAAAGAAACAGAGAGAAGCTTGCTAGAGTTTTTGAAGCGACTAAATACCCAACCAGAAATACTACTTCCTTACAACTTCGGGTGAGTGTTACTATCTTGTACTACAAATTCTGTTTTGCTTACTAGATGTTAATAAGTGTAGTTGATGAGTTATGCACATGCCCGCTTAATTATACAAATGTGTGCGCATGCAGTTTCCACTGGATCCTGCTAATCATTGAAGTTGACGAGGGAAAAGTTCACGTACTGGACTCACTACTTAAAGAACCTAAAGAATACTCAAACGTGAAGGAGATGCTCGGCAGGTAATTTCAATCATTATCGCACTATGTCGGCCTCTTTAGTTCATTTCCTGATATCAACTAATTAATAACCTTTATTCATTTTCTTTGCCGGCGGGCAGGGTTTGGCAAAAGTTCATCAAACAGGTTCAAGGCCCATGGAAACAAGAGCTGACATGGGTGCGACCCAAGGTAATTAAGTAGTACTAGCTACGTCCGCGCATCTCTTTAATTCTAGTTTCAATATCATTATCATGCTTGATCAATTATTATCAGATTGAATTCTATTCTCGTAAAGTGCATGAGGCAGGTGTCGGGGAATAATTTATGTGTGTACTACGTTTGCGAGAACATTCGCTTTATGACCGAAAGGAGCAAAGATGCAAGAACTCTTTGGGTACGCAAACACAATTCAAAATTCTTTTTATCACTATCTAATATATATACACACACAACTAATATATTCATATTGATCTCCTTCTTTAATAAAGATGCAAGAGATGCAGGATAAGCTCCTACCATTTTGGGGGGGGGTAGTCATCACCTCCCAGGGGGTAGGGCGCGCCCCCCACCCTTGTGGGCCCCTCGTGCACCTCCTGACCTAATTCTTTCGCCTATATATACTCATATATCCCCAAACCAACAGAGGCATCCACAAAAAGACTTTTCCACCACCGCAACCTTCTGTACCCGTGAGATCCCATCTAGGGACCTTTTCCGGCACCCTGCCGGAGGGGGATTCGATCACAGAGGGCTTCTACATCAACACCATTGCCCTTTCGATGAAGCGTGAGTAGTTTACCACAGACCTATGGGTCCATAGCTAGTAGCTAGATGGCTTCTTCTCTCTCTTTGATTCTCAATACCATGTTCTCCTCGATGTTCTTGGAGATCTATTCGATGTAATACTTTTTTGCGGTGTGTTTGCCGAGATCCGATGAATTGTGGATTTATGATCAGCTTATCTATGAATATTATTTGAATCTTCTCTGAATTCTTATATGCATGATTTGATATCTTTGTAATTCTCTTCGAACTATCGGTTTGGTTTGGCCAACTAGATTGGTTTGGTTTCATATAAGTTTCCGATCTACTATTTTGCAATCTTTTACTTTCCGATCTACAGAACAAAAATACCAAAAATATTTACTTTATCGATTATCTATCTCTATCAGATCTCACTTTTGGAAATAACCGTGAAGGGATTGACAACCCCTTTGTCGTGTTGGGTATAAGTTGTCTGATTGTTTGTGCAGGTATTCGGTGATTTGTGCGTTGTCTCCTACTGGATTGATACCTTTGTTCTCAAACTGAGGGAAATACTTATCTCTACTTTGCTGCATCACCCTTTCCTCTTCAAGGAAAAACCAACGCAAGCTCAAGAAATAGTAGGGTCTCCTAACCCTAATTCTTGCTCTATAAATTCCCAAATATTCCCAAACCACCAGAAGCGTCCATCAAAATACTTTTCCGCCACCGCAAGCCTCTGTTCCCGTGAGATCCCATCTTGGGGCCTTTTCCGGCGATCTGCCGGAGGGGGATTCGATCACGGAGGGCCTCTACATCAACATTGCTGCCCTTCCGATGATCCGTGAGTAGTTTACCACAGACCTACGGGTCCATAGCTAGTAGCTAGATGGCTTCTTCTTTCTCTTTGATCTTCAATACAATGTTGTCCTCGATGTTCTTGGAGATCTATTCGATATAATACTTTTTTGCGGTGTGTTTGTTGAGATCCGATGAATTGTGGATTTATGATCAGATTATCTATGAATATTATTTGAGTCTTCTCTGAACTCTTTTATGCATGATTAAGATATCTTTGTATTTCTCTTCGAACTATCGGTTTGGTTTGGCCAACTAGATTGGTTTTTCTTGCAATGGGAGAGGTGCTTAGTTTTGGGTTCAATCTTGCGGTGTCCTCACCCAGTGACAGAAGGGGTAGCGAGGCACGTATTGTATTGTTGCCATCAAGGATAAAAAGATGGGGTTTTCATCATATTGCTTGAGTTTATCCCTCTACATCATGTCATCTTACTTAAAGCGTTGCTCTGTTCTTATGAACTTAATACTCTAGATGCAGGCAGGAGTCGGTCGATGTGTGGAGTAATAGTAGTAGATGCAGGCAGGAGTCGGTCTACTTGTCACGGACATGATGCCTATATTCATGATCATTGCCTTAGATATCATCATAACTTTGCGCTTTTCTATCAATTGCTCAACAGTAATTTGCTCACCCACCGTATGCTATCTTCAAGAGAGAAGCCTCTAGTGAAACCTATGGCCCCTGGGTCTATTTTCCATCATATATTTTCAGATCTATAAACCAAAAAACCCAAAAATACCTTGCTGCAATTTATTTAGATTTATTTTAGTTTGCCATTTTATTTATCTTTTATACCTATCTCTATTAGATCTCACTCTTGTTCGAGACCGTGAAGGGATTGACAACCCCTTTTTTGCGTTGAGTGCAAGTGTTTGTTAGTTTGTGCAGGTGCATAGATTGGAGACTTGCTTGTGCCTCCTACTGGATTGATACCTTGGCTCTTAACTGAGGGAAATACTTATCTCGACTTTGCTGCATCACCCTTTCCTCTTCAAGGGAAAAATCAACGCAAGCTCAAGAAGTAGCAGGACGAATTTCTGGCGCCGTTGCCGGGGAGGTTCTACATCAAGCCTACCAAGTACCCATCATAAACTCTAATCTCTTGCATTACATTATTGCCATTTGCCTCTCATTTTCCTCTCCCCCACTTCTAAAACATTTTCAGAAAAACACAATTTTATTTGCCTTTTTATTTGCCTTCTTTTCGTTTGCCTTTTATGTCTTACTTGGTTTGTTTGCTCGTTCGCTTGGTATAATTTTGTGTTTATTGAAAATCAGGAAGCAAAAAGTTTATGGATCCTCATCCACATGCTAATCTTTTTAAAGGATCCAATTATGTTGAACCAATTGCTAGTGAGTTGAGTACACTAGATTATCTTTATGAAGTTTTGCTTGAAATTCGTGAATCTGAAAATTGTGATGAAGTGTTAAAAGAAGAAATTTATGAAGTGATTCACGATAGCTCCTTGAAAGAAAAGCATGATTGCAATGATCTTATTATAAATTCTATTAATGTTAATTGTACTAATAATATGCAAAACCCCAAGCTTGGGGATGCTAATTTTGCTATGTCCACTACTTATTGCAATGATCATGATTGGGGTGATAATGCTTCTTATGATCTTGAAAATTTATTTAAGCCTCATGATGAATATGTTTGCGATAATATTGAAAGTGGGTTCGGAAGTGTGTCAACTCTATGTAAAAATAATCCCACATATTTGGAGAGTGTTCAATCTTATGAAATTTTCGATAAAAGTGGCCTTGGAAAGGTCATGACTTGATTTGATAATCCCACTATTTTGGAAGAGTGTCAACTTTGCGTGCATATGGATCATGTAGAGAATATGTTATGTGATAGCTATATTGTTTAATTTGAATATGATGCCGCATGTAATTATTATGAGAGAGGGAAATATGGTTGTAGAAATTTTCATGTTACTAAATTACCTCTCGTTATGTTGAGATTGCTATTATTTCATTCACCTTCCTTGCATATGCTAGTTTTTGCTTGTCTTGATAAATCTTTTCCCTATAAAATTCCAATGCATAGGAAGTATGTTAGACTTAAACTTGTTTTTCACATGCTATATGATGCTCTCTTTGTGCTTCAAATTTTTTATCTCTCATGTGAGCATCATTAAAATTATCAACGCCTAGCTAAAAGGCTTTACAGAAAAGCGCTTGTTGGGAGACAACCCAATATTTTTCCTTTATGTTTTTAAGAGAATACACATTATTACCTCTGTAGAAATTGTGTTTTGGTGTTTTAATTAGTGTTTGAGCCAAGTAATACCTTTGGGATGGTTTACGGTGATAGTTGATTTGATCTTGCTGAAAAACAGAAACTTTTGCGCTCATTGCCAGAAATTCAAAAAATCACAGAGACGTTCTTTTGATCTGAATTTTTTACAAATGATTGATATACAAATTACCTAAATTTTACTATTTTTTCAGAATTTTTGGAGTTACATAAGTATACGAAATTTCCAGATTACTACATACTGTTCTGTTTTTAATAGATTCTGTTTTCTATGTGTTGTTTGCTTATTTTGATGAATCTGTGGGTACTATCGGGGGGTATGAACCATGGAGAAGTTGGAATACAGTGGATATAACACCAATATAAATAAAGAATGAGTTCAAAACAGTACCAAAAGTGATGATTTATTTTATTATACTAATGGATCTTATGAGTTTTCCGTTGAGTTTTGTGTTGTGAAGTTTTCATGTTTTGGGTAAAGATTTGATGGACAACGGAATAACGAGTGTCAAGAGCCTAAGCTTTGGGATGCCCAAGGCACCCCAAGGTAATATTCAAGGACAACCAAGCATCTAAGCTTGGGGATGCCCCGGATGGCATCCCCTCTTTTGTCTTCAATCCATCGGTAAATTTACTTGAGGCTATATTTTTATTCACCACATGATATGTGTTTTGCTTGGAGCGTCTTGTATGATATGAGTCTTTGATTTTTAGTTTTCCACAATCATCCTTTCTGTACACACCTTTTGAGAGGGACACACATTAATCGTGAATTTATTAGAATACTCTATGTGCTTCACTTATATCTTTTGAGCTAGGCAGTTTGCTCTAGTGCTTCACTTATATCTTTTTAGAGCACGGCGGTGGCTTTATTTTATAGAAATTTTTTAACTCTCATGCTTCAATTATATTATTTTGAGAGTCTTCAACAGCATGGTAATTTTCTTAGGTTATGAATTTAGTCCTAATATGATGGGCATCCAAGAGGGATATAATAAAAACTTTCATATAAAGAGCGTTGAATAAGATGAGAAGTTTGATTCCTTGCATTTGTTTTGAGATATAAAGATGGTGATATTAGAGTCAGACTAGTGAGTAATTGTGGATTGGTAGAAATACTTGTGTTAAAGTTTGTGATTCCCGTAGCATGCACGTATGGTGAACCGTTATGTGATGAAGTCGGAGCATGATTTATTTTTTGATTGTCTTCCTTATGAGTGGCGGTCGGGGACGAGCGATGGTCTTTTCCTACCAATCTATCCCCCTAGGTGCATGCGTGTAGTACTTTGTTTCGATAGCTAATAAATGTTTGCAATAAGTATGTGAGTTCTTTATGACTAATGCTGAGTCCATGGATTATACGCACTCTCACCCTTCCACCATTGCTAGCCTCTCTAGTACCACGCAACTTTCACCGGTGCATTAGACCCACCATATACCTTTCCTCAAAACAGCCACCATACCTGCCTATTATGGCATTTCCATGGCCATTCTGAGATATATTGCCATGCAACTTCCACCGTTCCGTTTATTATGACACGCACCATCATTGTCACATTGCTTTGCATGATCATGTAGTTGGCATAGTATTTGTGGCAAGGCCACCGTTCATATTTTTTATATGTGTCACTCTTGATCATAGCACATCCCGGTACACCACCGGAGGCATTCATATAGAGTCATATCTTGTTCCAGAATCGAGTTGTAATTTTTGAGTTGTAAGTAAATAAAAGTGTGATGATCATCATTATTAGAGCATTGTCCCATGTGAGGAAAGGATGATGGAAGCTATGATTCCCTCACAAGTTGGGATGAGTCTCCGGACTTTACAAAAAAATAAAAGTGGCCGAAGAAGCCCAAACAAAAAAAATGAGAGAAAAGAGAGAAGGGACAATGTTACTATCCTTTTTCCACACTTGTGCTTCAAAGTAGCACCATGATCTTCATGATAGAGAGTCTCCTATTTTGTCACTTTCATATACTAGTGGGAATTTTTCATTATAGAACTTGGCTTGTATATTCCAATGATGGGCTTCCTCAAATTGCCCTAGGTCTTCGTGAGCAAGCAAGTTGGATGCACACCTACTTAGTTTCTTTTTGAGCTTTCATACACTAATAGCTCTAGTGCATCCGTTGCATGGCAATCCCTACTCACTTGCATCGATATCAATTTATGGGCATCTCCATAGCCCATTAATTTGCCTAGTTGATGTGAGACTTTCTCCTTCTTTTTGTCTTCTCCACAACCAACATATTCTATTCCACCGATAGTGCTATATCCATGGCTCACGCTCATGTATTGCGTGAAAGTTGAAAAAGTTTGAGAACACCAAAAGTATGAAACAATTGCTTGGCTTGTCATCGGGGTTGTGCATGATGAAATACTTTGTGTGATGAAGATGGAGCATAGCCAGACTATATGATTTTGTAGGGATAACTTTCTTTGGCCATGTTATTTTGAGAAGACATGATTGCTTTATTAGTATGCTTGAAGTATTATTGTTTTTATGTCAATATTAAACTTTTGTTTTGAATCTTATGGATCTGAATATTCATGCCACAATAAAGAAGATTACATTGATAAATATGTTAGGTAGCATTCCACATCAAAAATTCTGTTTTTATCATTTACCTACTCGAGGACGAGCAGAAATTAAGCTTGGGGATGCTTGATACGTCTACAACGTATCTATAATTTTTCATTGTTCCATGCTATTATATTATCTGTTTTGGATGTTTTATATGCATTAATATGCTATTTTATATTATTTTTGGGACTAACTTATTAACCCAGAGCCCAGTGCCAGTTTCTGTTTTTTCCTTGTTTTTGAGTTTTACAGAAAAGGAATATCAAACGGAGTCCAAACGGAATAAAACTTTATGATGATTTTTCTTGGACCAGAAGACATCCACGGAGCTTGGAGAGGGTGTCAGAGGATGGCCTAGGAGGCCACAAGCCTGCCAGGCGCGCCCTTGGGGGGCGCCCTGAGGGCTTGTGGGCCCCTCAAGGGTCTCCTAACCCTAATTCTTGCTCTATAAATTCCCTGATATTCCCAAACCACCAGAAGCGTCCACCAAAATACTTTTCCGCCGCCGCAAGCCTCTGTTCCCGTGAGATCCCATCTTGGGGCCTTTTCTGGCGATCTGCCGGAGGGGGATTCAATCACGGAGGGCCTCTACATCAACCTTGCTGCCCTTCCGATGATGTGTGAGTAGTTTACCACAGACCTACGGGTCCATAGCTAGTAGCTAGATGGCTTCTTCTCTCTCTTTGATCTTCAATACAATGTTCTTGAAGATCTATTCCATGTAATACTTTTTTGCGGCGTGTTTGTTGAGATCTGATGAATTGTGGATTTATGATCAGATTATCTATGAATATTATTTGAGTCTTCTCTGAACTCTTTTATGCGGGATTAAGATATCTTTGTATTTATCTTCAAACTATCGGTTTGGTTTGGCCAACTAGATTGGTTTTTCTTGCAATGGGAGAGGTGCTTAGTTTTGGGTTCAATCTTGCGGTGTCCTCACCCAGTGACAGAAGGGGTAGCGAGGCACGTATTGTATTGTTGCCATCAAGGATATAAAGATGGGGTTTTCATCATATTACTTGAGTTTATCCCTCTACATCATGTCATCTTACTTAAAGTGTTGCTCTGTTCTTATGAACTATCTCTATTAGATTTATTTTAGTTTGCCTTTTTATTTATCTTTTATACCTATCTCTATTAGATCTCACTCTTGTTCGAGACCGTGAAGAGATTGACAACCCCTTTTTCGCGTTGAGTGCAAGTGTTTGTTAGTTTGTGCAGGTGCATAGATTGGAGACTTGCTTGTGCCTCCTACTGGATTGATACCTTGGCTCTTAACTGAGGGAAATACTTATCTCTACTTTGCTGCATCACCCTTTCCTCTTCAAGGGAAAAATCATCGCAAGCTCAAGAAGTAGCAAGCCTATAAATGAAATTGTAATGATACTCACAAATGATGTATTGGTTATTTCTAATGAATAAAGTTCTGTTTTATTTCAAAAAAAAGAATCAACTGAAACAATGCGAAAAATACAAGAAGTGTCAACTGCTCCGTGGAATATTGAGGGCCAAATCATGTTGATAGTATCGTTGAGTGTTTGGACATTGCCGTTTAGGATGCACAAGATTGTGAGTGATGTGTATAGAATTATAGTGGACACTATAAACATTGTGTAAGGTTTAATTAGAAATAGTGCAAAAATGATTACAATAGTGACTTGATGCCATCGTATTGCTCGTACCTACCATACATACCGCATTTTTCGTGATTGGATTGGGCAAAGTGTTGCTAAGTTCCAAAGGAAATATTATACTCCTCCTATCCTCATGCTAGAGCGAGCCTCGTTGAACTGTTGAGGTTCATACACCGACCAATTTAGCAAATAGTTATTGCATGCGTTATGCCACCCAGGTGTGTCGGATTCCAAGAAAATTGAATAAGTTATATATTGAAATTCAGAAAATTTTGGAAAAAATCCCACATTTTACACCTAGGTATGATATGCATACTCTACCTCTAAATTTCGTTAATAAATGTTTTCATTTGTGTGCTACATAAAAAGCAACTATACGGGTTTACAATAGGGAATAATATATTGTAGATCAACATATATGTTTTTTATGCAGCCCAACAAAGCAACATAATGTTGTACATATATCAACTACTACATAACTAGAGTATACATGTACTTGTAAATTTTATAAAATTTTGAAACTTTAAGATGTATTTTTATAAAGGACTCGATGAACTCGAGCTCATTTAGCAATATTCGAGCAAGGAACCAAATGCAAGTAGTAAGGTTAACCTAGGTTATGTTACCTCAGTTCATTACCCAATGAGCCCACATTCTTGATCTTACATGTCCTTAATGCCAACTCCAATGCACCGACGCAAACGGACGCGGATTTAATCCGCTTTTTGTCTGTTTGGATCAGCTGTAGGGGCAGCGGCGTCCGCCCTCGCCTGCCAGAATCTTGCTAGTGTGCCCAATCGACCGACCCATTTGGTCCGCCTCGCCATTTTTTTTTACCAAATTTTAACAATTTAGACATTCTATGCATATACAACCAAATAAAACAAAACATTGCACATAGTTTACAGCCAAATAAGTCACATAGTTTTTCCATCACAATAAATAAAAATCTCATAGTTTATTGCAACAAAAAAAATTCAAAATTGTACCAACTACATTGAAAGAAAAAGAGCTGATACACCTATTGGTTTTCTACGTGAGTTCCCATATGCTCAACCATATCATTTTGAAGTTGAATCTGCGTTGTTCAATCATACATTTTTGGTGAAATTGGGTGAAATGTGCAAATGTTGCCGCTCCATACTCAGTCTTAAGATTCTCACCCTGGATATCTCACCCTTGATCAAAGACGTTGTCATCACGATCGTCCTCTACGATCATGTTGTGCATAATCATACAAGTAGTCATCACCTCCCACATCCTCCGAGGGCTCCATGTTCTAGCAGGGTGCTGAACAATAGGCCATCAAGATTGGAGAACACTGAAAGCATGCTCCACCTCCTTCCTAGCACTCTCTTGTTCTTGGTAAAACCTAGCCCTCTGCTCACCCATGGTCTTGGAGATTGTCTTCACGATAGTTGACCATTGAGGATACATACCATCATCTAGGTAGTATCTCTTGTTGTATTGGTGGCCATTGACCTCAAAGTTGACCTATGGGGAGTTGTCCTCTGAAAGTCTTGTAAACACCGGTGGGCGCTGAAGCATGTTGATGTCATTATGAGAACCTGCCATGCTGAAAAAAGAGTGCCAAATCCAGAGATCCTGTGATACCACAGCTTCAAGTATGACCGTGCAAGCTTTAACATGTCCCTTATATTGCCCGTGCCAAACAAATGGACAGTTCTTCCAATCTGAATGCATAAAATCTATACTACCAAGCATTCTCAGAAAGCCTCTAAATTTATTGATTGCAAACAACCGAGCTGTATCTGCAACATTTGGTTCTCTCAGGTACTCCGGGCCAAACACCGCAACCACTGTTTTGCAGAACTTGTACAATGACACAAGGCATGTGGACTCACTCATGCGGACATACTCATCTACAAGATCACCAGGGATTCTGTATGCAAGCATCCGAACATCTGTAGTACATTTCTGATAAGAGGAGAGGCCAACCTTTCCAAAGGCATCATGCTTGCATTTGAAGTAATCATCATACACCACCACTCTCTTCTGAATATGATTGGACACATGTCTCGCCATCTGGAAGCGTCATCAGAAAAGCTTGGGAGGGAATAGTGGGTCAATGAACTTGAAATAATTGTCGTAGAATAGGCGATGACTGCTCTCTCTTTCTCTCTATTATGATTCAACCCCGGAGCATGGCCCAGGATCGGTCCCCTAAACCTCGGTCGGTGACTATCAATGTGCTCATTGACGACTAAAGTAGCAACCACAAACTCCTCATCGTCGGACGATGAATCGTCCGATGAACATATGAGGTTGTTGTAAAAGAAATTCATCCAAGCTGTCCACCATGGCACCTTGTCGGCAAACTCCCGAACACTTGGCACGGGATGAGGGAGGCGGGCATGGTCGAGCCGCGACCGATGAAGGAAACGCCCTCTCCCCGTACATGCAGCAGGCCTGTCGAAGCACACACCCTCCAACGGTGACGATGACCATGGGTAGGCCGCTCACGCGTGATACGTCTCCAATGTATCTATAATTTTTGATTGTTTCATGCTATTATACTATCAATCATGTATACTTATATGCATTTTTATTTTATTTTATATCATTTTCGGGAACTAACCTATTAACCCAGTTCCTAGTGCTAGTTGTTGTTTTCTGCTTGTTTTTGTTTTTCCAAAAAATCAGTACCAAACGGAGTCCAAACGCTACGAAACTTTTTGACGATTTTTTTTCTGGGCAAAAGAGACCCTAGAAGCTTCGGGAGGAGACCAGACGACAAACAAGGAGACGACAAGGCAACATGACGCGTCCTGTTACCTTGTGGGTCCCACGTGGCTCTATCTGACCTAATTTTGCTTCTATAAATTCTCAAATATTGGGAAACCAACAGAGTCACCCGAAACATTTTTTTCCATTGCGCAAGCTTCTGTTCTTCCGCGATCCCATTTGGAGGCCTTTTCCGGTAGTCTGCCAGAGGGCGAATCAATCACGAAGGGCTTCTACATCATCCTTGCTGCCTTCCGATGATGCGTGAGTAGTTCACCACAGACCCACGGGTCCATACCTAGTAGCTAGATGGCTTCTTCTCTCTCTTTGATCTTTAATACAATGTTCTCCTTGATCTTCTTGGGGTTCTATCTGATGTAATCTTCTTTTCTGGTGTGTTTGTTGGGATCCGATGAATTGTGGTTTTATGATCAGATTATTCATTGAAAGTAATTGAGTCTTTTATGAAATTTATTATGCATGATTATGATAGCTTTCTATTTCCCTCCGATCTATCTGTTTGGTTTGGCCAACTAGATTGATTTATCTTCAGTGGGAGAGGTGCTTTGTAATGGGTTCAATCTTGTAGTGTCCTCACCTCATGACAGAAGGGGTAGCGAGCCATCTATTTGTATTGTTGCCATTAAGGGTAAATGTCGGGGGGGGGGGGTGAACCCCGGGCAGGCAACGGAACTCGGATCCTTTTCAAAAACTTCAGGGCTAGCAGCGGCCCTCAATCCGGCTTGCCCTTGGCCGGGTTCCTCAACCCGGCCAAGTCCCGCAACCCGGCCAGACCCGTTGGCCCATGCCGGCCGGACCTGGCAAGTCATGACTTCTTCAACAAGCAAGCGCAACCATGGTGCGCCCCTCAACCCGACCGTGGGTCAGCTCCTGTCCCATCCAGGGCGTACGACGGAACAAGTCCCCATGAAGGGATGAGCATGGCTACAGTGGCCCACCAACCCCGCTGACCGGCAGGAGCATGGCAACAGTGGCCCACCTACTCCGCTGACCAGGGCCGGCATGGCTACAGTACATCCCTCGTCCTGCTAACGCAAGCCGATGGCAACCAGGTGACGCGCCACTTTAGCCGAGCCGGCCCAACCACTCCGGGACGCATGACAAGATGGAGAACAGTGTCCCCTGGCGCACGGGGCCCGCGTCTGGAGAACCCAATGTATCCTGGTACCCGGCGGGCCCCAGCGCCGGCTTCCCAGATGCTGACATCCCGGCCCCGCGCCCATGTAACTTTACCATTGTAACTGTCATGGGAAAACACGACAACCTATGGGGCCATCGGCCCCTTTATGGTTCGGCAGGGGGGAAGGACGCATTGCACAAAGAGCGGAGGGCGCGGGGCAGCGCGGCAGTGATCGCACAGGCAGTTTTTACCCAGGTTCGGGCTGCCGCGAGGCGTAAAACCCTACTCCTGCTTTGGTGGATTGATGAGAGGACCGTGGTAGAGACGCAACGCTCTAGCCCGGCAAGGTTGCCTCGGGGCGAGAGCAGCTACGCGCGTATGAGTGTACAGGGGTTCGAATCCTTTCTAAGGTTGCCATGGCCCTCCTTTTATAGATCAAGGGGTCACCACAATGGCAAATCAGTCATTGTGTACTGATTAGATAGCAAACAGTGCCATCATACCTAACTCTGCCGACAGAACAGAGCGCATTAAATGTGCCGCTTAGTGTCACATCGTAGCCTAGCCCGGCAAGCCTTGCCGTGCTGTTTTGCCACCTTCTCGCCTGCCTGCGTGACACATTGCTGGACGAGTGTCATTTGGAGGTGATTTCCTCTGGGGATGGCTGCCACGTGCCAAATAACGGCCACTTAGCATCTTGGGGGCTCGACACCGCACCGATCGGTGACTTGCGTTGCTGTGAGGTGAAGCGGTGGAGCCTTGGCGGGGTAATCCGCCCTCAGCGTCCCCGACAAGCCTGCCGGGGCAATCTTGAGACTTGTCTTCGGGGCAACCTCGTCCCCGCCAGGCTCGCCTGCCCGGTAGGGGAGGTTTTCCCATCGCGGTATTTTACTCCTTCGGTTGGTCTTGGTCTTCTTGATCCGCCCTTTGGTTCCTCAAAGAGCTGATCTCTTCTGCTTGGCCTTGTCCTGGATACTGCAATCTCGTTCTTGAGCCTATGTACAGTCTGGGAAACATACCTGGGGTTTGTTGCACCGACAGTAACCCTGGGGGGTTGACCTATAAAACCCCCCAGGAGCCCTCCACGTATAGTGGGATCGGGCGAACGGAAAACACAAACACCAGAGAGAGAGAGATCATCAGTAGAACACACACAAGGAGAAGGAGCAGCCTATGCTTTGGCCTGTCTTCCTTCCTCCCCGAAACAGCTCCAGGAGCAAGTTTGTATCCTCCACATATAAACCACTCTCGGCAGGACTAGGGGTGTTGTCTCTCCGGAGAGCCCCAAACCTGGGTATGTGTTGCGTCCCTTGCTCACTCATACCAACCTCGCCTCTGGAGCCCATCGATGCCCTCGAGCCTGTCCCTCTCTTTAGCCATCCTTTGGCATCTGCCGTGCACCCACCACGACAGTAAAATGATGGGGTTTATTCATATTGCTTGAGTTTACTTTGTTTACATCATTTCATCTTGCTTAAAGCGTTACTCTGTTTGTCATGAACTTAATACCATAGATGCATGTTGGATAGCGGTCGATTGGTGGAGTAGTAGTAGTAGATGCAGGCAGGAGTCAGTCTACTTGTCACGGATGTGATGCCTATATGTGTGATCATTGCCATGAATAACGTCATAACTATGCGCTTTTCTATCAATTGCCCAACAGTAATTTGTTTACCCATCGTATGCTATTGTTTCGAGAGAGAAGCCTCTAGTAAAAACTATGGCCCCCGGGTCTACTTTAATCATATTATAAAAACCAAAAATACCCTCTTGTAATTTATTTACTTTTCTTTTGTTTTGCAATTTACCTATCTACCTATACAAGATTTAATACTTGCAAGTAATGAGTTCAAGGGGATTGACAACCCTCTTACCCGCGTTGGGTGCAAGTATTTGCTTTTGTGTGTGTAGGTGTTGTTCATTGGGGTTTGTATGATTCTCCTATTGGTTTGATAACCTTGGTTCTCACTGAGGGAAATACTTATCTCTATTTTACTTCTTCACCCTTCCTCTTCGGGGAAAATCCCAATGAAACTCATAAGTAGCAGAAAGAATTTATGGCGCCGTTGCCGGGGAGACATCATCAAATCTTATCAAGTACCTTCACTCAAACTATCATCTACTTGCTCTACTTTTTTTTGCATTTTTATTTTCCTCTCTTTTTCATCTCCCTCCACTTATCTAAAAAAACAAAAACACAAAAATACTTTATTTTGTTAGTTTGTTTGCTTGTCACTATGTCTCAAGAAAACAACAGGTTGTGTGACTTCTCAAATACTAATAATAATGATTTTATTAGTACTCCAATTTCTCCTCCCACCACTAGTGCGGAGTCGTATGATATTAATGCTGCATTGTTAAATCTTGTTATGAAAGAACAATTTTCTAAAATTCCTAATGAAGATGCTACATCACATCTTAATACCTTTGTTGAATTATGTGATATGCAAAATAAAAAAAGATGTGGATAATGATATTATTAAGTTGAAATTATTTTCGTTCTCGCTAAGAGGTCGTGCTAAAACTTGGTTTTCATCCTTGCTTCACAATAGTATTTATTCTTGGGATAAATGTAAGGATGCTTTCATTGCCAAGTATTTTTCTCCCGCTAAGATTATTTCTCTTAGAAATCAAATCATGAACTTTAAGCAACTTGAGCATGAACATGTTGCACAATCTTGGGAGAGAATGAAATTAATGATTAGAAATTGTCCCACTCATGGATTAAGCTTATGGATGATAATACAAAAAAATTATGCGGGACTAAACTTTGCGTCAAGAAATCTTCTAGACGCTGCTGCAGGTGGCACTTTTATGGAAATCACATTAGGAGAAGCTACAAAACTCCTTGATAATATAATGACATATTATTTTCAATGGCACACCGAACGAGCTCCAATTTGTAAGAAGGTAAATTCTTTTGAAGAAGTTTCTACTTTGAGTGATAAAATGGATGCTCTTATGAAAATGCTTGCTAGTGAAAATGCTCATGTTGATCCCAATGATGTGCCACTATCTACATTGATTGAGCAAAATAATGATGCTATTGATGTGAATTTTGTTGCTATAAATAATTTCAACAACAATGCTTATAGAGGTAATTTCAATCCTAGACCGTATCGTGATAATTCCTCTAATAATTATAGTAATTCCTATGGAGATTCTTAAAATAATAATAATAGGATACCTACTGATCTTGAGAACAACATGGATAGAATTGCTCATGATGTGGATACTTTTACAATTAAAATTTTGCCACCTAAGCATGAAATGAATGAGTCTATAAAGTCTATCCAATTCTTTATTAATGAAAGTAAAGAGAGAACCGCTAGGTTGAGAGCTAAGCGAGAATTTCTAGAAAAGGTCATTCTGCCCGATTTTTATCGTAATCATGATGAGGATAATAAAATGATTAGTGTGACGCCTATTGAATCTTTGTTTAGTAATATAAAACTTAATGAAAAAGGGACTGGATATGAGTCAACTTTAGCTATAAGGCGTTCCAATTGTTCGGAGGGTGATGATCTTAATGATAAAAATGATAAAAGTGGGTTTGGAGAGGTCAAGACTTTAAATAGTGATGTACCCACTACTTTGAATTACAAGGACTTTAATTATGATAATTGTTCTTTTATTGAATGTATTTCCTTGTTGCAACCCATGATGAATTCACCCAATGCTTATGAACAAAATAAAGCTTTTACTAAACATGTTGTAGAAGCGATGATAAAAGCTCATGAGGAAAAGCTAGAATTGGAGGTTTCTATACCTAGGAAATTGCATGATGAATGGGAACCCACTATTAAAGTAAATATTAAAGATTATGAATGTAATTCCTTGTGTGATCTAGGTGCTAGCGTCTCTACTATACCAAAATCTTTATGTGACGTGCTAGGTCACACCGATATGGATGAATGTTTCCTTAACTTGCATCTAGCGGATTCAACTATTAAGAAACCATTGGGTAGAATAAATGATGTTCTCATACTTGTAATAGAAATTATGTGCCCATGGATTTCATTGTGCTTGATATTGAATATAATTCATCTTGTCCTATAATACTTGGTAGGCCTTTCCTACACACCATAGGAGATATTATTGATATGAAAGAAGAAATATAAGGTTCCAATTTCCATTAAAGAAAGGGATATGGAACACTTACCTAGGAAGATAATTAAACCACCATATGAATATATTATGAGAGCTACCTATGGAATTAATTTGAAGGATGACAATACTTGAAACGATGTCTTACGCCTAACTAGAGGCGTAAAACAATAACGCTTGTTGGGAGGCAACCCAATAGTTATCTTAATTTTTTGCTTTTACTTTTTGTTTTGGTGTGATGACACAATTATTGCTACTGTTACGATTATGTTTTTGTGTTTTAATTAGTGTTTGTGCCAAGTAAAGCCTTTGGGATGATTTGGTTGATAGTTGACTTGATTATGTGAAAAACCAGAAACTTTTGTGCCCAGTGCTAGAATTATTCTAATTCACTGGAACGTGATGAAATTCTGAAATTTTACACATGATTGATATACAAATTTCTCATGTTGTCCTAAATTTTTAGAATTTTTGGAGTTATAGAAGTATGAGTCTGTTCATATCATTACATATTGTTCTGTTTTAGACATATTCTGTTTCTATTGCACAGTGTGCCTGTTTTAATGATGCTTGATGCAGCTTGAAACTGCGTCGGTATTTCCCCAAAGAGGAAGGGATGATGCAGTACAGCTACGGTAGGTATTTCCCTCAGTTATGAAACCAAGGTATCAATCCAGTAGGAGAACCAAGCAACACTATGTAAACGGTACCTGCACACAAAGAACAAATACTTGCAACCCGACGCGTATGAGAGGTTGTAAATCTCTCCACCGTAAAAAGATAGATTGGTTTGTATAAGATTGTATAAATAGATCTGAATAAAAGACGAAATAAAAGATGCAAATAAAAAGTGCAGCAAAGTATTTTCGGGTTTTTGGAATAATAGATTTGAAAACAAATGCGGTGAAAAATAGATCTGAAAGCAATATGATGAAAGATAGACCCGGGGGCCGTAGATTTCACTAGTGGCTTCTCTCGAGAAAATAGCATATGGTGTGTAAACAAATTACTATTGGGCAATTGATAGAAGATCGAATAATTATGACTATATCCAAGGCAATGATCAATATATAGGCATCACGTCCAAGATTAGTAGACCGAAACGATTCTGCATCTACTACTATTACTCCACACATCGACCGCTATCCAGCATGCATCTAGTGTATTAAGCTCATGGAGAAACGGAGTAATGCAATAAGAACGATGACATGATGTAGACAAGATCTATTCATGTAGGAATATACCCCATCTTGTTATCCTTAATAGCAACGATACATACGTGTCTCGCTACCCCTTCTGTCACTAAGTGAGGACACTGTAAGATCCAACCCATCACAAAGCACCTCTTCCCATGGCAAGAAAAATCGATCTAGTTGGCCTAACTAAACCAAAGATTCGAAGAAGAAATACGAGGCTATAAATAATCATGCATATAAGAGATCAAAGAAACTCAAATAATATTCATGGATATAGATCTAATCATAAACTCAAAGTTCATCGGATCCAAACAAACACACCGCAAAAAAGGCTTACATCAAATAGATCTCCAAGAGACCATTGTATTGAGAATCAAAAAGAGAGAAGAAGCCATCTAGCTACTGCCTACGGACCCATAGGTCTATGGTGGACTACTCACGCATCATCGGAGAGGCACCAATGAGGATGATGAACCCCTCTGTGATGGTGTTAGATTGGATCTCGTGGTTCTGGAACTTGCGGCGGCTGGAATTATGGAATTTATAGAGCAAAGAGGCGGTGCAGGAGACCCCCATGGGCCCCACAACCCACCAGGGCGCGCCTGGGCTCCTGGGCGCACCCTGGTGTCTTGTGGGCCCCATGGGCCTCCTCTTTGGTCCTTCCTTGGCTCCCAAGTTGTCTTCTGGTCCAAAAAAAATCTCCAAAAAGTTTCGCTGTGTTTGGACTCCGTTTGATAGGGATATTCTGCGAAGTAAAAAACAAGCAAAAAACAGTAACTGGCAATGGGCACTATGTCAATAGTTAGTCCCAAAAAATGATATAATGTTGCTATAAAATGATTGTAAAACATCCAAGAATGATGATATAACAGCATGGAACAACCAAAAATTATAGATATGTTGGAGATGTATCAGTATCCCCAAGCTTAATTCATGCTCGTCCTTGAGTAGGTAAATGATAAAAATAGAATTTTCGATGTAGAATGCTGCCTAACATGTTCATCACATATCTTTTCTTTTGCAGCATGGATATTTGGACTTTTAGATGGTTCAAAGCAATAGTCTATATTTGACATGATAACTTTGATACTCAAGCATATCAATAAGCAACCATGTCTTTCAAAATATTAATACTAAAGAAAGTTATCCCTGGCCGATCATGTTCAATCATTGATCCATTCATGAAACACACTCGAATATTAGCTACATCCAATGCACAAGTATGATCATAGTGCTCCCTATTTGGTGCTTTATAAGAGAAGATGGAGACTCAAATAAAAATTAAAATTGCATAAAGTAAATAGATAGGCCCTTCGTAGAGGGAAGTAGAGATGTGTAGAGATGCCAGAGCTCAAAGCTTAAATTGAGAGAGAAAAATATATTTTGAGAGGCATGCTTCTCCCGTCAACGAAAACAACCGAGTAATTCCCAACACTTTCCATGCTAGATATATCATAGGCGGTTCCCAAACATAAAATAAAGTTTATTCCTTTTTCCACCATACTTTCACACTCCATGGCTAGCCGTATCCATAGGTACCGTCCATACCAACACTTTCCAACGAATTTACTATTTGACAACATAAATTAAATTTCTTTTTCGTTTTGGGATTGGGCATCCCTATTACCTCCACACACTCGTGCAATGACAAGTGAATAAACACTCATCTTGAGAATAACACATCTAGCATGGAAAATATTGGCCACCCCCTGCCGTTTCATGAGCGGTACGGGCACAAAAAAAGGAAATTCATTTTGAAAAATTAGAGTTGGCACATACAAATTTGCTCAAAACGACACGGAAATACCGCATATAGGTAGGTATGGTGGACTCATATGGCAAAATTGTGTTTAAGGATTTTGGATACACAAGTAGTATTTCTACTTAGTACAAGTGGAGGCTAGCAAAAAGATTGAGAAGCAACCTGTAACACCCCCGGTGGTTAACTACAGTAATCACTTTTGATAATGACATGTCAGCAAGCTTAACAGTGCATGATCATCAGTAGCATCATATTGCATTTCAACTCCTAAGTCAAAATTCAGATTTAAACTAAAGTGGGAAATAAAAGTTGTTCAAACTGGAAAACCAAAATGTGCCTCATGTTGCAAATATTCCCATAGCATTTGTAAAAATGATTGCAACATTAGTTGAAATTGTAAAAGGACTCGAACAACTAGAAACAGCAGCAACATAGCACTATTCAATCCTTTTTCAATTTAAATAAAATCCAAACAAAAAGATATGGACCCCAAACCAATTTCTAGCAGTGACAGATAATGCACTGTAAATAATGGAGCAAGTCTCATATTTTACAAAAGTCTTTTGGAATAAAAATAAAAGAGAAAACAGAAAAGGAAAATAAATAATATAAAAAAAAAGTAAAAAAGGAAAAGCCCCCCCCCAACGACGAGACGAATTCGAATACGCGCTCCGTTCGTCCGTCACGCGTCTCTAACTATCCGAATTTGCAAACGTTCCCCTCTTATCCTCTGTCCGATAATTCCAAAGACCCGGGAAATATCGTCAGATATTCTCCCGCTCCGTCTGTTACGTGTGATGCTGCGTTAGACTACCCCTAGCACCGTGTATCGTATTTGTCATGCTCATGTTTGCTATATATTTATACTGTTTCCTCCCCCTCTTCTCTCTCGATAGCCCCCGACCCCGACGTCGTCCCCGAGACCGACGTAGCTCCGGAGCCCGAAGACACCATAGACGACCTTGCCCTTGCCGCCGAGCAACCAGGCAAGCCCCCCCCTTTGAGCATACCGATATCGCCCATTCTATTTCTCATGCTTGCATTAGAATTGCTGCTGCTGCTGCTGCTTTACCTATTCTGATGCATAGCCTGTTCATTGTAACCTGCTGTTGATAATTACCTACATATCCTAAACTGTTTAGTCTAGGCTGAGTAGAGACCTATCAGTGACCCCACTTATCCCGACTGCCGCGCTGGATCGTCAGAAGACCCGATCAATGGGATTGAAGACCAGGACCCGACACCGCACATCACCCCCCTTAGTTGTAACGACACTGCAGCGTTACTATCGAGTGTCGAGGGTGAAACCTCATGTAGCACTTCTGATGTTAACTCTGTAGAGTAGTTATTCGGTCGTGGTCATCGAGGGTGATTCCTCCTTCACCGCTTCCGATAACGACGCTGTCGTACAACACCTCAAGTGTGGACCCAGTGAGGGTGATTCCTCCTAGTTCACCTTGACGGATACATCGAGTGGGAATTCAATGAGGGTGATACCTCGGATTCCCTGATGTTATGGACACATGGATACTTGGACTTTACAATGTTACTTGGAAAGGCGGGTCGACCCTGAGCGGTACCCGCGTGTGATGTGAAGGCGGGTTGCCTGTGTGGTGCCCGAGTGGTGAATACGAGGCGCGGCCGGGCATTCTTAACCCTTGCCGCAAGTCCTCGAGACGGGGCGACGGGGTCACATCTTTCGTGAGTCTCTGCTCGTTACCGCAAGCCCCTAGTCCTAGCGATTTGGATATTTGATCCGAGCAGGCCTCTGGTCTGATAGCACTAACCATCACGTGGGCATAGTATGGGCGTTCTGCATCGTATGCATCAGCCGAAAGCTCTGTCAGACGTCCAGTTCAGCCTCGTGGCCGGGCCGGGCCAGTACCATCCAGGACTGAGGTGGTGCTCGTCCCGACCCTGCACACACCGACCCGGAGTGCACAGGGCGATGGCCCATGACCCCTGAGCGCTTAGGATATAGACCGACGGGGACCTCTTTGCTGAGCTGTAGGTAGGGTTGCGATGTGTTGTTTGGCCGAGGCCGGACATGACCCAGGAAAGTGTGTCCGGCCGGAGTTAAGCGAGCGTGATGGGTAAGTTGGTGCACCCCTGCAGGGAAGAACATCTCTATCGATAGCCGGTCCTATGGTAAAGGACACTCGGAGTTGTATCCTGATTGATACATTTTAGAACTGGATACTTGGATACTATGGCTCTGGGATTGCTTCTCGCAGGGAGTCGAGAAGGGATCTCCAGACGAGGTTGATGACTGTATGGCTCTGGGATTGCTTTCTCGCAGGGAGTCGAGAAAGGATCTCTGGGTGAGGTTGAGACTTAATGATACTACTACATTATATTGTACTGTTCTACTCTCTTCTACTGCTGCAAGACCGCTGAAGATGCTAGTCTTCGATAGGACTAGGCCTTCTCTCTATTCTGGCATTTCTGCAGCCCAGTCCACATATACAGCCTCCCCTTGAAAATGTTGCATATGTAGTGTAGATCCTTGCTTGCTGAGTACTTCTGAGTACTCACGGATGCTTTGTTTTCCTTTTCTCCCCATATCAGTTTGTCGTGACCAAGATGACGAAGCCCCTGAGACAGCTGCCCTGCCGACGATCGCTACTACTACTACCCAGAGGATGGATACTACTATGAGTTGACTGACGACCAGGAGTAGGATCGGAGGGTCCCAGGCAGGAGGCCTTCGCCTTTCGATCGTAGTGTTTTATTTTGCCCCGCCTTTCTAAAGGCCTTTCTGTTTCTATTTCATATCTGTACTCAGATATCTGATGCTTCCGCTGACGCTTGTTCGCAAGCTTATGTATTCGAGCCCTCGAGGCCCCTGGCTTGTAATATAAAACTTGTATGACTTTATTTATGTTTTAGAGTTGTGTTGTGATATCTTCCCGTGAGTCCTTAGGCTTGATCGTGTGCATTTGCGTGTATGATTAGTGCACGATCGGGCCGGGGGCGTCACAAGTTGGTATCAGAGCGGCGTGCCTGTAGGAACCCCCTTTCCAACTCCTTGGCCGAAGTTGAGTCTAGAAACCGAAAACTATTTTACTAACCTGGCTGTGTGGCTTACGGGCCCACGTCGCCAATTGGGTGGTATTAGTATCTTTTATTCCTCATCTTTACTCTGGGACTCTGACCTCTCTTCCTTTCGGGTTAACTAAAGTTTACTAACGCCGACACTTAGGATCTCGTAATTCTCGTCCACCCGAAGAGCTGAATATCTGTGCGATTTCCCTGACATTGATCTGATTAGTCTGATAATCATTTTCCTTTCCATTGTTTTGTTTAACCTTTCTCTCCGAGATCGGTTATACTTCTCCTTGTCTTTTGACAATCATGAGTTTCCTCTGTTTCAGATGGATCGTTTGTTTCCACCACACCCTGCGACGCAGCTACCAGCTGTTCGAGCAGGGATACATCCAGAGTACATTCTTTATCCACTGGGGCAGATGTCAATCCGTTACAATACCCCAGTACTATCTCCTCCAGATCCCCGCAAAGACTTTGTGATCTATTGTGACGCATCCCGTGAAGGATTAGGCTGTGTCCTAATGCAAGAGCGTAAAGTGATTGCTTACGGCTCTCGTCAGCTGCGCCCACATGAAGAGAATTATCCAGTACATGATCTAGAACTAGCTGCTGTGATCTATGCACTGCAGTTGTGGCGACATGACCTCCTCGGTAATCGTTGCGAGATCTACACGGATCATAAAAGTTTGAAGTACTTGTTCACTCAGCCATCTCTGAATCTCCGTCAGCAAAGATGGATGGAGACCATTGCGGACTATGACTTGGGTATTTCCTATACCCCTGGCAAGGCTAACGTGATGGCTGATGCCTTAAGCCGCAAGTCCTATTGCGACAACCTCATGGTTAGGCGAGCTCAACCTCGTCTTTTTGAACAACTGTGCAAGCTAAATCTGCGTATTGTTCCACAGGGTTCTCTTAATAACCTTGTGATACAACCAGATCTTGAGAAAGCTGTTAAGAATGCGCAAGCTAAAGATGCTGAAATTGATCTGATGAAGAAAGACCTTCACCTTGTAAAGTACAGGGATTTCTCGCTGTCTGAAGATGGAACCTTGTATTTCAGAGACCGCATTGTCGTACCTCGCTTCGAGCTTATGACTGACAAAGTCATGAAGGAGGCACATGATACCCCGCTGTCTATTCATCCGGGTAGCACCAAGATGTATCGTGATCTCCGTCAAAGGTACTGGTGGTCTAGAATGAAGCAAGACATTGCTCGATATGTTGCTGAATGTGATGTGTGTCGACGCGTTAAAGCAGAACATCAGAAGCCTGCTGGAATTCTGCAACCACTTCCTATTCCTTTATGGAAATGGGACAAGGTTCAGATGGATTTCATTACAGGACTTCCCAGGTCACAGAAGGGTCACGACGCTATTCTTGTCGTCGTCGACCAACTCTCCAAAGTTGCACACTTTCTGCCTGTCAAGGAGACGATCACTGCTAGTCAGTTAGCAGAGTTATATATCTCCAGAATTGTATCACTCCACGGTATTCCGAAGGAGATCAGTTCGGACCGTGGCGGTCTTTTCACTTCCAAATTCTGGGAAAGCTTTCAAACAGCTATGGGAACTCATATCACCTGGAGTTCAGCTTATCACCCCCAATCCCAAGGCCAAGTTGAGCGAGTCAACCAAGTGCTTGAAGACATGTTGCGAGCTTGTGTTATATCGTTTGGCAAGAAGTGGGAAGAATCTCTTCCATATGCCGAGTTCTCCTATAACAACAGCTATCAAGCCAGCTTGAAAATGGCCCCCTTTGAAGTTCTCTATGGACGTAAGTGTCGAACCCCTCTGAATTGGTCAGAAACTGGGGAACGACCTCTTGTTGGTCCAGAAATTATTCAACACGCTGAAGAACAAGTTCGTATTGTCCGGGAAAATCTCAAGGCGGCTCAGGACCGCCAGAAGAGCAACTATGATCGCAAACGATGGGGTTTGACTTATCAACCTGGTGATCAAGCTTATCTTCGTGTCACACCTATGAAGGGCACTCACCGTTTTGGAATCAAGGGCAAGTTAGCTCCGCGCTACATTGGTCCTTTCCGCATTGTTGCTAGGCGTGGACAGGTGGCGTATAAATTGGAATTGCCGCCGCAATTCTCTCATATCCACGACGTCTTCCATGTGTCGCAACTTCGTCAATGCTTCAAGGAATCTCCGCACCGAGCAGTGGATCACGAGGTGCTCGAATTGCAAGATGATCTATTTTATAAGGAGCATCCGATCCGCATTCTCGATCAAGCTGAACGTCGGACCCGTCAGAAGGTTACCAAGTTCCTCAAAGTACAGTGGTCAAATCATACTGAAGATGAAGCCACTTGGGAACGCGAGGATAATCTTCGTGCGGAATACCCCGAACTTTTTCCTTCTACTTCTTAATTCTCGGGACGAGAATTCTTGTTAGTAGAGGAGATTTGTAACACCCCCGGTGGTTAACTACAGTAATCACTTTTGATAATGACATGTCAGCAAGCTTAACAGTGCATGATCATCAGTAGCATCATATTGCATTTCAACTCCTAAGTCAAAATTCAGATTTAAACTAAAGTGGGAAATAAAAGTTGTTCAAACTGGAAAACCAAAATGTGCCTCATGTTGCAAATATTCCCATAGCATTTGTAAAAATGATTGCAACATTAGTTGAAATTTGTAAAAGGACTCGAACAACTAGAAACAGCAGCAACATAGCACTATTCAATCCTTTTTCAATTTAAATAAAATCCAAACAAAAAGATATGGACCCAAACCAATTTCTAGCAGTGACAGATAATGCACTGTAAATAATGGAGCAAGTCTCATATTTACAAAAGTCTTTTGGAATAAAAATAAAAGAGAAAACAGAAAAGGAAAATAAATAATATAAAAAAAAAAGTAAAAAAGGAAAAGCCCCCCCCCCCGGACCAACTGGGCCGTGGCCCAGCTGGCCACAGAGCCACCACCAGGCCGGCCCACTCCCCACCCCTGGCCTATACCTCCCGCGCGGGCCGAACCCTAGCCGCTACCCCACCACTCCCCCCCTTTTCCCCTCGCGCCTCCTCCTCCCTCACGACGCGCCCCGCGCCCGCCGCCGCCTGGAGCTCGGCGCCCCGGCCGACGCCGCCCGGCGCGCCTCCCCGCGCGATCTGCCTCGCCCGACGCCGCCTCCTCGCCTCTCCTCGCCGGTCGCCACCGTCCTCGCCGCCGCTCCCGCGCCGATCTGCCTCGCCCGACGCCGCCTCCTCGCCTCTCCCTCGCCGGTCGCCACCGTCCTCGCCGCCGCCTCCCCGCCGGACTGCCTCGCCTCCTCCTCCCCACACCTGCGCCACCTCCTCGCCCCCGTCGCCGGCCAGCCTCGACTCGGCCCCCAACGTGAGCATGCCCGCGCCGCCGCCCGCTCTCCTCTTCCCCCCCCTCTCCGTCGCGCTCCGGTCCCCGTCCGCGCCCGCGCGTGCCATTTGGGCACCGGACATGTCCGGTCCCAAATGGGCACGCTCCGGACATGTCCGGCCCCATTTGGGTGCGCGTCCGGACGTGTCCGCCCTAGCCATGTGCTAGCTAAAATGAAAATAAATAATAATAAACAAAATAATTAAAATAAATAATTAGATAATTAATTTATTTAATCCTGTTTAATTAGACTAATTAATTAGTTAACTTAAACTAACCCTAATGACTGCTGACGTCAGCATGATGTCATGCTGACGTCATCTTTTACTATTCTGGATAATGTTTATTTTAAATAATTAAATAAATTCCAGAAATTAATAAAAACTTTGGAAAATCATTTTAAATAATCCGTAACTCCGATGGAAAAACTTTGTACATGAAAGTTGCTCAGAACGACGAGACGAATTCGAATACGCGCTCCGTTCATCCGTCACGCGTCTCTAACTATCCGAACTTGCAACCGTTCCCCTCTTATCCTCTGTCCGATAATTCCAAAGACCCGGGAAATATCGTCAGATATTCTCCCGCTCCGTCTGTTACGTGTGATGCTGCGTTAGACTACCCCTAGCACCGTGTATCGTATTTGTCATGCTCATGTTTGCTATATATTTATACTGTTTCCTCCCCCTCTTCTCTCTCGATAGCCCCCGACCCCGACGTCGTCCCCGAGACCGACGCAGCTCCGGAGCCCGAAGACACCATAGACGACCTTGCCCTTGCCGCCGAGCAACCAGGCAAGCCCCCCCCCCTTTGAGCATACCGATATCGCCCATTCTATTTCTCATGCTTGCATTAGAATTGCTGCTGCTGCTGCTTTACCTATTCTGATGCATAGCCTGTTCATTGTAACCTGCTGTTGATAATTACCTACATATCCTAAACTGTTTAGTCTAGGCTGGGTAGAGACCTATCAGTGACCCCACTTATCCGACTGCCGCGCTGGATCGTCAGAAGACCCGATCAATGGGATTGAAGACCAGGACCCGACACCGCACATCACCCCCCTTAGTTGTAACGACACTGCAGCGTTACTATCGAGTGTCGAGGGTGAAACCTCATGTAGCACTTCTGATGTTAACTCTGTAGAGTAGTTATTCGGTCGTGGTCATCGAGGGTGATTCCTCCTTCACCGCTTCCGATAACGACGCTGTCGTACAACACCTCAAGTGTGGACCCAGTGAGGGTGATTCCTCCTAGTTCACCTTGACGGATACATCGAGTGGGAATTCAATGAGGGTGATACCTCGGATTCCCTGATGTTATGGACACACGGATACTTGGACTTTACAATGTTTAAGGGGAAAAGGAGGGGGGAGAAAAGGAGGGTGTCGACGCGTGGTGACCGAGGGGATACCAGGAGTGTGATGTGAAGGCGGGTTGCGTGTGGTGCCCGAGTGGTGAATACGAGGCGCGGCGGGCATTCTAACCCTGCGCAAGTCCTCGAGACGGGGACGGGGGGGTCAACATCTTTCGTGAGTCTCTGCTCGTTACCGCAAGCCCCTAGTCCTAGCGATTTGATATTGATCCGAGCAGGCCTCTGGTCTGATAGCACTAACCATCACGTGGGCATAGTATGGGCGTTCTGCATCGTATGCATCAGCCGAAAGCTCTGTCAGACGTCCAGTTCAGCCTCGTGGCCGGGCCGGGCCAGTACCATCCAGGACTGAGGTGGTGCTCGTCCCGCCGGCCGATCTGCCTCGCCCGACGCCGCCTCCTCGCCTCTCCCTCGCCGGTCGCCACCGTCCTCGCCGCCGCCTCCCCGCGCCGATCTGCCTCGCCCGACGCCGCCTCCTCGCCTCTCCCTCGCCGGTCGCCACCGTCCTCGCCGCCGCCCTCCCCGCCGGACTGCCTCGCCTCCTCCTCCCCACACTGCGCCACCTCCTCGCCCCGTCGCCGGCCAGCCTCGACTCGGCCCCCAACGTGAGCACGCCCGCGCCGCGCCCGCTCTTCCTCTTCCCCCCCCTCTCCGTCGCGCTCCGGTCCCCGCTCGCCCAGCACCCCGGTGGTCACCGCCGCCTCGCCCCACGCGGACCGCGCCGGCCGCGCGCCCAGCCGCGGCGACCGCGCCCCTGGGCGCCCGCTCACCCCCTGGCCGCGCGCTGCCGCGGCCTCGCCCGTCCGCGCCCCCCCGTCCGCGCCCGCGCGTGCCATTTGGGCACCGGACATGTCCGGTCCCAAATGGGCACGCTCCGGACATGTCCGGCCCCATTTGGGTGCGCGTCCGGACGTGTCCGCCCTAGCCATGTGCTAGCTAAAATGAAAATAAATAATAATAAACAAAATAATTAAAATAAATAATTAGATAATTAATTTAATTAATCCTGTTTAATTAGACCAATTAATTAGTTAACTTAAACTAACCCTAATGACTGCTAACGTCAGCATGATGTCATGCTGACGTCATCTTTTACTATTCTGGATAATGTTTATTTTAAATAATTAAATAAATTCCAGAAATTAATAAAAACTTTGGAAAATCATTTTAAATAATCCGTAACTCCGATGGAAAAACTTTGTACATGAAAGTTAAAACTTGTATGACTTTATTTATGTTTTAGAGTTGTGTTGTGATATCTTCCCGTGAGTCCTTAGGCTTGATCGTGTGCATTTGCGTGTATGATTAGTGCACGATCGGGCCGGGGGCGTCACACAACCCACCAAGAAACAAAAATTCTCATAAACGAGCATTAAACATAACAAACACCGAATAATGCACCACAAGTAGGATGTAATTTCATTGCATAACTATTGACTTTCGTGCTTGCATAGGGAATCACAAACCTTAACTCCAATATTCTTACTAAAGCATAATTACTCACCAACATGACTCATATATTACTATCATCATATCTCAAAACTATTACAAAGAATCAAGTTTATTTTGTCCAATGATCTTCATGAAAGTTTTTATTATATCCCTCTTGAATATCTATCACTTTGGGACTAATTTCATATATTGCAATTGCTTTTGACAAGCTCAAATAAATTTAAGTGAAGAACATGAGCTTAAAAATTTTCATCTCTCAAAATAATACTCCCTCCGTTCCAGAATATAAGGTGTATTGGTTTCCGTGCAAGTCAACCATTCAAATGTTTGACCAAGATTATAGAATAAAATAACAACATCTGCAATACTTAGCAGATAAAATATGAAACTACTTTTCATGATGGATCAAATGATATAAATTTTGTATTGTGAATGTTGATATTTTTTTTAAAAGACTAGGTCAAACTTGCACTCGTTTGACTTTTCAAAAAACAAATACACCTTATATAAAGGAACGGAGGGAGTATAAGTGAAGCATGAGAGAATTTCTTCAAAACTTTACTAACTCTCAAATTAATCTAAGTGAAGCATGAGAGTATTTCTTCAAAAATTTCGAAGCACACCGTGCTAAAAAAGATATAAGTGAAGCACTAGAGCAATTCCATGGCTCAAAAAATTTAAGTGAAGCATATAGAGCAATTCTAACAAATCATAGCATAATTTTGGCTCTCTCAAATAGGTGTGTCCAGAAAGGATACTTGTGACAAACTAAAAAGAAAAACAAGCAAAGACTCATAAAATACAAGACGCTCCAAGCAAAACTCATGATATGTGACGAATAAAAATATAGCTCCAAGTAAAATACCGATGGTCGTTAGAAGAAAGAGGGGATGCCTTCTAGGGCATCCCCAAGCTTAGTTGCTTGGTTCTCCTTGAATATTAACTTGGGGTGCCATGGGGAATCCCCAAGCTTAGGCTCTTGACACTCCTTATTCCTTCATCCATCATGATCTCACCCAAAACTTGAAAACTTCAATCACACAAAACTTAACAAAACCTTCGTGAGATCCGTTAATATAAGAAAACCAATCTTTACTTTAAGTACTATTGCAAACCCATTAAAATTTTGTTATTTCATTATATCTACTGTATTATAACTTTACCATGGCTTATACCCTCCAATACAATCCATAGATTCATCAAAATAAGCACACAATGCAAAGAAAACAGAATCTGTCAAAAAACAGAACAGTCTGTAAAGATGTGAATTGTTATCATACTTATATAACTCCCAAAATTTCTAAAAATTAGTAAAACATAGGAAATTTGTATTTCAATCTTGTGTAAAAAATTCAGAATTTTTCGTCACTTCTGTGAATTTAAACAATTCTGTTACTGGATGAAAAAGTTTCTGTTTTTTAACAGGATCAAATCAACTATCACCCAAAGCTATCCCAAAGGCTTTACTTGGCACAAACACTAATTAAAACATAAAAAACACAATCATAACAGTATCATAATTGTTCAAACACTCAAGAACAGAAAGAAAGAGGAAAAAATAAAGTTTATTCATTGGGTTACCTCCCAACAGGCGCTGTCTTTTTATGCCCCTGGCTAGGCATAATGCATAGATTCAACTATTGTCATTTTTCTTCTTATTTTCCATAGATGTGTTTTTGTCAGGAGGTTTTGCAAATATAACTTGAAACACATTATCCATAGAAATTTTAGCATTATCAAGTTTCCCATCTATGTATCCCCTTTGATTTCCGGCCACGATCCAAGAATATTGTTGATTAACGTCATTGAAAACTTGTTGGATCATATCTAAAACGGTGACTTCCTTTTTAAGATTCTCATCAAAAAATTGATTATTTCCAAGCAAATGTCTTAACACATAATCACTATTGTAAAGTATCTCATCTATTACCGGTTTTTCATGGTTCATGCCATAAAAATAAAAAATTTCCCTAGCTTCCTGTACTATGTGATCAAATTCATTCACGAGAACTACGGTAGCTAGCTTTTTAGCTTTCGGATCCTTTATAACAGGTAGCTCATAAAACAATCTTTGCAAGGTAGGATGAGTATGGATAAATCTATTTTCAAGTTTCAGAACTAGCGCTGAAATAGCTTTCGCATAAGTTTTAGTTCTTTTAAGAATAGGAGCATCATCAAGAGTCAAATTTCCAACACAATTGAAGAATTCTTGGATAGTCTCTTTTCCCATAACGTTCCCTTGCCACAAAACAAAAGTTTTAGCATCCAGATTGCCAGATCATCCAATTTTAGGAGTTAGGCCATCATCTGTTTCTGCCATACCAAAGTCACTCATGATGATGAGTTCAAGAAAACAAGAGATCTGACGAGAAAAAAGCGAACGAAAAAGGGGGCGAATAAAAAGGCAAATGTTTGTGAAGTGGGGGATATGAAAACGAAAGGCAAATGGCAAATAATGTAAATTGCAAGGAGGTGAGATTTGTGATTAGGAACCTGATACATGTTGATGATGTCTCCCCAGCAACAGCGCCAGAAATTGGCAAGTTGACGGGAGACTATCTTGACTTGATCCTCCCCGGCAACGGTGCCAGAAATTGGCAAGTTGACGGGAGACTATCTTGACTTGATCCTCCCCGGCAACGGCGCCAGAAATTCCTTTTGATGCGGCTTGAAACTGCATCGGTATTTCCCCGAAGAGGAAGGGTTGATGCAGTACAGCTACGGTAGGTATTTCCCTCAGTTATGAAACCAAGGTATCAATCCAGTAGGAGAACCAAGCAACACTATGTAAACGGTACCTGCACACAAAGAACAAATACTTGCAACCCGACGCGTAAGAGAGGTTGTCAATCTCTCCACGGTAAAAAGATAGATTGGTTTGTATAAGATTGGATAAATATATCTGAATAAAACACGAAATAAAAGGTGCAAATAAAAAGTGCAAATAAAAAGTGCAGCAAAGTATTTTTGGATTTTTGGAATAATAGATCTGAAAACAATTGCGGTGAAAAATAGATCTGAAAGCAATATGATGAAAGATAGACCCGGGGGCCGTAGATTTCACTAGTGGCTTCTCTCGAGAAAATAACATACGGTGGGTAAACAAATTACTGTTGGGAAATTGGTAGAAGATCGAATAATTATGACGATATTCAAGGCAATGATCAATATATAGGCATCACGTCCAAGATTAGTAAATTGAAACGATTCTGCATCTACTACTATTACTCCACACATCGACCGCTATCCAGCATGCATCTGATGTCTACCACACAATTTGTTCTTGTAGAGTTTTGTAGGACAGTAGCAATTTTCCCTCAAGTCGATGACCTAAGGTTTATCAATCCGTGGGAGGCGTAGGATGAAGATGGTCTCTCTCAAACAACCCCGCAACCAAATAACAAAAAGTCTCTTGTGTCCCCAACACACCAAATACAATGGTAATTTGTATAGGTGCACTAGTTCGGCGAAGAGATAGTGATAAAAGCGTAGTAATGATAGTAGATATTGATTTTTGTAATAGGAACAATAAAAAACAGCAAGGTAGCAATTGATAAAACGGAGCACAAACGGTATTGCAATGCTTGAAAATGAGGCCTAGGGTCCGTACTTTCGCTAGTGCAATCTCTCAACAATGCTAATATAATTGGATCATATAACCTTCCCTCAATGTGCGATGAATAATCACTCCAAAGTTCCTATCTAGCGGAGAACATAAGAAGAAATTGTTTGTAGGGTACGAAACCACCTCAAAGCTATTCTTTCCGATCAATCTATCCTAGAGTTCGTACTAAAATAACACCCAGCTATTCTTTCCGATCGATCTAACCAAGAGTTCGTACTAAAATAACACCATATGATACACATCAACTAACTCTAATGTCACCGCGAGTATCCGTGAGTTGATTATGCGATATGCATCAAACAATTTCAGATTCATAATACTCAATCCAACACAAAGAACCACAAAGAGTGCCCCAAGATTTCTACCAGAGAAACAAAGATGAGAACGTGCATCAACCCCTATGCATAGACTACCCCAATGTCACCTCGGGAATCCGCGAGTTGAGTGCCAAACCACATATCAAGTGAATCAATATGATACCCCATTGTCACCACGGGTATTCATAGCAAGACATACATCAAGTGCTCTCAAATCCATAAAAGTATTCAATCCGATAAGAACAAAATCTCAAAGGGAAAACTCAATTCACAACAAGATAGAGAGGGGAAAACACCATACAATCCAACTATATTAACAAAGCCCGCGATACATCAAGATCATGACATATCAAGAACACGAGAGAGAGAGATTAAACACATAGCTACTGGTACAAACCCTCAGCCCCGAGGGTGGACTACTCCCTCCTCATCATGGTGGCCGCTGGGATGATGAAGATGGCCACCGATGATGATTTCCCCCTCCCGCAGGGTGCCAGAACGGGGTCTAGATTGGTTTTTCGTGGCTACAGAGGCTTGCAGCGGAGGAACTTTTGATCTAGGGTTATTTCTGATGGTTTCTCTATTTATAGGATTTTTCAGTGTTGGAATCACGCGAAGATGGGCCTCGAGGTGAGCACAACCCACCTGGGTGCGCCAGGGCCTCCTAGCGCGCCCAGGTGTCTTGTGCTCACCTTCTGGTCCTCCCATGAAGCTTCTAGTGCCTCTTTTGTTCCAAAAAAAATCGTCAAAAAGTTTCATTGCATTTGGAGAACTTTTATTTCGGCACAAAAAAACAACACCAAGGTAGTTCTGCTGAAAACAGCGTCAGTCCGGGTTAGTTCCATCCAAATCATACCAAACCATATAAAATTGTTGTAAACATGGCATGAATACTTCATAAATTATAGATACGTTGGAGACGTTTCAAGATCCCCAAGCTTAATTCCTACTCGTCCTCGAGTAGGTAAATGATAAAAGAAATAATTTATGAAGTGTGAATGCTAGCAAAGTGCATAAGTTTGACCAATGATAATTTCAATCACTTTTCCTAGCATCATAACAGCAATTCTTTCTCATAAAACTTCTCATGTTAAAGTAGCAACCAATTCACATGTTAAGGTTCAAACAATGAATTCTCTTGAAACTCAACAACCTATAATCTTAGTCACCAAACAATTGCAATTCAACTTATTCAACAGAGTCTAAGTAAGAGCTCCACATACTCAATCATCGTATAGTCTTCTATGATTGCTAGTACTCAAAGCATATTCTTAGAACAAATGGCATCCATCGAACACAAAGAAAGATAGGGGCTTAATGTCTCGCCTCCCAACTCATTTATCATAGGGATAATTGTCAACAATTATAAATCATGATCAAATATATTTGACTGCCCATATGTGCCTAGATCTTTCCCCACCACATGATGCTTGCCAACTAGAGGATAACTGAGGTTGAAATGAGAATGAATACTATTGACTCTAGCATAAAAGTAAATATTGAAAAGTAAAAGATAGGACCTTCGCAGAGTGAAGCAGAGGTTGTCATGCGCTTTTTATTTTTGGATGCCCAAACTCTTTATGCAAAGGAACGTCATGTTATATTGCCCCATATGATAGCAACCTTTATTATGCAGTCCGTCGCTTTTATTACCTTGCCATCACAAGTTTGTACAATGCTCAATTTTCCCTTACAATAAAAGATCAAACATATTTAGGAGCAATTTGTATTGCTTTATGCACCGATGACAACTTACTTGAAGGATCTTATTCAATCCATAGGTAGGTATGGTGGACACTCATGGCAAGAAACTGGGTTTAAGGGTTTTTGGATGCACAAGTAGTATCTCTACTTAGTACGAATTTTTGGCTAGCAAAAGATCCTAAGCAAACACCACATGTTGGAGGGTCCATAACAATATAACTTCTATGCAAATATACACAACCATAATTCATTATGTTGTCTTCCTTATCGAACTTCAACTAATTTTCTCAAGTTTGGAAATAATTAATGGGTATTCACAATCATAGAAGATTTCCAAGATAATATATTTGCATGTGAAAGTTCTCTTCCTTATACTAATCATTCATGAATTGCTTGTATGACCAATATTGTGATTGTCAAGCTTCAAAAGATTTCACTTTCTAAACCCAATGTGAAGCTACTACTAGGTATGATACAAGCATATGAAGCACATATAGTTTCAACTTTATGATATTCAATTCATTCAAAAATTTACTCATAGGATATAACTGAAGCACAAGAGTAAATGACAAACTACTCCAAAAAGATATAAGTGAAGTTCAAGCGAGTAGTTAAGTAAATGGGTAGCTATTTTAGGACTCTCTCTTATTTAAAAACTTTCAGATCTAAGTACTTTATTAAAGCAGCAAGCAAAACAAAATAAAATGACATTCCAAGAATAGCACAACTCATGTGAAGAAGCAAAAACTTAGGCTCAACTGATACTAACCGATAATTGTTGATGAAGAAAGGTGGGATGCCTACCGGGGCATCCCCAAGCTTGAGCTTTTGTGTCTCCTTAATTCCTTTTATATCACGGTTCTCATAAATCTTAAAAACTTCATCCACACAAAACTCAACAAGAACTCGTGAGATAAGTTAGTATAAATCAATGCAAAAACCTTATCATTCTCTACTGTAGAAAATCACTAAAATTATTATTTAACATTGCATACTAAATTCCTCTGCATATTTAATAGTCCTATCCTCAAATAGAATCATTAAACAAGCAAACATATGCAAACATAACAGCAATCTGTCTAAACAGTATAGTCTGTAAAGAGTGCAATTTTACTCACACTTACCTAACTCCAAAAGTTATGAAAATTTACCACAATGTATAAAGTTTATCATAGATTATTGTGCAAAAAAATTCAACATTTTATCACATTCTGACTTTTCTCAAGAATTCACGCACTAGCGTGCAACTTTCTGTTTTCAAACAACAACACATAGACTTGCAAAATAAGCATGGCAAAGGCTATACTTGACATTTTTATTGAAGTAAAAGACATAAAACATTATTATAAATAACATCAATCAAATCCTAATAAATAAAATGATGTTCCAAGCAAAACTCATATCATGTGACGAATAAAAATGTAGCTCCAAGTGAGGTTACCGATAATGTTGAAGACGAAAGAAGGGATGCCTTCCGGGGCATCCCCAAGCTTAGTTGCTTGGATATTCCTTGAATATTACCTTGGGGTGCCTTGGTAATCCCCAAGCTTAGGGTCTTGTCACTCCTTATTCTCCTCATATCGATATCTCACCCAAAACTTGAAAACTTCAATCACACAAAACTTAACGGAACTTCGTGAGATGGGTTAGTATGATAAAGACAAATCATTCACTTTGATACTGTCAAGATAAGATCCATAATTGTTATCACACAATGCCTACTGTAATCTACAATTTTCACAATTTATATTAAGCAATATAAGCCATGGAAACCATAAAACAAGCAAACTATGCATTGAAAACAGAATCTGTCAAAACACAGAACAGTATGTAAAGATCTGAATTGTAGTAATATTTATGCAACTCCAAAAATTCTGAAAAATTATAAAAAAGTAGGTACTTTTTATATAAATCATCTGTAAAAAATTCAGAATTTTAGACGCTCCAGTGAATTTCAAAAATTCTGTTACTGGAAGAAAAAGTTTCTGTTTTTGCACAGAATCAAGTCAACTATCATCCATACTATCCCAAAGGCTTTACTTGGCACTTTATTGAAACAAAATCTATAAAACATGATTACTACAGTAGATTAATCATGTTAACACACAAAAAAATTAGGTAAAAGTGTTGGGTTGTCTCCCAACAAGCGCATTTCTTTAATGCCTTTTAGCTAGGCATGACGATTTCAATGATGCTCGCATAAAAGATAAGAATTGAAACATAAAAGAGCATCATGAATCATAAGTTCCTCTTTCATAATAATTTTCAGTAGCATCATGAATAGATTCACCAATATAACCATCACATAAAGCATTCTTTTCATGATCCAAAAGCATAGAAAATTTATTACTCTCCATATAAGCAATTTTATTCTCATTCACAATAGTGGGAGTATCATATAAAACTCAAATACTATAAATTGTTTCAACATTAAAAGAGTAATGTTCAGTAAAAGGATATTCAAAATTATGACAATAATTATCACTACTTTTTATAACATAAGTATCATCACAATAATCATCATAAGTAGCTACTTTGTTCTCATCATAGTCAATTGAAACCTCTTCCGAAATAGTGGAATCATTACTAAATAAAGTCATGACCTCTCCAAATACACTTTTATCATTATAATAGGATTCAACACCCTCCAAAATAGTGAGATAAATATTATCTAAAGTTGACACTCTTCCAAACCCACTTTCATAAATATTGCAATCATCATAAATAGGAGGCATGCAATCATCATAGCAAATTTGATCATTCAAAGTAGGGGGACTAAAAAGATCATCTTCATTAAGCATAGCATCCCCAAGCTTGGGACAAACATTAATTGCAGCAAATAAATTCTCAAACATGTCATCCTCATCAAACATAGCATCCCCAAGCTTGTGGCTTGGCATATCATAAGCATAATCACTCTCATCATTAATAGTATGAATAGCACCAATGGTATAACAATTGCTATCAGCATAATTTCCCAAGTTGGTGCCAAAAAGAATTTCAAGATTATAAGAAGTATCATTATCTTCCCAATCACAATCATCACAATGAGCAAAAGGCATAACAAAATCATCATCAATAGTGCTCTCGGACATTGTTGCCATAAGACAAAGAAGCAATATCATCATCAAGTGCATCATCTTCCACAATTATTTTTGATTCATTTTCATGAGGCACAACAATAATAGGAGCAACATTATTTGGGAGAGATACATTTTTACCTCTATTCTTTCTTCTTTTCTTCTTCTTCACCACATCATGTGTGGGTTTAATTAATTTTTTTGAGCTTCTTATTGATGAGATTGGTTGAATAGGGAGCTCCTCCTTGTCACCTATTTCATCATGAGAGACAATAGGAGGGAAAGTGGAAATCTTTACCCTTTCATTAGTATTCCTTTTATATTCCATTGGGTTTCCCATCTTTCTATAGTTGGCAATATAAGCATTCTCATTGCAATTTACCATGCAAAACATATAGATATTTTTTAGATTAGTTTCAATGTCGTCCGTGAGAATGAATACTTCAAACCAACTATTTTTATGTGTCAATTCTTCACTCCCCAAGAATAGACAAAGCTCATTATAAATTTCAAGGGTGATAGTGTCATTACAATATTTGGCCATGATTCGATCATGAAAAAGTTTGCATTGGAAATTAAGATGACCAACCTTATTGCAAAGTTCACAAGTAATAGGACAAAGAGAACATAATTTTGTAACAAATTCATCTATCACTTTGAGCAAAAAATTTGTTCTATCATGTTTATGCTTCTTACAAAATCTATCTTCCCTATAAGGCACGTCTTCACAAACTTTATGCACTCCACAAAAATTGACATGCTTATAAGAAACATTTTTAACACAACTAGTGCAATCATCATTAGTGTTTTGGATATTCATAGAATTCATACTAAAAACATTGCAATCATGCTCATCATTTATGCCAAACATTTTATTGAATTCTTCTTCTACCAATTGAGCACAATTTTCCTTTCCATCATTTTCATGAAAGACATTATAAAGATGAACAATATGATGCAACCTCAATTCCATTTTTTGTACCTCTCTTTTATAAACCAAACTAGTGATAAAACAAGAAACTAAAAGATTCAATTGCAAGATCTAAAGATATACCTTCAAGCACTCACCTCCCCGGCAACGGCGCCAGAAAAGAGCTTGATGTCTACTACACAACTTGTTCTTGTAGACTCGTGTTGGGCCTCCAAGCGTAGAGTTTTGTAGGACATTAGCAATTTTTCCTCAAGTGGATGACCTAAGGTTTATCAATCCGTGGGAGGCGTAGGATGAAGATGGTCTCTCTCAAACAACCCCGCAACCAAATAACAAAAAGTCTCTTGTGTCCCCAACACACCAAATACAATGGTAATTTGTATAGGTGCACTAGTTCGGCGAAGAGATGGTGATACAAGCGTAGTAATGATAGTAGATATTGATTTTTTTAATAGGAACAATAAAAACAGCAAGGTAGCAATTGATAAAATGGAGCACAAACGGTATTGCAATGCTTAAAAATGAGGCCTAGGGTCCGTACTTTCGCTAGTGCAATCTCTCAACAAAGCTAATATAATTGGATCATATAACCTTCCCTCAACGTGCGATGAAGAATCACTCCAAAGTTCCTATCTAGCGGAGAACATAAGAAGAAATTGTTTGTAGGGTACGAAACCACCTCAAAGCTATTCTTTCCGATCAATCTATCCTAGAGTTCGTACTAAAATAACACCAAGCTCCAATGTCACCGTGAGTATCCGTGAGTTGATTATGCGATATGCATCAAACAATTTCAGATTCATAATACTCCATCCAACACAAAGAACCTCAAAGAGTGCCCCAAGATTTCTACTGGAGAAACAAAGATGAGAACATGCATCAACCCCTATGCATATATTACCCCAATGTCACCTCGGGAATCCGCGAGTTGAGTGCCAAAACACATATCAAGTGAATCAATATGATACCCCATTGTCACCATGGGTATTCATAGCAAGACATAAATCAAGTGCTCTCAAATCCATAAAAGTATTCAATCCGATAAGAACGAAATCTCAAAGGGAAAACTCCATTCACAACAAGATAGAGAGGGGAAAACACCATATGATCCAACTATATTAACAAAGCTCGCGATACATCAAGATCATGACATCTCAAGAACACGAGAGAGATATTAAACACATAGCTACTGGTACAAACCCTCAGCCCCGAGGGTGGACTACTCCCTCCTCATCATGGTGGCCGCCGGGATGATGAAGATGGCCACAGATGATGATTTCCCCCTCCGACAGGGTGCCAGAACGGGGTCTAGATTGGGTTTTCGTGGCTACAAAGGCTTGCGGCGGCGGAATTTCTGATCTAGGGTTATTTCTGATGGTTTCTCTATTTATAGGATTTTTCAGCGTTGGAATCACGCGAAGATGGGCCTCGAGGTGAGCACAACCCACCTGGGTGCGCCAGGGCCTCCTAGTGCGCTCAGGTGTCTTGTGCTCACCTCCTTCACCTTCTGGTCCTCTCACGAAGCTTCTAGTGCCTCTTTTGTTCCAAAAAAATCGTCAAAAGGTTTTGTTGCATTTGGAGAACTTTTATTTCTGCACAAAAAACAACACCACGGTAGTTCTGCCGAAAACAGTGTCAGTCCGGGCTAGTTCCATCCAAATCATACCAAAACCATATAAAATTGTTGTAAACATGGCATGAATACTTCATAAATTATAGATATGTTGGAGACGTATCAGCATCTAGTGTATTAAGTTCATGGAGAAACGGAGTAATGCAATAAGAACGATGACATGATGTAGACAAGATCTATTCATGTAGGAATAGACCCCATCTTGTTATCCGTAATAGCAACAATACATACGTGCCTCGCTACCCCTTCTGTCACTGGGTGAGGACACCGTAAGATCGAACCCATCACAAAGCACCTCTTCCCATGGCAAGAAAAATCGATCTAGTTGGCCTAACTAAACCAAAGATTCGAAGAAGAAATACGAGGCTATAAATAATCATGCATATAAGAGATCAAAGAAACTCAAATAATATTCATGGATATAGATCTGATCATAAACTCAAAGTTCATCGAATCCCAACAAACACACCGCAAAAAAGGTTTATATTAAATAGATCTCCAAGAGACCATTGTATTGAGAATCAAAAAGAGAGAAGAAGCCATCTAGCTACTGCCTACGGACCCGTAGGTCTATGGTGGACTACTCACGCATCATCGGATAGGCACCAATGAGGATGATGAACCCCTCCGTGATGGTGTTAGATTGGATCTCATGGTTTTGGAACTTGCGGCAGCTGGAATTGTGTTTCGTCTACTCCCCTAGGGTTTTCTGGAATATTTGAGAATTTATAGAGCGAAGAGGCAGTGCAGGAGACCCCTGTGGGCCCCACAACCCACCAGGGCGCGACTGGGCTCCTGGGCGCGCTCTGGTTTCTTGTGGGCCCCATGGGCCTCCCCTTTGGTCCTTCCTTGGCTCCCAAGTTGTCTTCTGGTCCAAAAAAATCCCAAAAAGTTTCGCTGCGTTTGGACTCCGTTTGATAGGGATATTCTGTGAAGTAAAAAAAACAAGCAAAAAACAACAACTGGCACTGGGCACTATGTCAATAGGTTAGTCCTAAAAAATGATATAAAGTTGCTATAAAATGATTGTAAAACATCCAAGAATGATAATATAACAGCATGGAACAATCTAAAATTATAGATACGTTGGAGATGTATCAATGCTATGGATTATATCGGGGGGTATAAGTCATTGAGAAGTTAGAATACAGTACGTATTTTGCAAGAATAAATTATGAATTGGTTTACCACAGTAGCTAAAGTTTATGATTTGTCTATTATACTAACGGATCTCGCGAGGTTTTTGTTGAGTTTTGTGTGTTGAAGTTTTCACGTTTTGGGTAAGATCACGATGGATGAGGAAATAAGGAGTGGCAAGACCATAAGCTAGTGGGTGCCCAAGGCACCCCAAGGTGATATTCAAGGAAGACACAAGCGTCTAAGCTTGGGGATGCCCCGGATGGCATCCCCTCTTTCTTCTACAATCTATCGGTATGTTACTTTGAGCTATATTTTTATTCGTCACATGATATGAGTTTTGCTTGGAGCGTCTTGTACCATAGTTTTTCTTTTGTTTGCTTTTTAGTTTTCCATAATCATTGTTTGTTGGACACACCTTTTGAGAGGGACACACATTTATCGAAATTTGTTTGAATACTCTATGTGCTTCACTTATATCTTTTGAGCCAGGCAATTGATTTTGTGCTTCACTTATACCTGTTAGAGCACGACGGTGGTTATATTTTATAGAAATGATTGCACTCTCATGCTTCACTTTAATCTTTTTGAGAGTCTATTAATTAGCAATTGGCAATATGTACCGGTTATAAATTCTCCATGTGGCCCTGTTACCTTGTGGGCCCACGTGGCTCCGCCTGACCTAATTTTGCTTCTATAAATTCTCAAATATTGGAAAACCAACAAAGAGCCACCTTAAACATTTTTTTCTGCCGCCGCAAGCTTCTGTTATTTCGCGATCCCATCTGGAGGCCTTTTCCGATACTCTGCCGGAGGGGGAATCTATCACTGAGGACTTCTACATCATCCTTGCTCCCTTCCGAGGATGCGTGAGTAGTTCACCACACACCTACGGTTCAATACCTAGTAGCTATATGGCTTCTTCTCTCTCTTTGATCTTCAACACAATGTTCTCCTCGATCTTCCTGGAGTTCTATCCAATGTAATCTTCTTTTGTAGTGTGTTTGTTGGGATCCGATGAATTGTGGGTTTATGATTAGATTATTCATTAAAATTAATTGAGTCTTTTTTGAACTTTATTATGCATGATTATGATAGCTTTGTATTTCTCTCCGATCTATCTATTTGGTTTGGCCAACTATATTTATTTATCTTAAGTGGGAGAGGTGCTTTGTAATGGATTCAATCTTTGCAGTGTCCTCACCTTATGACAGGAAGGGGTAGCGAGGCACGTATTTGTATTGTTGCCATTAAGGGTAAAACGACCGGGTTTATTCATATTGCTTGAGTTTACTTTATTTACGTCATGTCATCTTGCTTAAAGCGTTACTCTGTTTGTCATGAACTTAATACCATAGATGCATGTTGGATAGCGTTCGGTTGGTGGAGTAATAATGGTAGATGTTGATGTTGGCTTGAACTACGTCAGTATTTCCCCAAAGAGGAAGGGATGATGCAGCACAGCAATGGTAGGTATTTCCCTCAGTGATGAGACCAAGGTTATCGAACCAGTAGGAGAACCAAGCAACACTACGTAAACAGCACTTGCACACAAAGAACAAATACTTGCAACCCGACGTGTTAAAGGGGTTGTCAATCCCTTTCGGGTAACGGCGCCAGAATTTGGCAAACGGACGTAAGATAAATTGTAGTAGATTGATAGATGCAAATAAAAGCAAATAAAATTCAGCGAGGTATTTTTGGGTTTTTGGAAACATAGATCTGAAAATAAAAGTGGCAAATAAATAAAAAGGCAAATAGCAAAATAGATCTGAAAATATATGATGAGAAAATAGACCCGGGGGCCGTAGATTTCACTAGTGGCTTCTCTCGAGAAAAATAGCATACGGTGGGTAAACAAATTACTGTTAGGCAATTGATAGAACTTCAAATAATTATGACGATATCCAGGCAATGATCATTATATAGGCATCACGTCCAAGATTAGTAGACCGACTCCTGCCTGCATCTACTACTATTACTCCACACATCGACCGCTATCCAGCATGCATCTAGTGTATTAAGTTCATGGAGAAACGGAGTAATGCAATAAGAACGATGACATTGTTGGGAAACGTAGCATGCAATTTCAAAAATTTCCTACGCTCACGCAAGATCTATCTTGGAGATGCATAGCAACGAGAGGGGGAGAGTGTGTCCACGTACCCTCGTAGACCGAAAGCGGAAGCGTTTGTTAACGCGGTTGATGTAGTCGAACTTCTTCTCGTTCCGACCGATCAAGCACCGAACGTACGGCACCTCCGAGTTCTGCACACGTTCAGCTCGATGACGTCCCTCGAACTCTTGATCCAGCAAAGTGTCGAGGGAGAGTTCCGTCAGCACAACGGCGTGGTGACGGTGATGGTGAAGTGATCCGCACAGGGCTTCTCCTAAGCACTACGTGAATATGATCGGAGGCGTAAACTGTGGAGGGGGGCGCCGCACACGGCTAACAATTGTTGGTGTGTGTTCTAGGCGCCCCCTCCCCATGTATATATAGGTGGGAGGGGGAGGGGCACAGCCCTATGGCGCCCCAAGTAGGAGGAATCCTACTTGGGGGCCTAGTCCAATTCGCCCCCCCCCCTTTCCATGTTTTCCGGAGAGGGAAGGAAGGGGGAGAGAGGAGGGAAGGAAGGGGGAGGCCGAATTGCCTCCCCTTCCTTCTCTCTTCCCCCTTTCCCTTTCCCTTCCTATTCGGCCAACAAGGGGGGCGCAGCAGCCCATGCTAGCTGCTGTGTTTCCCCTCTTGGCCCAATAGGCCCATATCTTTGCCGGGGGGGGGGGGGGGGGGGGGGGGGGGTACCCGGAACCCCTTCCGGTGACCCGATATGTACCCGGTACCCCCGGAACACTTTCGGTGTCCGAATACTATCGTCCTATATATGAATCTTTACCTCTCAACCATTTTGAGACTCCTCGTCATGTCCGTGATCTCATTCGGGACTCCGAACAACATTCGGTCACCAATCACATAACTCATATAATACAAAATCGTCATCGAACGTTAAGCGTGCGGACCCTACGGGTTCGAGAACTATGTAGACGTGACCGAGACACCTCTACGGTCAATAACTAACAGCGGAACCTGGATGCTCATATTGGTTCCCACATATTCTACGAAGATCTTTATCGGTCATACCGTAATGACAACATACGTTATTCCCTTTGTCATCGGTATGTTACTTGCCTGAGATTCGATCGTCGGTATCTCCATACCTAGTTCAATCTCGTTACCGGCAAGTCTCTTTACTCGTTTCGTAATGCATCATCCCGTGACTAACTCATTAGTCACATTGCTTGCAAGGCTTATCATGATGTGCATTACCGAGAGGGCCCAGAGATACCTCTCCGATACTCGGAGTGACAAATCCTAATCTCGATCTATGCCAACCCAACAAACACCTTCGGAGACACCTGTAGAGCATCTTTATAATCACCCAGTTACATTGTGACACTTGATAGCACACAAGGTGTTCCTCCGGTATTCGGGAGTTGCATAATCTCATAGTCAAAGGAATATGTATAAGTCATGAAGAAAGCAATAGCAATAAAACTGAACGATCAATATGCTAAGCTAACGGATGGGTCATGTCCATCACATCATTCTCCTAATGATGTGATCCCGTTCATCAAATGACAACACATGTCTATGGTTAGGAAACTTAACCATCTTTGATTAACGAGCTAGTCTAGTAGAGGCTTACTAGGGACACGGTGTTTTGTCTATGTATCCACACATGTATCAAGTTTCCGGTTAATATAATTCTAGCATGAATAATAAACATTTATCGTGATATAAGGAAATATAAAATAACAACTTTATTATTGCCTCTAGGGCATATTTCCTTCAGACATGATGTAGACAAGATCTATTCATGTAGGAATATACCCCATCTTGTTATCCTTAATAGCAATGATACATACGTGTCTCGCTACCCCTTCTGTCACTGGGTGAGGACACCGTAAGATCCAACCCATCACAAAGCACCTCTTCCCATGGCAAGAAAAATCGATCTAGTTGGCCTAACTAAACCAAAGATTCGAATAAGAAATACGAGGCTATAAGCAATCATGCATATAAGAGATCAAAAGACTCAAATAACTTTCATGGATAAAAACATAGATTTGATCATAAACTCAAAGTTCATCGGATCCCAACAAACACACCGCAAAAAAGAGTTACATCAAATAGATCTCCAAGAGACCATTGTATTGAGAATCAAAAGAGAGAGAGGAAGCCATCTAGCTACTGCCTACGGACCCGTAGGTCTACAATGAACTACTCACGCATCATCGGAGATGCACCAATGAGGATGATGAACCCCTCCGTGATGGTGTCTAGATTGGATCTGTGGTTTCTGGAACTTGCGGCGGCTGGAATTGATTTTCGTCGACTCCCCTAGGATTTCTGGAATATTGGGGTATTTATAGAGCAAAGAGGTGGTGCGGGAGGTGGCCGAGGTGGGCACAACCCACCTGGGCGCGCCTGGGCCCCCAGCTGCGCCCTGTTGGGTTGTGCTCCCCTCGGAGCCCCCCTCGGGTACTTTCTTGGTCCAACTTGTGTCTTCTGGTCCAGAAAAAATCACCAAAAAGTTTCGCTGTGTTTGGACTCCGTTTGGTATTGATTTCCTGCGAAGTAAAAAACAAGCAAAAAACAGCCACTGGCACTGGGCACTATGTCAATAGGTTAGTCCCAAAAAATGATATAAAGTTGCTATAAAATGATTGTAAAACATCCAAGAATGATAATATAACAGCATGGAACAATAAAAAATTATAGATATGTTGGAGACGTATCAGCATCCCCAAGCTTAATTCCTGCTCGTCCTCGAGTAGGTAAATGATAAAATCAGAATTTTTGATGTGGAATGCTGCCTAACATGTTCATCATATATTATTTTCTTTGTAGCATGGACATTTGGACTTTTATATGATTCAAAGCAATAGTCTAGTTTTGACATGAAGATTTCAATACTCAAGCATATCAACAAGCAACCATGTCTTTCAAAATATCAACACTAAAGCAAGTTATCCCTAGCCCATTAAGCTCAATCATTGATCCATTCATGAAACACACTCGCATATTAGCTACACCCAATGCTCAAGTATGATCATAGTGCCCCTTAGTTGGTGCTTTATAAGAGAAGATGGAGACTCAAAATAAAATAAAAATTGCATAAAGTAAAAGAAAGGCCCTTCGTAGAGGGAAGTAGGGATTTGTAGAGGTGCTAGAGCTCAAAGCGAAAAAAGTAGAGATAAAACATTTTGGGTGGCATGCTTTTCCTGTCAACGAAAACGATCGAGTATTTCCCAATACTTTCCATGCTAGATATATCATAGGCGGTTCCCAAACAGAAAATAAAGTTTATTCCTTTTGCCACCATACTTTCACTTTCCATGGCTAGCCGTATCCACGGGTGCCCTCCATACCAACACTTTCCAAGGAATTTATTATTTGACAACATAAAGTAAATTCATTTTTCATTTCGGGACTGGGCATCCCTAATACCTTTGCCGTACTCTCGTGCAATGACAAGTGAATAAACACTCATCTTGAGAATAACACATCTAGCATGGAAATATATCAGCCACCCCCTATCGTTTCATGAGCAGTACGAGCACACAAAAGAGAAATTTATTTTGAAATTAGAGATGGCACATACAAATTTGCTTAGAATGGCACGAAAATACCGCATATAGGTAGGTATAGTGGACTCATATGGCAAAACTGGTTTAAGGATTTTGGATGCACAAGTAGTGATCATACTTAGTGCAAATGAAGGCTAGCAAAAGATTGAGAAGCATCCAACCAAGAAACGAAAAATCTCATAAGCGAGCATTAAGCATAACTAACACCGAATAATGCACCACAAGTAGGATGTAATTTCATTGCATAACTATTGACTTTCATGCTTGCATAGGGAATCACAAACCTTAACACCAATATTCTTACTAAAGCATAATTACTCATCAACATGACTCACATATTATATCAACATATCGCAAAACTATTACAAGGAATCAAGTTTATTTTGTCTAATGATCATCATGAAATTTTTTATTACATCCCTCTTGAATATCTATCACTTTGGGACTAGTTTAATGTGTTGCTTTTGATAGCTCAAACAAATCTAAGTGAAGAACATGAGCATAAAAATTTTCTTCTTTCAAAATAATTTAAGTGAAGCAAGAGAGGATTTCTAAAAAAATTTACTAACTCTCAAATAAATCTAAGTGAAGCATCAGAGCATTTCTTCAAAATACTAAAGCACACCGTGCTCAAAAAGATATAAGTGAAGCACTAGAGCAATTTCATAGCTCATAAAGATTTAAGTGAAGCATAGAGAGCAATTCTAACAAGTCATAGAGTAATTTTGACTCTCCCAAATAGGTGTGTCCAGCAAGGATTCATGACTAAAAATAAAAAGCAAAACAAGCAAAGACTCATCTCATACAAGACGCTCCAAGCAAAACTCATGATATGTGACGAATAAAAATATAGCTCCAAGTAAAATACCGATGGTCGTTAGAACAAAGAGGGGATGCCACTCGGGCATCCCCAAGCTTACTTGCTTGCTTCTCTTTGCATAATGGCTTGGGGTGCATGCGGCATCCCCAAGCTTAGGCTCTTCTTACTCCTTATTCCTTCATCCATCGTAATCTCACCCAAAACTTGAAAACTTCAATCACACAAAACATAACAAAACCTTCATGAGATCCGTTAGTATAAGGAAACCAATCTTTACTTTAAGTACTGTAGAAAACCCATTCAAATTTTGTTCTTGCATTATATATACTGTATTCTAACTTTACCATGGCTCATACCTCCCGATACAAACCATAGATTCATCAAAATAAGCACACAATGTAAAGAAAATCGAATCTGTCAAAAATAGAACAGTCTGCAAAGATACAAATTGTTCTCATACTTTTGTAACTCCAAAAATTCTGAAAAATTAGGAAAACAGATGAAATTTGTGTATAAATCTTGTGTAAAAACTTCAGAATTTTTCGTCACTTATGTGAATTTTAAAAATTATTTTACTGGACGCAAAAGTTTCTGTTTTCCAACAAGATCAAATCAACTATCACCAAAGCTATCCCAAAGGCTTTGCTTGGCACAAACACTAAACTAAACACAAAAAACACAATCATAACAGTAGCATAATTGTGCAAACACTCAAGAACAGAAAAAAAACAAAAATAAATTTTATTCATTGGGCTGCCTCCCAACAAGCGCTATCGTTTTATGCCCGTAGCTAGGCATAATGCATAGATCTAAGTGTTGTCATCTTTGTTTCTAGATCCATAAGATGCCCTCATGATTGATTCATATGATGGCTTAATTCTTGTTCTAGGGAAGTGTTCCATACCCTTTCTCAAAGGAAATTAGAATTTGATGTTCCCTTCTTTCATATCAATCACGGCACCTATAGTGGGCAAAAATGGTCTACCAAGAATAATTGGACAAGATGGATTGCAATCAATATCAAGAACAATAAAATCTATGGGCACATAATTCCTATTTGCAAGAATAAGAACATCATTAATTCTTCCCATAGGATTTTTAATAGTAGAATCCGCCAAGTGCAAATTTAAAGAACATTCTTCAATATCGGTAAGACCAAGCACATCACATAAAGATTTCGGAATTGTAGAAACACTAGCACCCAAATCACACAAAGCAAAACACTCATAATTTTTAATCTTGACTTTGATAGTAGGTTCCCATTCATCATGTAATTTTCAAGGAATTGAAATCTCTAATTCCAACTTTTCTTCCAAAGCTTTCATCATAGCATCAACAATATGTTTAGTAAAAGCTTTATTTTGTTCATAGGCATGGGGTGAATTTATCATGGATTGCAACAAAGAAATACAATCAATCAAAGAGCAATTATCATAATTAAAGTCTTTGTAATCCAAAAGAGTGGGCACATCACTAGTTAAAGTTTTGACCTCTCCAAACCCACTTTTATCAATTTTCTCAACAAGATTTTCACCCTTCAAATTATCGGGACGCCTTCTAGCTAAAGTTGACTCTTCTTCACTCCCCTTTTCATCAATTTTAATTTTACTAAACAAGGAATCAATAGAAGAAACACCAATCACTTTAAGATCTTCATTATTTTTGTCTTCTAACGAGATTGGTTTAGCGGCCATTTGGTTTACTAGGGTAGCTTGTGAATCGGATATTTTCCCTAGCAAACTTTCAGCAAAAGCATACTTAGATTGAAGATTACAAACTTCTCTACTAATATCATCAAGTTGTTTTGTTATAGCATCCAACACAACAGAGTGTTCCTTAAGTTCTTCAGTAAAATATTTATTGTGCTCAAATTGTGTAGTCATATATTCCTTAGTGCTTTTCTCAATTTCAAGCAAAATATTGGGGTAAGGAACGTCATAATTTTTTCTTTGAGGCATCAAGACTACGCAAACAAAATTGCACTCAAAAACAGATCTGACGAGAAAACGGCGAACGAAAAAGAGGACGAATAAAACGGCAAATTTTTGTGAAGTGGGGGAGAGGAAAACGAGAGGCAAATGACAAATAATGTAAATTGCAAGGAGATGAGATTTGTGATTAGGAACCTGGTAGATATTGATGATGACTCCCCAGCAACGGCACCAGAAATTCCTTTTGATGTTGGCTTGAACTACGTCGGTATTTCCCCAAAGAGGAAGAGATGATGCAGCACATCAACGGTAGGTATTTCCCTGAGGAACTTGTCTTAACAGCTGATTTCTTCAGCATAGCCTTCTTAGGCTTGATAGCAGAGGCCTCAGCGGCGGCAGCAATAGAATCTTCATTGAATTTTTTTACTGCCTCTTTAGCCACTTTGGCCAGCTTGGCTTGACGCTTAGCCCACTCCTAAGGAAATTCCTCACCTCTTCTGATGCTAGTGGGATCAGCTTCTTGGCCAGGAGCCAATGGAGGTCTTGGACATGGAGGGTTAACAGCAAATTTCTTCATGTACTTGGGAGTGACATAGCGATATTCCCTCCATTCTCTTGCCCATCTCCTCTCAATCTTCTGAATGCGCACTTTGCGCTGATTTTTGTTCTCCTTGCCATGAGTTGCTTCATCAGGAGTACAATATTCATCATAGATGTCATCAGGGATCTCAAAAGCAGTATTTGTTTCTGGCCTCTTTCCTCCCTTCTGAGGTCTTTTACCATCAGCCATTTTCTTCACTTGAGGGTTTTGAACAATCGAATTTTCTGATGAGGTGTGCAATTTTTCTTCAAGGAACGCTGCAAATGAGTTAAGTTGATGAGAACCTAGAGATTCAGTAGCGGACATGTGTACCTGTGAACAGAATATAGGTGCGAAGAGTTTTGGAGAGGTCATATGCGTTCTCAGAAGATTTTCAAAAGTATCAAGTTTGAGGAAGATGACCAGGGGTGTCTTGAGGAATTTCACTAAGCATTTTTGACCAGAGGTCATATGCGGACGTGAAAGTGCGTTATATCGACTAGAGGGGGGGTGAATAGGCGATTTTTACAAATTCGTCACTGAGGAATTTCAAGGTGAGGAAATTCCTAAGCGACGAACTACTTAGCAGCGGAATGAGTACTCAGATGCAAGCATAACAGAGCAGTAGCACAGTCATCATGATGAAATGAAAACAAGCACAAAGTACGAGTAGCGTAAACACAGGATAAGCAGGCTGAAGACAAACTGACTGAAGAATTTGAACTGAGGAAATTGAGAAAGTCTTCAGACAAAGTCTTCAAGCAGTAATGATCAAATACATAGCAAGTATTGGAGGAAATGAAAGGGTTGAGGAAATAGAACCAGTAGCTCGGTGAAGACACTGATTTGGTAGACCAGTTCCAACTGCTGTGACAGTTGTACGTCTGGTTGGAGCGGCTAGGTATTTAAACCTGAGGACACACAGTCCCGGACACCCAGTCCTGAACACACAGTCCAGGACACCTAGTCCTCACCATATTCTCCTTGAGCTAAGGTCACACAGACCTCGCCCAACCACTCGTGGTAAGTCTTCAGGTGACTTCCAAACCTTCACATACTCGGTCACTCGGCAATCCACAATTTCCTCTTGGATGCTCTAGACCATGACGCCTAACCGTCTGGAGGATGCACAGTCCTCAAAGGTAACAAGCGTCGGTTCCACACAGGAACAATCTCTTCAGTGATGCTCAATCACTTTGGGTTTGTAGGTGTTTGGGTTTTTGGGTTTTTCCTCACTTGATGATTTTCGCTCAAAGTCCTCGGAGGATGGGATGCTCTAAATGACAAGTGTCAATCTATCTCTCGGAGCAGCCAACCAGCTAGTAGAGGGCGGCTATTTATAGCCTAGGGAGCAGCCCGACATGATAAGACATAAATGCCCTTCAATGATATGACCGTTAGGTGGGTAGATATTTTGGGACGGCTGGCACGTAGCACAGCAACGGTCGGAAATTTGAGTATCAAATTCCTCAGGGCTATCATAATCCTCACTTGTAGGCAATCCGCACTGGCGAATTTCTAACTCCTCAGTCAGAACAAATTCCTCAGAGAACAGAAGAACTTCGTCTCTGTCACTGAAGAACTTGACTAAACTGTATGAGATTTCCAATGGCTTCACTCGAAAGGATTGGGTAGGTGTAGGATTTTGAGTTGAGCATCACTTGGAAATTTTTTCCTTAGTTTTACCTCGACCCCCTTTAACAGTACGGTGTTTCCTATGACTCAAGAAGAAGAAAATGAAACTACGAAAACAAAAGTCTTCACGCTTCATAATCCTCGCATGAATATCAAGTCTTCAGGGTCACACCAATTTCTTCACTTTCAAAGTCTTCAAGAAAACCAAAGTCTTCAGTTGAAGACATTCATTTTTAGGGGTCAACATTCATCGTAATTAACAAACTCCTCATAGACTTATAGACCTGTGTACACTCACAAACACATTAGACCCTTAACCTATAAGTCTTCAATACACCAAAATCACTAAGGGGCACTAGATGCACTTACAGGACGCAAACCCGATCTAAATTTGGGCCGAAAATGAGTCTCTGTCTGTTTGCATCGGCGCGTTGGGCTGCATTTTCTGTCCGCTTGGATCCAAACGGACGCGGGCAGATAAAATGGGTTGGCGCGTTGGAGTTGGCCTAAGAGCATCTACAACCAGACTTGGCAAATCCGACCCCTCAAACGCCCGCGGACGAGCCTGGGCGCGTCCGCGGACACTGACCGGGCATGTCTCAAATAATGCATTTCACATCCGGATGCCTCAAATTAGAAACCTCAAATCCATATTATTAGATGCAACGTAAATCGATCTTTAAGCGGAGCTCATCTGGCTCCATTGTGCCCATGTCCGGCGGCCGTTGCGCTCCCCAGAGTGTTGGTCCGATCGCGGGCAAGGTAGAGTAGGGTATGGGACACGAGTCGGCTCGCGGGACTCAAGGCGTCGCCGTGTCCCATGCCCTACCCTTTCTCGTCGGAGCCCGGAACCCGAACGGTGCCGGTGGACGTCAGATTGATGATGGATCCGTCCTGGGACGAGCCGGCGACATCCACCACGACGCGGTTGCGGCGCCCGGACAACTGCACCATATGGGGGCGCCGGAGAATGCGACTCCGCCTCGCCGACGTCCACCGCCGTGAGGGCTGCCGCCTCCTCCCACGCCTGCTGCCTCGCACGACGGGCACGCCGTGCCATGTTTTCGTCAGACGATGCCCATGGTGCATCCCGCTGCTCGGCGCGCCAAAGGAGGGGTTGCACATCCGCCACCGCGTTCGGACGCCAGACGGATCGCACCGCATCCGGTGAGGCAGCGACGACACACATAGCGCCGGATCCATGCGCCATTTTGACGGACGCAATGGATTCCCGTCGAAAGGAGTCCGAGCGCTGCCGTGCACGAGCCTCCTCCCGGGAGCGGTGGAGTGCAAGCCGGACAACCATCTCCTCCTCGGGGCCATGTGGGATGAGCTCGGGGTCGACGGGTCTGGAGGTGAAGGACTCGGATCCGCTGCCTACCATGCCGGAGATCACCGGACGGGAGCTTGGGTGGCGAAGGGGTGTGGAGGGGAGTGAAGTGAAGTGGTTAGGGTTTGGTTCGGCGAGCGGATGGAGAGGAATATATGTGGGGTCAGGTGGACCATCGTGGGCCGGGGAAGACGTGGCGGACGCACCCTGGCGCCCCATATTTGGGCTGGATATGAGAGGTGCCAGTCAGCCCGGGCGTTTGAGGCCCATTTGAGGTGCCCGTCTGGGTCGAAATTTCGTGGCTGGTCAGTGACCGGGCGGCCCGCCTGGGCGTTTTAGACGAGTTTGGGGCGCCCGGCTGTAGATGCTTTAAGATTATTTGAAGAAAAAAAATGTATGTAAAGTTCGTGAGACATGCATGGCTCGTAACTACTCCAGGTCAGCACCCAGTCCAGTGGGTTAGCAAAGAAACGCATGAAAGGCAAGTTCGTCATTCGTGTATATCCATCCATCCATCATCCATCCACCTCCCAACCACACTGCCCCGGGCTTTCCGGCAGCACATATCCCTTCACTTTGCGCTTTTGTTGCAACGCACTCTAGCCACACACACACACGCACGCACGCACGCACGCACAAGTGTCACTAAAGAGCGAGCACCATCTCGCCGTCCTCAAATTCAACGACACCATATGTGCATGCATGTATATAAAACTACTTGTACTAGTGGCTCCCAAGTAGGCCAGTACTGACGAGCTATATTTCGAATTTGAATGGAAACAGTACAAACTTGTGAAAATATAATATACACGTACTACGCCAGCTCATGGGGATCGAAGAGGTCGGTTTCTCTCTCCAGCTACCGTCCACACCGAGCTCCTATGCCTAGCACATGTGCGTGGTCTCGCGCGATGCGCCGTGTTCGGGGGGCAGAGATGAGCTAGGCTTGTACCTCTACGAGTCGCATGGAGCAACGGGAAGGTGACAGTGGGGCGGCAAAGCGCCGCGCGCGCGCGCACGGCCGCTCGCATATTCCGTCTGTCAGCGGGTGGCGACAAATGGGCACATGGAGCTGTTCTCCTCCCTTCCCCCTGTGTGCCAATAGAACCGGTACTAGTACTAAAAAATGTTTATTTTATTTTTATTGTTTGGATTTTGAATTTTGAATCGAGCCTGGCATCGTGCCACCCTCTTGAGATTCCCCAGACCTGGCCAGCTTGATCGATCAGCAGAGTAAATGGATTATCATTAGCAGAGAATATATTGCAAAGATCTGCAGAATATCCTTCCACTGATGATAATTATTAATCGCAGCCTCCCTCCCTGCTTTCAAAAAAAAAGGAAAGAAAGAGAGAGAGAGAGAGAGAGAGAGAGAGAGAGAGAGAGTCACAGGGGTTCATTTCATCACCACTTGAACTGCAAGTGGCAACCCATGTCGACCAACAATATTGTAATCTTCTTCAACATCTCCCTTAACTCGATGGCTAGATTGGGTGGATTAGAGTACTGATCGCGTCCACTAAACTAAAGCTGGTGGCCATGTGCTCCAGCTTACCAAGTCCAGTCAGTGGGTGGCATGCCATGCCATGCCTTCACATGAGGAGCAAACCGGCCGGCCTCCAATTAAGCACGGCATCGGCATTGACCATCACTGGTTCCCAAGGACTATTCATACATTCATGCACAGAGGCCGGCCGGCCGGTGGTTGCGCGCGCGACGCATGAACCAACATGTGAAGTGCGTAATTAGCCGCATTAACTACCCAATTTACTCGAATTGAAGTACAGTTTAATTGGAGCTGCAAGGACACGAGGAAGCAAGTAGAATCCTATGCGTGCAGGTCTCCTGGAGCAGGGATATTTTGTGATCGCCATCACCGTGCCTACTGACAAATGCAGGAGATATTTCATGCCGGGGTTCAGTTCAAAACCTTGTCGTCTCATTCCACTGAAAAATATCGTAAGGCGTTGGGGATATTTTATATCCAAGGAAAAATGAAACAGAGACAGAAATACAGCTGCTGTATGTAATGGCTACCACGAGGCTGCGACGCGAGGGCGACCTCTCTGTGTGTGTGGCTTCGTGCTCCAGCTTTGGTGACAGCTACGGTGAAACGTCCTTTCTTTGTGCAGCTGCCACGTAGTTTTCCATCTTTATTTTTCGCCTCTTTTATTTCTCTCGATAAAGTCTGTCCTTTTCTGCTGACCGTGCATGAGAAAAACGGCGAGAAAAACCAGCAGCAGCAACAGCAGAAATATCTATTTCTCATTTCTTTTGGTGAAATATCTTTTCTTTTAGAATTTTGATTTTTTTAGACTAAGATATCTACCGCTCATTTTCTTTTTTTGAGCGGTAGATATCTACCGCTATGGCCGGGCCAGTTTAACTGCTGGCTTCCCGGCCTCAAAGCAAAGCCCAGAACTAGCTGGGCCATCTTGATGTTTTCGGCAGCGCAGGCCTCCGTCTCTCAGGCCCAACCACCGCACGTTCCCCGTCCCCGTCCCCGTCGCCCCGAAGACCGCGGCGCAGCTTCCCGTCCGCTCCCCGCTCGCCGCCCGACTAGTGGCAGGCACCGCGAGGTATTTGTCCTGTCCACATCGCCGGTATACGGAACGGCTCCGCTACGTACGGATTCTCTCCCTCCCGGGCGGCACGGCGTCGTGTGTCCGGTGGCAAACCATGGCCGTGCCCGTGCGCGGCCGCTCGCCGGCGCCGCCGTGGCTGTACTTATTCCTCGCTGCTTCACGGGCCGGGCAGGTGCGCTCAGATTTCTCCCGCTGTGCTGCACTGCGCTGCACTGTACTGTACTGTACTGACGGTGCTGGTATATATTGGCATCAGGAGAAAGCAGTACTAGCTGCGGTGCCAACTTAACTGGCGTGGAAAGTGGAAACCAGGCATTGCCTGGAGTAGTTCCTGAGTATTGCTTGTCATAGTCCATTGTTTTGGACTGCAATGCGGCCGCCGATTTACTCGGATGGCGCGGTTAGGTTAGTTTCTGCTCTGAGCACACTCTTGACGACACATCTGAAGAGGCACACATTTTTCAGGGAGTAATTGTTTACCTCGAGCTGCTTTATTCTTAATAAATACTAGAAAGGCTAATATTCGGGACTATTTATCGTTGCATATCCGCTGTTTATATATTGTTAACAATGTATCGCAATTACCATTGTTTGTTTTTTGCAATTAAAGAAAATAAATTAAACATTGTTTGGTATGTTGTGACTGTAGTGGTTCATACACCATTTCGTCTAATTTTTACCAAGTCAGATGTGCAGCCGTTTGACACTAGTTCTATCTTAATCTTAGTCTTCTTCATGCAACTAAAAGCATTAAAGTAAATGCCGCTGATCACAATTTAGTGAGTTTGCCATCAATCACTGGCTCAGTTTTCGCACCAGCCAGAATATCTTGCTGCTGAAAAATTGGTTATGCCTAATCGAAGAACTCAAGTCAATCTCATTCAAGAACGTCATATGCTGTTACATCCTTCCTATATGTGCTGTACATTACAAACAGAGATATCATACAAGGCCTGCGGCGCCTCCATCTGCACCCCTACAAACTTTGCTGGCTTGATTCACCATCTGTTCGTCTCACAAGCCATTTTAGCTATCCTCTACTTGTTTTCCCTCAAACTTTTCTTTGACCTCTTCAGGTTCTCTTAGGCTAATTCCTCTGTCGAAATCGGGAACTGTTATAGGTAGAGGCTCAATGTCATCTGGAGGGTCATAGTTTGGATCAGCAAGAAATGTAAGGGCCGTCACCACATCACTGATTAGTGGACGACTGCTTGCTTCTTCTTGTAGGCACATTGATGAAATTGCAAGTGCCTGGTATAGACCTTTTAGGGGGTACTTGCTGTCAAGTTTTGGATCAGCCATCTTGGTAAACTTCTTCTTATCCTTGAAGAGTGGTGCTGCCTGCAGATATAGCAGCATCTTAATCCCAAACCGTATGGGCAATCTGTCTATCTCAAGTATGAGCTGTTTTACTTGGTTATTACTCCCTCCGTCCCAAGATATAAAGTTAGTACAAAGTTGAGTCACTTATTTTGGGACGGAGGGAGTACAAATCCAATATGACTACCAAGTGAAAATTTCAAGGCTATAGTATTTCTTGGTCAAGTAGATGTAAGTCTTACCCAGTGGACAAGAATTTGCTCGCGAGTTGGTTTCGTGGTGTCGATTGCTCGCCTCCCAGTGATGAGCTCCAAGAGAACTACACCAAAGCAATATATGTCGGACATCTTTGTTAACTTGCCACTCATGGCATACTCGGGAGCGCAGTATCCGTACGTGCCCATCACCCTTGTGGTGACATGAGTTTTGTCACCGACTGGGCCAAGCTTTGCAAGGCCAAAATCTGCCAACTTTGCACTGAAGTTCCCGTCCAAGAGAATATTTGATGCCTTGAGATCACGGTATACCACCGGTGGATTGGCTACCTCATGCAAGTACTCGAGGCCTCTGGCAGCATCAACTGCAATCTTCATCCGCGTATGCCAGGACAGCGGCTGAGATTTTGGAGTGAGATCTGCAGAATTCAAGTACCAAATCAGCATCGATACAAATGTGCGATCATAATTTCTGATTTTTCAGTTCTGCGGAATATGTTCGAGAACCACAACATTATTGTTCTGTATTACCTAGGAGATGATCTTGTAAAGAACCGAGTGGCATATACTCATACACTAGAATCTTTTGGTCACATTCGGTGCAGTACCCGAGCAAGGTGACAAGGTTTGGGTGATGAAGGAGGCTAAGCATCAGCACCTCGACAAGGAACTCACGATTTCCTTGCAACCCATCCTTGTCCAGCTGCTTAACCGCTATGACCTACGTACGCACATAATTTACATCAGAAACGTGTTGCTGCTGTATGTAGCATAGCATCTTGAGGTGCCAACTTAATGAAACATAGAACAGGAAGCTGGGAGAAGGAATGCTTATTACTTCCATGGTCTCTGGAATGTATCCTTTGTACACCCTTCCAAAGCCACCTTCTCCCAGGAGATTCTCCTGGCTGAAAGAATTGGTCGCGTCTGACAGTTGACTGTGCGTAAACACTCTGCTAGGAATGTTGTGGTTGCCGATCCGTAGTATTTCCCCTGCCGCAGCCCTGGCCTTGGGACTATCTGCATTTTAAGATTTCTTCTCAATCAGAAATGCTTACTTAATCGCCCAAACATGAATTACTAATCCAGGATTACAAATTTCAGGGTGAAAGTAGGTCCAAGAAGAGGGCAATGCACAGACAACTTTCCTGAACATCACTAACTTGTTGTTGCAATGTATTTGAACTAAAAATTCTTACCACCAGATTTCTTATGCAAGTACCTAAATGCTCGTCACATATCTGTGTTGGGCAAATATTCATTGATAAATTTGATATTGACATGCATTGCTGAATTTAGTTTCTCCGCAAAGATGGATAATAAGATGATGGAGGGCATTACTTGGGAGTGAAATCTCTTTCACAAGGGTTGCCAACTGTTTGTTCTTGGCCTTCTTCTTTCTCCAAATCTTGTTCTTGAACCACCTTTTCTTGTCCGGCTCAGAGCTCGACGCCCCGTTCTTCCTCTTCTTCTTTGTCTCTGATGTCAATGGCTCCTCCGCTTCATGTGACGTCCAGCCACAGAAATTGCGCCCCCACTTCCTCTTTGTTTTCTTTGTCTCTGATGTCGATGTCTCTTGCCCAGCCTCCCTCTTCTTCCTGCCGCACAAGCCACAGATCCATGAACAGCAGCAAGCACAGCTCAGGAGGCGTACGCTGCTGCATTTCAGGGTGCGAAGACCACGAACCCACGAGCAACAGCACCCGAGGCGTATGCTGCTGCATTTCACGGTGCGAAGACCACGAATCCATGAGCAGCAGCACCCCATCGAATTGCTGGATCGACGCGAGAGTGGGCGAGCACTCTCGTGCCGATCATTACGATCACCGGATAAGAATTTTCACCGGTGGTAAGAAGGAGTGGTAGGAGGCACAGGTGAGCGCACAGCTGTTCTCTCGTATCCCTAGTCTGCACCCGAAGAATGCGGCAGTTTCCTTTCCCCTTGGAGGCTTGCTTGTATGATGGTAGGTCTCAAACCAATAAGCCATTTTTGGTCTGTTTTTTTCCTTCCAACTGTTGTTAGTTTTAGCTAGGGATATTGCCACACCCTCTTTTTTCGCATGCAAAATATAGGAGTCTGTTTGCATTCAGTGGCTGACAATGAGCTGAGACATGCAGCACATACTATATAGCACCAGTTTTGTTCTTTTTTTAGCCGGAGAAGCTTTTCATTTTGCATTATTACTGGGCTTTACTCTAGTTACATGAAAAACTGTGAACACAGGTCACTTTTATTGTATAGCTAAGGTGCATGCATGCCCAAGCACCATGCGAGCTGCAGAGAGATCTATCACTGGCTGGCCGACAATGCGTCGCCGCCCTCCAGCCGGCACATTGCCGGCAGCTGTGCCGCGAGCTGCTGCGCCTTTGCCACCTTTAAGCTGGCCGCCTGGTACTCCGTGCTAACATGGTATGGGCTGTTGTAGCCTTGTTGCCCTTGTGCTGGCTGCTGCAGAGAAGTTGGGTAGTACCCTTGTTGCCCTTGTCCTGATTGCTGCCCTTGTCCTGACTGCTGCGGAGAAGTTGGATAATACCCTTGTTGCCCTTGTCCTGGTTGCAACCATTGTCCTGGCTGTTGCCCATGTCCTGATTGTTGCCCTTGTCCTAGCTGCTGCGGAGAAGTTGGGTAGTACCCTTGTTGCCCTTGTCCTGGTTGCAGCCATTGTCCTGACTGTTGCCCTTGTCCTGACAGCTGCGGAGAAGTTGGGTAGTACCCTTGTTGCCCTTGTCCTGGCTGTTGCCATTGTCCTGGCTGCTGCCCTTGTCCTGGCTGCTGCGGAGAAGTTGGGTAGTACCCTTGTTGCCCTTGTCCTGGCTGTTGCGGAGAAGTTGGGTAGTACCCTTGTTGCCCTTGTGTTGGTTGTTGCAATTGTCCTCGCTGCTGCGGAGAACTTGGGTAGTACCCTGGTTGCCCTTGTCCTGATTGTTGCGCTTGTCCTGGTTGTTGCCCTTGTCCTGGCTGCTGCGGAGAAGTTGGGTAGTATCCTGGTTGCCCTTGTCCCGGTTGTTGCCATTGTCGTGCCTGTTGCCTTTCTCCTGGCTGTTGCGGAGAAGTTGGGTAGTGCCCTTGTTGTCCTTGTTTTGGCTGCTGACTTTGTTGCCCTTGTCCTGGTTGCTGCTCTTGTCCTGGCTGCTGCCCTTGTCTTGGCTGCTGCGGAGAAGTTGGGTAGTACCCTGGTTGCCCTTGTCCCGGTTGTTGCCATTGTCTTGATTGTTGCTCTTGTCCTGGCTGTTGCGGAGAAGTTGGGTAGTACCCTTGTTGTCCTTGCCCTGGTTGTTGCCCTTGTCCTGGCTGCTGACCTTGTTGCCCTTGTCCTAGTTGCTGCCCTTGTCCTGGCTGCTGTCCTTGCCCTCGTTGCTGCCCTTGTCCTGGTTGCTGCGGAGAAGTTGGGTAGTACCCTGGTTGCCCTTGTCCTGGTTGTTGCCCTTGTCCTGGCTGTTGCCCTTGTCCTGGCTGTTGCCCTTGCCCTGGCTGCTGCGGAGAAGTTGGGTAGTACCCTGGTTGCCCTTGTCCCGGTTGTTGCCATTGTCCTGGCTGTTGCCCTTGTCCTGGTTGTTGTGGAGAAGTTGGGAAGTACCCTTGTTGTCCTTGCTCTGACTGTTGCCCTTGTCCTGGCTGCTGACCTTGTTGCCCTTGTCCTGGTTGCTGCCCTTGTCCTGGCTGCTGTCCATGTCCTAGTTGTTGCCCTTGTCCTGGCTGCTGCGGAGAAGTTGGGTAGTACCCTGATTGCCCTTGTCCTGATTGTTGCCTTTGTCCTGGCTGCTGCCCTTGCCCTGGCTGCTGCGAAGAAGTTGAGTAGTACCCTGGTTGCCCTTGTCCCGGTTGTTGCCCTTGTCCTGGCTGTTGCGAAGAAGTTGGGTAGTACCCTTGTTGTCCTTGTCCTGGTTGTTGCCCTTGTCCTGACTGCTGACCTTGTTGTCCTTGTCCTGGTTGCTGCCCTTGTCCTGGCTGCTGACCTTGTTGCCCTTGTTCTGGTTGCTGCCCTTGTCCTGGCTGCTGCCCTTGTCCTGACCGTTGCGGAGAAGTTTGGCCTGGATAGTATGATCCCTGCTGCGGAGAAGTTACACTTGGGTAATACCTTCTCAGTAGTGTAGGTATTCCCCAAAATATTTTTTGTTGGAGTTGCTGCGGTGGCGTGGTCTCGCCGGGGTAGAAGGATCCGCCCTTGGGCGGCACCACGGTTTGCTGCTCGTATTGTCTCGCGACCGGGCTGACGGCGACGAGGCGGCACTCAGGGCTAGCGTCTCGGAGCTGCTGGTCCACGACCTGTTGGCATGCCTGGAGCTCGCGCTCACACTGTAGTTGCCCAGAGGCCTCACCTTCAGCAGCAGTGAGAGCCATGAGGGCGACGACTAGTGCCGCGAAGAGGACCAACCGCTTAGCCATCTTAGTGGACTGTCAGTGAATTGATTTGTAGTTTGTGGTGCTCGGTGTTGTGGGTGATGATGAGATTGTGAAAGTTGGATGGGCTTTTATAGGGACGAGGTGAAGGTTCAGGACCATGGTTGTGTGCACGGCGAGGTTAGTTTAGCCCAAGAAAAAAGCTTGAGAAGAACAGAATCGGTTGGAAAAGGGCAGTTTGCCAACACAAAAGAAGCTGGATAAGTAAGGAGCAATTGGAGGTTTGCAAAACAGATTTTTGGACGGTCTGCTAAAGCCACGTAATGGGTTTAATCCTAGTTCTGATGTATTGTTTGCAGAAGTGTGGATGTTTGTACATTGGTCTGCTCTTTTTATCTAAGAGGAGTGATTATCCTTCTTGGGGTTTGGCAGAATACGTATCTGTTAGCCATTGCTCTTGCAAATCTGCGGCCAAAGCTTCTAACCATGTCGAGTAGTGGAAGGTAGCCTGTATGGAACAAGTAAATTGATAAATCATCTCTCCTAAAGCCCATTTCAGGTTTTGTTGCTTGTCATGTAGTTGGATTTTTAGGCAACACGAATCCATGCTATGACTCACAATATCTATCCAGTGACTCACAACATCTATCTATGCTATGACGCATCGTACAAAAAAGTTGGTAGAGTTTTGGACTTATGGAAACACCTTTCCGTGACAAATGAACTAACTAAAACCTTTGGTCAGTCATGTCTAAAATTAACATAGGATCTTCAGAGAAAATCCGCGTCAAATAGTTTGATTTACACCAGAATATGGAATTTGTTTACTTCCCAAATGAGTTCAATTAATGTAGATTTAATTTTCCATTATGTCCTCCTCCTATGTTTAACCTCTTATGTTCTTCTATGATCTCCAAGTGTTTCTTCCCCGTCCCTGCCTCTCTGCATGTCCATTATCTTTCCCTGACCTCCATAGACGATGCACTTCTTCTCTCCTTGGCCTTATTGCTTGCTCACGCCGTCACTAATATTCCCTTGTAACTAGATGTACCCCACAAGTTGTTGCCGGAATGTTTTATAATATATTTGAATGAGATTTGGTTGTATGAAACATGTATATTTGGATATGAGAACTAAAACTAAAAACACATATGGTTTATTGTGTTTGATTATTGTATATTTGTGCAATATTTATCAAATATAAATAGCCAAGTAAAATGGAAATTATGATGCATGTTTGCATGCTGAGGTGAGCTTTCTTCTATGCATGGTTGTATATTGAGGTGGGCATTTTCATAGGTGACGTGCTTGCATGTCAAGAGAAATATGTTAGTCGAGGCTAGTTATTTAGACTAGAAGGGTTGGGCGCACTTTGCTGGGCCGTTGGTGTTGTTGGGTTAAAAATAACTACTCTCTCTGTTTTAAAATATAATGTGTATTCGTTTTTTGAAAAGTTAAACCTTTTAAAGTTTGATCAAATTTGTAGAGAAATATATCAATATCCATAATATCAAGTCGATATCATCGGATTAAGGATGAAACGAATTTTCATATTTTATTTATTTAGTATTATGGATATTGATGTTTTTGGTTGTGAACTTGGTCAAAGAAACAGATGGAGTATTTGGCTTGGTGTGTGAGCGAGATGACGAAGTGTATTTTCTTTTTATTTATAATAATGCGGTGTGATTATGAGTTTTTCATTAATCAATCATACTTATGCATGGATGTTTTCTATGTTGGTGGCTACATCATATATTGACGTTTCTTTTTTCTCGGTGGTGAGAGGATGCGCGGGGTTGATACCATCGACCCGATCAAAATTGTGAACCAAATCTAAAATTGAATATTTCAATTGGATGGGAGAGCTCCAAAATTAGGGAGCATAATGAATTAAAAGAATTGAATGAGAGGGCTCCTTGAGAGAGAAAAAAAACATTTATTGACCCAGTCAAAATCCGATGATCCAATTTCAAATTGAAGACCTCAGTTGACTTTTAGACTTCACAAATTAGGAAGCATTAGGAATTAAATAAGAGAGCTCCTTCACAATTAGCCACCACCCTGCCATCATTATCTGGAGTTCAGCAAAGGCAAACTGAACATTACAGAAAACCTTGCCGCTGAAGAAAATGACGGCATCCGAATTAGTCATCTGGAATCAGATTTACAATATCATCAAGAAACAATCTTTCCCTAATAATAAAGCACGGACCGAGTCTCTCGGGTTCACCGTCGCGCTCTTTTTCAAAATAGTCCCTGTGCTTTTTTGAAATTAAGCCCGCAGTCCCTTTTTAAGTGGGAATCTGAGAAAACGCTTGGTTTTCGCAAAAAAGGCCCTATAGTTTGGGAAATTCAACCCGCAGTCCTTTAAAAAAGGCCTCACGCGCGACCCCCTTCATCCCTCCCCAACGCACGAGCGGGCGCACCCCCGCCGCCGGCGCCGGCGCCGCCGCCTTCCTCACGGAGTCCGCGGACAAATTCCACGCCGGGAGTAGCGGTCTCCATCTCTCCAACTCCTCCCTCTCCCTCGAGCCTTGACCTCCCCGGCGGCACCGCCGCCTTCCTCGCGGAGTTCGCGGCCGAATTCCACGCCGGGAGCAGCGGTCTCCATCTCTCCAGCTCCTCCCTCTCCCTCGAGCCTCGATCTCTCCGGCAGCCTTCCATCCGTCACAAGTCCAGGAGACAGATGGGGACGACGTGCGGGCCTCCAACATTTGTGCTGGAATTGATGAAAGAGAAAGCCTTGGCTCGAGCACAACCAGCATCCGGCGGAGGACACCGCCAGCGACGCCTCTCCGGGACGAGGAGGCCGCGCGACTGAGGAAGCAGCAGGTCGTCGTCCTCCACATCGCCCAGCGCGCAGCTTCTCCCGGCGCGGAACTGCCGCAGCTGTTGCTACTGGCCAGACACGCACATCCGCGCACTCCTCATGGAGTCCTGCGGTGAAGGGAGGCGGGAGAGGGAGAGTGCCCTGGCTGGCAGGGGGGAGGAAGAAGGGAGAGGAGTGAGTGGTGGTGGAGGAGCAAGGCCGTGAGGGGATGCGGCTGGACCAGGCCTGTGGCCTCTCGCAGCCAACGCGAGCCGCGAGCAGAGGAAGACGCGAGAATGAGCGCCGCGGGATCGACCGGACCTCTGGGGCGTGGCGCAAGTGGCGAAGGCTGGGCAATCAGAATCGAGTAGGAGACGAGGCTGGCCGGATCAGAAGCACGGGGCCGGCGACTGGGGCGGACGGCCAGATTAGGCCGACGGCAGAGGAGCTCCAAGGCGCCAGCCATGGCGCCCTCTAGGTTCATCGCCGTGTGCTGCCCTGGCTCTGGCCAGCCATCACGGCCCCGTGCACGTGCGTCTGCTTTGGCTGCGTTGGATGGAGAAGAGGAAGAGAACCAGCGCTAGATAGAGGAGGAATGACGATTTGGATAAGAGAAGCAGAGGGTGGCGATGGGATAAGAGGCATGCAGTGTGCGCTCGGTCGGTGCTTTTCTTTAATGAAATGAGATGAAATTGGTCGGTATGTACAGGCTAGAAGCTACTGGATTCATGCGTGCTAGCACCAATTTTTTTATTGGAAGAGCACGACTATTACTTGATGTTCTTTGTCTTTCAACTTTAGTATAACTTTATACATAATATAAAGTTAAAACACTTATTTTGGAACGGGGAGAGTATAATAATTAAAAGTGAGTGAAATATTGAAAAAAATTTAGCAAAGAAGATATTTGAAGCTCACCGGTACTTGCTACCCATCAAGATATTCCTCGGATGTCATCGATGTCGTCGGTGAGATACGGAGGGAGAGAGCGAGGGGTGAAGAATAGAGAGAATGCGACAACGATGCATCTTGCTCATGCCATGTTTCGACCCACACGACAGCTGGGAGGGGGAGCACTACCCTACGTGGTACCATTTGCCCCGCAACTCTGCGTACCCTAATCTTGATCCTTATCGAGGCCCAATGATAATGTATAGGGAAGTGGTCATGTTGCGTGGAGAGTGTGCTCCACTGTTGGCGCAACGTGTCAACAAAAAACGGCAAACATTGTAAATTCTTTACTTTCTAGCCATCATATTTTTTAAGTGGAAAAGCGTAAATATGAATTAATGTTAATAGGGATTATGAGATATATGAATTAATATATGATCTATTCGAAACTGTTACAGGTATGTGAATGATGCAAAATTACTTTCGCGTCGAAGGAGTAGCCGCTGATCTAGCGGATCAATAAATGTTTAGATGTTTGTAATTATTTTTACACAGGGCTGTTAAATAACAACATCTTATCACATAATTTAATTTCTTTAGAGCGAGTTGAAGAAATAGGTTTTATTAGTAGAGAAAAAGATTACAAGCTTTTGAAATACAATGAGATCTTCATAAAGTGGATCCTTATGAGTCTTAAAACCAATTTAATTGAAAAATCTTATTATTCATCGTGACAAGCAACACTCAAAAACCATATGAACTCTCAGATTTATTTTATACCCGTTGCAACGCACGGGCATTTTTGCTAGTTGTCTTAATACAAAGAAAAAACTATATTGTCAAGAACAACATGAGGGGTCAACTGTAACTTAGTTAAGGAAGAAGATCATGTGTCAAACCATTGACACCCGCATACAACTGACGAGGGAGTGTTCTTTCCCGATCAGCTAGGCAGTTACGGGCCAACTTGCACCTTTCAGCTCCGTAATCGTTGCCTCTGGTCTTGCCAGTCACTATGAATATCGCTTTTACAACAAATACCAGAACACCAGTGTAAACGATTGGCCATTGTCTCGAGACAAAAGTATATTCGCAAGACAAAAGAAGCAACTTTTCATATCTTATTCAAGAAGCTACTTTACTATCACGTCATGCAAGGAGATACCAGCAGACCTTGCACATATCCTAAGATAGTTTACAATGTATTTGGCTAAATTCTTCAGAGATGTTGTTTGTAGTAGTCTCATGTGTGTTTACACAAAGGCTTAAATTTCGTTTGGCAGAAGAAAAAACTGACAATGCATATGACTTTGTTAGTAGCACTTAATTTACAACAGTATGTTGAAATCAAGCAAGGGCACATCACCAGTTGCATACATTTTATTTTCCGGGGATGTGTTGCGAATATGTGATGCAAACTTTGACAACCAAACTGGTTTGGCAAGTATGAAAACAACTTCCGTTTATTAATTTGTTATTTTTAGGAGGATATCATCTATAAGAGGCTAAAATAAGACCAAACATACCTTCAGGTCACTTCCTCAATATCCATAATTCATATTGGCAATGGCAAGTGACTCTAGATAAGAGTCTTCACCCACTTCTTCCAAAATTACTTAAAAAAAATTCTCTCTATTTGATGCATCATGTAAGTTTATCAACGGCCTACAATAGTGATAATAATTATCAATCAAATGGTTAGCAACCAATAGGCAACAATTCGGTGATCCCAATCCAATGCATGAGAGATGAGATTACAGTTACTACCTGTGGGTGAACCGCCTAATGAAAGCCTTATCTAGGTCAACCCCAGTCAACTTGTGGCACTACTACATATTATCAATTCAAGCATGATGACATGCACTGCATATTTCTCTATAGTGCTAATCCCATCAATTCAAGCATGCGAACAAATTACTTTCAATCTCTATATCCTAGCTCTTTTTCCTCTCGAACTACCCCTCTATCAGCAAGATGCTCTTTGCTTCCCCGAACATAAATGTTCACTTCAGTTTTCTGCAAGTTGTGGTAGTCTATTTCACCACGAATCAGTTCTGACATTGAAGTAAATGGAAAGAAAGTGCCCATTTCAGGAGGCATGGTTGGTCCTTCGGTTAAAGGTATGAAGAGAACAACCAAAGCCTGCAATCTTCTAAAGATATACAGAAGCACAAATTAGCATACACAAAATTTGTTGTCTTGCTTGTCCATTTAGAATAGTAAATCTGTGCTAGAAGCGCCATTGTTTGTTGATGTCGCTGCTTTGAGAAACCAAGAAACTGATGATAATTAAACATCACACGTACATGAATTTCCAATCATCGGCTTGCACAGAACCAGGGGTAATATAAGATATCAGTTACAGGAAGCAATTATATATCAAATTAGAGCCTGAAAAGTTTTGAAACTGAAACCAGTACCAGCGCACCACCTTCTCCTCTAATAAAATGATAGTATTGCTTGATATCACCTAACCGAACTTTGTTCAAAATCATATCATCCCATATATATATCTAGTCAAGATGGTACTGTAAACAAATTTCTCCCAGGCTACATCTAAATGACGAGGTCTCCACCTGTAGCATTCGGATCAAAACATTTGCAGGGAATGGATGAACACCAGCACCAATCCCTACAAATTCTTTGTAGAAAATAATGGACAAAACAAGCAGGTTACCAACAATCTTGAAAAGAAGTTTTCTTCCACTCAGATCAAAGAAATACCACAAATCCTTTCACCAAATAAATAACCCTGGTGGAGGAGGTCATGGAGTGTTCGGCGGATGAAGTAATACATCCATCTTCTCTTTTCCCCAACCCTGATTGAAGGCTCGGAGAGGCACCAATTCTAGTGCCGCTCGCCTCTGAACCCCGATGTGCCGCACGATAGGGTTGCATGACCCAGCGTCTTGTATAGTTCTTTCCCCGAGCAGCAGCGGCAGCTCGATGTTGGCCAGCTTTGCCTTGTACACCCCGCAACAAGGTCACCGTCCCCACTACCTGCCCCAGGTGTTCCCCAACCTGAAACAAACACACAGCTTCCCTACACATCCTCCATCTTCATCTCCCTCATAAAGACCACCACGAACCTGTGATCTTCCTCTTGAATCACCGCCAGATGTGCGAGATTTGTGGAGGAGAGATGATGAAAAAAGCGGCAGCGACAGTAGCCGGCGTCACGAGAATGGAGAGCATTGGGGATCTGAGGGAGACATGGGAGAAGGGGCGGTGGCCAACGGTGCAGGTCGAGCTCTGGTGTGGCGGCGCTTTCCTTCGGCTGGGAACGCTGACGAACAAAGAGAAATGGTGAAGTGTCGAGCAAGAGAGATGGGCCGAGCGAGGGAGGGGCCACCACACAATTAGTTCACCGGCTCTGTCAGCCTTACAATTGGAGGGAGCCAGCTCACGTAGGCTAACCCAGTCAAAATCGGAGGCAACCACGAAATCGATTGGAGTCAATCGATTCTCAGCGCTCCGCACCTAGGAGCTTAGTGATATAGTAGATATAGAAGATCGCGGAACCGTGAGTTAGCTGTTTGTATATTGTCAGTATTAACAACATACATGAAAAATTAAGCCGCGCTGTCTCAGTTAATCAATACACCCCTTTCATTTCCCGCTGACCAACATAATCCAGGTACACTCCTAATACACATTTTGTGGTTGCTAAATTATGCTTTGTTAACCTTATTTATTGTATCAGCAACAAAAAATTGATAGCCATGGAAGCAAATAAAATGTTGAACAAATAATAAAACGGGCAAAAGCTAGGTTGTCATAATCCACCTCAACAACAAACACAGACGTCCCCACAAGAAAAAATACAAACGTCCTCAATCCTCCAATGTCACCTTGCCCCTACTTGGTTTTGTGCAAAAACTAATGTATATTACTTCCGTTCCGCTCATAACTAAGAGAAACATGTATTAAGAGAAATCATTCATAGCCAGTGGAGACTGTAATTGTTTGCCTGAGATGAGGATGCATCAATGGGAAAACAAATCAACTAAGAAAGAATTCCCCCAAAAAAAACTAGGAAGGAATCCAAGTGAAATCATGCATGCGGAAAATTCGGCAATAGTTGTTTATTGTGCCACATAGCATGCAATCAGTTCTAAGTATAAACTTTTTTTGTAACCGATTCCAAGTATAAACTGAACAATACTACAAAAATACAATTATAGTTATACTAAGTGCCAACACAAAACTATGTAAAACTTAACAACCGCTATGTCTTAAGTTCTTAACTACAGCTGAGCAAAAAATAAAAAGGTGGGCACTCGCAGAGAAGGCTGGGAGAAACCACCGGAGAACTATGTAAAACTTAATGTTGATGCGGTCTTCAACATCCTCGAGGAGAATGGCGCTTTAGGTGCAGTGCTTCGTGATAATCATGGGAATTTTATAGCGGCAAGCAACTGCGTTGTAACCCATGTCGACTCGGTTGCCATGGCGGAGGCAATCGCCCTTCGAAATGGCCTGGTCCTCGCTGGAAAGATGGGGTGTAACAAAATTCTAGTGAATTCAGATTGCATTGATGTTGCCGACACGATGAAGAATGGAGGCAATTCAATTGGTGTTGCGGCTGCAGTTTAGGAAGAATGCTCCTTTCTATGTCAAGGTTTTGTGAATGTCAAATTCGATCATTGTTGTAGGGAAGCCAATCAAGTTGCACATCTTTTAGCTTGTAATTCTAAGGTTTCTGTTACTAACAGTGGCAACAGGAATCTACCCTTTTTATATTAGCGTGGTTAGCAAACGATGTAACTTTTATGTCTTATGAATAAAGTCATCATGATGGCATTCCCTTCAAAAAATCTAAACACCAAACTTATTCACTGCAAATTACTCAAAAGAAAGTTGCTTGGCCTCAGTTCGCTGGAACGAACCATCTCCAGGCAGAGATCACGCCTCCTGTTCTTAAAAGAGGGCGACGCAAATACATGATTCTTTCATAAGCATGCAAAGTACAGGCAAAGGAAGAATATCATCACAACCTTGCAGCATAACGGTGACCTACTTACTGGACATGACAACATCGCAACTGCGGCGGATAGCTACTACGCCGAGCTATTGGGATCAACTACAGGCCGGGAAGCCACGATTGATCTGAACCTACTGGATCTCCCTTCTCATGACCTATCGCATCTGGAAGCTCAATTCACGGCAGAGGAAGTAGAGAAGACAATCAAGGCCATGCCACTCGACAAAGCACCGGGTCCGGATGGGTTCACAGGACGGTTCTTCTTGTCTTGCTGGCAGATCATAAAGGTGGACCTCATGCGAGCTCTTGATCAGTTCCATCGAGGACTAGTAGAAAAAGGCCCATTTGTCCCGGTTCATAAGGCCCATTTGTCCCAGTTCGGGAACCGGGACTAAAGGGTCGGGACTAAAGCCCAACACCTTTAGTCCCGGTTCTTATACGAACCGAGACAGATGGGGCTCCACGTGGCCGCTGCGGCGAGCCCAGAGAGGAGGGCCTTTAGTCCCGGGTGGTAACACCAACCGGGACCAAAGATCATCCACGTGTCAACAGCTCAGGAGCTGGGGTTTTTGTTTTTTTTTGAAAGGGGGGGGGGGGGTGGGGGTAGGGGTTGGGGTGGTAGGGGTTTTGTAGGGTTAATTTAGGGGTTTCATATATTGTGTTAGCTAGCTAATAGAGAGAAGTGTCCTCTCTTATCTCCGTGCTTGGTCGACGCTACGTACTATACGTATAAAGAGGACTCGACACGCTAGCTAGTAAGCAAAAGAAGGAAACCATTAAGTACACAAGATCGTCATGAACATATACAGAGAGAAGTGATCGACCTCCTCCTTCTTCGAGAGATTGGTCGAACAACAAGTTTTCGTATATCTATCCGACGCTACTAGCAACATATATACAATATAAGATCCCTAACATATGATGTCAAGTTCCACATGGTATTCTCCGGCTGGATTAATGACGTGGTCAAGAAAGAATCCAGCCAATTCCTCTTGAATTGCCTTTAAGCAATCTTGTGGTAGGAGTTCATCCTGCATCTGCCAAATCTAATTTGAAGAAGGGGGTCAATACATATATATGAATGAAACTCAACACAAATGATGGTAATAAAATAAAATTGTGAATATTATTGCTTACGCACTTCATATTGTTTTTCAGAGTAGCCCCGCTTAGAGGTCGTTGCGTTGTAGATGTACTCGCAAACGTAGTATCCACAAAAATTATTCGCGCCTTCCTGCCACAACCACTTTATGAGAAATAGAGGTCAATCAAACTGATAATCAAGCATTATAAATGGTATTGATGAAACTAGCTAGAATCAATGGGAGATGCGCGGAACTAGCTAGTAGTACTTACTTTCGGGTGTGTAAATCGCAGATCCCCCGGCAGTCCCGGAACTTCTGCGGTGAACACTTTCCAAACCCTGCGAGACAAAGAAAATAATTACTTGATATCAGGAAATGAACAAAGTTGCCGATATGGTGCGATAATGATCGATTGAACTTACTTCTGGAGTAGCATACTCCTTGGGATCTTTTCGTCTTGAGTCTAAGACGGTTACTAGTCCCTGCTCAAGCTTAATCTCTAGGAGAATAAAGTGGAAGCTGCGCACGCATGCATAACTCATCAATTACATTACTATAACCTCGAGTAATAATGGAAACCAAATATGCAGAAGACAGTAACACTCACTTGAAGTTGTAAGGAAAGAGTATTTTATCTTTGTTTTGATTTTTAAGCAACGATTGTAGCAAGTTGGCCTCGGTTTCTTTCGGATTATATGTTACCGTCCATTCATCTATGAGATTTGTGATAATGAACCCAATATCATAGATTTGTGCATTTCTGCATTCGACGATCTTCAATCTGCATAATATAGTGAGGATAATTATATATACATACAATGAAAGAGCTGAGCTATATATAGAGACTTAATTACAGAAGTATAGTACTTACAGACAGTAGCAAGTGATGATTATTTTATCGAGGTCCTTTTGATTGAAAAACTGGAAGAACTCCTCAAATGGAACAGACAACAGATCAATTCCAACGAGGTCGTGCTCCTCTTTAACTCTCAGCGTCAAAATATCCTTCCCAGACTTGCAGGTGTCCATGTACCACTTATGGAATCTTCGCATCATCGTTGTTAGAGGAGGATCACCAGGTCTGACGAGAGGCTTCCCGTACTGGTATTTGTGTTCGTCCACCTCCATTGTATCAAAATATGCATCGTCGGGCAGGTAATCACCAGGATTGGTACCGGGCAGCATCCCCGGCAGATTTGCGACGATATCGCTAGACACCTTGAGCGGGGGGCACGATTGGTTTGCCTGTTCGCCGAGCTGAGGAATTTTGTTCCCACTTCTTCGTTCTTGTAACCTTTTGTCAGTTGAAATAGTTCCCGACCGGCGCGCTCCTTCCACTGCCTTTTTAAGAGCGCGGACATGGTTGTCATCCGGCGGAGGCGGTGGTGGTCGCTTCAGGTTCTTCACAGTGCGCTTCAATTTCACCGGATCCATCTTCTCCTCCGGAGGTGGATTTTTCTTTGCAAAAAAGTCCCTCACTTGGGCTTTACAGATCTCCGCGTTTTCCTCGTCGGTCATCTCGTATGGTAACTTCTATAGAGGCGTGAGAGTCGGACCGAATCTGTATTGCCTCCTGCCTCTGGCTGTACTGCTAGACGCCGGAGCAGTCGGAGTGGCTGCGGCTGTCTTCCTTCGTTGCTTACGAGGCGGAGAAGGAGGCGGAGTGCTATGACGCGCCGGAGCAGCCAGAGTGGCGGCGGCTGTCTTCCGCTGTTGCTGACGAGGCGGAGAAGGAGGCGGGCTGCTCGGACGCGCCGGCGCAGGCGGAGAAGGAGGCAGAGTGCCGCCACGCGCCAAAGCAGCCGGAGAAGGAGGCGGAGGAGGAGGCGGAGTGCCCTGACTCACCGGAGGAGGAGGCGGAGTGCCCTGACTCGCCGGAGGAGGAGGCGGAGGCGTCCAGTTCGGAAGGTTGATGAGCTCCTTCCGCCATAGACATGGAGTCTTTAGAGCAAGACCCAGCTGAGTCTCCCCTTCACCGGTAGGGTGGTCAAGCTGGAGCTCCTCAAATCCCTCCGTTATTTCATCGACCATCACAACAGCATAGCCTTGTGGAATCGGAAGGCAGTGAAAAGTTACGCCGGGTTGAGGAGGTGTAACAGAGCTGACACCCGCCTTGACTTTGAGGTGCTGCCATTGCGTCATAAGGTGGCAATCTTGAGCCTCCGTGATAGCATCCACGGGGTAGCTGGGAGCCGTGAAGTCAGGCTGCTGAAGGACCTCGGTGGAAGCCACGCTGCTTCTCCGCTGAGATGGAGGGGTAGCTTCTGGGGTAGCTCCGGCAGGTCGCTGGCTCTGAACTAGTAGTGCTTGTTCCTCTAGCGCTCGTACCCTTGCATTCAGCGACTGCAGTTCCGTCTGCTCCACTTTCCTCCTCCTCTTCCGGGTTTTGTAACCGCCTGCGCTGGGAAACCCAACCCTCCACGCAACGGAGCCTGCCGTGCCTCGTGTTCGTCCTGGGTGCTCAGGATTCCCGAGGGCCTGTGTGAGCTCGTCGTTCTCTCTGTCAGGAACGAACGTCCCTTCCTGCGCTGCGGCGATATACTTCTGAAGCTTCTTGACGGGTATTTCAAGTTGCTCCTTCGTCCAATGGCACTTCCCTGTTTTAGGGTCCAAGGTTCCCCCAACCCCGAAGAACCAAGTCCTTGAACGGTCTGGCCAGTTCAATGTCTCTGGTTCGACCCCTTTATCAAGCAGGTCCTTCTCAGCCTTGTCCCACAACGGCCGGGCTTTGAGGTAGCCACCTGACCCCGTGCGATGGTGATACTCCTTCTTTGCAGCATTTTTCTTGTTTGTCGCTGACATCTTCTTACTCTTCTCCGATGTCTTGTGGGCCACAAATGCGGGCCAGTGATCTCTTATCTTCTCAAATCGGCCGGTGAATTCTGGAGTCTTCCCTTTGTCGACAAACGTTGATTTCAACTCATTCTTCCACCTCCTGACTAGAATTCTTGGCCATCTTCTTAAGAGCATGAGCCTTGACCAATGGCTCTATAACTGGCTTATCCGGATCCTCCTCTGGCGGTAGGGTTTGAAATTTGCTTTAGCGCGGTCCAAAGATCATCTTTCTGTCTATCGTTGACAAAGACACTTGAGGGTCTTCGCTCTTAGGCTTTTTCCATTGGTGGATGCTGATCGGGTACATGTCCCTAACAAGAACCCCGCACTGAGCAGAAAATGCTTCCTTGGTCCGCTGGGTTCAATTGGTTGGCCATCGCCCTTGATTGCTGTGATCGTGAACCTTTCATCCTGGCGCAACCTTTCTTCGGGCCTCGTCTCGTTACCGAAGTTTGGCTCGATCCGGAGGGCTAGAAAAGAAAGAAAGAAGAGATTAATATGTGTACTACCAAAAACAATTAATGCATCAATTAGCTAGTCAGCACAGGCTAATTATATATATACCTCGCCGGACTTTGCAAACAGTCTCCTTCCTCCGTTTGCTCATCGGAGCCATCATAATCATGTCCTTCCACCTCCATTGTTCGATCACCGAGCCTGCTTCACCCTCTCCTTCCAGACCATCGGTTGTGTTGAGATACGACAAGATATCACCTCCGCGAGGATTATGTCCCCACACAACTTTCCTTCGATGTCTCGGTGCTCATAGTTTCTGCAATATTACAACATGGCAATTAATATACAAACTGACAGATGGATATTTAGTGCAAACGTAGACTAGCTAGCTGAAGCTAGCTCGACGCTCTACGGTTGGGGTGGCCTCGACAACTCTTCTACGGACCGCCTCTCTCATGAATGTCCGACGTCCGGACCGACAAGGGATTTGACAAAATGACGCCATTCTGGATGTGCAGAAAATGGTCCATATTTTTCTGATCTCATCTACCCTTCTATATTCACGTTGTCTATGTCAAAGAATTCAAGAAAACCATGACTTCATCATTAGCCGGAAATGACAGGCGTATAATGGTACGAAGCTCTTCAAAGTTGTTTTGGAACGGAGTTCCCGATAGAATAATTCGCTTTTTGGTACAAAGTTCGCAAAGAGCCTTCCGCATATCGCTATTTGGAAGGCCTTGCTGAAATCATACCAAAAGGCGAATTATTCTATCCGGAACTCCGTTCCAAACAACTTTGAAGAGCTTCATAGCATCATACGCCTGTTACTTCCGACTAATGATGAAGCCATGGATTTCTTCAATACTTTGACAGACAACGTGACATATAGAAGAATATATATAGATGAGATCAGAAAAAAAAAATTGGATCAACTTGTGCACATCCATAATGGGGGCATTCTTGATAAATCTATATGTCAAAATTCAAACTTTGACTTTAATATACAAACTTTGACATATGATCAAAGTTGCATATGTCAAAATTCAAACTTTGACATATGATCAAACTTTGATATATGATCAAATGTTGCATATGTCAAAATTCAAACTTTGACATATGATCAAACTTTGATATATGTCCACCGCGATATAAAATAATACATAGACTTGTTCGGGCGAGAGGGGGTTGATCGACGCCCCCCCTCATGTTCGAAGTTACCGGAGTTATCTCTAGTGGTTTGGGTGGCCTCGAGAGTTTGTCGGGTAGGGGCGGGAGGGGGTAGGAGATCGACAACGCTTTTTTTCTAGGGTTTGGGTGGCCTCGAGAGTTGGTGCCCGGTATATCGAGAGGGGGGGTGAACATTTTACCTTAGTAACTTAGAAAAAAATGTTATCGGGGAGGGAGTATACGACCCCCCCTCCCTCATGTCAAAGTAATCGGGGAGGGGCTATATCGACAACGCATACATATAGCCACATACATATAAAAAATGTTTATCGGGGAAGGGGTAATCGACCCCCCCCTCATGTTGAAGTTATCGGGGAGGGGGTATATCGAGAGGGGGGTGAACATTTTACCTTAGTAACTTAGAAAAAAATGTTATCGGGGAGGGGGTATATCGACCCCCTCCCCTCATGTCAAAGTTATCGGAGGGGCTATATCGACAACGACATACATATAGCCACATACATTAAAAAAAATGTTTATCGGGGAAGGGGTATATCGACCCCCCCCCTCATGTTGAAGTTATCGGGGAGGGGGTATATCGAGAGGGGGGGTGACATTTTACCTTAGTAACTTAGAAAAAATGTTTCAGGGAGGGGGTATATCGACCCCCCCCTCATGTCAAAGTTATCGGGAGGGGCTATATCGACAACGACATACATATAGCCACTACAAAAAAAAAATGTTATCGGGGAAGGGGTATATCGACCCCCCCCATGTTGAAGTTATCGGGGAGGGGGTAATCGAGAGGGGGTGAAACATTTTACCTTAGTAACTTAAAAAAAATGTTATCGGGAGGGGGTATATCGACCCCCCCCCTCATGTCCAGTTATACGGGGAGGGGCTATTCGACAACGACATACATATAGCCACATACATATAAAAATGTTATCGGGGAAGGGGTATATCGACCCTCCCCCCTCATGTTGAAGTTATCGGGGAGGGGGTATATCGACAACGACATACATACAAGGAAAAAAATGTTATCGGGGAGGGGGTATATCGACAACGACATACATACATGGAAAAAATGATATCCATCTATACATACATAGCCACATACATATATACATGGAAAAAAATGCTATGAAAAAAAATCATATATGAAAAAAAATTAATACACATATGAACAAAAAAAAATATATGAACAAAAGAATGCTCTGAACAAAAAAATTAATACATATATGAACATCCATACATACATATAACCACATACATACATATATACATATATATATATATAATGAAAAAAAATTCATCTATAAAATATGAAAAAAAAATTATCATCTCACAGAGCCGGGCGGCGGCGGCTCCACAGCGGGGGGCCGCGAGGGCGACGGCGGGGCGGGCGAGGGCGACGACGGTGGGCGGCCGGGGTGGCGGCCGGCGCGCTCGGGGGGCGGCGACGGCGACGGCGACGGTGGGGGGCGGCCGGGCGCAGGGGCGTCGCCGTGCGCGCTCGGGCGGCGGACGGCGTCGGCGTGGGCTCGGGGGCGGGGCAGGGGCACGGCGACGGCGACGGCGTCGGGGAACTGCGTGAAACTGAAAATTTTTCACAAGTCTTGCTTATATACACAAGCATTGGTCCGGTTCTTGACACCAACCGGGACTAAGACCCCTTAAGTCCCGGTGGGTGCACCAACCGGGACCAAAGTCTCTTTTCAGCAGCCCAAGGGCGGGAAGCAGGGACCTTTGGTCCCGGTTGGTGGCACCAACCGGGACTAAAGGGCGTGCATTGGTCCCGTTTGGTGCCACCCGGTACCAATCACCCCTTTAGTCCCGGTTGGTGCCACCAACCGAGACAAAAGCCTTGTGCTGCTCGGCGCGGCCAAAAGTTTGTCCACCTCGCTAGTTTGAGAGCTCGAGAGTGGTTTAATAAGCGTGCTGCTGCGCCCACTCTCTCGAGCTCCTCTCAACTGCAGGCTTTCGGGCCTAACTCGCACTATGTGCCTGTGGGCCTACTGGCCTGCTGCGGGCCTGAATCCTGGCCCATGGTTGGGTTTTAGTCGTATTCAGGCCGTGGTGGCCCAGTAGGCGGCACTTTTTTATTTTTATTTTGTTTTCTTTGTTGCTTTTTATTTTATTTTGTTCTACTTATTTATTAAATTTTATTTTGTTTCTACTTATTTATTTTATTTTGTTTCTACTTATTTATTTTATTTTATTTTTTGCTTTTTATTTATTTTATGAAAATTCTTTTTCTTTTAATGTTTTGAAGAGAAAATACTTGATAATTTTAGTTGCATAAATTTTATATAATTTTATTTTTCAATATATAAGAGGGTTTAAAAAGTTGAAAAGCACTTCAAATGAACTTTATTTTGTTTTCTTGTTGCTTATTTTATTTTATTTTATTTCTACTTATTTATTAAAGTTTATTTTGTTTCTACTTATTTATTTTATTTGTTTTCTACTTATTTTTTTATTTTCTTTTTTGCTTTTTTTATTTATTTTATGAAAATTCTTTTTCTTTTAATGTTTGAAGAGAAAATACTTTGATAATTTTAGTTGCATAAATTTTATATAATTTTAGTTTCAATATCAAGAGGTTAAAAAGTTGAAAAGCACTTCAAATGAAACTCTGAAGAGGTTTGAAAATGAGCATGATACCATCATTTCACCCACATAGCATGTGCTAAAACCTGAAGAGGTTGAAAATGGACAATCTCTTTCGAAGTATCAGGGTTTCGGACAAAAACTCACCTGTTACAAAGGGATTTCATTTTTTTGAACTAATTTGAACTCCAGACTTTTTGTGTGCCAAAATGAACCATTCAAAGCCACATCATCAATTTTCAACTCTTTCGACTTCATCTGTCTTCACTATTTTCTCGCTTGTGTCCTTTGCTTATTGCGCCGTAACCATGGATATTCTTCATCGCTTAACAGGGTGCTTGGGTCAGCCTTGACTTTGAGGAGGAATTTCATGAAACTTTCATAATCTTCAGACATGTCTGTCTACCCTCCACTCCACCGTGTCTCTTTTCCCTGAAAGAACTATGTGGCGCTTTGGCTCATCGTATGATGTATTCGCTTCCTTATCTTTTTCTTTCTCGGTTTGGTAGACATGTCCTTCACATAGAAAACCTGTCCCACATCATGGTCTAGGACGAATGGTTCGTCTGTGTACCCAAGATTGTTCAGATCCACTGTTGTCATTCCGTAATGTGCCTCTACCTGTACCCCGCCTCCTGACAGATTGACCCATTTGCACTTAAACAAAGGGACCTTAAAATCATGTTCTGTAGTCAAGTTCCCATATGTCCACTATGTAACCATAATATGTGTCCTTTCCCCTCTTGGTTGCTGCATCAAAGCGGACACCACTGTTTTGGTTAGTGGCTCTTTTGATCTTGGGCGATCGTGTAAAATGTATTTCCATTTATCTCGTATCCTTTGTAAGTCAATACATTCGAAGATGGTCCCCTGGACAACGAGTACAACTCATCAGAACAGTGTTGTCACCTCTGAGATGTGTTTCCAACCAACTGCCGAAAGTCCTGATGTGTTCACATGTAATCCAGTCGTCACACACCTCCGGGTGTTTGGCGCAGAATGTTCTTGTTTTCATCGACATACGGGGTCACCAAGGTAGAGTTCTGTAGAACTGTGTAGTGTGCTTGAGACCAAGAATCCCGTCCCTGCATATTATTGAGTCCCCTCCTACGTGCCTTTTCTAGTCAGTCTCCCCTCATACCGCGATTGAGGGAGACAATCTTCTTAAGGTCAGGAATGAAGTCAACACAAAACCCAATGACATCCTCTTTTTGATGGCCCATGGAGATGCTTCCTTCTGGCCTAGCACGGTTAACGGACATATTTCTTTGGACTCCCATGACCTCTCAAAGGGGAACATATTGTAGAAATACGGGCCAAGAACGACAATTCTCGTCGACTAGATGAACTAGGACGTGCGTCATGATATTGAAGAAGGATGGTGGGGAACACCAGCTCGAAACTAAGACAGCAAATTGCACCACATCACTCCTTAGCCTTGGTATGATTTCTGGATCGATCACCTTCTGAGAGATTGCATTGAGGAATGCACATAGCTTCACAATGGCTAATCGAACGTTTTCCGTAGAAGCCCCCTCAATGCAACCGAAGCAGTTGCGTCATAATCACGTGGCAGTCATGAGACTTTAGGTTCTGAAACTTTTTCTCTGCCATATTTATTATTCCCTTTATATTCGACGAAGCCAGACGGGACCTTCATACTGAGCAGGCATTCAAAGAAGATTTCCTTCTCTTCTTGGTAAGAGCGTAGCTGGCAGGACCTTCATACTGCTTTGGAGGCATCCGTCTTTTTCGTGCCACCGTTGCAGGTCCTCCCGTGCTTCCGGGTATCTTTTGTCTTTCCATACACCGCCCAAGAAGCCTAGCAGGTCACGCAAAGGTTCTTTGTCACGTGCATCACGTCGATTGAAGAGCGGACCTCTAGGTCTTTCCAGTAGGGTAGGTCCCAAAATATAGATTTCTTCTTCCACATGGGAGCGCGTCCCTCAGCGTCATTCGGAACAGATAGTCCGCCGGACCCTTTCCAAAGATTACGTGTAAATCATTGACCATAGCAAGTACATGATCACCGGTACGCATGGCGGCTTCTTCCGGTGATCTGCCTCGCCTTTGAAATGCTTGCCTTTCTTTCGACCATTGATGGTTGGTCGGAAGAAATCGACGATGCCCCAGGTACACATTCTTCCTGTATTGTCCAGGTATATACTTTCGGTGTCAGCTAAACAATGCTTGCATGCGTGAATCCCTTGTTTGTCTGTCCTGAAAGGTTACTGAGAGCAGGCCAATCATTGATGGTTACAAACAGCAACGCATCACTACTGGAATCAGCTGCTTTGCCGTCTGCCATAGCAGACGGCAAAGGCAAGCTTGGCGGACGGCAAAGGCTTTGCCGTCCGCTAGCAACGGCAAACACTCCGGCAAAGCTGTGCCGTAAAGGCGGCTTTGCCGCCTGCTGGCGACGGCAAAGAGCTTGCTTCTTTGCCGTCCGCTGGCGGATGGCAAAGAGGTTGCTTCTTTGGTCTGCTGGCGACGCAAAGAAGCAAGCTTTTGCCGTCTGCCAGCAGACGGCAAAGAAGCAACCTCTTCATCCTCCAGCAGACGGCAAAGAGGCCAAATAGGCCAGCCCAGGTTGCGCAGGCTGCTACCACGTGGCCACTTTGCCGTCTGCTGACAGACGGCAAACCTCTTTGCCGTCTGCTAGCAGACGGCAAAGTGGCTATATAGCCCCTGTTTTTTCTGTTTTTTGTTATATCAATTCATTTTCACAGAAATTCAAACACACACACACACACACACACACACACACACACACACATATATATATGTATTCAGAATCACATAGTTTCAAACATCAAACATCATACATCAAACATAGTTTCAAACATCAAACATCATACATCCAATTCATATATACATAGTTTCACAAACATCCAATACATCAAACATCTAACATCTAAACAGTAGCATTCTGCCCTTCCATGAAGTGAATCAAACCTGCAAAAATAGGAGTAAGAAATTAGAAGAAGAAGAAGACTAGAAGAAGAAGAAGAAGAAGAAGAAGAAGAGGAGGAGGAAGAAGAGGAGCTCTTCTTCTTCTTCTTCTTCCTATGCCTTCTTTTCCTCCTCTTCCTTGTTTTTCTTCATCTTATTCATTATTTGTGTCATTTTAGAGTTAACCTATCTAATATGCCATTTTTGTGCTACCAAATCTATGATGAAATGAATAGAACAAGAAACTAATGCTTTCATATTTTAGAAAGCAAGTCACCAACTTTTCACTTCAGTACTTTGCATCGAAAGATAATCATCTAGAGTGACGGCTGCAACTGCAAACTTTCCTTCACTAACCCTATACATGCACTAATTAGTGCGTTGCGTTTGGAAGTAAAGCAAAATTTAGGCATCGTAAATGAGCTAAAACCAGTGCGCAAAACAGAGAGCTCAAACCCATGCCCAGTCCCAATGATTAAAGGAAAATTAAATATGTGTGTATATTAAAGTTTACAAAATGATTAGCTGACATATCCATGTGTGTATATTAAAGTTTACAACACAATACCTCTTCTGAAGCAGAGCCTTGATATTCTTTTATTGTGTACATGCAAAGTTGAACCGCTAGTGGCCTCACCTCCGAGCCCATGCCTCACCTTTGAGAGCCTGCCATCAAACAAGAGATGGGAATAAGCAAAGTATCCTGCAATGAAATAAGAGAGAGATTGACAGAGGGGAATTGAAAGTGAACCAAATGAAAAACAAATTCTTGAAGTCACCTCTTTCCTAGTAGAAATGAGGAAGGAGAACCATAGATGGTTCTTCTATGATTCATTTATTTTCCCCTTTGATTTCCCAAACCCACACGAATTACTTTCGAGAGTGCGCACCAGTAATGTAAAGGTTTACCACACAAACATAACTACTATCATAACACATGAATTATGAAGAAAATCTTTTGCATCAAACGCCAAGCAGTCCAAAATCAGGTCAGACTACTCGAGGATTTAATTTATCATCATTCTTCTAATATACAGAATCAGCAACCATTTATTTATGGTTAACACATTTACTGGATGATGTGCCAGTATGTCATCTACTTTTGATGTTATGCATGATTACTAAAAGAGAACAAAGATACTTTCTGCATATAGATCGCTGAATTGGCATTATTTCTCACACAAAATTACATCTGCATTTGATCTGCATTATTTCTCACACAAAAGTTAAACAAGCAACCAGCCATAGTAATCAAATAGAGGAGAACACCATTGGTATTCAACATGCTGTAAAGCAATCTACTCTGAAATCAGAGAGCATGCAACATAAAAAAAACTAAACGCCATACGCCGGTGAACACCAAGGGAAAAAGAAAATTTTCTTCCCAAATCGAAAGACCAGAAGCAACTGCGCCAACTGCAGAAGCGTGCCACCGGCGTCGAGCAGCAGCCCACCATACGCCTGGGACCGCCCCTGGCTCCCACCCCCTGCGGCTCCGCGCACAGGCCGCATGCCGGAGGAGAAGGAGCGTCGGAGGGCGGTCGCCGGGTGCCGCCCGAGGAGGGGGCAGCGCACCACCGCGGCAGGCATCGCGAGAAGCTCTCGCCGGCTAGGCAAAGGTTGTGTTTGGTTGAGCTGTGAATTCCAAAAAATCTGCTGTGAGCTAAGAACTGTGGGAAAGCTAGAAGTTGTTTGGCTGAGACAACTGTGAAAGTATAGATTTGGTAGGAATTGTTTGTAATACCACTAAGGCGTGAAAAACTGTTTAGATGCTAATTGACCATAATGCAGTAATTTGTGCACCAATTGACATTTCAATGATCATTTTGAAAGAAAAAAAATGAAAATATACAGTTTATTTCAACAACTATTCTTTAAGACACGGATCACACAAAATACGTATGGTTGACATGATGATGTCCTCCATGAGCATAGCTAACATATCTTCCTCTCGCACAACAAGCATGAGCTATTCTAATATATTATCACAAAACTAGAGTGTGAAATATGTTAAACAGGGGAGACGAACATGATATAAAATTAAAGAATATAACAGTTAGCCAAAGAATTGGTTGAACTTTCTTTCGGCAACATCGTTATGATGATAAGCAACAAATCATATTCGGAGAAGGCTGTAAGAAACAGATATCTCATTTAGGCTACACAAGTTGCACAGGTTTGTTCAATATTTTCCTTTTTTTTCACACGTATCTTATACTGAACAACATAGTAGCATCACCCGTATTAGGACCACAATATTCATCTGTTAGCTGCAGTAAGAACAGTACAAAGTTGTGGATCTATCCTGGTGGGTTGTCACTCCTACCATGCTAAACAATACAGAGTCTAGCAATTTCAACATGCAGTGTATGTTACAAAGTTTTTCTCAGTACTAGCTTGAACACAGTAATCATTGGCATATACTACTCACAAACAACTCCATCGGTAAAAATCAGGACAAAAAAGAAAGAAAGAAAGAAGATAACAGAACATGCCACTGGAGGGGAGGAAGGAGGGCGGACCGAAGGAGGGAAGAGCAGCTGGTGCTGCCTTGTGGTGGTGGACCTTGAGAGAGGGCCTTGAGAGAGGGAGAGAGGCGAGATGGGGGAGGAGGACCTTGGCTGCCGTTGCGTGGTGGTGGATAAGTCCCTCCTCTGCTGCTGCCTTGTGGTGGAGAAGCGGCGTCCAGCAGGTGCAGCCGCGTGAGGAGCCATGCGAGGAGGCGTAGAGGACCGCCGGAAGCACGCCGGCGGCGGAGACGAGGCCGCGCACCAAACCCTAGCCGCGGAGGGATGGGTTGGGCGCGAGCGTTCGAGGGGGGAGGGACAAATCTGGCCGGAGGAATCAACGTAGCGGGGCGGGGTGAGCTCGGTAGCGTGCTGCGCGCCGACCATGGCCGCCGGAGCTCGCCGGAATAAGGTCGGTGGTGGCAGCGGCGGCGGCGGCTAACCCTAGGGCGCGGGAGAGCAGAGAGGAGATGTGGGTGCGGGCACGGGGGCAGTGGGTCGGGTGGGGATTTTCTTTTTATTTATTTTCCTATCACTTTGCCGTCTGCCAGCAGATGGCAAAGAATCTTTGCCGTCTGCTGGCAGATGGCAAAGTGTTTTTTATTTTACCCACAAAAAAAGCCAGCCCCACCTCTTTGCCGTCTGCCAGCAGACGGCAAAGAATTGGCTGATGGCAACCAGGTTATTTGCCATCAGCCAGCTCTTTGCCGTCTGCTTTCCCAAAGCAGACGGCAAAGAGGCTCTTTGCCTTCTGCCAACAGACGGCAAAGAGCTGGCAGATGGCAAAGTAGCAGATTCCAGTAGTGCATGCAGGTCAAATTCCTCCTGTCTGTGCTCATCCCACACACGTACACCGTTTCCATTTCACAGCTGTAAAAGTTCTTCAACTAATGGCCTTAGGTACACATCAATGTCGTTGCCGGGTTGCTTAGGGCCTTGGATGAGTACTGGCATCATAATGAACTTCCGCTTCATGCACAGCCAAGGAGGAAGGTTATAGATACATAGAGTCACGGGCCAGGTGCTGTGATTGCTGCTCTGCTCCCCGAAAGGATTAATGCCATCCGCGCTTAAACCAAACCATACGTTCCTTGGGTCACCTGCAAACTCAGTCCGGTACTTTCTCTCGATTTTTCTCCACTACGACCCGTCAGCGGGTGCTCTCAACTTCCCGTCTTTCTTACGGTCCTCTCTGTGCCATCGCATCAACTTGGCATGCTCTTTGTTTCTGAACAGACGTTTCAACGGTGGTATTATAGGAGCATACCACATCACCTTGGCAGGAACCCTCTTCCTGGGGGGCTCGCCGTCAACATCACCAGGGTCATCTCATCTGATCTTATACCGCAATGCACCGCATACGGGGCATGCGTTCAAATCCTCGTACGCACCGCGGTACAGGATGCAGTCATTAGGGCATGCATGTATCTTCTGCACCTCCAATCCTAGAGGCCATACGACCTTCTTTGCTGCGTACGTACTGTCGGGCAATTCGTTATCCTTTGGAAGCTTCTTCTTCAATATTTTCAGTAGCTTCTCAAATCCTTTGTCAGGCACAGCATTCTCTGCCTTCCACTGCAGCAATTCCAGTACGGTACCGAGCTTTGTGTTGCCATCTTCGCAATTGGGGTACAACCCTTTTTGGTGATCCTCTAACATGCGATCGAATTTCAGCTTCTCCTTTTCACTTTAGCACTGTCTCCTTGCATCAACAATGACCCGGTGGAGATCATCATCGGGCACATCGTCTGGTTCCTCTTGATCTTCAGCTTCCCCCGTTGCAGCATCATCGTATTCAGGGGGCACATAGTTGTCATCGTCCTCTTCTTCTTCCCTGTCTTCCATCATAACCCCTATTTCTCCGTGCCTGGTCCAAACATTATAGTGTGGCATGAAACCCTTATAAAGCAGGTGGGTGTGAAGGATTTTCCGGTCAGAGTAAGACTTCGTATTCCCACATATAGGGCATGGACAACACATAAAACCATTCTGCTTTTTTGCCTCAGCCACTTCGAGAAAATTATGCACGCCCTTAATGTACTCGGAGGTGCGTCTGTCACCGTACATCCATTGCCGGTTCATCTGCGTGCATTATATATAATTAAGTGTGTCAAAAACCATTACAAAACATCATGAATAGATAAGTGACCAAATTAATAGAAGTTCATCATCACATTAAAACCAAAGTACATACATAGTTCTCATTGAACAACATATAGCTCTTCAGAGCATCTAATTAAACCATACATTATTGAAACTATGTAAAACATTTCAATGCAACAACAAATGCGATCATAATCGCAACCAAGGTAATAATTGATCCAACGGCATAATGATACCAAGCCTCGGTATGAATGGCATATTTTCTATACTTTCTAATCTTGAAGCGCATTGCATCCATCTTGATCTTGTGATCATCGACGACATCCGCAACATGCAACTCCAATATCATCTTCTCCTCCTCAATTTTTTTCAATTTTTCCTTCAAGTAATTGTTTTCTTCTTCAACTAAATTTAACCTCTCGACAATAGGGTCGGTTGGAATTTCCGGTTCACATACCTCCTAGATAAAAAAAATCTATGTCACGTTGGTCGGCATAATTGTCATAAACAACAAATGAACCAAATAGTTATAAAATATAATATATACCACATCCGAATCATAGACAGGACGAGGGCCGACGGGGGCGGATACCAAAACCATCACACTATATAATAACAAACAATAATAAAAGTAAGAAAATTATACAAGTATCTATGTAAATCATACAAGTAAGAATTTTTTCTTTTAGAAAGAAGATAAGAACAAGAGGCTCACCACGGTTATGCCGGCGACGAGATCGGCGCGGGCGATCGACGGCGGTGAAGACGGGGACGGGACGTGACGGACCGCTAAACCTAGACAAATTTTGAGGAAAATGGAGCTTGAAGGTCGAGTTTGGAGAGGAGAAAGCTTAAGTAGTGTTGCTCGGGCATTTCATCGAAGACCTCATGTGCATAGGAGGTGAGCTAGAGCACCACAAACACCTCCCCTCGCCGGCCAGAAAAAACAGAGTAGTGGAGTGCTCTGCTCGCGGGCGAGGGGTATATATAGGCACAACATTGGTCCTGGTTCGTGGTTGGAACCGGGACTAAAGGCCACCCTTTGGTCTCGGTTCCAGCCACGAACCGGGACCAATGGATGTGGGCCAGGAGCGAGGTCCATTGGTCCCGGTTCGTGTCTGGAACCGGGACCAAAGGGTCCAGACGAACCGGGACCAATGCCCCACGAGCCCCGGCCGGCCCCCTGGGCGCACAAACCGGGACGTATGCCCCCATGTGTCCCGGTTCCTGACTGAACCGGGACTAATGGGCTGGGCTGGCCTGGACCAAAGCCCTGTTTTCTACTAGTGAGGGGACATGAGGGGATTGGATGCCATCAACAAAGCGCTGATATCGCTGTTACCAAAGAAAGCAGGCGCCGTGGACATCAAAGATTTCAGGCCGGTGAGCTTAGTGCATGGAGCAATCAAAATATTCGACAAAACCCTCGCAATGAGACTAACAGAAGATCTCCTGAGATTGGTCAGGCACCAACAGAGCGCCTTTGTTAGAGGCCGTTCCCTTCACGACAACTTCATGCTAGTTCAATGCACGGCCCGATGCCTGCACGCCCTTAGAAACCCAACTGTCATGCTGAAACTCGACATTACCAAGGCTTTCGACACATTGAAATGGGCTTTTGTACTTGAGGTAATGACTAAACTTGGCTTCGGAGAACGGTGGAAGGCATGGATATGTGGGATGTTGGCTACATCATCTACAAGGGTCATGATCAATGGCATACCAGGCAAGCCAATCCATGCCAGCCAGGGACTACGGCAAGGAGCTCCTCTCTCGCCCATGCTTTTCATCCTATGCATGGAACCCCTTCGAAGCCTCTTTAAGTACGCCACAGAGAGGAGGCTACTAATGCCGCTGGCTAGATTGGGAGTGCAACAACGAGTGTCTATGTTTGCTGATGACGTCATGCTGTTCTTCCATCCAACGAAGCTCGAGACACACACTTGTGGAGCTATATTGCACTTATTTGGATAGGCATCCGGATTGACAGCCAATATGAACAAGAGCGCGGCCCTACCTATACGCTGCTCGCAGGAGGATATGGAGACAGTGCGTGCGTCCCTCGGCTGCAAAACTTCAGCGTTCCCATGCACTTATCTGGGGCTACCACTCACGATAAGAAAGCAAACAACAACTCAGTTACAAGGGCTGGTGGATAAACTTGCAGACTGCCTCCCTCACTGGAAGGCGGCTATGTTACCTAAAAGCGGACGTCTTACCCTCATCCTATCAGTCTTGTGCGCAATACCTATCCACTCCATGCTCGCTCTGGATCTCCCAGCAAAAACTATCACAACGCTCACCAAAATCTGCCGAGGTTTTCTGTGGTGTGGCAAAAAGGAAGCAACAGGTGGGAATTGTGCAGTCGCTTGGGAAAGTGTATGCAGACCAAAGTGGGCGGGCGACCTTGGTATACCAAACTTGTGATGGCTAAACAAGGCATTACAAGCCCGATGGCCCTGGCTTCAGAGGAGCGACAAAGAGAGACCGTGGGCAGAGTTTGACATTGCAGTGCCGGCAGAGTCGATGGCGTTGTTTCATGCAGCAACAACAACCACGGTGGGTAATGGAAAGACCATCTTATTTTGGGAAGACAGGTGGATCGATGGTTTCAGGATCTGTGAACTTGCTCTAGGCATATATGACCGCACCCCCAAGCGCACTAGAAGAACAAGATTGGTTTCTGATGCAATCACAAATGACACTTGGGCTCGAGACATTGGGCCGAACCTCACGGCGGTGGAACTCGATGGCAACGGTGCGACTTGAGCAGGAGGCGCAAGACTCGGTTCGATGGGCTTGGGAAAAAGAGGGCCACTATTCGGCAAAATCTGCATACATGGCCAGGTTCATGGGCCTTGAAGTGTCGCCAACGGCGGCTTTCTCCTGGACAAGCAGAACGCCCATGCAGTGCCGTTTCTTCTCCTGACTGGCCATCAAAAACCGTTGCTGGACATCGGACAGGCTAGCCAAACGCGGTCTTCCTCATCAAGATGCATGCCCACTCTGTGATCAACAGGAGGAAACGATTCAACATCTCCTAATAACCTGCGTCTTCGCACAACAAGTCTGGCATTGGATGTACAGGATCATCGGCCGTCGAGAGTTTGAGCCAAGGCAGGACGAGACTCTAAGCGAGTGGTGCATCAGGCAGGACCAGGGTACGGGCCACCAGAGGGCTATGCGAGCCAAATGCCTCCTTAGCATGTGGATGATCTGGAAACACAGAAATGACATCGTGTTCAATGGGGCCTCCCCATCACTAGCACGAATAACTGAGCGAATCCAGGAGGAGGGTAGGCTATGGGCGAAGGCAGGAATGTTCAAAGGCGAGATACATGGCTTCGAGGAGGCTACTGAAGGGTGGATAGGCCAGGAGTAATCGCTTAGAGAGTAGAGTGGTGTCGGATAAAATCCGCATGTAAATATCTTGTAAAAGTGGAATTTGGGAGCTCTTCCCCTCCTTTCTTTAATGAATGATACGCACACTCGTGCGTATTTGAGAAAAAAAAACTTATTCACTACAAAGTTGTCATCATCCAGTCATGTAGAATATGACATTGTGAACACAAAATTTATAACTTCAAAAAATTGTGCCGTGGTCGTTCACAACTAGGGTGTGTTGTGGTGGCATGATATTTTTCCATGTATAGTAGATAATACATCTAGTGTAATAAGAAAAATCACTAATATATGTTAGATCATAAGCACTAACACGTTGTGTACCATTACTGTGTCAAAATTTAATACTTCGTCACCATTTTCTTGAATTTTAAGTCACCTTAGGACATTTGCAATGCAAATAAAAAGGTAACCAATAAGATACAATACTACAACAAATTTGTTGCTTGTATTATTTTGCCGCAAATTTTTGTCTTGTCATTCAACGTTGACACTTGGCTAACCAAGCTTTCACACACCATTTCCATTGGATGGCCAAACTGTTGTAATCACAATAGGATGTAGTAGTTTTTTTTTTTTGCGTAAGTTCTACTGATATTTTATTTTGGAAATTTCAAAGCGTGCATTTTCAAGTTCCAAAAAGATTCCTTAATAAAAATGTGGTGTGATGAAAAGAAAAAGAAAATGTACCATAATTCCAAATAGTGATGTGCTCTCGAGCTGCAAATAAAAGCTTTTTTCTTTTCTTTTTAATGCGAAACGTAGGGGTTTTATTGCATGAATGAAATTCGGTTACACTCAGCCTTGAGGCTGCTTACAATGAAAGATGGGCAAGCGTCCATCCAACAGTCGGATATCGCTAACGAAGTAGCATGTTTGGCACAAAGATCTGCCGTGCCGTTGGCATCCCTACTAACATGTTGAACCAAAAAAGAAGCAAAATTTGTAGCTCTCTCCTTAATTTCCTCGTAGATAGGCGTCACAATAGATCTTGTATTATGATGCGAAAGTCAGAGGTTCACCACCTCTAAACAGTCGACCTTCATCACCACGTGCGAAAACCCCCTCAGTTAGGCAAAAATGGCTCCTTCGCGCAAAGCAAGCACTTCGGCAATGAAAGGGTCGATGACACCAGATAGGGGCTTGCTCCACGCGCCCAGAACAGAGAGGTGAGACCACACTACACCACCTCCTCCTTCCACCTGCATCAAAGCATCTATCATCCATCCGTATTGATTTTAACCCAGCCAGGTTCCGGTGGCCGCCAGACATACATGACCTGCAGAAGTGCTAGGGCTATCTCTCGAAAGGTCTAGAAGAGCCAAGTCATCCCTTGCCCTCTTGACTGCATCTGCATGTATAGGTTATATCCATCCTCATCATGAGTCCAACGATTCCTTGACCACCAAATTGCATTCCCCTGGAGTTTTCAAGATTTATTTTGTATTCCCCTGCCCTGTACATGTATACACGAGTGACTATTTTGGGAGTTTTTGTGAATCGCACGTTTTAAATTTGGAACATAAAAGATGGAGTCAGAAGCAAAAAGTGATTAACCGGTTCTGCCAAGTAAATCCATTTAATTATTCATTTCTTTTTCATTATCATTGTCATTTCCGCATGGAGGATTGTGATTACAGGTGAGATTTTTTACGATGCATCATACTACCCTAAATAATGGGTAGTATTTTGTTATGACCGGCCGGACCTACGGCCGTAGGAGGCCCACCGGGAAAGCTTAGCCCGCAAGTTATCTTAGTTTTTATTTCACATCGTGGTTATATATACAACTTGTAAGATTTTTTTGAGATTTAAGCAATAAGACAATTCTATTGCCCGGCTCCCAGAGGAGCCGGAAACCCTAAACCCTAGCCGCCTCCTGACTCAGCCGCCGCCGCACCGCCGCAAGGACGGTGCCTCGCCGCCGGTCGCCGCGCTCCAGCCCTCGCCCACCTCCCTCCTTTCCCTACAAGCTACGCCCTAGACCGGGGAGAACCCTAGCTCCTATCACCTTGGTATCAGCTAGCTTGGTTTCGACCATGTCTTCATCACCACCCACCCCGTCGCTGCCCCTCGTCACCACCGCCGCCGCGCCATCGCCGATCGCCACTGGCCCGCTGGCCCTTCCCTCGGCGCCGATGGATTCTTCCTCCGGCGTGTCGATCGGCCAGTCACCGCCCCCCGTCACGGATCCGCCGCCATCAACGTCCACCATGCCGACCCACTACTCCCCGGAGGCCATGGCCGGTGTCCTCAACGACCTGGTCGTCGCGGTCCAGGGAATCCGCCTCTACCTGGCCAGCCCGTACGGGCCGCCACCGCCGCTGCCGTCGGCCGTTCCCTCCGGACCGCCGGCCCTGCCTTGGTACTCGGTTCCCGCGGCCATCGCCGGGGGCTACCCGGCGCTCCAGCCGCCGGCTGCGCCAGCGCTCGCGGCGCCGCCCGCGCCTCCCGCGCCTGCCCCAGCCCCACAGTGGCCGTCCTGGCCCGCGCCGGCCCCAGCCGCGCCATCCGCGGCCGCTGCGGCGGTCCAGATGCCACCGCCGCCGCCTAGCTCCGGCCTGGGCCAGTCCACACCGGGTGGTCTCCCGATACAGCAGGTCCGGTTCCCACCATCACCGTCTCCGATTCCGGCCTGGATCACCGGGACATCGCCACCGTAGTTTACACGGAGGCTGGGGACCCGTCGGTGCCGACGCTGCAGTCCGGGGCCTCGTCGGGCTCCACGGGGGCCTACGCCGGTCTCCCCACCATGGACCGAGCACCGTCATCAGCTCTCCGCATCGCCGAGCCGGTGGGCCCTGGCGCGACGACCTAGACGCTGCCCCGGTTCGCCAAGATCGACTTCGCCACCTATGACGGCTCGGACGACCCACTTAACTGGCTCAACCAGTGTGACCAGTTTTTCCGTGGGCAGCGCACGCCCGCGTCGGAGCGCACTTGGCTGGCTTCCTACCACCTCCGCGGGGCAGCCCAGACATGGTACTACGCCCTCGAGCAGGACGAGGGCGGCATGCCCCCGTGGGAGCATTTTCGCGAGCTGTGCCTCCTTCGCTTCGGACCGCCGATGCACGGGAGCCGCCTGGCCGAGTTGAGCCGCCTGCCTTTCACCTCCACGATGCAGGATTTCGCCGACCGCTTCCAGGCCCTGGCGTGTCACGCGCCGGGTGTGACGGCCTTACAGCGGGCTAAACTCTTCGTCGGCGGCCTTCCCGACCACATCCGCGTGGACGTCGAGATGAAGGGGCCCCAAGACCTTCAGACGACCATGTACTACGCTCGGGCGTTCGAGCAGCGCGCCCAGGCCTTGACGCGGACACCCGCGTCTCGTGGGGGCCGGCACACCTCCCGGCCACCTCCGACAGCACCCGCGCCTTCAACCGCATCACCGGCGGCCACCCCGGCCGCGACACGCCCTTTCCGGCGCCTTTCTCAGGAAGAGCAGCTCGAGCGCCGGCGCTTGGGGCTTTGCTTTAACTGTGATGCGCCCTATGCCCCGGGCCATGTCTGCCCGCGCCTCTTCTACTTGGAGACGACCGACGAGACCGAGGAGGACACACCGGAGGATAGCCTCGGCGACCCAGCCGCCGCGGAGCTCGCGCCTGCACCCGCGCCCGCTCCGGCGACGGCCCTCGTCGTCTCGCTCCAAGCGCTGGCCGGCATCCGTGATGAACGGACGATGCTGTTACCGGTCATGATCCATGGCGAGTGTCTGGTGGCCCTCCTGGACACAGGTTCCACGCATAACTTCCTGTCGGAGACCACCATGCGGTGCCTCGCGCTACAGCCGACAGGCGGGGAGCAGCTACGGGTCACCGTCGCTAATGGCGACCGTCTACGCTGCCATGGGCTCGCCCGCGACGTGCCCATCACTATCGGCGACGAGCACTTCACCATCACATGCGCCGGCATTGACTTGGGTTGCTTCGACTTCATCCTCGGTGTCGACTTCTTGCGGACTCTCGGTCCCATCCTTTGGGACTTCGACGCCCTGACGATGACCTTCGGGCGTCTCGGCCGCCGCGTCCGCTGGGAGGGCATTGGAGGCACCCCGGCGTCGCCCCCGCTCCAGCTGGCCGCGGCCACCACCGAGGCCGAGCATCCGCTGTTGGACCACCTCCTGCAGCAGCACCGTGATCTCTTTGAGGAGCCGCGGGGCCTTCCACCGGCCCGGGTCTACGACCACCGTATTCACCTCCTGCCGGGCTCAGCACCGGTGGCCATACGGCCCTACCAGTATCCTCAGCTGCAGAAGGACGAGTTGGAGCGGCAATGTGCACTCATGCTTGCCGCGGGCATCATCCGGATCTCCACGTCGCCATTCACCGCGCCGGTCCTCCTAGTTCGCAAGTCGGATGGCACGTGGCGTTTCTGCATCGACTACCGCGCCCTTAATGCTCTCACACTTAAGGATAAGTTCCCGATCCCGGTGGTCGATGAGCTTCTCGATGAGCTCCATGGGGCGCGCTTCTTCACCAAGCTGGATCTCCGGTCGGGGTATCATCAGGTGCGCATGCACCCAGACGACATCGCCAAGACGGCGTTTCGGACTCATCACGGCCACTTCGAGTTCTTGGTGATGCCTTTTGGCCTCTCCAACGCCCCGGCTACCTTTCAGGCCTTGATGAACGATGTCCTCCGGCCCTACTTACGTCGGTTTGTCCTCGTTTTCTTTGATGACATTCTTATCTACAGCGCCTCTTGGGCAGAGCACCTCCAGCATGTGGCCATCGTCTTCAACGAGCTTCGGGCGCATCATCTTCATCTTAAGCGCTCGAAGTGCTCGTTCAGGATGCCTTCTGTCGCTTACCTCGGCCACGTCATCTCGGTCGAGGGGGTGGCCATGGACGCCGACAAGGTGGCGGCCGTCGCCGCCTGGCCAATTCCGCAGTCTCCGCGGGCTCTTCGCGGATTTCTGGGCCTTGCCGGGTACTACCAGAAATTCATCCGGGAGTTTGGACTCATCGCGGCCCCGCTCACGCGCCTTCTCCGTCGCGACGCCTTCTCTTGGGATGAGGAGGCCACCACAGCGTTCGAGGCCCTCAAGAGGGCCCTCACGACGGGTCCCGTCCTGCAGATGCCTGATTTCGACCTACCATTCACCGTCGACTGCGACGCCTCCGGTGCGGGGTTCGGTGCGGTCCTTCATCAGGGCGATGGGCCCCTCGCCTTCTTCAGCCGGCCCTTTGCCGCCCGCCATCTTAAGTTGGCGGCCTATGAGCGCGAGCTCATTGGCTTGGTACAGGCGGTGCGTCACTGGCGGCCCTATCTTTGGGGTCGATCCTTCCGGATCCGTACGGACCACTACAGCCTCAAGTTCATGCTGGATCAGAGGCTCTCGACCGTGCCGCAGCACCAGTGGATCAGTAAACTCTTCGGGTTTGACTTCACTGTCGAGTACCGTCCGGGTCGCCTTAACACCGTCGCCGACGCCCTGTCTCGGCGTGACGCCGACACAGATGACGGTGCGGCGGAGGGGGCGGCCTTCTGCATCATCACCGGGCCGTCCTTCGCCCTCTTCACCGACATCCGGCGGGCGACAGCAGCCGCGGCCGACGCACTCCTCCTACAGCAGCAGCTGGCTGCGGGGGAACTGGATGAGCCGTGGTGCCTCGCCGACGGCTTGCTCCTCCATGGGCGCCGGGTCTTCGTTCCGGCGCACGACGATCTTCGTCATCAGGTGCTGCGCCTCGCCCACTCGGCGGGCCATGAGGGGGTGCAGAAGACACTCCATCGTCTCCGCGCCGACTTCTAAATTCCAGGAGATCGTGCCCTGGTCCGTGACTGGGTACGGTCTTGTGTGACGTGCCAGCGCAACAAGACGGAGACTCTACGGCCGGCTGGTTTGCTCCAGCCTTTGGAGGTGCCGTCCCAGGTCTGGGCGGACATCTCCATGAACTTCATCGAGGGCCTCCCCAAGGTGGGCGGCAAGTCCGTCATTCTCACGGTGGTCGACCGCTTCTCCAAGTATGCCCACTTCATCAAGCTCGGGCATCCCTACACGGTGGCGTCTGTCGCTCGGGCTTTCTTCGATGGCATTGTCCGTCTCCACGGGTTCCCATCTTCGATCGTCATTGATCGGGACCCCGTGTTCACGGGACATGTGTGGCGCGACCTCTTCCGGCTGGCAGGCGTTAAGCTCCGCCTGAGCACAGCTTTCCACCCTCAGACGGACGGCCAGTCCGAGGTCGTTAACAAGGTGATTGCCATGTATTTGCGTTGTGTCACAGGTGATCGCCCTCGCGCATGGGTGGACTGGCTATCGTGGGCGGAGTACTGCTACAACACCTCTTATCACTCCGCCCTCCGTGCTACGCCTTTTGAGGTGGTTTATGGCCGGCCACCTCTGCCGATTCTTCCTGTTGATCCGGCCTTGGCACGGACCGAGGCGGCCGGTGCTCTTCTGCGGAACCGTGACGAGATGCTGGCAGAAGTCCAGCAATGCCTCCTTCAGGCCCAGCAGTTGGCCAAACACTACTACGACGGCAACCATCGCGAGGCGGAGTTCGCGGTGGGTGATTGGGTGTGGCTGCGTCTACTTCATCGCTCTACGCAGTCCCTCGACCCACGCGCGAAGAAGAAGCTGAGTCCTCGCTATGCCGGTCCCTTTGCTATCCTGGAACGCATTGGGAAGGTGGCTTACCGTCTTCAGCTTCCAGCAGGTGCGCGGATTCATGATGTTTTCCATGTGGGGCTGCTCAAGCCCTTCCGTGGAGAGCCACCCACGGTTCCTCCAGCGCTACCGCCGGTCACCGACGGGCGTCTCCTTCCTGAGCCGGAGAAGGCGTTAAAGGCTCAGCTGCGCCGCGGCTCCTGGTACGTGTTGATTCAATGGACTGGACTTTCAGAGGAGGACGCTACTTGGGAGCAGCGCGAGGAGTTCCGCCAACACTACCCCGACTTTCAGCTCGAGGACGAGCTGTTTGCGCAGGCGGGGAGAGATGTTATGACCGGCCGGACCTACGGCCGTAGGAGGCCCACCGGGCAAGCTTAGCCCGCAAGTTATCTTAGTTTTTATTTCACATCGTGGTTATATATACAACTTGTAAGATTATTTTGAGATTTAAGCAATAAGACAATTCTATTGCCCGGCTCCCAGAGGAGCCGGAAACCCTAAACCCTAGCCGCCTCCTGACTCAGCCGCCGCCGCACCGCCGCAAGGACGGCACCTCGCCGCCGGCCGCCGCGCTCCAGCCCTCGCCCACCTCCCTCCTTTCCCTACAAGCTACGCCCTAGACCGGGGAGAACCCTAGCTCCTATCATATTTAGTTGATCCAACGGTTAGTATGGATCAGTCAAAGTTTTCCTCTAGGTTATATTGGTAATTCCCTATCAGGGGTAATCAAATTAACTAAATTAATCCCATCGCATCCGGCGTCGCCTGCGTATGTTCTCGATGAGATCGGATCAGCGTGTGTTCTGGACGCCGACTGCGTTCTGCTTGCATCTCCGGCCAGTGGAATCCATACATACATGTATGTGTATCAATCAACCTGCTTGTGCTCGCTTCGTACATGCGTTCTTTGCCAGAAAGAAATTGCCGGGATGAGTCGTGCCTGCGCCAACATTCAGTTCTTCCCGGGCAACAACGCAAGCTTCAGCCCCCCAAACCCATGGAGTTCTCCGTTGACATGCATGCAGACCCTTCTTGGCCGGCCGGGCATGGAAGACGGCAACGAGGAGGATCCCTTTTGTATGGAGGCGTTGGACCTCATCCAACCGATGAACGTAGACGGTAGCAGAGGAGTGGACGGCAGGGTGGATCCAGCTGGAGATCGACGCCATGCGTGCGGCCTCCAGCAAGAGCCCGAGGTGTCCGGCCGGCGACATGCTCGACGTCGGCTTCGGCTTCGATTCACCTCAGGCCACCTCCCGAGGAGGCCATCATGGGAGCTCGCCGTGGCCGACAACGAGAGGTCGCATGTCAAGCTTGGCCAGTTACAGAATGGCACTTGGGCATGGGAGGAAGGCTTGGCCATGGCGGGAAGAAACCTGCATGCGTGAACCTGCCTAACGAGATTGATAACAGAGTGAACTACCTAAAATGCCCCTATTTGATCAATATACTATTGAAAATCTGTTGTAGCACGGGCTAATCTGGACCCTCAAACCACAAAAAATGAACGGCCCCATAGACCTGATGTACCGTAGAAGGATTTTTTACGATGCATCATACTACCCAAAATAATGGATAGTATTTAGTTGATCCAATGGTTAGTATGGATCAGTCAAAGTTTTGCTTTAGGTTATATTGGTAATTCAGAGCACCTGTCCTTGCTGCTGAGTGCTGACCACCACGCCCGGCGGTCACGCCGTGGTAGCCTCCTCCCTGCTGCTGCTGGTGGCTTCCTCCTGTCTCACTGCCACACTGCCCTCCTTGTACCTCCTGGTGCTGCCCCGGCTCCGCCGTGGACTCGCCGGAACATCCTGCTCTTGTTGACGCTGCCCCGACGAGCCGTGGTGCCCTTCTCCCAGCGGCGGCATGGACTGCTCGTAGTCCCGCACCATGCTGCAGAGGGCGGCGCAGCGGCACTCGCGGCTGACGCCCTGGAGCTGCTGGCATCACCGCTCCCTGGCGCTCCATTGTGCCTGAAACGGCGGGACGCCGACGGCGCCCTCGGCCCGGACGTGGATTTTTAGAGCACCTGCACCTCGGCCCTGCTATCCTAACTTTTCAATATCGCTTTAAAATTCATGCGACACAACTAACTTTCTATATGAAATTTTCTCTTTTTTGTTTCTCTCATATAAAACATATCTTGAAGTTCAAACCTTTGCAACGTGCAAAGTTTTCTAACTAGAATCTAGGATAAATCTTTCAGAATTTTTGTCGGACATAAATACTAAAAATATGATTTTTTAATCAAACAAAACGTGTTTTGTATATTTATGTTTGACAAAAAAATCTAAAAGATTTATTCTAGATTCTACATAGAAAGCTTTGCCATGCTGCATAGGTTTGAACTTCAAGATATGTTCTGTGTGGGAAAAACAAAAAAGAGAAATGTACTTACACGAATCGCGATGCGGAAAATGGATGTCTAGATAAAGAGGACCTGTGTGCAAGTGCTCTATTATATATTTTCCCTACCGGTCAGCTGCTGCTCGAGGATCTGCCGACACGGGAGGAGCGGCTTTTCTGGACCTCGCCCCGGAACTGCGCGGGTGGCGGAGACGGCTACCAGGGCCGCCAGGAACACCGCAAAGAAGATGACGAACCTACCTATATCGATTCCAGTACGAAATGTGGTTGCCTTTCCGTTTGTGGTTTATTTGTTGTGTGGTGAGATGTTGAAGAGATTGAGATTGAAACATATTTTCCGGATGTGTTGGATGAGCTGGAAAGTTGCTTTTACTGCCAACACTCTTTATCGTGTAGTATGAATGTCCTCAGCATGTAACGTCTTTTGCACTAGTCATGAGTCACCATGATGAGGATCATGTATCGACTTATCCATAATAATAATAATTTCTTGAAAAATGTCACGTATGATAATCTTGTTTGTACTTTGTACATTTCACAATGAATTTTGAAGGTTTTCTAATCTTATACAGGAACAATGCAAGGGTGAATCAATCAACTTTAGTTGTACTTTTCCTCTGGAGTTTGGTTTTGAGTGGTATTTCTGGAGGAATTGACAAACACTCGGTATCCAAGTCACAACGACCACAACGACCCTCTGGATTCTCTTTTCCAAACGAAAAACTTAACTGATAAGACGAGAAGATATGTCGATACTACTCCGGTCCACTTCGGTGAGGCGCCGCTCTACGTCGTCCGACCACTGCCCTATTCAACTTCGGTTGGATGGGAGCCCTCGCCGACGGCTTCCCGCAACGGGTGAGGAAATATTTAGGCACGAGATCATGTGGGAATCTCACAATGGGTTTACTTCTGTGCTTGGAAAGGAGAACAAGGAGCAACCACGTTGCCGGATATACAATACAAGTTGCTATGAGTGTTGTTTTTTCACTATTTGTGACGAGAATGTGTTGTTTCAGCGTTAGGAGCAACCGGATCGCCCGATCGGCCGCCTTGCCAGCCGAGCGACACTACCAGAATAACTACCTACGCCGACGGCTTGATCTATGCCGACGGTCCCCGTCGGCATAGATGGAGATATCCCGACGGCCTAGGTCAAGCTGTAGGCGTAGACAGACCGTCGGCATAGGTAGGCTGTAGGTCAAGCTGTAGGCGTAGACAGACCGTCGGCATATATCAACTATAGGCTGTCGGCATCAATGGCTATATGCCTACTGTGGCCGTCGGCATAGGAAGCGCCGTTGGCATACCTGTGGGCCCGGCTACCCGGGCGGCGATGGCCGTTTGACGGCGTGAGGCCTACGCCGACGGGTCTAACGGGGGCCGTCGGCATAGCTTTGCCGACGTCATCGATCCGCGTGCTCTGCCACGTCATCGATCCGAGCCCCTCGCCGGTCCGTGGGGTGGCATAGGTATGCCGACGGCCTGGCCGTCGGCATCGGCCTGGCCCATGCCCTCTGCCACATCATCGATCCACGCCCTATGCCATGTCATCGATCCAGGGCACTGCCGATCCGTGGCCGTAGCTAGGCATAGATTTCTACTATTTTTTTCCTGTTTTATTTATTTTCTCTTTTTTATTTATTTTTCGTTTTTTTTAAAACTAATTTGAATAACTTAAATGTGCCATATGTAAAAAAACATACCTCGATTATATATCTATTGCCCCCCCCTCACGGGCGTCGCTGCCGCCGTGTCACGGAGGGGGGAAACGGTCACGTCGGGCCGACACGAAGGGAATCTTGGGGTGGGTTGGGCCGGGACCGTGTTCGGGGGTGTAGCTATGGGCTAGGCTATGACAACCTGGTGAAAAGGTCCATCGGTCAAACCCCGTCCGGCGAAAGTCAAATGGCTAGATCCGGCGGTCGTCTGTGTCAGGATTAGACGGGACGTGGTACCTGGGGGGTAGCAATGCCGCCAGGTGTTGCGGTGGGCCCTCCTACGCTTGTGGAAACGTGGTGGCAGGCGCAAGCACCCGGCACGCGGCTCCGTTGTGTGCCCCCCTCACGGGCGTCGCTGCCGCTGTTCACGGAGGGGAAACGGCACTCGGGCCGACACGGAGGGAATCTTGGGGTGGGTTGGGCCGGGACCGTGTTCGGGGGGTGTAGCTATGGGCTGGTCTATGACGACCCGTTGAAAATTCCACCGGTCAAACTCGCCCGACCAAAGTCAAAGGGCTATATCCGGCGGTCGTCTGTGTCAGGGTTAGACGGGACGGGTACCTAGGGGGGTAGCGCATGCCGCCAGGTGTTGCGGTGGGCCCTCCTACTCTGTGGAAGTGTGGTGGCAGGCGCAAGCAACCGTACGCGGCTCCGTAGTGTGCCCCCCAGTGACAGATCTGCAATTTCCCGCATTGAAACCCTACGGATGCAATAAATGTCTCAAATATTGAAGGCGGCCCAGAAAAATGCCATGTCCTGGCACGTGTCATGCAATGCCCCCTTTGAGAGCACGAGAAGTTTCGAGGTCAACGAAGCAACGAGCATCACACCTCCTTCACAAACCGACACGTTCTCTCTCGATAGTCACATACTACCTCGGAGATGGAGTAGTTTACAAGCGACCTCCGGTCGGCTTCTGCGAAACGCGCTCAAACTTTCACCACACCCTACAAGGGCCATATGACGAAACTGTGCTAGGTCCCAGGATTTCAGCATCTTATGATTTTTTCCTGTTTTATTTATTTTCTCTTTATTTATTATTTTTCTTTTTTAAAAACTAATTTGATTAACTTAAATGTGCCTTATGTAAAAAAAAACATACCTCGATTATATTCTATCGCCCCCCCCCCTCACGGGCGTCGCTGCCGCCGTGTCACGGAGGGGGGAAACGACCACGTCGGGCTGACACGGAGGGAATCTTGGGGTGGGTTGGGCCGGGACCGTGTTCGGGGGTGTAGCTATGGGCTGGGCTATGACAACCCGGTGAAAAGGTCCACCGGTCAAACCTCGCCCGGCCAAAGTCAAAGGGCTATATCCGGCGGTCGTCTATGTCAGGGTTAGACGGGACGGGGGTACCTGGGGGGGGGGGTAGCAATGCCGCCAGGTGTTGCGGTGGGCCCTCCTACGCTTGTGGAAGCATGGTGGTAGGCGCAAGCAACCGGCACACGGCTCCGTAGTGTGCCCCCCAGTGACAGATTTGCAATTTACCGCATTGAAACCCTACGAATGCAATAAATGTCTCAAATATTGCAGGCGGCCCAGAAAAATGCCATGTCCTGGCACGTGTCATGTAATGGCCCCCTTTGAGAGCACGAGAAGTTTCGAGGTCAACGAAGCAACGAGCATCACACCCCCTTCACAAACCGGGCACGTTCTCTCTCGATAGTCACATACTACCTCGAAGATGGAGCAGTTTACAAGCGACCTCCGGTCAGGCTTCTGCGAAACACGCTCAAACTTTCACCACACCCTACAAGGGCCATATGACGACACCGTGCTAGGTCCCGAGGATTTCCAGCATCGTATGATTTTTGTTCAATTTTAATGGTTGGATCCGGCATGACTCCAAGGTACATTCGCCTCCCGGTGGTGGGGCATGCCCCTCCTTGGGTTGCACTAGGCCTACACATACCCCAAATACATCATATATGATTTGACAAACCACTTCTGGACATCATTTCAGGTGGCCGCCGTGCGGATCTGCAATTTCCCGCATTGAAACCCTACGGATGCAGTAAATGTCTCAAATATTGCAGGCGGGCCCGAAAAATGCCATGTCCTGGCACGTGTCATGCAATGGCCCCCTTTGAGAGCACGAGAAGTTTCGAGGTCAACGAAGCAACGAGCATCACACCTCCTTCACAAACCGGACACGTTCTCTCTCGATAGTCACATACTACTCGGAGATGGAGCAGTTTACAAGCGACCTCTGGTCAGGCTTCTGCGAAACGTGCTCAAACTTTCACCACACCCTACAAGGGCCATATGACAACACCGTGCTAGGTCCCGAGGATTTCCAGCATCGTATGATTTTTGTTCAATTTTAATGGTTGGATCCGGCATGCCTCCAAGGTACATTCGCCTCCTGGTGGTGGGGCATGCCCCTCCTTGGGTTGCACTAGGCCTACACATACCCCAAAGACATCATATATGATTTGACAAACCACTTCTGGACATCATTTCAGGTGGCCGCTGTGCGGATCTGCAATTTCCCACATTGAAACCCTACGGATGCAGTAAATGTCTCAAATATTGCAGGCGGGCCCAAAAAATACCATGTCCTGGCACGTGCCATGCAATGGCCTCCTTTGAGAGCACGAAAAGTTTCGAGGTTAACAGAGCAACGAGAAGCGCACTTCTTTCACAAACCGGACACATTCTCTCTTGATAGCCACATACTAACTCGAAGATGGTGCAGTTTACAAGAGGCCTCCGGTCAGGCTTTTGCGACACGCGCTCAAACTTTCACCACACCCTACATGGCCCATATGACGACACCGTGCTAGGTCCCGAGGATTTCCAGCATCGTATGATTTTCCGTCGATTTTAACGGTTGGATCCGGCATGCCGCCGAGGTACATTCGCCCTTGGTGGTGGGGCCTACCCCTCCTTTTGTGCCGCCGTTCGATGGTGAGGGACGCCACACGTGTCATCGTCAAGGGCGACGGGAAAAGCTGAAGAGATGTTTCGTGCGACCGTCCGAAGGTCCTCGTCCGGACTCATCGTCGTCATACCGAACGCAGCCTTCCTCGATCCATTCCCTCCCCACCTCCAGCGCTGCTCCGATGGCGGTGAGGCCAGAGACCGCCGGATCCTTCACCGTCGTGGATGCGGTTAGTACTTGCCCTCCTTCATCGGTCCAAGAGGGTAGAAAAAATTAGAAGAAAAACAAAGAAAGAACACAATTGCATGAGCTTGATTCCTATTGGTGGAAATCTTTGTGCCACGGATCGATGACATGGCGCACATCCATCCATCTATCCATCTAGCTCTCCACCCCACATCCATCCATCCATCCATCCATCCATGTAGAGAAAAGGACCAAAAAAAAGAAAAAAAAGAGCCAACGAGAGAGAGAGAGAGCCCACCCACGAACCCCTCCTCCCTCTCGGTCTCACGACCTCTCTCCTCTCTCCCCCACGAACCCCTCTCCCTCGCCGCCGCCACCACCCAGCCGCCGCCGTCAACCTCCCCCAACCCCGGCCTCCACTCCAACGCCGGCGATCCCTCCCTCCCTCCTCGCGCTGGATCCACCCGAGCAGCAGCTCAGATCCACCCTTCCCTCCCTCCCTCCTCGCACCGGAAACCCTAGCCGCCGCCACTTGCTCCGGCCATCTCCGGCACACTCCGCTGCCGTGCCGCACACCACAGCTTCCCCTCAAGCTGCTCTATCACCTCCACCCCTTCGATCTGTTTCTCCTCCCCTCCTGTGGTCGCTCTCATCCGTTTTACCAACCTAGGGTTTTGGTGGGGTGAGCTTCTTCGTTCGCCGGCGGTGCTCCGGTGCTTAGACCGGTCGTCTCCGCCTCCTTCCGTGTTCGTTTGTGCGGTGGCGCTCTCCGGTGGTCGCGCTCGTGCTCCTGCCGTGCCCCCGCGCCGGTGGGATGGCGTACGGCGCAACCCCGGCGTGGGTTGGTGCCGATGCGGTGCGGTGATGCTCCCTCGCTGTGCTGGATGGCGGCGGTGATGCGCTCTGCCGCAATCACGGCAGGGCGGTGCTTCTGCCTCGGCTACAACCCTAGGGGGTGAGCTCTTCCTCTTTTGCTTTTCTGCTCATGGATGGCCATTGCTCTGTTGATGGTAATCTTGGTCCTTTGTGCATTGGTCATGTGTGATCTAGGTTTTGGGGAGACTTGATTTGATGGCTATGATCTGCTACTTAGGATTGGTGCACTGTTGGAGATGTTGCCTAAGAAGAACTCAGTTTAATTTGTCACTGACATGTGTAGTTCAACTGTGATCATACACTTGCTCCTATTTAATTAGGTTTGTTGGGATTTCCCCAATTTGTTGGGTTTATAACTACCGTGCTGGCCTATTTGGTAATGCTCCTAGTTCATACATATATTGCGCTGTTGTTACTGTGCTAAATATTGCTAGGAGTTCTTATAACTCCTCTAAATAACAGGGTTCCTACTAGTGTCTAGCTACTGCACAAGTCATATGCCCCTGGTTATAGTTTAGATAGACATTGTGATGTTAGTGCTGATTTGATAACACTGCTGATATCATTGTGATGCACTACTAGTTAATTAGTTAACTGTATCTAGTTCTACTGGCACTTGCCTATGCTGTTCATATATAAGTTATAGTGCGCATTGAAACCCTACGGATGCAGTAAATGTCTCAAATATTGCGGCGGGCCCGAAAAATGCCATGTCCTGCACGTGTCATGCAATGGCCCCTTTGAGTAAATCGCAGCTCCCCCGGCAGTCCCGGAGCTTCTGCGGTGAACACTTTCCAAACCCTGCGAGACAAAGAAAATAATTACTTGATATCAGGAAATGAACAAAGTTGCTGATATGGTGCGATAATGATCGATTGAACTTACTTCTGGAGCATTTCAGTCATGGCCGCATACTCCTTGGGATCTTTTCGTCTTGAGTCTAAGACGGTTACTAGTCCCTGCTCAAGCTTAATCTCTAGGAGAATAAAGTGGAAGCTGCGCACGCATGCATAACTCATCAATTACATTACTATAACCTCGAGTAATAAGGGAAACCGAATATGCAGAAGACAGTAACACTCACTTGAAGTTGTAAGGAAAGAGTATTTTATCTTTGTTTTGATTTTTAAGCAACGATTGTAGCAAGTTGGCCTCAGTTTCTTTCGCATTATATTTAACCGTCCATTCATCTATGAGATTTGTGTTAATGAACCCAATATCATAGATTTGTGCTTTTCTGCATTCGACGATCTTCAATCTGCATAATATAGTGAGGATAATTATATATACGTGCAATGAAAGAGCTGAGCTATATATAGAGACTTAATTACAGAAGTATAGTACTTACAGACAGTAGCAAGTGATGATTATTTTATCGCGGGCCTTTTGATTGAAAAACTGGAAGAACTCCTCAAATGGAATAGACAATAGATGAATTCCAACGAGGTCGTGCTCCTCTTTAACTCTCAGCATCAAAATATCCTTCCCAGACTTGAAGGCGTCCATGTACCACTTATGGAATCTTCGCATCATCGTTGTTAGAGGAGGATCACCAGGTTTGACGAGAGGCTTCCTGTACCGGTATTTGTGTTCGTCCACCTCCATTGTATCAAAATGTGCATCGTCGGGCAGGTAATCACCAGGATTGGTACCGGGCAGCATCCCCGGCAGATTTGCGACAATATCGCTAGACACCTTGAGTGGGGGGCATGATTGGTTTGCCTGTTCGCCGAGCTAGGGAATTTTGTTCCCACTTCTTCGTTCTTGTAACCTTTTGTCACTTGAAGTAGTTCTCGACCGGCGCGCTCCTTCCACTGCCTTTTTAAGAGCGCGGACATGGTTGTCGTCCGGCGGAGGCGGTGATGGTCGCTTCAGGGCATCCAAAGTGCGCTTCAATTTCACCGGATCTATCTTCTCCTCCGGAGGTGGATTTTTCTTTGCAAAAAAGTCCTTCACTTGGGCTTGACAGATCTGCGCGTTTTCCTCCTCGGTCATCTCGTATGGTAACTTCTCTAGAGGCTTGAGAGATGGACCGAATCTGTATTGCCTCCCGCCTCTGGCTGTACTGCTAGACGTCGGAGCAGCCGGAGCGGCTGCGGCTGTCTTCCTTCATTGCTTACGAGGTGGAGAAGGAGGCGGAGTGCTACGATGCGCCGGAGCAGCCGGAGCGGCGGCGGCTGTCTTCCGCTGTTGCTGACGAGGTGGAGGAGGAGGCGGGCTGCTCGGACGCGCCGACGCAGGCGGAGAAGGAGGGGGAGTGCCGCCATGCGCTGGAGCAGCCGGAGAAGGAGGCGGAGTGCCCTGATCACTCGCCGGAGGAGGAGGCGGAGTGCCCTGACTCGCCGGAGGAGGAGGAGGAGGCATCCAGTTTGGAAGGTTGATGAGCTCCTTCCGCCATAGACATGGAGTCTTCAGGGCAAGACCCAGCTGAGTCTCCCCTTCACCGGTAGGGTGGTCAAGCTCGAGCTCCTCAAATCCCTCCATTATTTCATCGACCATCACAACAGCATAGCCTTGTGGAATCGGAAGGCAGTGAAAAGTTGCGCCGGGTTCAGGAGGTGCAACAGAGCCGACAGCCGCCTTGACTTTGAGGTGCTGCCATTGCGTCATAAGGTGGCAATCTTGAGCCTCCGTGATAGCATCCACGGGGTAGCTGGGAGCCGTGAAGTCAGGCTGCTGAAGGAGCTCGGTGGAAGCCACGCTGCTTCTTCGCTGAGATGGTGGGGTAGCTTCTGGGGTAGCTCCGGCAGGTCGCTGGCTCTGAACTAGTAGTGCTTGTTCCTCTAGCGCTCGTACCCTTGCATTCAGCTTCTGCAGTTCGGTCTGCTCCACTTTCCTCCTCCTCTCCCGGGTTTTGTAACCGCCTGCGCTGGGAAACCCAACCTTCCACGCAACGGAGCCTGCTGTGCCTCGTGTTCGTCCTGGGTGCTCAGGATTCCCGAGGGCCTGTGTGAGCTCGTCGTTCTCTCTGTCGGGAACGAACGTCCCTTGCTGCGCTCTACAAGGGCCATATGACGACACCGTGCTAGGTCCCGAGGATTTCCAGCATCGTATGATTTTTGTTCAATTTTAATGGTTGGATCCGGCATGACTCCAAGGTACATTCGCCTCCCGGTGGTGGGGCATGCCCCTCCTTGGGTTGCACTAGGCCTACACATACCCCAAATACATCATATATGATTTGACAAACCACTTCTGGACATCATTTCATGTGGCCGCCGTGCGGATCTGCAATTTCCCGCATTGAAACCCTACGGATGCAGTAAATGTCTCAAATATTGCAGGCGGGCCCGAAAAATGCCATGTCCTGGCACGTGTCATGCAATGGCCCCCTTTGAGAGCACGAGAAGTTTCGAGGTCAACGAAGCAACGAGCATCACACCTCCTTCACAAACCGGACACGTTCTCTCTCGATAGTCACATACTACTCGGAGATGGAGCAGTTTACAAGCGACCTCTGGTCAGGCTTCTGCGAAACGTACTCAAACTTTCACCACACCCTACAAGGGCCATATGACAACACCGTGCTAGGTCCCGAGGATTTCCAGCATCGTATGATTTTTGTTCAATTTTAATGGTTGGATCCGGCATGCCTCCAAGGTACATTCGCCTCCTGGTGGTGGGGCATGCCCCTCCTTGGGTTGCACTAGGCCTACACATACCCCAAAGACATCATATATGATTTGACAAACCACTTCTGGACATCATTTCAGGTGGCCGCTGTGCGGATCTGCAATTTCCCACATTGAAACCCTACGGATGCAGTAAATGTCTCAAATATTGCAGGCGGGCCCAAAAAATGCCATGTCCTGGCACGTGCCATGCAATGGCCTCCTTTGAGAGCACGAAAAGTTTCGAGGTTAACAGAGCAACGAGAAGCGCACTTCTTTCACAAACCGGACACATTCTCTCTTGATAGCCACATACTAACTCGAAGATGGTGCAGTTTACAAGAGGCCTCCGGTCAGGCTTTTGCGACACGCGCTCAAACTTTCACCACACCCTACATGGCCCATATGACGACACCGTGCTAGGTCCCGAGGATTTCCAGCATCGTATGATTTTCCGTCGATTTTAACGGTTGGATCCGGCATGCCGCCGAGGTACATTCGCCCTTGGTGGTGGGGCCTACCCCTCCTTTTGTGCCGCCGTTCGATGGTGAGGGACGCCACACGTGTCATCGTCAAGGGCGACGGGAAAAGCTGAAGAGATGTTTCGTGCGACCGTCCGAAGGTCCTCGTCCGGACTCATCGTCGTCATACCGAACGCAGCCTTCCTCGATCCATTCCCTCCCCACCTCCAGCGCTGCTCCGATGGCGGTGAGGCCAGAGACCGCCGGATCCTTCACCGTCGTGGATGCGGTTAGTACTTGCCCTCCTTCATCGGTCCAAGAGGGTAGAAAAAATTAGAAGAAAAACAAAGAAAGAACACAATTGCATGAGCTTGATTCCTATTGGTGGAAATCTTTGTGCCACGGATCGATGACATGGCGCACATCCATCCATCTATCCATCTAGCTCTCCACCCCACATCCATCCATCCATCCATCCATCCATGTAGAGAAAAGGACCAAAAAAAAGAAAAAAAAGAGCCAACGAGAGAGAGAGAGAGCCCACCCACGAACCCCTCCTCCCTCTCGGTCTCACGACCTCTCTCCTCTCTCCCCCACGAACCCCTCTCCCTCGCCGCCGCCACCACCCAGCCGCCGCCGTCAACCTCCCCCAACCCCGGCCTCCACTCCAACGCCGGCGATCCCTCCCTCCCTCCTCGCGCTGGATCCACCCGAGCAGCAGCTCAGATCCACCCTTCCCTCCCTCCCTCCTCGCACCGGAAACCCTAGCCGCCGCCACTTGCTCCGGCCATCTCCGGCACACTCCGCTGCCGTGCCGCACACCACAGCTTCCCCTCAAGCTGCTCTATCACCTCCACCCCTTCGATCTGTTTCTCCTCCCCTCCTGTGGTCGCTCTCATCCGTTTTACCAACCTAGGGTTTTGGTGGGGTGAGCTTCTTCGTTCGCCGGCGGTGCTCCGGTGCTTAGACCGGTCGTCTCCGCCTCCTTCCGTGTTCGTTTGTGCGGTGGCGCTCTCCGGTGGTCGCGCTCGTGCTCCTGCCGTGCCCCCGCGCCGGTGGGATGGCGTACGGCGCAACCCCGGCGTGGGTTGGTGCCGATGCGGTGCGGTGATGCTCCCTCGCTGTGCTGGATGGCGGCGGTGATGCGCTCTGCCGCAATCACGGCAGGGCGGTGCTTCTGCCTCGGCTACAACCCTAGGGGGTGAGCTCTTCCTCTTTTGCTTTTCTGCTCATGGATGGCCATTGCTCTGTTGATGGTAATCTTGGTCCTTTGTGCATTGGTCATGTGTGATCTAGGTTTTGGGGAGACTTGATTTGATGGCTATGATCTGCTACTTAGGATTGGTGCACTGTTGGAGATGTTGCCTAAGAAGAACTCAGTTTAATTTGTCACTGACATGTGTAGTTCAACTGTGATCATACACTTGCTCCTATTTAATTAGGTTTGTTGGGATTTCCCCAATTTGTTGGGTTTATAACTACCGTGCTGGCCTATTTGGTAATGCTCCTAGTTCATACATATATTGCGCTGTTGTTACTGTGCTAAATATTGCTAGGAGTTCTTATAACTCCTCTAAATAACAGGGTTCCTACTAGTGTCTAGCTACTGCACAAGTCATATGCCCCTGGTTATAGTTTAGATAGACATTGTGATGTTAGTGCTGATTTGATAACACTGCTGATATCATTGTGATGCACTACTAGTTAATTAGTTAACTGTATCTAGTTCTACTGGCACTTGCCTATGCTGTTCATATATAAGTTATAGTGCCTGCTATTGTTCTGTCTCAAGTATTCACCCATGAATGACTGGTTCTCTACATTATAGCAGTTAGGATGATGGTATATATAGGTAATTTCTGTAAATTGGCCATGGCCTGCTTACTTTCTTATGTATTAAACAACATGAACTAGTTCCTCTTCTATTGGTATTGCTCACACTAGTAGAAAAAGGCCCATTTGTCTCGGTTCCAGAGGCCCATTTGTCTCGGTTTTGGAACCGGGACTAAAGGGTCGGGACTAAAGCCCAATACCTTTAGTCCCGGTTCGCCTACGAACTGGGACAGATGGGGCTCCACGTGGCCGCTGCTGCTTGCCCAGGCAGGAGGGCCTTTTGTCCCGGTTGGTAGCACCAACCGAGACCAAAAAGCGTCCACGCGTCAGCAGTTCAGGGGCTGGGGTTTTTGTTTTTTTTGAAAGGGGTGGGGGGGTTGGGGGTTTTGGGGGTTTTGTAGGGTTAATTTAGGGGTTTCATATATTGTGTTAGCTAGCTAATAGAGAGAAGTGTCCTCTCTTATCTCCGTGCTTGGTCGACGCTACGTACTATACGTATAGAGAGGACTCCACACGCTAGCTAGTAAGCAAATGAAGGAAACCATTAAGTACACAAGATCGTCATGAACATATACAGAGACAAGTGATCGACCTCCTCCTTCTCCGAGAGATTGGTCGAACAACAAGTTTTCGTATATCTATCCGACGCTACAAGCTACATATATACAATATAAGATCTCTTACAATCCCTAACATCTGATGTCAAGTTCCACATGGTATTCTCCGGCTGGATTGATGACGTGGTCAAGAAAGAATCCCGCCAATTCCTCTTGAATTGCTTTTATGCGATCTTGTGGTAGGAGTTCATCCCGCATCTGCCACATCTAATTTGAAGAAGGGGGTTAATACATCTATATGAATGAAACTCAACACAAATGATGGTAATAAAATAAAATTGTGAATATTATTGCTTACGCACTTCATATTGTTTTTCAGAGTAGCCCCGCTTAGAGGTCATCGCGTTGTAGATGTACTCGCAAACGTAGTATCCACAAAAATTATTCCCGCCTTCCTGCCACAACCACTTTACGAGAAATAGAGGTCAATCAAACTGATAATCAAGCATTATAAATGGTATTGATGAAACTAGCTAGAATCAATGGGAGATGCGCGGAACTAGCTAGTAGTACTTACTTTCGGGTGTGTAAATCGCAGCTCCCCCGGCAGTCCCGGAGCTTCTGCGGTGAACACTTTCCAAACCCTGCGAGACAAAGAAAATAATTACTTGATATCAGGAAATGAACAAAGTTGCTGATATGGTGCGATAATGATCGATTGAACTTACTTCTGGAGCATTTCAGTCATGGCCGCATACTCCTTGGGATCTTTTCGTCTTGAGTCTAAGACGGTTACTAGTCCCTGCTCAAGCTTAATCTCTAGGAGAATAAAGTGGAAGCTGCGCACGCATGCATAACTCATCAATTACATTACTATAACCTCGAGTAATAAGGGAAACCGAATATGCAGAAGACAGTAACACTCACTTGAAGTTGTAAGGAAAGAGTATTTTATCTTTGTTTTGATTTTTAAGCAACGATTGTAGCAAGTTGGCCTCAGTTTCTTTCGCATTATATTTAACCGTCCATTCATCTATGAGATTTGTGTTAATGAACCCAATATCATAGATTTGTGCTTTTCTGCATTCGACGATCTTCAATCTGCATAATATAGTGAGGATAATTATATATACGTGCAATGAAAGAGCTGAGCTATATATAGAGACTTAATTACAGAAGTATAGTACTAACAGACAGTAGCAAGTGATGATTATTTTATCGCGGGCCTTTTGATTGAAAAACTGGAAGAACTCCTCAAATGGAATAGACAATAGATGAATTCCAACGAGGTCGTGCTCCTCTTTAACTCTCAGCATCAAAATATCCTTCCCAGACTTGAAGGCGTCCATGTACCACTTATGGAATCTTCGCATCATCGTTGTTAGAGGAGGATCACCAGGTTTGACGAGAGGCTTCCTGTACCGGTATTTGTGTTCGTCCACCTCCATTGTATCAAAATGTGCATCGTCGGGCAGGTAATCACCAGGATTGGTACCGGGCAGCATCCCCGGCAGATTTGCGACAATATCGCTAGACACCTTGAGTGGGGGGCATGATTGGTTTGCCTGTTCGCCGAGCTAGGGAATTTTGTTCCCACTTCTTCGTTCTTGTAACCTTTTGTCACTTGAAGTAGTTCCCGACCGGCGCGCTCCTTCCACTGCCTTTTTAAGAGCGCGGACATGGTTGTCGTCCGGCGGAGGCGGTGATGGTCGCTTCAGGGCATCCAAAGTGCGCTTCAATTTCACCGGATCTATCTTCTCCTCCGGAGGTGGATTTTTCTTTGCAAAAAAGTCCTTCACTTGGGCTTGACAGATCTGCGCGTTTTCCTCCTCGGTCATCTCGTATGGTAACTTCTCTAGAGGCTTGAGAGATGGACCGAATCTGTATTGCCTCCCGCCTCTGGCTGTACTGCTAGACGTCGGAGCAGCCGGAGTGGCTGCGGCTGTCTTCCTTCATTGCTTACGAGGTGGAGAAGGAGGCGGAGTGCTACGATGCGCCGGAGCAGCCGGAGCGGCGGCGGCTGTCTTCCGCTGTTGCTGACGAGGTGGAGGAGGAGGCGGGCTGCTCGGACGCGCCGACGCAGGCGGAGAAGGAGGGGGAGTGCCGCCATGCGCTGGAGCAGCCGGAGAAGGAGGCGGAGTGCCCTGATCACTCGCCGGAGGAGGAGGCGGAGTGCCCTGACTCGCCGGAGGAGGAGGAGGAGGCATCCAGTTTGGAAGGTTGATGAGCTCCTTCCGCCATAGACATGGAGTCTTCAGGGCAAGACCCAGCTGAGTCTCCCCTTCACCGGTAGGGTGGTCAAGCTCGAGCTCCTCAAATCCCTCCATTATTTCATCGACCATCACAACAGCATAGCCTTGTGGAATCGGAAGGCAGTGAAAAGTTGCGCCGGGTTCAGGAGGTGCAACAGAGCCGACAGCCGCCTTGACTTTGAGGTGCTGCCATTGCGTCATAAGGTGGCAATCTTGAGCCTCCGTGATAGCATCCACGGGGTAGCTGGGAGCCGTGAAGTCAGGCTGCTGAAGGAGCTCGGTGGAAGCCACGCTGCTTCTTCGCTGAGATGGTGGGGTAGCTTCTGGGGTAGCTCCGGCAGGTCGCTGGCTCTGAACTAGTAGTGCTTGTTCCTCTAGCGCTCGTACCCTTGCATTCAGCTTCTGCAGTTCGGTCTGCTCCACTTTCCTCCTCCTCTCCCGGGTTTTGTAACCGCCTGCGCTGGGAAACCCAACCTTCCACGCAACGGAGCCTGCTGTGCCTCGTGTTCGTCTTGGGTGCTCAGGATTCCCGAGGGCCTGTGTGAGCTCGTCGTTCTCTCTGTCGGGAACGAACGTCCCTTGCTGCGCTGCGGCGATATACTTTTGAAGCTTCTTGATGAGTATTTCAAGTTGCTCCTCCGTCCAACGGCACTTCACTATTTCAGGGTCCAAGGTTCCCCCAACCCTGAAGAACCAAGTCCTTGAACGGTCTGGCCAGTTCAATGTCTCTGGTTCGACCCCTTTATCAAGCAGGTCCTTCTCAGCCTTGTCTCACAACGGCCGGGCTTTGAGGTAGCCACCTGACCCCGTGCGATGGTGATGCTCCTTCTTTGCAGCATTTTTCTTGTTTGTCGCTGACATCTTCTTACTCTTCTCCGATGTCTTGTGGGCCACAAATGCGGGCCACTGATCTCTTATCTTCTCAAATCGGCTGGTGAATTCTGGAGTCTTCCCTTTGTCGACAAATGTTGATTTCAACTCATTCTTCCACCTCCTGAATAGATCTGCCATCTTCTTAAGAGCATGAGCCTTGACCAATGGCTCTATAACTGGCTTATCCGGATCCTCCTCTGGCGGTAGGGTGAAATTTGCCTTCAGCGCGGTCCAAAGATCATCTTTCTGTCTATCGTTGACAAAAGACACTTGAGGGTCTTCGCTCTTAGGCTTATTCCATTGGGGGATGCTGATCGGGATCATGTCCCTAACAAGAACCCCGCACTGAGCAGAAAATGCTTCCTTGGTTCGGCTGGGTTCAATCGGTTGGCCATCGCCCTTGATTGCTGTGACCGTGAACCTTTCATCCTGGCGCAACCTTTTCTTCGGGCCTCGTCTCGTTACCGAAGTTTGGCTCGATCCGGAGGGCTAGAAAAGAAGAAAGAAGAGAGTTAATATGTGTACATACCAAAACAATTAATGCATCAATTAGCTAGTCAGCACAGGCTTATTTAATATATATACCTCGCCGGACTTTGCAACAACTCCTTCCTCCGTTCGCTCACCGGAGCAGTCATCACGGTCTCCTTCTTCCACCGGCATTCCGTCACCGGAGCCATCATAATCATGTCCTTCCACCTCCATTGTTCGATCACCGGAGCCTGCTTCACCCTCTCCTTCTGGACCATCGGTGTCGTTGAGATACGACAAGACATCACCTCCGCCGAGGATTATGTCCCCCAACAACTGTTCTGCTTCGATGTCTCGGTGCTCCATAGTTTCTGCAAATATTACAACATGGCAATTAATATACAAACATGACAGATGGATATATTAGTGCAAATGTAGACCTAGCTAGCTCGACGCTTCTACGGTTTGGGGTGGCCTCAACAATGCTTCTAGGGTTTGGGGTGGCCTAGACAACGCTTCTAGGGTTTGGGGTGGCCTCGACAACGCTTCTAGGGTTTGGGCCGGACCGCCTCTCTCATGAATGCCCGACGTCCGGACCGACAAGGGATTTAACAAAATGACGCCATTCTGGATGTGCAGAAAATGGTCCATATTTTTCCTAATCTCATCTACCCTTCTATATGTCATGTTATCTAGTGTCAAAGAATTCAAGAAAACCATGACTTCATCATTAGCCGGAAATGACAGGCGCATAATGGTATGAAGCTCTTCAAAGTTGTTTTGGAACAGAGTTCCCGATAGAATAATTCGCTTTTTGGTACAAAGTTCAGCAAGAGCCTTCCGAATATCGCTATTTGGAAGGCCTTTGCTGAAATTCGTACCAAAAGGCGAATTATTCTATCAGGAACTCCGTTCCAAAACAACTTTGAAGAGCTTCATAGCATCATACGCCTGTTACTTCTGGCAAATGATGAAGCCATGGATTTCTTCAATACTTTGATAGACAACGTGACATATAGAAGAATATATATATATATATATATAGATGAGATCAGAAATAAAATTGGATCAACTTATGCACATCCATAATGGGGGCATTCTTGATAAATCTGGACCCTCGACCCTCGACCCCTCGGCGACCCTCGACCCTCTACCCTAGTTCACGACCCTCGACCGCTCGGCGATCCACGACCCTCTACCCTAGTTCCCGACCCTCGACGCCTCCTCAGCGTGTCCTCGACCCTCGACCCGCCGGTCGCTTTTCTCGCCTCGCCCTGCCCTTCGTGCGTTCCTCAACCCTCTACCCATGTTCCCGACCCTCGACCCTCGGCGTTCCTCGTCCCTCAACCCCTCGGCGTTCCTCGACCCTCTACCCTAGTTCACGACTCTCGACCCCTCGGCATTCCTCGACCCTCGACGACCCTCGACGACCCTCGACCCTCGAACCTTCGGTGACCCTTGACCCCTCGATGACCCCACGACCCCTGGACAACCCTCGACCCCTCGACCCCTCGCGACCCTCGACCTCTACCCTAGTTCACGACCCTCACCGCTCGGCGATCCCGACCCTCTACCCTAGTTCCCGACCCTCGACCCTCGACCCCTCGGCGTTCCTCGACCCTCTGCACTAGTTCCCGACCTCGACCGCTCCGATCCTCGACACCCCTCGTTCCCGATAAAAATTAGAAGGGAAGAAGAAGAGAAACAAAAGAGGAGAAGAAGAAAAAAAAAGGAGAAGAAGAAGAATAGGAGAAGAAGAAAAATAGATTAATTTCCTCTTCTTCTCCTCTTTTTTTCTTCTTCTTCCTCTTCTTATTTTTTTTCCTCTCTCTTCTCCTCTCCTCTTCTTCTCCTCTTTCTCTTCTTATTTTTTTCTCCTCTTCTTCTCTTTTTTCTCCCCTTTTTCATCTCCTTCTTTTTCTTCCCTTCTTCCTTCTTCCTTCTTCCTCTTTTCCATCATATAAAAGTTTAAAAAATACATACTACATACAACATATAAAAGAAAGCATATATATATATATAATATATATATAACATATATAAAAAAATAGCAACGCGGCGGGGCGGTGGTGCTCACAGGGAGGCGTCGGGGCGGGCAGGGCAGGCTGGGCGGCATCGGGCGGTGGTGGTGCGGTCAGGCCGGGCGGCGGGTCAGTGTCGGGCGGCAGGGCGGCGTCGGGGCGGGCGGCGGCGGGGCGGGCAGGGCGGGCAGGGCGGGCCTGACGGCGTCGGCGACGATGGCGAGGTGGACAGCCTGACCGATTGGGGCAGGGGCGGTGACAGCGAGGAGAAGAATTGATTTTTGGAGAAACTGGTAAGTTTTTCTTATATACACGAACATTGGTCCGGTTCGTGCCATAAACCGACCAATGCCCCCCTTTAGTCCGGTTGGTGCCACCAACCGGGACAATGTCTCTTTTCAGCAGCCCAAAGGGCAGGAAAAGGAGACCTTTGGTCCCGGTTGGTGGCACCAACCGGGACTAAAGGGGGGCGTTGGTCCCTTTAGTCCCGGTTGGTGGCACCAACCGGGACCAAAGGCCTTGTGCTGCCCGCGGCCAAAAGTTTAGTCCCACCTCGCTAGTTGAGAGGGGCACGGAGTGGTTTATAAGCCCCACTGCCGCTGCCCTCTCGAGCTCCTCTCAAATGCAGGCTTACGGGCCTAACCTGACACTCCGCTGCCTGTGGGCCTATTGGGCCTTCTGCGGGCCTGAATCTTGGCCCGTGGTTGGGTTTCTAGTCGTATTCAGGCCGTGGTGGCCCAGTAGGTGGCATTTTTTTTCTATTTTTTCCAGTTTTTTTGTTTTGTTTTTTGCTTTATTTTTTAATTCTTCTTGCTTTTAGATAATAAATATTATAAACTTTCTGTTAGTGCCATTAGTTTTCCAATTTGAATAGTTTAAATTTGAATTCTTTGAAATTTGTGTGAATCACTAGTTTGTGATTAACTTTACTATAAAAATAGATTTTGGAGTGATTCTTTTTCCTGTGCCTATTTATATTACTGGTTTATCATTATATTCAAAATAGTTTTTGTTATTTTAGTTTCTAACAAAAAATCTTTATGATAATTCTTTTTGCTATTAAAGTTTCTAACAAAAAAAGTTCTTTATGAAAATTCTTTTTGCTTTTAATGTTTTGAACATAAAATACTTTGCTAATTTTAGTTGCATAAATTTTATATAGTTTTAGTTTCAATAATACTAGAGGTTTATAAAAGCTTTTTAATTGATTCCTTTTGCTAGCTATTAGAGTTTCATTAAAGTTTTCTAGTTCATTCTTTTTCTATTAGAGTTTCATTATAGTTTTCTATTTTATTCTTTTAGTTTATTATTTTTGCTATTAGAGTTTCATAAAAGTTTTCCAGTTCATTCTTTTTTATATTAGCTCATTCTTTGAGCTAAATGACCCTGAAATTGAAAAGCACTTCAGATGAACTCTGAAGAGGTTGAAAATTGGCATGGTATCATCATTTCACCCACATAGCATGTGCTAAAAAGTTGAGAGGGTTACGGCAAAAACTGGATGCACTTCATGTACAAAATGGACAATCTCTTTCGAAGTATCAGGGTTTCGGACGAAAACTCATCTGTTACAAAGGGATTTCATTTATTTTGAACTTATTTGAACTCCAGACTCTTTGTGTGTTCAAAATGAACCATTCAAAGCCACATCATCAATTTTCAACCCTTTCTGACTTCATATGTTATTTTTCATGCATTTACTGATTTTTTTGAGCTAAATGACCCTGAAATTGAAAAGCACTTCAAATGAACTCTGAAGAGGTTGAAAATTGGCATGATATCATCATTTCACCCACATAGCATGTGCTAAAAAGTTGAGAGGTTTACGGCAAAAACTGGATGCACTTCGTGTACAAAATGGACAATCTCTTTCGAAGTATTAGGGTTTCGGACGAAAACTCATCTGTTACAAAGGGATTTCATTTTTTTGAACTTATTTGAACTCCAGACTTTTTTTGTGTTCAAAATGAACCATTCAAAGCCACATCATCAATTTTCAACCCTTTCTGATTTCATCTGTCTTCACTTTTTCTTCGCTTGTGTCCTTTGCTTATTGCGCCGTAAACATGGATATTCTTCATCGCTTAACAGGGTGCTTGGGTCAGCCTTGACTTTGAAGGGAGGAATTTCATGAAACTTTTCATAATCTTCAGACATGTCTGTCTTACCCTCCACTCCCACGATGTCTCTTTTCCCTGAAAGAGCTATGTGGCGCTTTGGCTCATCGTATGATGTATTCGCTTCCTTATCTTTTCTTTTTCTCAGTTTGGTAGACATGTCCTTCACATAGAAAATCTGCGCCACATCATTGGCTAGGACGAATGATTCGTCTATGTACCCAAAGTTGTACAGATTCACTGTTGTCTCAGCCACTTCGAGAAAATTATGCACGCCCTTAATGTACTCGGAGGTGTGTCTGTCACCGTACATCCATTGCCGGTTCATCTGCGTGCATTATATATAATTAAGTGTGTTAAAAACCATTACAGAACATCATGAATAGATAAGTGACCAAATTAATAGAAGTTCATCATCACATTAAAACCAAAGTACATACATAGTTCTCATTGAACAACATATAGCTTTCCAGAGCATCTAATTAAACCATACATTAAAACTATGTAAAACATTTCAATGCAACAACAAATGCGATCATAATCGCAACCAAGGTAACAATTGATCCAACGGCATAATGATACCAAGCCTCGGTATGAATGGCATATTTTCTAATCTTGAAGCGCATTGCATCCATCTTGATCTTGTGATCATCGACGACATCCGCAACATGCAACTCCAATATCATCTTCTCCTCCTCAATTTTTTTTATTTTTTCCTTCAAGTAATTGTTTTCTTCTTCAACTAAATTTAACCTCTCGACAATAGGGTCGGTTGGAATTTCCGGTTCACATACCTCCTAGATAAATAAAATCTATGTCACGTTGGTCGGCATAATTGTCATAAACAATAAATGAACCAAATAGTTATAAAATATAATATATACCACATTCGAATCATAGGTAGGACGAGGGCCGACGGGGGCGGATACCAAAACCATCGCACTATATAATAACAAACAATAATAAAAGTAAGAAAATTATACAAGTATCTATCTAAATCATACAAGTAAGAATTTTTCTCTTTTAGAAAGAAGATAAGAACAAGAGGCTCACTACGGTGGTGCCGGCAACGAGATCGGCGCGGGCGATCGACGGCGGTGAAGACGGGGACGGGACATGACATACCGCTAAACCTAGACAAATCTTGAGGAAAATGGAGCTTGGAGGTCGAGCTTGGAGAGAAGAAAGCATAAGTAGTGTGGCTCGGGCATTTCATCGAACACCTCATGTGCATAGGAGGTGAGCTAGAGCACCACAAAGCCCTCCCCTAGCCGGCCAAAAAAAAACAGAGCAGGGGAGTGCTCTGCTTGCGGGCGAGGGGGTATATATAGGCACAACATTGGTCCCGGTTCGTGGCTGGAACCGGGACCAAAGGCCACCATTTGGTCCCGGTTCCAGCCACGAACCGGGACCAATGGATGTGGGCCAGGAGCGAGGCCCATTGGTCCCGGTTCGTGTCTGGAACCGGGACCAAAGGGTCCAGACGAAACGGGACCAATGCCCCACGAGGCCCGGCCGGCCCCCTGGGCGCACGAACCGGGACGTATGCCCCCATGGGTCCCGGTTCGTGACTGAACCGGGACTAATGGGCTGGGCAGGCCTGGACCAAAGCCCTGTTTTCTACTAGTGTCATACATGCAACTGTTCTTTTGGTAGATTATAAAGGATATATTTCTTTTATTTACATAGTTACAGTGCTTTTAATTGCAAAGATTATAATGTCTTCTCCTGTCTATAGTTCTTTTCTTGCCAGGTTATGGATAGTATCTCATCTACCCAATTTTCCCTCTCTCCTAAATCTGATTTGAACAGACGCTACACTTGCCTTCTCTCTTTCTCTCGTAAATCTCTCACTGATAAGAACAGATGTGACTTGATTTTATGCCAGCCGATGATGTCGCTCTGAGGCTCCTCTCTGGGATTTGATGCTACAGATGCTACACTTCTCATGATCCTACGATGATCTAGTCCTAGCACTTCTAGGCTATCTGAGGACATCTCCCCCAAAATCCTACCTTGGGTGTTCTATTGCTTGTTCTTCTGGCCGTGTGTCTATTTGACTTGGGACTTGCTCCATTTAGCTGTGTGGTGCTTATCTTCCAACTGAACTTTATTTTCCTCACAGGAAATGACTACTTAATCATTTGGCTTTAATTTATTTTATAGAACTGCCTTTGCTGACTTGGAGTGCTTTATTTACATATTTGTTTATCTATTTTGGCCAGCTGGATTTCATGTGAAGGTTGGCCTCCTATGTTTGGGACTTTGTCAATGAGCTGGTGCTATGCTTTGCTTGTTTTGTGAGCTATGACTTTCTTGCTTTTGGAATGGCTTCAGTTCTGGCCTACTCTTGCATTTGTCATGATCTGATGAAGGACTTGATCTACTACTACTGTTCTTTCCTGCTTGTGGACTACTTCCTGTACGTTTGGTCTCTTGTCCTGTACATTTGATCCCTTACTGTTCTAGTTGTTGGTTTTATTGGTTTCTATTTGCAAACTCTTTGATTACGGGTTTTTGGACCAGTTCCAGTGATCCTAGGTGCCAGCTCAAACAGCATTGCATTTCCCAAAATGCAACATTTAAATCATCACCAAATTTCCTTTTCCTTTATTGTTTGTTTTGCAGGTTTTATTCCAGAAGAGGATTAGATGATCAAGATGAAGATCTAACTAGCTTACTTTTCTTTTCTTTTCTTCTTACCTCTTTGATCCAATGTAAATTATAAGAACTTTGTATCTGTATTTATATCAATAAAGTTTTTTTTTCTTCAGATTGTGTAATTTACAATTTCACTTTATAACCACATTGTTTAGATGATGACGATGATCTTACAACTTTGGGCGCTATGATCTTGTCTATGACGATGATGATGACGTGTAGATGATGATGTTGTGTAGATGTTATATATGTGTTGTGTTGCCATCTGTTAATTTGAACGGAAAAAATAGAAAATGTAAAAAAAAACTGACCAGAATTAAGCCTACGGCAAAGCCGTCGGCATAGTTTGCATCTATGCAACCTGAAGCTACCACGTGGCAGGACTATGCCTACGGCAAAGCTGTAGGCATAGATGCAAAACTATGCCGACGGCTTTGCTGTAGGCATAGTGATGCCACATGGCAGCTCCTGGTAGGGCTGCACTTGACGACGGCGCCGTCAGCCACCGTTAGGCGTGGAACTTTGCCGACGGCCTAGGCCGTCGGCATAGCTGTACGGACGCCGTCGGGAGAGGCATCTATGCCGACGGCATCCCGGGTACGCCGACGTATATGTTGCCGACGGCCATATGCCGACGGTGGCCGTCGGCATAGGGATACCCCGACGGGAATCTGGGCTATGCCGACGGCCCAGGCCGTCGGCATAGCCATTCATTGTGGTAGTGCGATAACCTCACCGCTGCATTGTCCCATTCGCCCCTCCTACCATGCACATGGCGAGACAAAAAAAACCACATCTCGCTTGGCAGCATGACAAAACTTGCCAAGCTTGCAATTGTTGCCCGCCGACATGCAACACTGGTGGTGAGTTCGACCTATCGCTACCATCGCCCACAACACCGCCGAGGCGAACACACAACATTATTGTTGCCGCTCCAGGAATCTTTGACCCGGACATGGAGCATTGTCGGGAAACCTTGCAGCGCGGTCGGCTTCGGCTCTAGCATCATCGTGTGACCTTGCAACTCACGATTCCTAGCTTCCACCGTCGGCGACCGCCACCTACAACATCATGCGTCACCCGCTTTGCAGAAATAGTGGATGACTAACAACAAGGTGTGTCCCGCTTGCAGCAGGTTGCACGACCGGTCCTTGTGGTGACCCCGACAAGTAGGAGGAGAGTGCACCAGACGAGCGGCGTGGGAAGACCATGGAGTAGGGCGCACACGTGGAGGCCAGGAGCTGCCCCGCAATGGGGAGAGAAGGGAATGGCATGGTGGATCTTGGGATTTCAAGGCCTCGAGAAACTAGAACCGAGGCCCCATAATATAAACATCAAAGTGATAATTAGTATGTGTATACAAGAGATGTAACTAATAAACCCTTAGAATATGTACTCACTTCATTTTGTTTGCCCATATTTTGGAAAAGTGAAACAAATCCTGTCTTCTTACGAAATCTGACCTAAGATTTTATCTAATTTATTTACTAGATTAAATCTATTTGCGTTAAAAATGCTATCAAGACAGGCGACCGGGATTCAAAAGAAATATTTAATCATATAATTTATACTCCCTATGTTCCAAAATAATTGAAGTTATGGGTTTGTCCTAAGTCAAACTTCATTAAGTTTGGCCAAGTCTATATAAAAATATATTAACATCTACAACACCAAATTTAGGCACAACTAAGTAATAGCTGAAGGGAAACACCCATAGTTCTGTAGCACGGTCAGCTCAGTTTCCTGAGTTCCCACCGCGACATATGGAAATTAAAGCAGTAGAGCCAAAGATCTAAATACGATTGACATCTAATTTGAGTAAAAACTATGATTAGTGCTCGAGAACAATGAGAAGAATGGATGAACGAAATGGTTCAGGGAGCATGGGATGCACGCGAAGGTGAATATGCAACAAGACAAGGCGTTCATCCCGACTAGGTCATGAGGTGATGTTTGCCAAGGGCACTAGGCTAGGCAACATGGTGCGTGATGAATCGCTCCATCCTTTCACGTGCCTGCACTGCTAGTACTACTTGGGTCATGCGCAGCTTGAGGCCCCCTTCATCATTAATACATAAGGAGGAGCATCATGGGGACCTCTTTAGAGCATCTCCAATAGAAGATGTAAATTTGGAGATGTAAAACAGGATATGTAAAAATTTACATCTTCAAAAAGTGCCTTTTACATCTCCAAAAAGGAGGCAACTCCAACAGATGACACATATTGGAGATGTAAAACTGCAACTCCAATAAATGATGAAAAATGGAGATATAAAAACTAGTCGGCAGCGGCGGCGGCGCGGCGCGATTCGGGGCGGTGGCTGTGCGTGGGGGTGGCGGGGGAGCGTCGGAGAGGCGGCAGGGGTGGTGAATCGGGACGGTGGCGGGGCGAATCGGGGCGGTGGAGCAGCGGCCATTCGAGGCGGCGAGAGGAGGAGCGGCGTAGGGGCAGCGGAGGAGCGTCGGATGGGCGGCGTGTGTGAGGCTCGAACCCAGCGGCGGCGGGGCGGTGAGGGGATCTCAAATCATACGGCAGCGCGGCGGTGATTCGGCGGCGGGGAAGCGGCCGATTCGGCTGATTTGGAGGCGGGCGACGGCGGAGCAGCGGCGGAACCGGAGGTCGGGGCGGTGGAACGGCTGGATTTGGCAGTGGGGCGGCAGCCGCGACGGCGACCGGCCGGGGTGGGGCAAAATTGGGGCAGCGGCATGGCGACAGTGGCGGGATTGGGGGCGGTGGTCGCGCCGGCGAAGGCCCCGGCAGGGTGGGCGGCTGCGGCGGAGGAGGCAGCGGGGTCGTCGTAGTCGGCCATGGCCCGGGCGGCGGTCGGCGGGCGGGCGACTGGCGGGTGAACGGAAGGAAAATGAAAACGGTTGGGTAGTTGGCGCACGACCGCCGTTTTTACATCTCCTGTAGGTGGAGATGTATATTTAGATCGTGAAGTGTTTTATTTTACATCTTCAAAAGACAGAGATGTGATTTTTTTTTTGCATCTACATCATATATTGAAGAGGGGTTTTTGGGTTTTGAAGATGCAAAAATTTACATTATTTATTGGAGATGCTGGGCGAGGGGGGCAGGCACATGTGGCAATCACCAGCCGCTGCCAAGGAAGTCCCATCCTCCGCTTATCCTCTTTCTGGCTATCCGGGCAAAGCCCATGGTTGATGGTGGGTGCGGGGGTACCCATGGTTGATGGTGGCTGCGGGGGGTACTCTTATCGAGCATTCAAGCCGTTTGCATAATACTCCTTGACCATCTGATACGCTGCTGCAACCAAATTCTGAGTAGACAGCTTCTTTAGGATAGCTCAGATACATAGCCAATAAGAAACTTCCATCGCCGATAGGGCACTAGCCTGTCTGCCGTGGTCTGCATGCTTGACTGTTGAAATCATGATAAATCCCAGTGAAAAATTCAGTGTGTGAAAAGTATAATGCGTGAAGCGTGGCAAGACTTGCTCCGGCCCGCGCTTTCTAGTACTTGGTGGATGAGTTTCTGGCGGGATACAAATGATAGTGTTAGGGCATCTCCGACGGTGGCCCATAAATTTTCTCTCGCATCCGTTCGTGGGTAGGGGGACTAGTCCGCGAACACGAATGCGGAAGGACGACATCCAACGCTAGTCTGTATATGTCCGCCAGCAAACTCAAATTCAAACGCTGATCCACACAACGTGCCGGATCAAACGCGCTCCGGATCGCATCTTCGATGACAACAAAAAAAGAGGCAAATATGCTTAGTTCTTACATGCCCGAATCCCAAAGAACATCAGTCCGACAGTCCGTGCATTTCTGCCCTGCAGGACTGGCAATCCCAGCAAGCAGCTCCCTGATCAAGGAGGTGCCGTCACCGCCGCATAGGCAACCTCCGCATCGTCTGCCGCATCCTCATCTTGCGTCACCGCCAACTCATCTTTCTGCCTCTCCAACATCTAGTAGCTGACGGATTTCACAATCATTCTAGCGTCAGCATCCAAAGAGTCGGCATTCAAGGTCAACATCTTGGCGTCCTCCGCATTGGCGGCGATCTTGACCCGCTTTTCCTCGAGCGCGGCCTTCCTCTCTTCGATCATGGTCCTCCTCTCTTCGAGCTTGATCTTATTCTCCGTGGCCTTCATCCACTATTTGAACCTCTCCGCCTTCCTTTCCTCCTTGATGTCCGAGCGCCTCACGCATGCCTCCTCCTTCCTCACCAAGATCTCCTCGAACCTCTCCATCAGCTTGGCCGCCACACCTTATCGCTTCGCCCTCTCCTCCTCCCACTTCTTGCCCCATAAATTTCTTCTAACCTTCTTCGGTGGTTCTTGGGTTGGGTCGGTAGGGTCACCGGTTTCTTCCTCGTTGGCTTGGGCGGCGGTCTTGGCAATGAAAAGGTTACACTTCGGTTGCCCATTCAACTTAAAAAAACAATGGATGACGGTGAAGGACTTCTTCTCTAACTTCTTGTACATCACACAAGCACGAGTAGGCTACAATGTAAAACGATGCATATCCGTCTAGTGAGCAACAAAACAATACATGTCTGGCTAGTGATCAACAAAAGTAAAGCATATCTGGCTAGTGATCAACTTACTTGCTCGGTGATTTGTGCACCTCTAGACCACCGTGCGATGAGATGCTTCAAGTGCCCGCAATACTTGGACAAGGCCTCTTGGATGGTGTACCATCGATGGTTGAGGGACTTCCACTCACGGTTGCGGATCAACGTGTCGGAGTAGGACGCGAAATGCTTGTGTTCATGGAACCATATGTGAATGTTCTTCCAAAAGGTTGTGCTCTTTTGCTCCGTGCCATGGAAAGGATCGAGACTAGTGGCCAACCATGCATCACACAACAGCTCATCCTCTCGCATGTTGAAGCTTGCTTCTCTACCCTTCTTCTTTGGATCATCGACTGTACCATCCAGATCATCGTCCTCGCCATCCTCCTCCTCCTCGAGCATCTCCCTGTCGCGTCGTACGTCGTCTCCCCCGCTCTCAGCATTGCAGCAAACAGCGTGCGGGCACCCATCTGCTCCCCGCCCGCCGTCCTCGCCCGGACGAGCTGTGGCGAAGAATACTTGGAGAAGAGTGGCGCCGCGTTAACCTCGACGATGTACGACACCATATCGGCAGGGGTTGCGAGCTGTCTGGCGGCGTAGTAGTACAGAGGCTTGTAATGCTCTGGCCACCGCGCCGTCTGTACTGTGGGCGCGCCCGTCTGGCGGCGTCTGGCACGCCCTCCACGCCCATTGCCACCAGCAGGCCCACCGGCGGCCATCCGCTTCTTCAGCTTCTCCTCCTTTTCGACCTTCGCTTTGACGCGGCGAATTTGCCGCGTCTCCAAGCTTATCTTCCGGGTTGAGTGTGACGCTCGGATCCTCCGGCAGCTCCGCAAGCTCCATCTCCATCTGGTTCTCCGACGGTACCATGCGTCGGCGGTGGAGGGAAGGAGAGGGTGGGAAAAAAGAGCGGGAATTGGGTGAAGAGCAGCAGGGAATGGAAGAAGAGAGTGGGGAATTTTGGCACGGAAACAGTGTAGGATGCTACAAAAGCACGGGCTCCGCCTTCCTTTTGGGTGGGCTAGGGGGCGTGACAGCGACTTTTGCGTGTCCGGACTCCCGTAAACCTCCTCACGTTTGTGTCCGGTTTGCGGGAGAAATTGAGTCCGGACCGCTTCGCGGAATGATACAGGACAAAGTTGGATGGCTTTCTCGGTCCGGACAGCATGGTTCGGACGGTTGCGGGACGTTTGCGGGTCGGTGTTGGAGATGCCCTCAACTATGTTATGTTTAGTCATGGTTCTGCATTTATTGTCCCATACCATGATGTCTGGTTCAACAGAGTGAAGCTGTCACCAGAGTGGAAAAAATCACAACTGTATTCGATGCTCAAAATGGCTTTCCTTTTTTACCAGTTTATAGATATGCTGGAAGGTCAAAATAATAATGAAAATTTTCTTGTCTTCTCTGTTTTTACAAAATCGGCACAAGATGGTGTTCCATTGCTTTATTTTAGACTGAAACTATATGATAGACTAGTGTAAAGCCTGCGCTTAGTTGCAGATAGTATTAGGTATTTTTAGTCAGTTTTATTTTGAAATGTTTATATATATAATTTGTATTTTAGTAAGTATAGGGTTGCATCGTCCAGATGCAGAGGCCGGGGGCTTATCCTCCTTTTTCAAAAAAAAGTATAGGGTTGCAAAGTTTAAATATTTTTTAAGTGCGTAAGAGATTTTGCGATAGTATTTCCCTGCCGTTGACAGTCTCATAGTCTCCTGATTTATTTCGCTTTTGCGATGGTATTTCCCTGCCGTTGGCGACTCTCATAGGCTCCTGATTCTCATTGACTAGTCAATGACAGAATGTTACATCATAGGTGCTTGGTACACAATTGTAGTTCCTATTTGTATGGCGCCCCCTACCAGCAGCTGGTATTGATTTTCTTTGCCTGCCCATGGAGATCAGACGATGGCTCCTCCCGCTTCTTGCCCTTCTCACCACCACCATTCCACTTCTCTTGAGCCCATCCAACTCCACTTCCAGCTACATCAGCACCATCCACGACCTCCCCGCCCTCCTATCGTTTAAATCCCTCATCACGAAGGATCCCTTGGGCGCACTCTCCTCATGGACAATCAACAGCAGCTCCAATGGCAGGACTCATGGCTTCTGTAGCTGGACCGGCGTGAAATGCAGAAGTGCTCATCCGGGCCATGTGATGGCGCTACGCCTACAAGGTCTTAGCCTCTCCGGGACCTTTACACCATTTCTTGGGAACCCCTCCCGTCTCCGTGTACTCGATTTGTCCAATAACAAGCTTGAAGGTCAGATCCCTCCCAGCCTTGGTAGCTGCTTTGCTCTCCGCAAGCTCAACCTGAGCTTCAACTCCCGGTCTGGTGCCATCCCTCCCGCCATAGGAAACCTGTCAAAGTTTGTTGTTATGGGTATTAGCAACAACAATATCTCGGGTACCATTCCTCTTTCGTTTGCAGATCTTGCAACAGTCACCGTGTTCAGTATAAAAAGTAACTATGTGCATGGGCAAATACTAACATGGCTCGGCAATTTGATAGCCCTGAAACATTTGAACATGGCTAGGAACATGATGAGCGGCCCTGTTCCACCAGCTTTGTCTAAGCTTGTCAAGCTTCAATATCTGGATCTACCAATCAATAACTTGTACGGTTTGATTCCTCCAGTGTTATTTAATATGTCAACACTTGAATTCCTCAATTTCGGGTCAAACCAACTATCAGGTTGTCTACCACAAGATATTGGCTCTATACTTACTAACCTAAGAGTTTTTAGTGTATTCTACAAAAAAATTGAAGGCCAGATTCCTGCCTCCTTCTAAAACATATCGTCTTGAACATATATTTCTCCATGGGAATAGATTTCGTCGCCGAATCCCATCAAATATCGGCCAAAATGGATATTTGACTATATTTGTGATAGGGAATAATGAGCTGCAAGCTATATGCTCAAGGGATTGGGATTTTCTGACCTCCTTGGCTAACTGCAGCAGCCTATCTATTGTATATCTTCAACTGAATAACCTTTCAGGGATTTTTCCAAATAGCATCGGTAATCTCTCGCAAAAACTTGAAGCTCTTCAAGTAGGAGGAAATCAAATTGCTGGGCATATGCCTATAGGAATAGGAATATATTACAAACTCACGGTACTTGAGTTTGTAGATAACCTATTCACAGGAACCATACCTTCAGATATTAAGCTATCCAACCTCAAAGAACTGTTTCTGTCTCAGAATAGATACCAAGGGGAGATTCCATTGTCACTAGGCAACATGTAACAACTCAATATGCTAATTCTCTCAGATAATAATTTGGAGGGTAGCATTCCAGCTACTTTTTGCAATCTTACTGAGTTAATCTCGATGGACCCTTCCTTTGACCTCTTGAGTGGGAAAATCCCAAAAGAAGTTACAAGCATTTTCTCTCTGGCTGTATTTCTCAGTCTCTCAAACAATTTATTAGACGGACCTATTTCTCCACATGTTGGGAAGCTTGCCAATCTTGCAATAATTGATTTCTCATCGAACAAGTTATCAGGTGCAATCCCAAATACCCTTGGTAGTTGCATAGCATTGCAATTCCTATACATGCAAGGGAATCTCTTGCATGGAAAAATTCCAAAATAACTCATGACATTAAGAGGGCTAGAAGAGCTGGACCTCTCTAATGATAACTTATCAGGACATGTCCCTGAATTTTTTGAGAGCATCCAGCTTCTGAAGAATCAAAACCTTTCATTCAACCACCTATCAGGTCCGGTGCCAGATAAGGGGGTCTTCTCAAATGCAAGTGCGGTGTCTCTCACAAGTAATGACATGCTATGTGGTGGCCCTGTGTTCTTTCATTTCCCTACATGCCCATACCCGAGCCCGGATAATCTTGCACATCATAACTGCTTGACATCTTGGTGTTTACTTCAGTGGGAGCATTCATCCTTCTCGGTGTACGCATTGCTACACGCTGTTACATTAACAAGTCAAGAGGTGATGCTCGCCAAGGTCAGGAAAACATCCCTGAGATGTTTCAGAGGATCTCATACACTGAGTTGCATTTGGCTACAGATTCATTCTCTGTAGAAAATTTGGTTGGCCGTGGAAGCTTCGGCAGTGTATATAAAGGGACTTTTGGTTCTGGTGCAAATTTAATTACTACGGCAGTGAAGGTACTTGATGTCCAACGGCAAGGAGCCATAAGGAGCTTCATCTCTGAGTGCAATGCTATCGAAAGGATTCGACATCGTAAACTAGTCAAGGTTATCACAGTGTGTGATAGCTTGGACCACAGTGGCAGCCAATTCAAGGAACTTGTGCTAGAATTCATTCCCAATGGAAGCTTGGATAAATGGTTACACACTAGCACAGAAGGCGAGTTCCAAACACCAAACCTGATGCAAAGGCTAAACATTGCTCTTGATGTGGCGGAGGCACTGGAATATCTCCATCACCATATTGATCCACCAATTGTTCACTATGATGTTAAACAAGTAATATTATTCTTGATGATAACATGGTTTCCCATCTTGGTGACTTCGGACTAGCAAAGATAGTTAGGGCAGAAGAAAACATGCACTCACTTGCTGATCATAGTTGCTCGGCTGGAATCAAAGGCACAACTGGGTACCTTGCTCCAGGTATGTGGTTTCCTTCTTACTCCACCACATTTTAAGTAATTGCTTGAAAGATATTTATGCAGGATTTTATTAACATGTAGATTTAATAAAAATTCTAACCTGCATCATTTACCAAACATGAATTACAAATAGAGTAGTAGGTTACATTTGTTCACCAATTTAGGTATGCATCAACACAATGAGCTGAGACATGCAGTACATACTATATTGCAACAATTTTGTTTTTTTCGCCGGAGAAGCCTTTCATTTTGCATTATTTTTGGGTTTTACACTAGGTACATGAAAAACTGTGAACACACGTCACATTTATTGGATAGCTAATGTGCATGCATGCCCAAGCACCATGCAAGCTGCAGAGAGTTCTATCACTGGCTGACCGACAATGCATCGCCCTCCTCGAGCCGGCACATTGCCGGCAGCTGTGCCGCGGGCTGCTGCGCCTTTGCCACCTTTAGGCCGGTCGCCTGCTGCCCCGCACTAACATGGTATGGGTTCTTGTAGCCTTGTTGCTCTTGTCTTGATTGCTGCCCTTGTCCTGGTTGTTGCCCTTGTCCTGGTTGTTGTCCTTGTCCCGATTGTTGCGGAGAAGTTGGGTAGTACCCTTGTTGCCCTTGTCCTGATTGTTGCCCTTGTTCTGGCTGTTGCCCTTGTCCTATTTGTTGCCCTTGTCCTGGCTGCTGCGGAGAAGTTGGGTAGTACTCATGTTGCCCTTGTCCTGGCTGCTGCGGAGAAGTTGGGTAGTACCCTTGTTGCCCTTGTCCTGGTTGTTGCCATTGTCCTGGTTGTTGCCCTTGTCCTGGCTGCTGCGGAGAAGTTGGGTAGTACCCTTGGTGCCCTTTTCCTGGTTGTTGCCATTGTCCTGACTGTTGCACTTGTCCTATTTGTTGCCCTTGTCCTGGCAGCTGCAGAGAAGTTGGGTAGTACCCTTGTTGCCCTTGTCCTGACTGCTGCGGAGAAGTTGGGTAGTACCCCTGTTGCCCTTGTCCTATTTGTTGCCCTTGTCCTGGCTGCTGCGGAGAAGTTGGGTAGTATCCTTGTTGTCCTTGTCCTGGTTGTTGCCATTGTCCTAGTTGTTGCCCTTGTCCTGGCTGCTGCGGAGAAGTTGGGTAGTACCCTTGGTGCCCTTTTCCTGGTTGTTGCCATTGTCCTGACTGTTGCTCTTGTCCTGTTTGTTGCCCTTGTCCTGGCTGTTGGACAGAAGTTGGGTAGTACCCTTGTTGCCCTTGTCCTGGTGGTTGCCCTTGTCCTGGTTGCGGAGAAGTTGGGCAGTACCCTTGTTGCCTTTGTTCTGGCTGTTGCCCTTGTCCTGGTTGTTGCCTTTGTCTTGACTGCTGCGGAGAAGTTGGGTAGTACCCATGTCCTAGCTGATGAAGAGAAGTTGGGTAGTACCCTTGTTGCCCTTGTCCTGGCTGTTGCCCTTGTCCTGGTTGTTGCCCTTGTCCTGGTTGTTGTGGAGAAGCTTGGCCTGGATAATATGACCCCTGCTGAGGAGAAGTTATGCTTGGGTAATACCCTTGTACTGTTTGTGAAGATCTTCCCCAAAATATTCTTTGTTGGAGTTGCTGCGTTGGCGTGGTATCGCCGGGGTAGAAGGATCCGCCCTTGGGCGGCATCGCGGTTTGCTGCTCATATTGTCTCGCGACTTGGCTGATGGCGACGGGGCGACACTTGGCACTAACATCTCGGAGCTGCTGGCAGCACCGCATTTGGAGCCTCGTGCTCCATGGAAGCTGGCCGGCCAACTGTTGGTCCACGACCTGCCGGCACGCCTCGAGCGAGCTCTCCTGGAGCTCGCGCTCACACTGTAGTTGCCTAGAGGCCTCACCTTCAGCGGTGGTGAGAGCCACGAGGGCGACGACTACTGCCGCAAAGATGACCAGCCGCTTAGCCATCTCGGTGGACTGTCAGTGAATTGGTCTCTAGTTTGTGGTGCTCTGTGTTGTGGGTGATGATGAGATTGTGGAGATTGGTTGGGCTTTTATAGGGACGTGGTGAAGATTCAGGACCATGGCGGTGTGCTCGACAAGGTTAGTTTAGCCTAAGAAGAAACGTGAGAAGAACAAAATCGGTTGGAAAAGCGCAGTTTGCAAACACAAAAGAAGCTGGATAAGCAAGGAGCAATTGGAGCTTTGCATAACAGAATTTGGACGGTCTGCTAAAGCCACATAATCGGTTCAATCCTAATTCTGGTTTCTGGCGTACTGTTTGTAGAATTGTGGACGTTTGTATATCGGTCTGCTATTTTTATCTAAGAGAAGTGGTTATCCTTCTTGGGGTTTGGCAGAATATGTGTCCGTTAGCCATTGCTTTTGCAAATCCGTGGTCACCGAATGCTTCTAAGCATGTCGACTAGTGGAAGGTAGCTTGCATGGATAAGGTAAGTTGATAAACCATCTTTCCAAAAGCCCATTTCAGGTTTTGTTGCTTGTCATGTAGTTGGATTTCCAGGCAACACAAATCCATGCTATGACTCACAATATCTATCCAGTGACTCACAACATCTATCCAGTGACACACAACATCAATCCATGCTACGACGCGCAAAGTTATTAGAATTTTTGGATGTATGGAAACACCTTCTTTCCGTGACAAATTGAAATAACTGAAACCATTGGTCAGTCATGTCTAAAATTAACATAGGATCTCCAGAGAAAATCCGCATCAAATAGTTTGATTTACACCAGAATAGGGAATTTTTCCTCTTCCCAAATGAGTTCAATTAATGCATATTTAATTTTCCATTATATCCTCCTCCTATGTTTAAACTATTCTGTTCTTTTATGATATCTCCATGTGTTTCTCCCCCGCCCTTGCCTCTCTGCATGCCCGTTGTCTTTCCTTGGCCTCCGTAGATGATGCACTTATCTCCTTGTCCTTGGCCTTATCGCTTGCTCATGCCATCACTAATATTCCCTTGGAACTAGATGTACCCCACACGTTGTTGCGAAAATATTTTGCAATATATTTAAATGACATTTGGTTACATGAAACATGGATATTTGGAGTAATAATATGAGAACTAAAACCGTAAACACATATGATTTATTGTATTTGATTATCGTATATTTGTGAAATTTTATCAAATAAATAGCCTAGTAAAATGGAATTTTGATGCATGGTTGCATGTTGAAGTGGATATTTTCCCATGCATGCTACATGCTGAAGTGGTGTGGTTGCATGTTGGGAGAAATATGTTATTTGGATATAGAAGATTTCGGCTGTGTAACCGCAACTTTGAGTTAGCTGTTTGTTTCTTGTCAGTATTATTAACATATAAGAAAAACTAAGCTTCATTATCTTAGTTAATTAATACACCCCTTTCTTCTCCCATCGACCAACATAATCCAGATACACTCCTAATACACATTTTTGGTTGCTAAATTATGCTTTGTTAACCTTATTTATTGTGCCGGCAACAAAAAATGATAGCCATGGAAGCAAATAAAATGTTGAACAAATAATAAAATGGGCAAAAGCTAGATTATCATAATCCACCTCAACAACAAATGCAGACATCCCCACAAGAAAAAAACACAAATGTCCTCAATCCTCCATTGCCACATTGCCTCTAGGTTTGGTGCAAAAACTTGTGTATATTACTTTTCGTTCCACTCATAACAAAGAGAAACTTGTATTAACAACAAAGCATTCATCACCACTAGAGATTGTAATTGATTGCCTGAGGCGAGGATGCATCAATGGAAAAGCAGATCAACTAGGAAAGAATTCCCAAAAAAAAACTAGGAAGCAATCCAAGTGAAATGATACATGCAGAAAATTTGGCAATAGTTGTTTATTGTGCCACATAATCCACCATTTATTTATCGTGTTTAGGATGCAGTCGATTCTAAGTCTAAACTTAACAATACTACAAAGTACAGTTATAGTTATACTAAGTGCCAATACAAAACTATGTAAAACTTAACAACCGCTATGTCTTAATTACAGCCGAGCAAAAAATAAAAAGATGGACACTCACAAAGGAGGCTGGGAGAAACCACCGGAGAACTATGTAAAACATAATGTTGATGTGGCCTTCAACATCCTCTAGGAGAATGATGCTTCAGGTGCGGTGCTTCATGATAATCATGGCAATTTTATAGTGGCAAGCAACTGCGTTGTAACCCACATCAACTCAGCTACCATGGTCCATGGCAGAGGCAATCACCAGCTGAAATGGCATGGTCCTTGCTAGACAGGTGGGGTATAACAAAGTTCTAGTGAATTCAGATTGCATGGATGTTGCAGACATGATGAAGAGTGGAGGCAATTCAGTTGGTGTTGCAACTGCATTTTACGAAGAATGCTCCGTTCTATGTCAAGGTTTTGCAAACGTCAAATTCGATCATTGTCCTAGGGAAGCCAATCAAGTTGCACATCTTTTAGCTTGTAATTGTAAGGTTTCTGTTACTAACATGTGGCAGCTAGCAGGAATCTCCCATTTTTATCTTAGTGCAGTTAGCAACCGATGTAACTTTTACACCTTATGAATAAAGTCACCATGATGGCTTTCCCTTAAAAAAAGTGCCAACACAAAACTTATTCACTATACAAAGTTGTCACCATCAGTCATGTAGAACATGACATTGTATCACTTATAACTACTACTTTTTTTGGGAATACGCCTTGACCATATCATTTCATTGATAGGAAAGGGTGGTGAATAGTACAGGGAGCTGCTCCTACTGGCGTGTGCTAACAGGCGTCAATATGAGAGCTTGGTGAGTAGAAGAAGGGGGTGCTCAGCCCCAATACAGGAAGTCATGTTATAGGGATGATAAGGTCTAATCCTTTGGCGCCGGCCTTCGTCCACTGCCTGGCTTCGTCCTTGATGCAAGCCATGAGGTTACTCACCGAGACCAGGCCGTCCTTGAAGATCACACTGTTGTGATGTTTCCATATGCTCCAAGCCGAGAGGATGATCGACGATGACAGTCCTTTGCGGTGGCCGGAAGGGGTCGCAACGACAGTGGCATTCCACCAGTCAAAGAAGCTGTCGGTGGTGTCGGGGGGGGGGGGGATGACAGTGTGGCGGCACCACGAGAGGATCTCGTGCCAGGTGATGTGCAAGAACACATACCAAGCCAGAAGATGGTTCAGCGTTTCGGTCTCCTGACCACAGAGAACGCACAGCGGATCACCGGGGAGACCATGCCGAGAACGACGCTCAGCCGTCCAGCATATATCGAGAGAGGTGAGCCAGAGGAAGCACTTAATGTTCTGGGGCACCCAACTTCTCCAAATTAGCTGCCAAAAGGGGGCGATAGTGGAGCCAGTGAAGAGAGACTTGTAGCACGAGTTCACGGAGTATGATCTGTTGGCCATCCAATGCCAAGAGATCGAGTCGGGCTCGCTGGTGACGGTAACCTGCTCGAGGCGCCTCCATGGTTCAACGTATTCCACCAAGGCAGTCGTGCCCAGGGCGCCATGAATGTCGGTGATCCAAGTACGTCCTTGAAGGGCCTCGCACACTAGTCCGATGCGTCACCGCCTGTGCGGGACAAGGGCCGAGAGCGCCGACGCCAACTCTAGGATGGATTGGCCATCAAGCCATGAATCAGTCCAGAAGCAGCATTGGCCACCATTGCCAAGGGTCCACACCGTCGAGGCCCAGAAGATTGCCAAGGTCTCTGGTTCGCTGGGCAGCCGTAGGTGTCGCCAAGGGCGCATTTGGTCCATGGCCTGCAGCCATAGCCAACGAACTCGAAGCGTGATGCCGGAGTGATGGATGTCGCGCACAACGAGGCCGCCAAACTACAGGGGCCGACAGATTTTGGGCCAGCTGACGAGGTAGTGCCCTGCTTTGGCGCCTTTAGAGCCCTGCCAGAGGAAATCAAGGGTGATACGCGTGACCGGCTTCAGGATAGTCGGGTTAAGCGCCATCACGATCAGAATGTGAATTGGCATGGCACTCAACACATGCCAGACCAGCGCCAGTCGCTCGCCGCGAGAGAGCAATGATGCTATCCATGTCGCCAGTTTCTGCACCATGCGGTCGACCAAGGGCATGAGCGCGCTCATAGGCACCTTGCGGATGGAGAGAGGCATGCCAAGGTATTGGATGAGGAAGGCGAAGACAGAGCAATGAAGCATCACGCCCACCTCGGCGGCAACCTCCGGCGTGCATTGGATCGGCGTGACAGAGCATTTCCGGTAGTTGGTGTGTATCCCAGAGGCCACGCCGAACCGGTCCAGGAGCTTGCGAACATTTTGGATTTCCGTGGGGTCCGGGTGGCAAAAGATTAGCACGTCGTCGAAGAACAGGAAGACGCTGGAGGCGGCATGACGGGTAGTGAGGTGGCGGAAGATCCCATGGTCAACTACCCACTGGAGGAGGGAGTTTAGGGGTGTCGATGATGATTGCGAAAAGCATCAGCGATAGGGGATCCCCCTGGCGGAGCCCGCACATGTGAGGGATCAGAGGGACGGGGTTGCCATTCACCAGGACAGGCATCGAGACCATGGCGAGGAGGATGGACACCCATTCACACCAACGGTCACCAAAGCCCAGGTGCGGCAGCGTCTCGATGAAGAACAGCCAGGACACCGAGTCAAAGGCGCGTGCAATGTCAAGCTTGAGCAGAACTCTTGGTGCCATGAGGTTATGGAGAAGACGAGCAGTCTTGCGCACCAACAGGAAATTGTCGTGCGCACACCGGTAGGCGATGAAGGCACTCTGATTGGTAGACACGAGCTCGGCCATCCAAGGGGGCAAGGCGTAGAGACAACACCTTGGCGAAGAGCTTGGCCAGGAGGTGGATCATGCTTATGGGCCTATAGCCGAGATAGGTGGAGGCGTCGGGCTTCTTGGGGAGAAGGGTTATCAAGGCCTCATTAAGCCTCTGGGAGCCACATCCGTTCATCGAAAATAATTTGTTGAACGCGTCGTAGAGACATCTTTGACGGTGAGCCAGCAAGCCCGGAGGAACTCAGAGGTGAACCCATTGGGCCCTAGCGCCCTGCCTGTGGGAAGCTTCTTCACAACCTCCCAAATCTCTCCCTTAGAGAAAGGCCGATCCAACTTGGATAGATCAAATCGCCGGCTGTCGAGGAAGTTCAGGTTTAGGGAGAACTCGTGGCGCTCCATGGATCCCAAGATGGCAGTGAGGTGCTGGAATGTCGCCCTTGCCATTCCCTTGTCGTCCGAAATGATAGTGTCATCAACCGTGAAGCCAGTAATCTGATTCTTTTGGGCGCGGTGCGTGGCGTGGACCTTGAAAAAGGCCGCGTTAGTGTTGCCCTCGCGAAACCACCCGAACCTGGTGCGCCTTCTGACGATGCAGCGCTCAAGTGAAGTGAGGCCGAGGTAGGTTTGCTTGAGCGCACGCCTGAGCCAGCCCTTAGACGGGGATAGCGGACGCATGTCCTGTGCCGAGTCCAGGCGGAGGATGATTTCCTGCGTGAGGAGCAGCTGGGTGGAGACGTGCCCGATGGAACATGCACTCTAGCTCTTCAAGCTTCGTGCGCTGGCCTTGAGCCGGGCGTAGATATGCCGAAAGGGATCTGGATCAGGAGGAATGGAGTTCCATGCATCGGACACCACCTGGTCAAAGCGTTGAGCTTGGGCCAAAATCTTTCAAAGTGAAAGTGTGGCTTGCCGTAGGAGCGTGGAGAGCAGTCGAGGAAGAGGGGGGCAGTGATCGGACGTAGCCGAACCCAAACAGTGAAGAACATGGTGCGGCTGCAGGGTTTCCCAATCCGTGGTGCACAACACCCGGTCGTTGCAGACAAGAGTAGGGGATTGCTACTCGTTGGACTAGGTGTAGCGCCGGCCATGGAGGTAAATGTCCCACAGCGCAAGATCGGTGATGAATCTTCGGAATCGGTGCATGAATCGATGATTAATACGGTCGTTGCTGCTGTCCATCGTCGACGCGATCATGTTAAAATCATCGCCGACCAACCAGGGACCGACAGTAAAGTCGTAAAGATCCTGTAGGTCGGTGAGGGATGCCAGCTTAGCTGCCTCATCTTGAGGACCATAGACCCCAGTAATCGACCAGGGTGTTCCCCCATGGGCTGGGGACACGACGGCCGAGACGTGGAAAGTGGCCACACATGGGTTGGCAAGGGCAACATGATCGATGCGCCAGGCTAGCAGGACACCGCCCCTAGTGCCCACGGCCGGGAGGAAATATAAGTCACGAAAGGTGCTCCCGAGCGTGTCAACAACAATCTCCGAGGAGATGAGGGCCATCTTGGCCTCTTGAAGACAAACAATGGAGGGTGAGGAGGAGATGATAATGGAATGAACGACAGTGCGCTTGGCGCCAGAGTTGAGGCCGCGAACGTTCCAAAACATCATTTTAAGGCTTAGATCCATAAACAAAGTTGGGGGCGCGAGGAGGCGGCAATGAGAAGCTGCTTACACTTCAACCAGGCGCGACGGCGCCAAACCGTCGAGGAGGTTCAGAGGGCCGCGGCACCCATAGAAATCTGCGAACGCCTGCACCACATTGGGAGACAGGGGCCACTCAAAGAGCTTAGCATAGCGCGCGAGTACATTAGCAGAGAGCGGCTCGTCATCCTCAAGAAGGCCGAGGCGGCGTAGGAGAACCCGCCTAGCCTTAGTATCAAAGTCAAACCCCCGGTCAGCCATCGCAATCTTGCTGCTAAGGCGCGGGGTGAAATTGGGCGGCAGGTCCCCACATCGACGATGAGGGGCTGGCGTCACCAAGATTGGTGTAACAAAGGAACGAGCAGCCTCGAGAAAACTTTTGACCCCTTGGACAAGCTGCATGGTTTCCATCGAGGCTGGAGGACGTGGCGCCACAATAGCCGTGTAGTGTGAAGGGGCTGCATGGCCATGCATGGCATCGGGACCCGCAGTAGGCATGGTGGTTAGCTGGGCGGGGGAGGAGACATCATCGAAATCCTCCTCGGCATGCGTGGGAGCGGATCACGTCGGCACAGAGTTATCCCCAGAAGCTGCAGGTGGGGCAGCAGACGAGCCCACCACAGAAGGGACCACACAAATTGGTGAATCAGGCGAGCCCATCACAGAAGGAGCAGTGCGAATCGGTGAATCGGCGCCCTCGGAGCAAGCACAACTGGGACCGCTGCTAGGCGCATCTGTGACGACCATGATCAGAGGGGTAGCCAGTCGGGGTGGCAAAGGGGGATCCGAGGGCATGCTGATACGTCCATTTTGCATCATATTTTTCTACTGTTATTTATGATGTTTTTATGCACAATAATGCTTTTTGGAGTAATTCTAATGCCTTTTCTCTCACAATATGCAAGGTACACACAAAGAGGGAGAATTCTGGCAGCTGGAAATCTGGACCTGAAAAAGCTACGTCAGGCTACCTATTCTGCACAACTCCAAATGAGCTGAAACTTTACGGGGATTTTTTATGGAATAAATGAGAAATATTGGAGCCAATAAGTACCAGAGGGGGCCCACCAGGTGGGCACAACCCAATTGGGCGCGCCAGGGAGCCCAGGCGCGCCCTGGTGGGTTGTGCTCCCCTCGGCCCACCTCCGGTGCCCATCTTATGGTATATAAGTCATTTTGACCTATAAAAAATAAGGAGAGGACTTTCGGGACGGAGCGCCACTGTCTCGAGGCGGAAATTGGGCAGGAGCACTTTTGCCCTCCGGCGGAGCGATTCCACCGGGGGAACTTCCCTCCCGGAGGGGGAAATCATCGTCATCATCATCACCAACAACTCTCCCATCTTGGGGAGGGTAATCTTCATCAACATCTTCAATAGCACCATCTCCTCTCAAACCCTAGTTCATCTCTTGTGTTCAATCTTTGTACCGGAACTATAGATTGGTGCTTGTGGGTGACTAGTAGTGTTGATTACATCTTGTAGTTGATTACTATATGGTTTATTTGGTGGAAGATTATATGTTCAGATCCAATATGCTATTTAATACCCCTCTGATCTTGAGCATGATTATCATTTATGAGTAGTTACTTTTGTTCTTGAGGTCACGGGAGAAATCATGTTGCAAGTAATCATGTGAACTTGATATGTGTTCGATATTTTGATAGTATGTGTGTTGTGATTCCCTTAGTGGTGTCATGTGAACGTCGACTACATGACACTTCACCATATATGGGCCTAAGGGAATGCATTGTGGAGTAGTTATTATATGATGGGTTGCGAGAGTGACAGAAGCTTAAACCCTAGTTTATGCGCTATTCCGTAAGGGACCGATTGGATCCAAAAGTTTAATGCTATGGTTAGAATTTATTCTTAATACTTTTCTCGTAGTTGCGGATGCTTGAAAGGGGGTTAATCATAAGTAGGAGGTTTGTTCAAGTAAGAACAGCACCTAAGCACCAGTCCACCCACATATCAAATTATCAAAGTAGCGAACACGAATCAAACCAACATGATGAAAGTGACTAGATGAAATTCCCATGTACCCTCAAGAACGCTTTGCTTATTATAAGAGACCATTTTGGCCTGTCCTTTTCCTCAAAAGGATTGGGCTACCTTGCTGTACTTTTGTTACTACTATTGTTACTTGCTCGTTACAAATTATCTGGCTATCAAACTACTCTGCTACTTACAATTTCAGTAATTGCAGACATTACCTTGTTGAAAACCGCTTGTCATTTCCTTCTGCTCCTCGTTGGGTTCGACACTCTTACTTATCGAAAAGGCTACAATTGATCCCATATACTTGTGGGTCATCAAGGCTATTTTCTGGTGCCGTTGCCGGGGAGTGAAGCGCTTTTGGTAAGTGGAAATTGGTAAGGAAAAATTATTACTACGTGCTGAAATTTATTGTCACTTGTTACTATGGAAAACAATCCTTTGAGGGGTTTGTTCGGGGTATCTTCACCTCGACCGGAACCACAATTAGTTACCCCTCAACCTAATGCACCTACTAAAAATATTGAATATGAAATTCCTTCGGGTATGATAGAACAACTGCTAGCTCATCCTTATGCAGGAGATGGAACCGAACATCCTGATATGCACTTGATATATGTGGAAGAAATTTGTGGATTGTTTAAGCTTGCAGGTTTACCCTGGGATGAAGTTAAGAAGAAGTTTTTCCCTTTATCTTTGAAGGGAAAGGCATTGGCATGGTATAGGCTATGCGATGATATTGGATCTTGGAATTGGAATCGATTGAAATTGGAGTTTGACCAAAAAAATTATCCTATGCATCTAGTTCATCGTGACCGGAATTACATATATAATTTTTGGCCTCGTGAAGGAGAAAGTATCGCTTTAGCTTGGGGGAGGCTTAAGTCAATGTTATATTCATGCCCCAATCATGAGCTCTCAAGAGAAATTATTATTCAGAATTTTTCTGCTCAGCTTTCTCGTGATGATCAATCCATGCTTGATACTTCTTGTACTGGTTCCTTATGAAGAAGACCATTGAATTCCGGTGGGATCTTTTAGAAAGAATTAAACGCAACTCTTAAGATTGGGAACTCGACGAAGGTAAAGAGTCAGGTATTAAGCTTAAGTATGATTGTGTTAAATCTTTTATGAATACCGATGCTTTTCAAAAGTTTAGCACTAAATATGGACTTGACTCTGAGATAGTAGCCTCCTTTTGTGAATCATTTGCTACTCATGTTGATCTCCCCAAGGAGAAGTGGTTTAAATATCACCCACCTATTAAAAAGGAAATTAAAGAACCAGTACCAACTAAAGAGAAAACTATTATTTATAATGTTGATCCAGTTGTTCCTACTGCTTATATTGAGAAACCACCTTTCCCTGTTAGGATAAAGGAACATGCTAAAGTTTCAACTGTGGTGAACAAAAGTTATATTAGAACACCTAAACCTGATGAACAAATCAAAGTAGAACCTAGTGTTGCTATGGTTAAGGATCTCCTGGAAGAAAACATAGATGGGCATGTTATTTACTTCTGTAATGAAGCTACTAGAATTGTCAAACCTGATAAGTCAGATATTCGTAGACCCGTTGTTGGCATGCCCGATTTCTCAGTTAAAATAGGAGATCACTGTTATCATGGTTTATGCGACATAGGTGCTAGCGTGAGTGCTATTCCCTTTAATATATTTGCCTTCAAGATCTATTTTGCTATTCGCTCTTTTATTTATTCACAAATTTTATTTTCAGATCTATTTATCCAAAAACCCAAAAATGCCTCGCTGAATTTTATTTGCTTTTATTTGCATCTTTCAATCTACTACAATTTTATCTATTTCGTTACCCGAAAGGGATTAACAACCCCTTTAACATGTCGGGTTGCAAGTATTTGTTCTTTGTGTGCAGGAGCTGTTTACGTGGTGTTGCGTGGTTCAATAACCTTGATCTCATCACTGAGGGAAATACCTACCGTCGATGTGCTGCATCATCCCTCCCTCTCTGGGGAAAAACCGACGTAGTTCTAGCAGACATCAAGAGAAGTTTCTGGCGTCGTTGCCGGGGAGACATCATCAACATCAACCAGGTTCCTAATCACAAATCTCATATCCTTGCAATTTACATTATTTGTCATTTGCCTCTCGTTTTTCTCTCCCCCACTTCACAAAAATTTGCCGTTTTATTTGCTCTTTTTTTTTGTTCGCCGTTTTCTTGTCAGATCTATCTTTTTGCTTGCAATCATGAGTGATTTTGGTATGGCAGAAACAGATGATGGCCTAACTCCTAAAATGGAGCGTACGGGTAATCTGGATGCCAAAAATTTTGTTTTGGGGCAGGGGAATGTCATGGGAAAAGAACATATCCAAGAATTTTTCAATTGTGTTGGAAATTTGAGTCTTGATGATGCTCCTATACTTAAAAGAACTAAATCTTACGCGGAAGCTATTTCAGCGCTGGTTCTGAAACTTCAAAATAGATTTATCCGTACTCGTCCTACCTTGCAAAGATTGTTTTATGAGTTACCCGTTATAAAGAATCCTAAAGCTAAAAAGTTGGCCACTCTTGTCCTTATGAATGAATTTGACTACATAATACGGGAAGCTAGGGAAATCTTTGATTTTTACGGTATGAATCGTGAAAACCCCGTGATAAATGAAATTCTCTATAATAGTGATTATACTTTAAGACATTTACTTGGGGATAATCAAATCTTTGATGAGAATCTTAAAAAGCAAGTCCCTGTTTTAGATATTATCCAACAAGTTTTTAATGATGTTAATCAACATTATTCTTGGATCACTGCCGGAAATCAAAAGGGATATAATGATAAGCAACTTTGATTGTGCTGAAGTTTCCATGGATAATGTGTTTTATGTTGTTTTTGCAAAGCCTCCTGAGAAAAACACCTCCAAGGAAAACAAAAACAAAGTTGACAACACGTAGATCTTTTGCGTTATGCCTAGCTAGGGGCGTAAAACGATAGCGCTTGTTGGGAGGCAACCCAACTTGTATCTTTTTGCTTTTTGGTTTTCTTGCTGTTTTCAATAAAATACCCAATTATGCCTCTGATTAGATGTGTTTTTGTGGTTTAAATTAGTGTTTGTGCCAAGCAAAGCCTTTGGGATGATTTGGGTGATAGTTGATTTGATCTTGTTGGAAAACAGAAACTTTTGCATCCAGTAAAACAATTTTGCAAATTCACATCAGAGAATAAAAATTCTGAATTTTTTACACAAGATTGATATGCAAAGTTTATCTGTTTTCCTAACTTTTCAGAATTTTTGGAGTTATATAAGTATGAGAACAATTCGTATCTTTGCAGACTTTTCTGTTTTTGACAGATTCTGTTTTCTTTGCATTTTTTGCTTATTTTGATGGATCTATGGTTTTCTTTGAAGAGTTGTTGCCATGGAAAAGTTAGAATACAGTAGATATAATGCAAGAACAAAATTTGATTGGGTTTTCTACAGTACTTAAAGTAAAGATTGGATTTCTTATACTAACGGACCTCACGAAGGTTTTGTTGAGTTTTGTGTGATTGAAGTTTTCAAGTTTTGGGTGATATTACGATGGATGAAGGAATAAGGACTAGCAAAAGGCTAAGCTTGGGGATGCCCGAGGCACCCCAAGGTAATATTCAAGAATTCTCAAGAAACTAAGCTTGGGGATGCCCCTGAGTGGCATCCCCTCTTTCTTCTAACGACCATCGGTATTTTACTTGGAACTATATTTTTATTCGTCACATATTATGAGTTTGGTTGGAGCGTCTTGTATGATTTGAGTCTTTGCTTGTTTTGCTTTTTATTTTAAGTCTTGAATCTTTGTTGGACACACCTTTTTGAGAGAGCCAAAAATTATGCTATGCTTGCTCCTATGCTTCACTTAAATTTTTAGAGCCTTGGAATTGCTCTAGTGCTTCACTTATATCTTTTTTAGCACGGTGTGCTTTGTTATTTTTGAAGAAATGCTCTCATGCTTCACTTAGATTTATTTGGGATTTAGTAAAATTTTGAAGAAATTCTCTCTTGTTTTACTGAGATTAATTTGAGAGAAAGAAATATTATGCTCATGTTCTTCACTTATATTTGTTTGAGCTTATTAAAAGCAACATATGAAACTAGTCCCAAAGTGATAAATATCCAAGAAGGATATAATAAAAACTTTCATGAAGATCATTGGACAAAATAAACTTGATTCTTAGTAATAGTTTTGAGATATGATGATGGTGATATGTGAGTCATGTTAATGAGTAATTATGCTTTAGTAAGAATATTGGTGTTAAGGTTCGTGATTCCCTATGCAAGTACGAAAGTCAATAGTTATGCAATCAATGAAATTATATCTTACTTATGGTGCATTATTCGGTGTTACTTATGATTAATGCTTGCTTACAAGATTATTCGTTTCTTGGTTGGGCGCTTCTCAATCTTTTTGCTAGCCTTCATTTGCACTAAGTATGATCACTACTTGTGCATCCAAAACCCTTTAAACCAGTTTTGCCATATGAGTCCACTATACCTACCTATATGCGGTATTTCCGTGCCGTTCTAAGCAAATTTGTATGTGTCATCTCTATTTTTCAAAATAAATTTCTCTTTTGTGTGCTCGTACCGCTTGCGAGGCGGTGAGGGGTGGCCGATATTTTCCATGCTAGATGTGTTATTCTCACAATGAGTGTTTATCCACTTGTCATTGCACGAGAGTACGGCAAAGGTATTAGGGATGCCCAGTCCTGAAATGAAAAATGAATTTACTTTATGTTGTCAAATAATAAATTCATTGGAAAGTGTTGGTATGGAGGGCACCCGTGGATACGGCTAGCCATGGAAAGTGAAAGAAATGGTGGAAAAAGGAATAAACTTTATTTTCTGTTTGGGAACCGCCTATGATATATCTAGCATGGAAAGTGTGGGAGCTCTAAGTCGTTTTCATTGGTGGGAAAAGTATGCCTCTCAAAATGTTTTTATCTCTCAATTTAAGCTTTGAGCTCTGGCACCTCTACAAATCCCTACTTCCCTCCGTGAAGGGCCTTTCTTTACTTTATGCAATTTTTATTTTTAATTTGAGTATCCATCTTCTCTTACAAAGCACCAACTAAGGGGCACTATGATCGTACTTGAGCATTGGGTGTAGCTAATATTCGAGTGTGTTTCATGAATAGATCAATGATTGAGCATGATGGGCTAGGGATAACTTGCTTTAGCATTGATATTTTGAAAGACATGGTTGCTTGTTGATATGCTTGAGTATTTAAGTTATCATGTCAAAACTAGACTATTGCTTTGAACCATATAAAAGTCCAAATGTCCATGCTACAAAGAAAAGAATATGTGAAGAACATGTTATGCAGCATTCCACATCAAAAATTCTGTTTTTATCATTTACCTACTCGAGGACGAGCAGGAATTAAGCATGGGGATGCTGATACGTCTCCAACGTATCTATAATTTTTGATTGTTCCATGCTGTTATATTATCATTCTTGGATGTTTTACAATCATTTTATATCATTTTTTGGTACTAACCTATTGACGTAGTGCCCAGTGCCAGTTGTTGTTTTCTGCATGTTTTTTACATTGCAGGAAATCAATACCAAACGGAGTCCAAACGCAGCGAAACTTTTTTGGATTTTTTGGACCAGAAGACATCCAGTGGGCCGGAGAAGCATCTGGGGGGTGCTCCGAGGGGAGCACAACCCACCAGGGCGCGCCTGGAGGCCCAAGCGCGCCCCGGTGGGTTGTGGCCACCTCGGGAGCCCCCGCACCGCCTCTTTGCTCTATAAATACCCCAATATTCCAGAAACCCTAGGGGATTCGACGAAAATCAATTCCAGCCACCGCAAGTTCCAGAACCACCAGATCCAATCTAGACACCATCACGGAGGGGTTCATCATCCTCATTGGTGCCTCTCCAATGATGCGTGAGTAGTTCATTGTAGACCTTCGGGTCCGTAGTCTGTAGCTAGATGGCTTTCTCTCTCTCGTTTGATTCTCAATACAATGGTCTCTTGGAGATCTATTTGATGTAACACTTTTTTTGCGGTGTGTTTGTTGGGATCCGATGAACTTTGAGTTTATGATCAGATCTATCTTTTTATCCATGAAAGTTATTTGAGTCTTCTTTGATCTCTTGTATGCATGATTGCTTATAGCCTCGTATTTCTTCTCCGATATTTGGGTTTTGTTTGGCCAACTTGATCTATTTATCTTGCAATGGGAAGAGGTGCTTTGTGATGGGTTCGATCTTACGGTGCTTGATCCCAGTGACAGAAAGGGAAACGACACGTATGTATCGTTGCCATTAAGGATAACAAGATGGGGTCTATTTCTACATAAATAGATCTTGTCTACATCATGTCATCGTTCTTATTGCATTACTCCGTTTCTCCATGAACTTAATACACTAGATGCATGCTGGATAGCGGTCGATGTGTGGAGTAATAGTAGTAGATGCAGGCAGGAGTCGGTCTACTAATCTTGGACGTGATGCCTATATAATGATCATTGCCTGGATATCGTCATGAGTATTTGAAGTTCTATCAATTGCCCAACAGTAATTTGTTTCCACTGTTTGCTATTTTTCTCGAGAGAAGCCACTAGTGAAAACTACCGCCCCGGGTCTCTTCTTTAATATATTTGCCTTCAAGATCTATTTTGGTATTCGCTCTTTTATTTATTTGCAACTTTTATTTTCAGATCTATTTATCCAAAAACCCAAAAATACCTCGCTGAATTTTATTTGCTTTTATTTGCATCTTTCAATCTACTACAATTTTATCTATCTCGTTGCCCGAAAGGGATTGACAACCCCTTTACCACGTCGGGTTGCAAGTATTTGTTCTTTGTGTGCAGGAGCTGTTTACGTGGTGTTGCGTGGTTCTCCTACTGGTTCGATAACCTTGGTCTCATCACTGAGGGAAATACCTACCGTCGCTGTGCTGCATCATCCCTCCCTCTCTGGGGAAAAACCGACGTAGTTCTAGCAGACATCACTAACCTTTCAGAACATGAAGAAGAAAGACTATTGAAAGTTCTAAGGAAGCACCGAGCTTCTATTGGATATACTCTTTATGATCTTAAGGGCATTAGTCCCACTCTATGTCAGCACAAAATTAATATGGAACCTGATGCTAAACCCGTTGTTGATCACCAACGTCGGTTAAATCCAAAGATGAAAGAAGTGGTAAGAATGGAAATATTAAAACTTCTGAAAGAAGGTATAATCTATCCTATAGCTGATAGTAGGTGGGTAAGTCCTGTTCATTGTGTCCCTAAGAAGGGAGGATAAGTCCTGTTCATTGTGTCCCTAAGAAGGGAGGAATTACTGTTGTTCCTAATGATAAAAATGAACTCATCCCACAAAGAATTGTTACAGGCTATAGAATGATAATTGATTTTAGAAAATTAAACAAAGCAACTAGAAAAGATCATTACCCTTTGCCTTTTATTGATCAAATGCTAGAAAGATTGTCAAAGCACACACATTTTTCTTTCCTTGATGGATATTCTGGTTTTTCACAAATATCTGTTTCTCAACCTGATCAAGAAAAGACCACTTTCACTTGTCCCTTTGGAACTTATGCTTATAGACGTATGCCTTTTGGTTTATGCAATGCACCTGCTACCTTTCAAACATGTATGACTGCTATATTCTCTGACTTTTGTGAAAAGATTGTTGAGGTTTTCATGGATGACTTTTCTGTTTATGGGATGTCATTTGATGATTGTTTAAGCAATCTTGATTGAGTTTTGCAGAGATGTGAGCAAACAAATCTTATCTTGAATTGGGAGAAGTGCCACTTTATGGTTAATGATGGTATTGTTTTGGGCCATAAAATTTCTGAAAGAGGTATTGAGGTGGACAAAGCTAAGGTTGATGCAATTGAGAAAATGCCATGTCCTAAAGATATCAAAGGTATTTGTAGTTTCCTTGGTCATGCTGGTTTCTATAGGAGATTTATCAAAGAATTTTCTAAAATTTCTAGGCCTCTTACAAATCTTTTGCAAAAGGACACTCCTTTCATTTTTGATGATGATTGTTTAGAAACCTTCGAAACACTGAAGAAAGCCTTAATTACTGCACCTATTGTTCAACAGCCTGATTGGAACTTGCCTTTTGAAATTATGTGTGATGCTAGTGATTATGCTGTTGGTGCTGTTCTAGGACAAAGAGTTGATAAGAAACTAAATGTTATCCATTATGCTAGTAAAACTCTAGACAGTGCCCAACGAAATTATGCTACTACTGAAAAAGAATTCTTAGCAGTTGTGTTTGCTTGTGATAAATTTAGATCCTACATTGTTGATTCTAAAGTGACTGTTCACACCGATCATGCTGCTATAAAATATCTTATGGAAAAGAAAGATGCTAAACCTAGACTCATTAGGTGGGTTCTCTTGCTACAAGAATTTGATTTGCATATTACTGATAGAAAAGGAGCAGAGAATCCCGTAGCTGATAACTTGTCTAGGCTTGAAAATGTCCTTGATGACCCACTACCTATTGATGATAGCTTTCCTGATGAGCAGTTAGCTGCAATAAATATTTCCAATAACACTCCTTGGTATGCTGATTATGCTAATTACATTGTTGCTAAATATTTACCACCTAGCTTTACATACCAACAAAAGAAAAAATTCTTCTATGATTTAAGACATTACTTCTAGGATGACCCACATCTTTATAAAGAAGGAGTAGATGGTATTATTAGACGTTGTGTACCTGAGCATGAACAGGGACAAATCCTACGAAAATGTCACTCCGAAGCTTATGGAGGACATCATGCAGGAGACAGAACTGCTCATAAGGTATTGCAATCTGGTTTTTATTGGCCTACTCTCTTCAAGGATGCTCGTAAGTTCGTCTTATCTTGTGATGAATGTCAAAGAATAGGTAATATTGGTAAGCGTCAAGAAATGCCTATGAATTATTCTCTTGCTGTTGAACCATTTGATGTTTGGGGATTTGATTTCATGGGACCTTTTCCTTCCTCTAATTGGTCTAAGAAATTAGATGATGCACTTTGGGCTTATAGAACAGCATATAAAAATCCTATGGGTATGTCTCCTTATAAAATGGTTTATGGAAAAGCTTGTCATTTGCCTCTTGAGTTAGAACATAAAGCAATTAAAGAACTCAACTATGATTTCAAACTTGCCGGTGAAAAGAGGTTATTTGATATTAGCTCATTAGATGAATGGAGAACCCAAGCTTATGAAAATGCCAAGTTATTTAACGAAAAAGTTAAAAGATGGCATGATAAAAGAATCCAAAAGCGTGAGTTCAAAGTTGGAGAATATGTTCTTTTGTACAACTCTCGTTTCAGATTCTTTGCAGGAAAACTCCTCTCCAAATGGGAAGGACCCTATGTTATCGAGGAGGTTTATTGGTCTGGAGCTATCAAAATAAATAATGCCGAAGGTACTAACCCGAAGGTTGTTAATGGGCAACGAATAAAACATTATATCTCAGGTACGCCCATTAATGTTGAAAGTAATATTATCCAAACTATGACACCGGAAGAACACATAAAAGAGTCCTTCCGAAACACTCCAGAATCGTGAAAAAGAGGAGGTACGTGATACGGTAAGTAAACGGACTCCGAAAAATCCGTAAAAATATTTTTTGTCAGTTTTGGAATATTTAGAAAATTAGGAAAATAAGAAGCAACCAGGAAGGCACACCTGGTGGGCACAAGACACCAGGGCGCGCCTGGCTTGCCAGGCGCGCCCAGGTGGGTTGTGCCCACCTCGGGTACCTTCCGGACTCCGTTTTTCTTCCGTTTGCTTGTTTCCCAAGATAAAAAAATCTTTATATACCCCCCGAACTTATTGACCTCCGTATCGTGGAGAAATATCCTGTTTTCTTTTCCTTGCTATTTTCTGACAGATCTAATCCACCATGGCCGCTTCAAGCTCCTCCAAGGACAAGTTCTTCGAGAACATCATCAACCCATATCTGCGGGAGGTGATGCAGCACCCTTGTGACGACCCCGGCTTAATCATGCACTAACCATACACGCAAATGCACATGATCAAGCCTAAGGACTCACTTGAAGATATCACAACACAACTCTAAAACATAAATAAAGTCATACAAGCTTTATATTACAAGCCAGAGCCTCGAGGGCTCGATTACATAGCTCAATGGCATACAAGGGTCAGCGGAAGCATCAGATATCTGGGTACAGATATAACAGAGTTACAGATTGGCCTTTAGAAAGGCGGGGCAAAATAAAACACTACGATCGAAAGGCGTAGGCCTCCTACCTAGGACTCTCCGAACCTACGCCTGGTCATCGGTCGGCTCCTCGTAGTAGTACTCGCCGGGAGGGTAGTAGTAGTAGTAGCCGTCGGCGGGGGCAGCAGGCTCTGGGGCTACGTCGTCTGGTTGCGACAAATGGATAAGGGGAGAAAAAGAAAGAAAAGCAAACGTGAGTACTCATCCGAAGTACTCAGCAAGCAAGGATCTACACTACATATGCAACATTTTCAAAGGAGGGTTGTATATGTGGACTAGGCTGCAGAAATGCCAGAATAGAGGGAAAGCCTAGTCCTATCAAAGACTAGCATCTTCAGCATCTTCATCAGTCTTGCAGCATTAGAAGAGTGCGGAATAACATAATGTAAAGTAACAGTAGTGTCATCAACCTCGCCCAGAGATTCTTCCTCGACTCCCTGCGAGAAAGCAATCCCAGAGCCATACTATCCAGTTATCATCTCAAGTCACCAGTTCTAGTTGTACCGATCGGGATACAACTCCGAGTGTCCGTTACCGTAGGACAGGCTATCGATAGATTAGTTCTTCCCTGCAGGGGTGCACCAACTTACCCACCACGCTCGCTTAACTCCGGCCGGACACACTTTTCTGGGTCATGCCCGGCCTCTGCCAAACGATACACCGCAACCCGACCAAAAACTTAAGAGAGAGGTCAGCACGCCGGACTAACCTATGCCCCCAAGGGTCTTGGGCCATCGCCCCGGGAACTCCTGCACGTTGCGTCAGGCGGCCGAAAGTAGACCTAGCCCCCTTAATACAAGCGCGGGCTTAACCAGTCCAATTCGGCGCGCGCCGCTCAGTTGCTGACGTCTAGAAAGCTCTGGCTGAAGTATACGATGCAGAACGCCCATACTAAGCCCACGTGATGGTTAGTGCTATCAGGCCAGAGGCCCCTCAGATCAAATATCCAAACCGTTAGTGTGTTGGTAGTGTGGTAACAAGCAGAGACTCACGAAAGATGTGACCCCGTCGCCCCGTCTCGAGGACTTGCGGCAAGGGCGAAGAATGCCCAGCCACACCTCGTATTCATTGCTCGGGCACCGTCCAGGTCCACCCGACTCTCACAAGACCGTCGGGAACTCAAGTCCACCTCTACGGGGTGGTACCGCCTGTCCCTCCAGTCCTGCAGTACAAGTAACTCTCACGGGTACCCCTTAGGGCCGACCCGTCCTTATCCAGTTTAATTAGTATCAACAGTAATGTAAAGGCATCCGTGTGGACACCACATCAAGAAGGAACCCAAGGCATAACCCTCGTTGGATTCCTACCTGATGTAAACATCAAGGTGAACTAAAGAGGCATCACCCTCGAGGTCCATGCTTGAGGCGTTGCACGACAGTGTCATTATCGTGAGTGGTGTAGTAGGAATCACCCTCGCTGACCATGACCGATTAACTAACCTACAAGGTTATCATCAGAAGTGCTGATGGGCTATCACCCTCGGCACTCAATTGTAACCCAGTAGTGCTGAGCAACTAAGGGGGAAGTGATGTGCGGTGCCGGGGCCTGGTCTTCGATCCCGTTGATCGGGTCTTCTGTTAATCCAGCGGGGCAGTCGGGATAAGTGGGGTCTCTGATGGGTCTCTACCCAACCTATACTAAACAGTTTAGGATAAGCAGATAGGTAGCAACAGCAGGTTACAATAAACAGGCTATGCAGCAGAAATAGGATAACAGCAGCAGCAGTAACTTCTAATGCAAGCATAAGAGAGAAAAGAATAGGCGATATCGATATGCTCAAAAGGGGGGTGCTTGCCTGGAAGCTCTGCGGCAAGTGTCTGGTCATCAGGGGCGTAGTCGACCTCCGGAGTTGCGTAGGCCTCGGGGACTACGTCGGTGTTGGGGTCTAACGAGAGGGAAGAGGGGGAGGAAACAAAAAAATACACAGCAAACATATGCAACACAGAGTATGCTATGCTAGGATGCAGTGCAGGGTTGCCTAAAGGTGCATCTGAGTCATTTTAGTTATTTTAGGATTAAAGTGGGATTTGTTAATCGGTGGATGTGCACTATTCATATACCGAAATCAGGCTAAAAGTTATGGGTTCTCCTATGTAGGGGGTTCCTACATAGAAACAGATGACATGATCAGATTCGTCTCGTCGTTCTGAGCAACTTTCATGTAGAAAGTTTTTCGATCTGAGCTACGGTTTATTTTCTACGAATTTTAAAAGATTATAGCAATTTCTGGAATTTATTTAAATCAGCAGAAAATATTTATGACGTCAGCATGATGCATTGACGACATCAGCAGTTAACTGGTCGGTTGACCAGGGTCAAACCTGACCTGTGGGTCCAGTGGGACCCACATGTCAGTCTCTGTTAGCTTAACAGTGAATTAAACTAACTAAATGGGTTAATTAGGGGTGTGGGACCCATATGTCAGTGAGATATTATTCTAAACTAATTATTTTCATTTTAATAATTCGTTAATTAGGCTAATTAACCGTAGGGGCCCACATGTCAGTGAGAGTAGCCGGTCCAGTCAGCGTTGACCGAGGTCAACTTGGTCAAAGTGGGACCCCTGGGCCCACCAGTCAGTGGCCCAGACGGTGCCACGCGGGCGCCACGTCGGTGACGTCGCCGAAAGCACGCCGGCGACCAATCCCGCGGCGGAAGTTCGCCGGAGTGGCTCGGGATTCGCCTATGGGGGTCCATTTGGACCGCGGCCGGTCGCGTTCGAGAGCCAACAAGCCCGCGCGTCGAACGGTGCCACCGGTTGGATGCAGGGGTGGCCGGAACATCGCCGGCGTCGAGGCCAGCGGCGAGGCGTTTCGGTCGAGCTCGGGTGCGGGGTTCTGAGACGTTTTCTTGCGCGTTTTCGGTCGCATTTGAGCGAGAGGAGTTTGTCGCGCCGTTCTATCCTACTGGCGCGAGCTACGGTGGTCGAGAACGGCGGATACGGCGAGCTCGGCGGCGAACAAAGCACGGCGTGGTGGTGAGCTAGCTCGGGAGAAGCTCGCGACGCGAGGAGAGGAGCGAAGGGAGGAAGAGCTCACCGGGTGGCTACGTAAAGCCCGTGGAAGCCTAGTAGCAGCAGTGAGCCTCGCCGGGGTAGAAGGGGATTGCCGAAGTTGGAGATGCGGGACGAGGCCGAACGACTGGTGCAGGGGTTCCCGGCTCCAGCGGAAGGCACCAGAGGACGTGGCGGACGCCGGCGACTCTTCTGGACAGCGCGAGAGGTCGGGCTGGCGCCGGTGGCCGCGAGGTTGATGGAGGGCGGCAGCAGTTGCGCTCGGGCACCCGCGAGCAAAGGGAGAGAGAGTGTGCAAGCATGGGGAGAGATGGGAGAATGGTCGAGGAGGACCAGGGAAGATGGATGGGGCTCGTCCTTATCCTTCCCCGCGTCGGTGGCGTCGGTGGCCGTCGGCGTGTCGACACCTCATCGGCGTGGCGAGCGGCGTCCACAGGCGCGGTGACACCGCGATGGAGTGAGAGGGAGATGGGCCGGTTGGGCTGGCTACGGGGCACTGTGCACTTAGGCCCAGTGCACAGTGCCTCTTTTCTTTTTATTTTTTCTGTTTTCGTTTATTCTTTTCTGTTGCTTTTTCTTTTAGCTAGCAATTGTATCTTGTGAAATATAGGACTTGTCAAATCAATTACTAGGCAATGGCTGGCACTGCCACAAAATTTTGAGCATTTTTGGAACCCATTTGAATTTATTCAAAAATGAATAGGGCATTTAATTGCGGTTTAGGCTCTGTTTTAAATGCTTAGGCCCTTCTATGGTTGATTGTGATGTTGTGTTCCTTAACAGCAAATAGTTTTAGATTATATGCTATAAGGTGAACATTTTTCCCACTAGTTTTGAGCAACTTCATATTTCACTTTTGAATTTGAGTTGATTTTCAGAATAGAATTTGAGTTGAATATTTGACCAAAGTGGCTAGGCACTGCAAATGAAGATGACTTGGCATTATTAGTAGTTGATCACAGTGGCTAATACATAGGGGTGTTACAAATTCTCCTCCTCTAAAAGAAATTCTCGTCCCGAGAATTTAGGAGGTAGAAGGAAAGAGGTCGGGATATTCTTTTCGAAGATGATCCTCGCGTTCCCAAGTGGCTTCATCTTCAGTATGATTCGACCACTGCACTTTCAGAAACTTGGTCATCTTCTGATGAGTCCGACGTTCAGCTTCATCGAGAATGCAGATTGGATGCTACTTATAAGAAAGATCATCTTGCAATTCGAGCATCTCATGATCCACTGTGCGGTGCGGAGATTCCTTGAAGCATTTACGAAGTTGTGACACATGGAAGACGTCATGGATATGAGAGAATTGCGGCGGCAACTCCAATTTATATGCCACATGTCCACGTCTAGCAACAATGCGAAAGGGGCCGATGTAGCGAGGAGCTAGCTTGCCCTTGATTCCAAAACGACGAGTGCCCTTCATAGGAGTGACACGCAAATAAGCTTGATCACCTGGTTGATAAGTCAAACCCCATCGTTTGCGATCATAGTTGCTCTTCTGGCGGTCCTGAGCCGCTTTGAGATTTTCTTGGACAATACGGACTTGTTGTTCGGCTTGTTGAATAATATCCGGTCCCACGAGCGGTCGTTCCCTAGTTTCTGACCAATTCAGAGGGGTTCGACACTTACATCCATAAAGTACTTCGAAGGGGGCCATTTTCAAGCTGGCTTGATAGCTGTTGTTATAAGAGAATTCGGCAAACGGGAGAGATTCTTCCCACTTCTTACCGAAGGATATAACACAAGCCAGAAGCATATCTTCAAGCACTTGATTTACTCGCTCGACTTGGCCATGGGATTGGGGATGATAAGCTGAACTCCAGGTAATGTGAGTTCCCATAGCTTCATGGAAACTTTCCCAGAACTTGGAGGTGAAAAGACCGCCACGGTCCAAACTGATCTCCTTCGGAATGCCGTGGAGTGAAATGATTCTGGAGATATACAATTCTGCTAGCTGACTAGCGGTGAGAGTCTCCTTGACAGGCAGAAAATGTGCAACCTTGGTAAGTTGGTCGACAACGACAAGAATAGAATCGTGACCCTTCTGAGACTTGGGAAGACCAGTAATGAAATCCATTTGAACCTTATCCCATTTCTACAAAGGAATAGGAAGTGGTTGAAGAATTCCAGCAGGCTTCTGATGTTCTGCTTTCACGTGATGGCAAACGTCACATTCAGCAACATATCGAGCAATGTCCTGCTTCATTCTGGACCACCAGTACCTTTGTCGAAGATTGCGATACATCTTGGTGCTACCCGGATGGATAGACAGTGGTGTATCATGTGACTCCTTCATGACTTTGTCAGTCATAAGTTCGAAGCGAGGTACCACAATGCGGTCTCTGAAATACAAGGTTCCATCTTCAGCAATTGAGAAATCCCTGTACTTCTCGAGGTGAAGCTCTTTCTTCATCAAATCAATCTCGGCATCTTTAGCTTGCGCATTTTTAACAGCTTTCTCAAGATCTGGCTGTACCACAAGGTTATTAAGAGAACCCTGTGGAACGATACAGAGGTTCAAATTGCGTAGTTCTTCATAAAGATGGGGTTGAGCTTGATTAACCATGAGGTTGTTGCAATAGGACTTGCGGCTCAAGGCATCAGCCATCACATTAGCGTTGCCAGGGGTATAAGAAATACCACAGTCATAGTCCGTGATTGTTTCCAACCATCGCTGTTGACGGAGATTAAGATCCGGTTGAGTGAACAAATACTTCAGACTCTGATGATCGGTATAGATCTCACACCGGTTACCAAGAAGGTAATGTCGCCACTGCTTCAATGCATAGATCACATCAGCAAGTTCGAGATCATGCACTGGATAGTTTTCTTCATGCGGACGCAATTGTCGTGAGGCATATGCAATTACCTTTCGTTCTTGCATTAGGACACAGCCTAATCCTTGACGAGAGGTGTCGCAATATATCACAAAGTCCTTGCGAGAATCTGGAGTAGCAAGCACTGGAGCAGAAGTAAGCTTGTCCTTGAGGGTCTGGAAACTCTCCTGACATTTGCCTGTCCACTCAAACTTAACGCCCTTGTGGAGCAGATTAGTCAGGGGCTTGGCGATCTTGGAGAAGTTCTCAACGAATCGACGGCAATAACTTGCAAGGCCGAGAAAACTTCTCACTTGCTTGGCATTTTTCGGAGGAGTCCAGTCAAGAATAGCCTGAACACGCTCCGGGTTAACGGCGATACCGTCCTTGGAAATCACATGTCCAAGGTAAGTTACTTCGGAAAGCCAGAATTCACATTTGGAGTACTTGGCATACAACTTGTGCTCTTGAAGCCTCTCCAGAACAAGGCAAAGATGTTCGGCATGTTCTTCCTTATTCTTCGAATATACTAGAATATCATCCAGATAAACCACGACGAACTTGTCGAGGTAATCCATGAATATATAATTCATCAGGCGGGAGAACGTAGCTGGAGCATTTGTTAAGCCAAATGACTTGACGGTGTATTCATAGGAGCCATAACAAGTAACGAAGGCAGTCTTCAGAATATCCTCTTCGCAGACACGGATCTGGTGATAACCCAACCTCAAGTCGAGTTTAGAGAACACCGAAGATCCAGCTAGTTGATCATATAAATCATTGATCCGAGGAAGCGGATATTTATTCTGAATGGTTGCCTGGTTGATAGGACGGTAATCTTGGACCAGCCTATTCGTACCATCTTTCTTCTTGATGAAGAGTGACGGTGCTCCCCAGGCAGAGGAACTAGGGCGGATGAAGCCCTTCTTAAGTGACTTGTCGATTTCTTCCTTAAGCTCAAGAAGATGGTGCGGAGGCATCTTATAAGGACGCTTTGCAATAGGGGTAGTGCCAGGCTTCATGTCGATAACAAACTCGACAGCTCTAGCAGGGGGTATTCCTGGAAGTTCTTCTGGAAAAACATCCTGGAAGTCACAGATGACTGGAATGTTTTCGATGCCCTCAAGCGGAGAAGCGTTTAACGCATTCAAGGCATAAATCTGAGCCTCGGCGTTCTGAGTGAGGTGAGCATGATAATTTACTATCTCATCTGATGAGTGCAGGAGGTGTACAACCTTAGTGGCGCAATTGATTGAGGCGTAATGAGCCTTCAACCAATCCATTCCCAGAATAAGATCAATCGAGGAAGACTTGAGTATAATGGGAGAAGCGCGGAACTTTAACCCTTCAATATCAATGATGACATCGGGGCTGAACACGAAGGCTCAGCACTGGCCCGCGGGAGTGTTTACAGCTAAAGAATGGTGTAGCGCTTCACTTCTAACGTCATGCATGAGTGCAAAATGTTCTGACATGAATGAATGCGATGCTCCTGAATCAAATAAAACAGATGCTGGTACTGAATTAACAAGAAGTGTACCCATCACAGTTTCTGGTTGATCCTGAGCTTCAGCCATGTTGACGTGATAGTTCTGTCCACGACAATAAGATGGTCTGGCATTGTTGTTACGCTGCTGAGGAATTCCACGACCAGCAGGAGGAAGAGCTAGCTGATTCTGACCCTGAGAACAGTCTCTGGCACGGTGACCTGGCTGGCCACACTTGAAGCAGAGTCCACTGTCTGGACGTGGTGCAGGAGCTCGAGGTGGTGCAGCTCGAAGAGGCTGCCTCGGTGTTGGAGGAGGCAGGCGAGGTGCAGCATAAGCAGGTTTGTATACTGGAGCTGTTGGACGATGCATGCTCTGTGGAATCCAGATGCGGCGCTTCTGCGAAGATGAGCCCGAAGATGAGCCCGCTTCACGGGTGCGTCTGGTCGCTTCCTTGTGCTTCTTCAGACCAGTCTCAACCATGATAGCCTTGTTCACCAAGGTGGCGAAGTCAGGAAAGTCTTGGACGAGCAGGGCTAGCTGAATGTCATGGTGTAGCCCTTCACGGAACTTCTCCTGCCTACGAGCATCAGTGGGGATGTCTTCTTCAGCGTAGCGAGACAAATTGAGGAACTCTCGCTAGTAGACTTCTACAGTCTTGTTGCCCTGAACGAGGCTACGGAACTCGGCCTTCTTCCAATCTATAACTCCTTGCGGAATATACCGGGCACGAAAAGCAGCCTTGAATTCCACCCAAGTGACAACAGTTCCAGGAGGTAGGGTCTGTCTGTGGGTTGCCCACCATTGCACTGCGGGTCCCTTCAAGAATTATGTCGCGAATGTGACATAGCTGACAGGGGGAACATCAGCTGACTCCAGCTCATAGAAGATGTCATGCAGCCAATCATCGGCATCCAGCGGATTAACTGTGTTGTGGAATACTGATGGGTTGAGACGAACAAACTCTGACAGCGTAATTGAAGCTGGCTGCTGGTTGGCATTGGGATGGGGGAATTGATCCATAATCCCCGTCATGAACTGACGGTTGAGTTCAAATTGTTGCATCATAGCGGCCATATAGTCAGGCGGTGGCGGCGGTGGCGGATTGTTATCACCCATCCTGCTAAATCCAACAGGGGTAGTTTAGCAGAGGCTATTGCGATTGTTTAGCAACAAGCATGATGTAACACGATGGAATTTAAGTAGTGTAACAGATGCTTAATAGTAGTCATTTAAGACATACAGATCCATACAGAGTCGGTTACAATCGGACAGCATAACGGCGCAAATTCAAAAGCTAGTCATGCTAGGCGGCACGCGGTAAGGAAGTACACAACGAGACATAGCAAAGGCTACATCAACGTTGGAGAAAACCACTAAAACGGGGTAGCTGCAAGTGCGGACGACGAATGTTCGTCGCGGAAGGATCCTGTGCTCCATGTGCACTCTAATGCAGAACCAGGTCTCGAAGTGAAAGAAGAGGTCCACGTGCAGGTGTGTGACCTCCCACAACAGGCCAATCGATCCCTGGTGGCATCTCGGTCCTGCGCAGGTAAAGAATGTGCTCCGGATGTATCCCTGCATGAACAGCTAGTAGCAACTGTGTCATAGCATCGTAGAGTCGTGCTCGAGTGGCAAACAACTCGACGGCAAGAGCCCGAACAGTGCGATCCAGAGCCTGAGTGTACTGAATCAGAACTCGCGGATCATAGCGACGAGGCTCGTACGGGGCATAGATAGCTGTGTAGTATCTAGTAGCATCTCCAGCAGGGGCATACGGAATGTATCGAAACTCAGAGGCATCCAAGCTAACGCTGAGCTCTCCTCAAAGACGTGCGACAGCAGAGTAGGCGGCATCATGGACTGCCATCTCAATCGTCACGCCGATACCGTGGAAAAGGTACAGCTCAGTGTCTGAGTCATCCTGCTGATCATAGATACGAACATCAGCATAATACTGCTCCTAGTTGAACTCGTGGTAAACCTCATAGACCATCTACTCGGGGTACCAGCGGTAACCCAGTCTGATCAGGAGGGCGATCAGGATAGCTGGAAAAACAGGGGCATCTCGAGCCCAAGTGTGAAGCACAAGCTGCGTCGTAGGACGTGGTGGAAATAGACGATCCTTCTGAAATAAAGGAAATTCAGGATTGTCATTTGACGATGAGAAGTATAACAGATCTCGAAGAGAAAGGTTAAACAAAACAATGGAAAGGAAAATGATTATCACACTAATCAGATCAATGACAGTGAAATCGCACAGATATCCAGCTCTCCGGGAGGACGGGATTTACGAGATCCTAAGTGTCGGCGTTAGTAAATTTATTTAACCCGAATAGAAGAGAGATCAGAGTCCCAGAGTAAAGATGAGGAATAAAAGATCCTAATACCACCCAGTTGGCGACGTGGGCTCGTAAGCCACACAACCAAGTTAGTAAAACAGTTTTCGGTTACTAGACTCAACTTCGGCCAAGGAGTTGGAAAGGGGGATTCCTACAGGCAGTCGGATCTGATACCAACCTGTGACGACCCCGGCTTAATCGTGCACTAACTATACACGCAAATGCACAAGATCAAGCCTAAGGACTCACTTGAAGATATCACAACACAACTCTAAAACATAAATAAAGTCATACAAGCTTTATATTACAAGCCAGGGCCTCGAGGGCTCGATTACATAGCTCGATGGCATATAAGGGTCAGCGGAAGCATCAGATATCTGGGTACAGATATAACAGAGTTACAGATTGGCCTTTAGAAAGGCGGGGCAAAATAAAACACTACGATCGAAAGGCGTAGGCCTCCTGCCTAGGACCCTCTGAACCTACTCCTGGTCGTCGGTCGGCTCCTCGTAGTAGTACTCGCCGGGAGGGTAGTAGTAGTAGCCGTCGGCGGGGGCAGCAGGCTCTGGGGCTCCGTCGTCTGGTTGCGACAAATGGATAAGGGGAGAAAAAGAAAGCAAAGCAAACATGAGTACTCATCCGAAGTACTCAGCAAGCAAGAATTGGTCTAAGAAATTAGATGATGCACTTTGGGCTTATAGAACAGCATATAAAAATCCTATGGGTATGTCTCCTTATAAAATGGTTTTTGGAAAAGCTTGTCATTTGCCTCTTGAGTTAGAACATAAAGCATATTGGGCAATTAAAGAACTCAACTATGATTTCAAACTTGCCAGTGAAAAGAGGTTATTTGATATTAGCTCATTAGATGAATGGAGAACCCAAGCTTATGAAAATGCCAAGTTATTTAAAGAAAACGTTAAAAGATGGCCTGATAAAAGAATCCAAAAGCGTGAGTTCAAAGTTGGAGAATATGTTCTTTTGTACAACTCTTGTTTCAGATTCTTTGCAGGAAAACTCCTCTCCAAATGGGAAGGACCCTATGTTATCGAGGAGGTTTATCGGTCTGGAGCTATCAAAATAAATAATGCCGAAGGTACTAACCCGAAGGTTGTTAATGGGCAACGAATAAAACATTATATCTCAGGTACGCCCATTAATGTTGAAAGTAATATTATCCAAACTATGACACCGGAAGAACACATAAAAGAGTCCTTCCAGAACACTCCAGAATCGTGAAAAAGAGGAGGTACATGATACGGTAAGTAAACGGACTCCGAAAAATCCGCAAAAATATTTTTTGTCAGTTTTGGAATATTTAGAAAATTAGGAAAATAAGAAGCAACCAGGAAGGCACACCTGGTGGGCACAAGACACCAGGGCGCGCCTGGCTTGCCAAGCGCGCCCAGGTGGGTTGTGCCCACCTCGGGTACCTTCCGGACTCCGTTTTTATTTCGTTTGCTTGTTTCCCAAGATAAAAAAAAATCTTTATATACCCCCCGAACCTATTGACCTCCGTATCGCGGAGAAATCTCCTGATTTCTTTTCCTTGCTGTTTTCTGACAGATCTAATCCACCATGGCCGCTTCAAGCTCCTCCAAGGACAAGTTCTTCGAGAACGTCATCAACCCATATCTGCGGGAGGTGATGCAGCACCTTTGTGACGACCCCGGCTTAATCGTGCACTAACCATACACGCAAATGCACATGATCAAGCCTAAGGACTCACTTGAAGATATCACAACACAACTCTAAAACATAAATAAAGTCATACAAGCTTTATATTACAAGCCAGGGCCTCGAGTGCTCGATTACATAGCTCGATGGCACACAAGGGTCAGCGGAAGCATCAGATATCTAGGTACAGATATAACAGAGTTACAGATTGGCCTTTAGAAAGGCGGGGCAAAGTAAAACACTACGATCGAAAGGCGTAGGCCTCCTGCCTAGGACCCTCCGAACCTACTCCTAGTCGTCGGTCGGCTCCTCGTAGTATTACTCGCCGGGAGGGTAGTAGTAGTAGTAGCCGTCGGCGGGGGCAGCTGGCTCCGGGGCTCTGTCGTCTGGTTACGATAAATGGATAAGGGGAGAAAAAGAAAGCAAAACAAATGTGGGTACTCATCCGAAGTACTCAGCAAGCAAGGATCTACACTACATATGCAACATTTTCAAAGGAGGGCTGTATATGTGGACTGGGCTTCAGAAATGCCAGAATAGAGGGAAAGCCTAGTCCTATCAAAGACTAGCATCTTCAGCATCTTCATCAGTCTTGCAGCATTAGAAGAGTGCGGAATAACATAATGTAAAGTAACAGTAGTGTCATCAACCTCGCCCAGAGATTCTTCCTCGACTCCCTGCGAGAAAGCAATCCCAGAGCCATACTATCCAGTTATCATCTCAAGTCACCAGTTCTAGTTGTACCGATCGGGATACAACTCCGAGTGTCCGTTACCGTAGGACAGGCTATCGATAGATTAGTTCTTCCCTGCAGGGGTGCACCAACTTACCCACCACGCTCGCTTAACTCCGGCCGGACACACTTTTCTGGGTCATGCCCGGCCTCGGCCAAACGATACGCCGCAACCTGACAAAAAACTTAACAGAGAGGTCAGCACGCCGGACTAACCTATGCCCCCAGGGGTCTTGGGCCATCGCCCTGGGAACTCCTGCACGTTGCGTCACGCGGCCGAAAGCAGACCTAGCCCCCTTAATACAAGCACAGGCTGAACCAGTCCAATTCGGCGCGCGCCGCTCAGTTGCTGACATCTAGAAAGCTCCAGCTGAAGTATACGATGCAGAACGCCCATACTAAGCCCACGTGATGGTTAGTGCTATCAGGCCAGAGGCCCCTTGGATCAAATATCCAAACCGTTAGTGTGTTGGTAGTGCGATAACGAGTAGAGACTCACGAAAGATGTGACCCCGTCGCCCCGTCTCGAGGACTTGCGGCAAGGGCGAAGAATGCCCAGCCACGCCTCGTATTCATTGTTCGGGCACCATCCAGGTCCACCCGACTCTCACAAGACCGTCGGGAACTTAGGTCCACCTCTACGGGGTGGTACCGCCTGTCCCTCCAGTCCTGCAGTACAAGTAACTCTCACGGGTACCCCTTAGGGCCGACCCGTCCTTATCCAGTTTAATTAGTATCAACAATAATGTAAAGGCATCCGTGTGGCCACCACATCAAGAAGGAACCCGAGGCATCACCCTCGTTGGATTCCTACCTGATGTAAACATCAAGGTGAACTAAAGAGGCATCACCCTCGAGGTCCACGCTTGAGGTGTTGCACGACAGTGTCGTTATCAGGAGTGGTGTAGTAGGAATCACCCTCGCTGACCATGACCGATTAACTAACCTACAAGGTTATCATCAGAAGTGCTGACGTGGTATCACCCTCGGCACTCAATTGTAACCCAGTAGTGTCGAGCAACTAAGGGGGAAGTGATGTGCGGTGCCGGGGCCTGGTCTTCGATCCCGTTGATCGGGTCTTCTGTTAATCCAGCGGGGCAGTCGGGATAAGTGGGGTCTCTGATGGGTCTCTATTCAACCTATACTAAACAGTTTAGGATAAGCAGATAGGTAGCAATAGGAGGTTACAATAAACAGGCTATGCAGCAGAAATAGGATAACAACAGCAGCAGTAACTTCTAATGCAAGCATAAGAGAGAAAAGAATAGGCGACATCGATATGCTCAAAAGGGGGGTGCTTGCCTGGAAGCTCTGCGGCAAGTGTCTGGTCGTTAGGGGCGTAGTCGACCTCCGGAGCTGCGTCGGCCTCGGGGACTACGTCGGTGTTGGGGTCTAACGAGAGGGAAGAGGGGGAGGAAACAAATAAATACACAGCAAACATATTCAACACAGAGTATGCTATGCTAGGATGCAGTGCAGGGTTGCCTAAAGGTGCATCTGAGTCATTTTAGTTATTTTAGGATTAAAGTGGGATTTGTTAATCGGTGGATGTGCACTATTCATATACCAAAATCAGGCTAAAAGTTACGAGTTCTCCTACGTAGGGGGTTCCGACATACAAACAGACAACACGAACAGATTCATCTTGTCGTTCTGAGCAACTTTCATGTAGAAAGTTTTTCGATCTGAGCTACGGTTTATTTTCTACGAATTTTAAAAGATTATAGCAATTTCTGGAATTTATTTAAATCAGCAGAAAACAATTATGACGTCAGCATGATGCATTGATGACATCAGCAGTCAACTGGTCGGTTGACCAGGGTCAAACCTGACCTGTGGGTCCAGTGGGACCCACATGTCAGTCTCTGTTAGCTTAACAATGAATTAAACTAACTAAATGGGTTAATTAGGGGTGTGGGCCCCATATGTCAGTGAGATATTATTCTAAACTAATTATTTTCATTTTAATAATTCATTAATTAGGCTAATTAACCGGAGGGGCCCACATGTCAGTGAGAGTAGCCGGTCCAGTCAGCATTGACCGAGGTCAACTTGGTCAAAGTGGGACCCCTGGGCCCACCAGTCAGTGGCCCAGACGGTGCCACACGGGCGCCACGTCGGTGACGTCGCCGGAAGCACGCGGGCGACCAATCCTGCGGTGGAAGTTCGCCGGAGTGGCTCGGGATTCGCCTGTGGGGGTCCATTTGGACCACGGCCGGTCGCGTTCGAGAGCCAGCAAGCCCGCGCGTCGAACGGTGCCACCGGTTGGACGCGGGGGTGGCCGGAACATCGCCGGCGTCGAGGCCAACGGCGAGGCGTTTCGGTCGAGCTCGGGCGCGAGGTTCTGAGGCGTTTTCGGTTGCATTCGAGCGAGAGGAGTTCATCGCGCCGTTCTATTCTACTGGCGCGAGCTACGGTGGTCGAGAACGGCGGATACGGCAAGCTCGGCGGCGAATAGAGCATGCGTGGTGGTGAGCTAGCTCGAGAGAAGCTCGCGACGCGAGGAGAGGAGCGAAGGGAGGGAGAGCTCACCAGGTGGCTACGTAAAGCCCGCGGAAGCTTAGTAGCAGCAGCGAGCCTTGCCGGGGTTGAAGGGGATCGCCGGAGTTGGAGATGCGGGACGAGGCCGAACGACAGCTACAGGGGTTCCCGGCTCCAGCGAAAGGCACCAGAGGACGTGGCGGACGCCGGCAACTCTTCTGGACAGCACGAGAGGTCGGGCTGGTGCCGGTGGCCGCGAGGTTGACAGAGGGCGGCAGCGGTTATGCTCGGGCATCCGCGAGCAGAGGGAGAGAGAGTGTGCGAGCGTGGGGAGAGAGGGGAGAATGGTCGAGGAGGACCAGGGGAGATGGATGGGGCTCGTCCTTATCCTTCCTCGCGTCGGTGGCCGTCGGCGTGTCGACGCCTCGTCGGCGCGGCGCGCGGCGTCCACAGGGATGGTGACACCGCGATGGAGTGAGAGGGAGATGGGCCGGTTGGGCTGGCTACGGGGCACTGTGCACTTAGGCCCAGTGCACAGTGCCTCTTTTATTTTTATTTTTTCTGTTTTAGTTTCTTCTTTTCTGTTGCTTTTTCTTTTAGCTAGCAATTGTATCTTGTGAAATATAGGACTTGTCAAATCAATTACTAGGCAATGGCTGGCACTGCCACAAAAAGTTTGAGCATTTTTGGAACCCATTTGAATTTATTCAAAAATGAATAGGGCATTTAAATGCTGTTTAGGCTCTGTTTTAATTGCTTAGGCCCTTCTGTGGTTGATGGTGATGTTGTGTTCCTTAACAACAAATAGTTTTAGATTATTTGCTATAAGGTGAACATTTTTCCCACAAGTTTTGAGCAACTTCATATTTCACTTTTGAATTTGAGTTGATTTTCAGAATAAAATTTGAGTTGAATATTTAACCAAAGTGGCTAGGCACTGCAAATGAAGATGACTTGGCATTATTAGCAGTTGATCACAGTGGCTAATACACATGGGTGTTACAACCCTCAAGCTATCCAGATGCGTGAGGGGGTGCTCCACATCCATGATGTGCAAGGCCCCAAGGGGACTGGATCCGTGGAGGCTAGGCTTGAAGCTGTGGAGCAGGACGTTTTCCGGTGCAAGGGGATGGTGGAACGTGGACTCAATGCCAATCACCTCATGATCGTGGACTACACCCGTGATCTCAAGGTGGAGGGCAAGTCCATGAAGGACATCGTCTTCTCCTTCAACGAGCAAATCAACTTCCTCCAGAGCTAGATCTACGACCTCCAAAACCAAGCCTTTGAATATGAGGCAAGGTTTAAAGGTATGAGTTTGGCTGCCAGTTGCAGAACCCATGAGACTCACTCCTCCTCTTATAATGGTGAGCCCCTGCCATGGAAACCCGAGGACAAGATCGCTTCTACTTCATCATCACCACCACCTCCTTCTTCATCACCAAAAGAAAATTGAGTATCGGGTATGGGCACTCCCCTTGGCTTCCGCCAAGCTTGGGGGAGGTGCCCCGGTATCGTATCACCCCCACTCTCTTTTGCCTTTACTTTTCTTAGTTCGATCCATGGTTATCTTTTGCTTTAGATGAATAAAAGTTTAGTTCGATCCTTTCTTTTTGACAGCTTGCTTAGTAATCCATCCTTGTAATCGTGTGCGAGATGTATAATAAAGTTTAGTTTGAGTTTTTGCTTTCTTTACTTTCATGTTTCAATAAAGAGAAAGGCAATAAATGAAAAGATCATATGCTAATCCTATGGTAGGTGATAACACCACATAAGGAAAAGTATAAGTAGAAAATTTTATTAGAGATTGACAAACATAGCATTAGTCAATGATGCAACTCATGAAAGAATTAATAAGGGAAGAGAAGATTCACATATAAATACACTATCATGGAAATCTTTTGTGATTGTGAGCCCCCATCAAAATATTATATGCCAAAATTATGGACGTTGGACAAGGAAGAAAACTTAATGATTTATGTTTGTCCATATTCACATAGAAGTTATATTGTTATAGATCCTTCAACATGTGGTGCTTGCCCCCCATCTTTGCTAGCCAAAAATTCCGCACTAAGTAGAGATACTACTTGTGCATCCAAAAAACCCTTAAACCCAAATCTTATTTTCGAGAGTCCACCATATCTACCTATGGATTGAGTAAGATCCTTCAAGTAAGTTGTCATCCGTGCAATAAGGCAATAAAAATTGCTTCTAAAAGTGTGAGATCATTTAGTGTAAGAGAAAATTGAGCGTTGTACGAACATGTGATGGTGAAGAATAAAAGAGACAGACTGCATAATAAAGGTTGCCATCACAAGGGGCAATATAACGTGACATTCTTTTGCATTAAGGGGTTGAGCATACAAACAAATAAGCGCATGGCAACCTCTGCTTCCCTCTGCGAAGGGCCTATCTTTTACTTCTATGTATTTACTTTTATGCAAGAGTCAAAGTTCTTCCCTCTTTTCCTTTTATTTTTCTCCTTTGGCAAGCATCATGTGGTGAGGAAAGATCTAGACACATATGTCCAGTTGAATATGGGCAGCATGAGTTATTATTGTTGACATCACCCTTGAGGTGAATACATTGGGAGGCGAAACTATAAGCCCCTATATTTCTATGTGTCCGGTTGAAACGTTTTGCTCATGTGTATGCGGTGAGTGTTCGCAATCATAGAAGACTATATGATGGTTGAGTATGTGGACTTGCCTAAAGGCTTCGATACGTGACCCTTCCTGAAAAGATGATGAATTGTAGTTGCAAAGTTGACTGAGAACATAGTTTGTTGGTTTCTAATAGAGTTTATGCTTTATACTTCGATTGTGTGATGAATTGTTACTTATTCATGAGAAGTCTATGATAAAAGTTCTATGATAAAAGTTTTATGTTAAAAGTTTGTTGCTGTTATAATAAAATTACATGATGCTTCTATGTCCGTATTTTGTTTTTATCGACACCTCTCTCTCTAAGCATGTGGACATGTTTTTCGATTTTGGTTTTCGCTTGTGGACAAGCGAGGTCTAAGCTTGGGGGAGTTGATACGTCCATTTTGCATCATGTTTTCCTATTGTTATTTATGATGTTTTTATGCATAATAATGCTTTTTAGAGTAATTCTAATGCCTTTTCTCTCATAATATGCAAGGTACACACAAAGAGGGAGAATTCCGGCAGCTGTAAATCTGGACCTGAAAAAGCTACATCAGGCTACCTATTCTGCACAACTCCAAATGAGCTGAAACTTTACGGGGATTTTTTATGGAATAAATGAGAAATATTGGAGCCAATAAGTACTAGAGGGGGCCCACCAGGTGGGCACAACCCACCTGGGCGCCAGGGAGCCCAGGCGCGCCCTGGTGGGTTGTGCTTTCCTCGGCCCACCTCCGGTGCCCATCTTCTGGTATATAAGTCATTTTGACCTAGAAAAAAATAAGGAGAGGACTTTCGGGACGGAGCGCCGCCGTCTCGAGGCGGAACTTGGGCAGGAGCACTTTTGCCCTCCGGCGGAGCGATTCCACCGGGGGAACTTCCCTCCCGGCGGGGGAAATCATCATCATCATCATCACCAACAACTCTCCCATCTTGGGGAGGGTAATCTCCATCAACATCTTCAACAGCACCATCTTCTCTCAAACCCTAGTTCATCTCTTGTGTTCAATCTTTGTACCGGAACTATAGATTAGTGCTTGTGGGTGACTAGTAGTGTTGATTACATCTTGTAGTTGATTACTATATGGTTTATTTGGTGGAAGATTATATGTTCAGATCCAATATGCTATTTAATACCCCTCTGATCTTGAGCATGATTATCATTTGTGAGTAGTTACTTTTGTTCTTGAGGTCACGGGAGAAATCATGTTGCAAGTAATCATGTGAACTTGATATGTGTTCGATATTTTGATAGTATGTGTGCTGTGATTCCCTTAGTGGTGTCATGTGAACATCGACTACATGACACTTCACCATATTTGGGCCTAAGGGAATGCATTGTGGAGTAGTTATTAGATGATGGGTTGCAAGAGTGACAGAAGCTTAAACCCTAGTTTATGCGCTATTCCATAAGGGACCGATTGGATCGAAAAGTTTAATGCTATGGTTAGAATTTATTCTTAATACTTTTCTCGTAGTTGCGGATGCTTGCGAGGGGGTTAATCATAAGTAGGAGGTTTGTTCAAGTTAGAACATCACCTAAGCACCGGTCCACCCACATATCAAATTATCAAAGTAGCGAACACGAATCAAACCAACATGATGAAAGTGACTAGATGAAATTCCCGTGTACCCTCAAGAACGCTTTGCTTATTATAAGAGACCGTTTTGGCCTGTCCTTTGCCTCAAAAGGATTGGGCTACCTTGCTGCACTTTTGTTACTACTATTGTTACTTGCTCGTTACAAATTATCTGGCTATCAAACTACTCTGCTACTTACAATTCCAGTACTTGCAGACATTACCTTGCTGAAAACCGCTTGTCATTTCCTTCTGCTCCTCGTTGGGTTCGACACTCTTACTTATCGAAAAGGCTACAATTGATCCCATATACTTGTGGGTCATCAATGCAACCAACCATGGAGGGGGGCGTGGCCCCAAGCACATGGTCAGGGATGCAGGAAGGTCCCAGTGGGGTCAGAGAATGCCTTTGGGCAGGTATTGACCCGGTTGGCGCGGCTTCCCCGACTTGGAGCGTAGCGGCAGGCTGGTCAACTGATAGGATTGTCAGGCGCCGACGAGCATGCGGGCCCCACGACAACAGCGGGTGAACGAAAGGGTGGGGGCCGAGGAAGCCCTCGATGCACGCAGGCGGTGGGGCGGCACGGCGGTGCCACCCCGCGTTGCCAGCAGGTTCGCGGCGGCCAGCACCGCGCCTAGGACCAGACTCGCGCGGGAAGTCATGGCGGCACGGCCATGCATCCGGCAGCGGGGCCGAGTCGGGGCCGGCGGCGCCATCAGCGTCTGGCGCGGACGGCGGCGACGAGGGGTACCAGTAATCTGAGGAGTGCAGAACGTGGATGGACACCGAAAGGCGAAGCATCTTGCACGTGAATCGGGTGACGCGGTCTGGGTCTGCGCTGGCGAAGGGGTTGGTGTCGGTGTCAAAACCGGCGGATCTCGGGTAGGGGGTCCCGAACTGTGCGTCTAAGGTCGATGGTAACAGGAGACGGGGGACACGATGTTTACCCAGGTTCGGGCCCTCTCTATGGAGGTAATACCCTACGTCCTGCTTGAGTGATCTTGATGAATATGAGTACTACAAGAGTTGATCTACCACGAGATCGTAATGGCTAAAACCCTAGAAGTCTAGCCTGATTATGATTATGATTGCCTCTACGGACTAAACCCTCCGGTTTATATAGACACCGGAGGGGATTAGGGTTGTACAAAATCGGTTACAGAGAAAGGAATCTTCATATCCGAACGCCAAGCTTGCCGTCCACGCCAAGGAGAGTCCCATCCGGACACGGGAGAGAGTCTTCTGTCTTGTATCTTCATGGCCCATCAGTCCGGCCCACATTACGTAGCCCGGACGCCCAAGGACCCCTTAATCCAGGACTCCCTCAGTTGGGTTGTTCCAGAAGGAGCTCAAACGAACGCGGGATGGCATTGGGGTTCGCCGTCCAGGCCTGAAGCCAGAACGCAGACATGTCAGACTCATCTAGCGTCTCCGGTGCCACCCGATCGATCAAGTAGAAAGGGGAGAGTAGCTGCACAGCGGATGAGAGGTCCCAGCCGTGCTCGGGTATTTCCCGGATCTCGATGTCGACGGAGATCCTCAGGTCAAAGGGCACCATCCCAGCCAGACGACTCCAAGGATGCAGGATCAGCTGGAAGCGCCCAACGCGGATGTTGGCCACGGCCACACGCGCTCTGGTGGCAGCATCTGGGAACCAGAGGAGGAACTCGTTGTCGGGGCGGCGATGCGCTGAGAAGGCCTCCAGGTGCAAGCCGAGCTGGGAGCAGATGGTGTCGGTGATGTCGCTGCGGGACACGCCCGTGCGGTTGCCAGCAACCATGGCCACGAGAGAGAGGTCAAGGGCACGCTCCGCTGTGTCGATGCGCTTGGACCGCGACATGTAGCAGACGACACCCGCAGGACGAAGGGAGGGATGCCCTGACATGGCGGAAATGGGTCGCGCCGAGGAGGTAGCCGGGGAAGAGGACGACGGGGCCGGGGATGGCGTGGGCGTGGCCAGCGTGAGAATGAGGAGAGGAAGCGCGTAGGCGCTTGGCTGCCGGTGAGCCAAGGGAGGATGGACGGGAGTGTGACCGTGGGTTGGTGCAGTTGCGGGCGATGTGGCCGAAGAAACGACACCTCCGGCAGCGCAGATCACGCCGGCACTCCGACCAAGGGTGGCCAGTGCTGAGGCAACGAGGGCACTCGTCCGCCGGCGGAGGGCGCAGAGGGGGCGGCGCAGCACGTCCGGGCACGAGACAGCGCGGGCGTGGGTTCGGGCGTGGGCGGCAGCACCCAGACGCGATCTGCCAACCTTCCTCGGGGTCGGCCTGGGCTTCATTCGCAACCCGATGCACCTCAGAACGAGGGCCGAGGTGCACCGAAGGAGGCGAAGGCAGAGGCGATGGTGGCGGTGGCTGGGGCACGCGCGGCGTCGGCGAGGAGCAGAGGGCATGCCGATAGGTCGGGGTGGCGGATCCAGCAGATGACGGGCTGGAGTCAAGCCAGCGACCGGCGCGCCCGCGGCCCGGGGAACCAGGAGGAGAAAGCAAGGCCATGCGGAGGGTGGACGCCGCGGCACAGGAGCGGCTAGCCGAGTTGTGCAACCAGTACTGCTATTATAACTACTACTCCCTCCGATCGAAAATAAGGGTCGTGGTTTTAGTTTGAACTAAAACTATGTAACTTTTTTTTTGCCTAAGCTCTACTGATATTTATGTTGAAAAGTTCAAAGCACGCATTTTCAAGTTTCAAAAAGATTCCTTAATAAAAACGCGGTACGCTGAAAATAAAAACTAAATGCGGTGATCCATAATTTCAAATAGTGATGTGCTCTTTTTTCCGCAAGCGCTCATACATAGTGAAAGCACCCACGCACACCCTACTCCTATGAGCACTTTCGAGAGACTGAGCCGACATATCATCTTAAGATTTACGAAATCATCGTAGAAGTCTCGTCGTCGACGGGAATGTCTTTTCTCACTGAAAGCGCATCGCCGGAAATTCTAAAATAAATTCAGAAATAATGCGAGCACCAGGACTTAAACCCTGATGGGCTGGGCTGGGATACCACTATCCCACTAACCATGCAACCATAGGTTGGTTCGCTAGTGATGTGCTCTCTGGCTGCAAATAAAAGCATTTTCCCATCGAGTTTTCAAGATTTATTTTGTATTCCTGTGCCGTGTACATGTATACACGAGTTACTCTTTTTTTTTGGAGTTCTTGTGAATCGCACATTTTAAATTTTGAATGTAAAAGAATTACGGGAGTCCGAAGCAAAAAGTGATTAACCGGTTATGGCAAGTAAATCCATTTCATTATTCATTTCTTTTTCATGATCGCTGTCATTTCCGCATGGAGGATTGTGATTACAGGTCACACTTATTATCAGAGTTCACACATTACATCGACCAATCAGCTAGCCTAGTAGTACTGGTCGGCGGAGAAGACGCTGCACTCCTGGGGCTCGATCCGGCACGCGGTCGGTAGCCGTACCTTCGTCAACCTCACGCGACCGGCCTGCGGCTTCTGCTGCGCCCCCTCGCCGGAGAACCCTTCTCCCTGCTGCCGCTGCGGCCTCTTGTGACAGAGCACCTGTCCTTGCCGCTGGCCACCACGCCCGACGGTCACCCCGTGGTAGCCTCCTCCCTGCTGATGGCCTCCTCCTGTCTCACTGCCATACTGCCCCCCTTGTACCTCCTGCCGCTGCTCCGCCGTGGACTCGCCGGAACATCCCCGCTCTTGTTGACGCTCCCCCGACGAGCCGTGGCGCCCTTCTCCCAGCGGCGGCATGGATTGCTCGTAGTCCCGCACCATGCCACGGAGGGCGGCGCACCGGCACTCGCGGCTGACGCTCTCGAGCTGCTGGCAGCACCGCTCCCTGTCGCCCCACTGGGCCTGAAACAACGGGACGCCGACGGCGCCCTCGCCGGCGCGGCCGGTCAGCTGCTGCTCGAGGATCTGCCGGCACGCGAGGAGCGGCTTCTCCTGGACCTCGCCCCGGCACTGCGCGTCCGTGAGGCTCTGCTCGAGCACGCCTTGGGCGGCGGAGACGGCCACCAGGGCCGCCAGGAACACCGCGAAGAAGACCAACTTACCCATATTGATTCCAGTACGAAATGTTGTTGCGCTTCCGATTGTGGTTTATTTGTTGTGTGGTGAGATGCTGAAGAGATTGAGATTGAAACTGAGACGATCACGTTGCAGTGACAAATTTTGGAGCTTGCTATAAACGATTTCCGGATGATGTCGGATGAGCTGGAAAGTTGCTTTTACTGCCAACAATCTTATCGTGTAAGTATGGATGTACTCAGCATGTAACGTCTTTTGCACTAGTCATGAGTCACGATGATGAGGATCATGTATCGAATTATCCATAATAATAGTTCCTTGTAAAATCTCATCTATGATAATCTTTTTCTGGCTGCATGCATCATTCTGATGCAGAGGCCGGGGTGATCCTCGTTTAAAAAAATGATAATCTTGTTTGTACTTCGTACACTTCGCAATGAATTTTGAAGGTTTCCTAAATCTGATAATAGGAACAATGCAAAGGGTTAATCAATCAGCTTTAGCTGTACTTTTCCTTTGGAGTTTCCTTTGTTTTGAGTGGTATTTCAGGAGGAATTGGCCAACGCTGGGTATCGAAGTTAGAAAGACCACTATGACCATCTGGAATTCTGGATTCTCTCTTCCAAACCAAAACTTAACTGATAAGATGGGAAGATATGTCGATACTACTCCGGTCACTTCAGTGAGGTGCTGCAACGTCGTCCGACCACTACCCTATTCAACTTCAGTGTGAAGCCAATAAGAAACTTCCATTGCCGATAGGGCACTAGCCTGTCTGCCGTGGTCTGCATGCTAGACTGTCGAAATCATCACAAAATTCATGGTCTGCATGCTTGACTGTCGAAATCATGATAAATTCCAGTGGAAACTTCAATGTGCGAAAAGTATAATGCGTGAAGCATGGCAAGACTTGCTCTGGTTGGCGCTTTCTACTTGGTGGATGAGTTTCTGGTTGGCCAGATACCAATGCTAGTGGTATATTTAGTCTTGGTTCTGCAGTTGCCATATCGTGATGCCTGGTTCAAAAGAGTGAAGGTGTCACCAGAGTGTGGAAAATGTGACAACTGTATTCGATGCTGAAAATGACGATCCTTTTTAGTATCAGTTTACAGATATGCTGGCAGCAATCTATGGAAGGCCGAAATAATAATGAAAATTTTCTGGTGTTCTTTGTTTTGACAAAAGTGGCACAAGGTGGCGTTCCATTGCTTTTGTTTGAGACGGGAACTATAGGATAAACTAGTGTAAAGCCTACGCTTTGCTGCAGCTATTATTAGGTGTTTTTAGTAAGTTTTATCTTGAAATGTTTATATTTAAATAATTTGTATTTTGGTAAGTACAGAGTTGCAAAGTTTTTTTTTTAAGTGCATAAGAAATTGAGACGTAAAATTTTGCGATAGTATTTCCCTGCCGTTGACGAGCCTCATAGTCTCCTGATTTATTTCGCTTTTGCGATAGTATTTCCTTGCCGTTGGCGACTCTCATAGTCTCATGATTTTCATTGACTAGTCAATGACAGAATGTTACATCATAGGTGCTTGGTACACAATTGCAGTTCCTACTTGTATGGCGCCCCCAACCAGCAGCTGGTATTGATTTTCTTTGTCTGGCCATGGAGATCAGACGATGGCTCCTCCGGCTTCTTGCCCTTCTCACCACCACCACTGTCCTTCTTTTGAACCCATCCACTTCTAGCTCCATCAGCACCGTCCACGACCTCCCCACTCTCCTATCATTCAAATCCCTCATCACGGTGGATCCCCTGGGTGCACTCTCCTCATGGACAATCAACAGCAGCTCTAATGGCAGCACTCATGGCTTCTGCAGCTGGACCGGCGTGAAATGCAGCAGTGCTCACCCGGGCCATGTCAAGGCGCTGCGCCTACAAGGTCTTGGCCTCTCCGGGACCATTTCACCGTTTCTTGGGAACCTCTCGCGTCTCCGTGCACTCGATTTGTCCGGCAACAAGCTTGAAGGTCAGATTCCTCCTAGCCTTGGTATCTGCTTTGCACTCCGCAGGCTCAATCTGAGCTTCAACTCCCTGTCCGGTGCTATCCCTCCCGCCATGGGTAACCTGTCAAAGCTTGTTGTTATGGATATTGGCAGCAACAATATCTCGGGTACCATTCCTCCTTCTTTTGCAGATCTTGCAACAGTCACCATGTTAAATATAAGAGATAACTCTGTGCATGGGCAAGTACCACCATGGTTCGGCAATTTGACAGCGCTGAAAGAGTTGAACATGGCTGTGAATATGATGAGCGGTCATGTTCCACCAGCTTTGTCCAAGCTTATCAACCTTCAATTTGTGAGTCTAGGAGCCAATAACCTGCAAGGTTTGATCCCTCCCGTATTATTTAATATGCCGTCACTTGAACACTTCAGGTTCGGGTCAAACCAACTGTCAGGCTCTCTACCACAAGATATTGGCTCTACACTTCCTAACCTGAAAGAGTTCAGTTTATTCTACAACAAATTTGAAGGCCAGATTCCTGCCTCCTTGTCAAATATATCTTCTCTTGAACGCATCGCTCTCCATGGGAATAGATTTTGGGGCCGAATCCCATCAAATATTGGCCAAAGTGGATGTTTGACTATATTTGAAGTAGGAAATAATGAGCTGCAGGCTACAGAGTCAAGAGATTGGGATTTTCTGACCTCCTTGGCTAACTGCAGCAGCCTAGTTCTTGTAAATCTTCAACTGAATAACCTTTCAGGGATTTTGCCAAATAGCATCGGCAATCTCTCGCAAAATCTTGAAACTCTTCAAGTAGGAGGAAACCAAATTGCTGGGTATATACCTACAGGAATAGGAAGATACTACAAACTCATGGTACTTGAGTTTGCAGATAACCTCTTCTCAGGAACCATACCTTCAGATATTGGAAAGCTATCCAACCTAAGAAAACTGTTTCTATTTCAGAATAGATACTCTGGGGAGATTCCATCGTCACTAGGCAACATGTCACAACTAAATGAGCTAATTCTTTCAACCAACAATTTGGAGGGTAGCATTCCAGCTACTTTTGGCAACCTTACTGAGTTAATCTCACTGAACCTTGCCTTGAACCTCTTGAGTGGGAAAATCCCAGAAAAAGTTATGAACATTTCCTCCCTGGCTGTAGTTCTCAATCTCTCAAACAACTTATTGGATGGACCTATTTCTCCACATGTTGGGCAGCTAGTCAATCTTGCAATAATGGATTTCTCATTGAACAAATTATCAGGTGCAATCCCAAATACCCTTGGTAGTTGTGTAGAATTGCAATTCCTATACTTACAAGGGAATCTCTTGCATGGACAAATTCCAAAAGAACTCATGGCATTAAGAGGGCTAGAAGAGATGGACCTCTCTAATAATAACTTATCAGGACCTGTCCCTGAATTTCTTGAGAGCTTCCAGCTTCTGAAGAACCTAAACCTTTCATTCAACCACCTATCAGGTCCGGTGCCAGATAAGGGGATCTTCTCAAATGCAAGCGCTGTATATCTCACAAGTAATGACATGCTATGTGGTGGCCCTGTATTCTTTCATTTCCCTACATGCCCATACGCAGCGCCCGATAAACCTGCACGTCACAAACTGATTCACATCTTGGTGTTTACTGTGGCGGGAGCATTCATCCTTCTCTGTGTCAGCATTGCTATACGCTGTTACATTAGGAAGTCAAGAGGTGATGCCCGCCAAGGTCAGGAAGACATCCCTGAGATGTTTCAGAGGATCTCATACGCTGAGTTGCATTCGGCTACAGACTCATTTTCTGTAGAAAATTTGGTTGGCCGTGGAAGCTTCGGCAGTGTATATAAAGGGACTTTTGGTTCTGGTGCAAACTTAATTACCGCGGCAGTGAAGGTACTTGATGTCCAACGGCAAGGAGCCACAAGGAGCTTCATCTCTGAGTGCAATGCGCTCAAAAGGATTCGACATCGCAAACTAGTCAAGGTTATCACGGTGTGTGATGGTTTGGACCACAGTGGGAGCCAAATTAAGGCACTTGTGCTAGAGTTCATTCCCAATGGAAACTTGGATAAATGGTTACACCCGAGCACAGAAGGCGAGTTCCAGACACCAAACCTGATGCACAGGCTGAACATTGCTCTTGATGTGGCAGAGGCACTGGAATATCTCCATCACCATATTGATCCTCCAATTGTTCACTGTGATGTTAAACCAAGTAATATTCTTCTTGATGATAACATGGTTGCACATCTTGGTGACCTCGGACTAGCAAAGATAATTAGGGCAGAAGAAAGCAGGCAATCACTCGCCGATCAAAGTTGCTCGGCTGGAATCAAAGGCACAATCGGGTACTTTGCACCACGTATGCTGTTTCCTTCTTACTCCACCATAATTTATGTAATTGCTTGAAAATGTTTTTGCAAGACTTTATTAACATGTAGATACAAGAAATGGTAACCTGCATCATGAACCAAATACAAATTACAAAATACTAGAATAGTAGGTTACATTTGTTCACCAATTCAGGTACATATCAACACAATTAATGGATTGATTACCTCGTGTTTGTTCCTCTCCCAGCAGCTGCTTGGCTCCACCGTACATTGTTATTTGTGACTTAACAGTCGGTAAAATTGTCTAAAAAACCAGTAATTTTCCCTCAAAAAATGTTCATGATTCTTCTTAGTAATTATAAGCTTTAAGCCTCCAATTCTTATTGTTCCATAATAATAAGAAACCGATTTCTTATGCATCTTCCATGCCATCCTGTTTTGGTCACTGTATCAAATGAGAATCCGAAAGATATATATGTATCCATTTACAATAATTTGTTGTGCCGAGAATACAGTCAACTACTATTTGTAAACAACTAAGGAATGTGTGTGGAATGAATTATATTTATACCATTTAGTTTATAAGAAAGATAACACAAACCCTTTCCTTTCCTTCCTTTACCAGAGTATGGCATGGGGACTGAAATATCTGTGGAAGGTGACGTGTACAGCTATGGTGTGCTATTGTTGGAGATGCTAACTGGGAGAAGGCCAACTGACCCATTTTTCAATGACACGACAAATCTACCAAAGTACGTTGAGATGGCCTGTCCTGGTAATCTACTGGAAACAATGGATGTCAATATTAGATGCAACCAAGAGCCTCAAGCGACTTTAGAATTGTTCGCTGCTCCAGTTTCAAAACTTGGTTTAGCTTGCTGCAGGGGCCCTGCAAGACAGCGCATAAGGATGAGCGATGTGGTAAAGAGAATTGGGTGCCATAAAACGGCTAATCATGGCCAGCCAGAATTCTGCATCTTGGTCCACAGCGCAGTAATATAATTGGACGTACGGCTTGTTCTATTTCTGTCACTTATAGTAAGATTAGAATGGTATTAGTTTCTCATGTATTTTACCATAGCCGATCGGCACTCTCTCAATAGACACAACTGTCCCTGTCCATGGAGTTACAAATTATTGGGCAAGAGCTTCTGTGGGTTCACAGGAATCAATTATGATCAGAGAAAGATCGAAACTGGTTATCTTACACTCAATCATTATATACAGTGGTATTGCATACATTTTTAGTGTATTGTATTCAACAACAACAACTGTATATTCGTGAGCATTTATGTGCTGGGGGCCATATTGTTATATGCCAAATAAAGGAATAATAGAAGTTGTAGGCGTTGTCTTCGCGTTTGTGGCTTTACCATAGTGAGTTGAATTTGATGTTGTTCTGAACCATTATATGTATTAGCATGCAGTGACGGATCTTGAAAGAAATCTTAGCTGGGGTGAAGCTGTATGTTTTTAGAAGAACAAAATTGTAGGACTAGAACAAGCTAGATTTTGTAGAATATTCAGAAACTTGGATAATTATATTGATCTTGTCCAAATTAGTTTACAAAATACATTTGTAACTTTAACTGTATGCAGCAGGTACTCCATAACAAAAGAAACTGTACCAAAATGCCACTTAACAATGGAGTATTGAATTAATCACTATAGATCAGCTCCTACCTTGCGCTCCTAAATTGCATAAGAACATCTTCATAGATGTACTTCTCCGTGATTTTACTCTTTATGTTGACTATCAAGCTATTGGCTAGAAAATCATCTTCCATCGTATATGTAGCCTTGTCTTAATAATCTCAAAATCGAGCAACAACACAGGAGGCTTCGTTCTGCTTCAATTAATGTTGGTTTGTTGGCTTCAGACTCACCTCTCTTTCTTTTGTAAGATGCATCAATGGTTTCCCCCTTGACCAGTTTTGACGGGACCCCCTTAACCATCAACGCCTCCTTTTCGAAACAACAATTTTAATTTAGTACAAAATTCTATGGCCTTCAGCTCATCGGATCTCTGCGCGCGGCCCACTGGCGCATACAGCGAAACTAGGCAGCGAACGCGAGAGCTATTTCTAGCTTTAAGCGAGTCGGGGTTCCTAGGATGGGGGCTAGTGCTTCTAGCCACTGCGCCACGGTCGGGTTCACGTTAGAATAGCACAGACGAAGTCCTTGAGGGAAAACACCGGTTTTTGTTTTCTGTTTCTCCTCTCCTTTTTTTTTTGGTTTTTTGTTGGTGTTTTTTATTTCTTCTCCGGTTTTCTCCTTTTTTTGTTTTCTTTTTTTTTCTTTCTCCGGGTTTTTCATTTCTGCAGTTTTTTTTCATTTTTCATTTTTTTCTTATGTTTATTTTCGTTTTCACTCTACATTTTCGTATATGTTAAAAAAATAAAATAAGTCATCAACATTTTTTGTATACACGTTCAACATTGTCCGAACGCTTATTCAACATTTTTCAAATAATTATTCGACACTTTAATACTTATTCAACATTTTTAAAATACTTGTTCAACATTTTTCAAATACTTGTTCAAAACTTTTTAATACTTATTTAATATTTTTCAAATACTTATTCAACATTTTTAATACTTATTTAAAATTTTCAAATACTTGTTCAACATTTTTCAAATACTTGTTCAATATTTTTAAATGTGTTTTTGAAGAATTTATATATATATATAAATATTTTAAAACATAAATAAAAGTACAAAAAGCAAAAAACGAGAACAGAAAACAGAAAAAAATAGGCCTTTGCCTGCCGCGCGGTTGGGCTGGCCCATCTGGGCTCCCCCCGACGCGAGGCGTCCCCATGTACTCGCGTAAAGCGAGAAATAGGGATGCCCTGCAGCGAAGCGGGAAACTGGGCACTATATCAAACTGGACTGAGTACTCGAGCGGATCGAACCGACACCTGTAGCGAACCGTCCCGAGTTACTGTATCGAAACATGAACATTTTTAAATTTTGAATGTTTCCTACAAACACAAATATTTTACGAAAATCACGTAGAAATTTTGAAATTCCACACATTTTTTGAAAACTTCAAACACTAGTTGAATTTTCCGTATTTAAAAAGGTCTTTTTTAAGTTTTCGAATTTTTCCCAATTTTGAAAATATTTTCTTCAAACTTGGGGATATTTTTTGAAAACCCGAGAACCTTTTAATTTGCCAACATTTTTATGTTATTTTGAAATTCAAAAAAATCAAAAAGTAAATGAAAATAGAAAGAAAAGGAAACAGAAAAAATGAAAAAGGAAAGGAAAGAAAAGAAAAGAAAAACAAGAAAAATGAAAAGAACCGGGAAGCCCAAGCCACTGGTGGAGGAGATCAGATATGACGACGCCGGCGAACAGATGCGAGATGAGCGACTGTGCTGGCGACACGGAGTATAGATCTCTGGTGGAACTACAAAGAAGGATCACCGCCTTGGTTCGCAGATCCTTCATAGATAAACCAAACAACTCAAACTCAACCGAAATAGAATTATCACGACAAGTGTGACGAACAGAAAGAAGATTTTTTTTATCAAGGAAGACAGAACAAGAATGTTACGCAGTTGGATGGGAGAGGTGCCGAAAATGAGAGAACCAGAACTAGTGCGTGTGATTGGGAGGTGCTCACCACTGCCAACGATGATGTGAGAGGAGGAGGTGGAGGGAAGGAGGGAGTGAAGATTACGGGGGAAATTGGTCATGTGGGAAGCAGCACCTGAATCCATGTACCAGTCGGAGGTACTGCCTGAGGAAGACAACCCGACGGTGGCGCTGTGGAGCGCGCCCTGGAGCGAGGCCATGTCGTCGTCCACTGGCTCAACAGCGCTCCCACTCAGTGGCGCTGTTGAGCCAGTGGACGATGGCGTGATCCGCCATCACCCACTCGGGAGGGGGGGGGGGGGGGGGGCTGGGCAAGGGGGGGGGGGGGGGGGGGGCAGGGCGCTGCACGGCCTCGGCATCAACATGATCACGAAGAACGAACATGCCGATTGTTGTGTCAAAGTGGCGGCGCCACTGCACTTTGCCACGAGTAGGTCGAGAGTGACAGGGACATGCCGGTGGATGTTGATCGTTTGAAGAACCGGCGAGGAGAGGGGAGATGCAGGCGGCGCAAAGGCAATAGCGCCAGCAGGCAGCAGGGCTGGTGGGGCATTGGTGATAGGAGCGCTGGGACCGCCAGTGGCAGGAGCGCCGGAGTCAGAGGTGTCACCATAGCGGCAGAAGCGGGATAGGCGACCGGAGCAAAATGATTGATCTGGTCAGAGGTATTTGATAGCATGATGAAGGGAGGACTATACGGGAATCAACACAATTCATTTAGCTATGCGGCTGAGTCTATATACAATTTACAGAGTGATCGTGTGCCACTACCAGGAGAGATCGTGGGCTACACGTGTCCACTTCTCACGTACATGTGCTGACTAGATTACATGACGCGTACACTGTCTATACATGTGTGTACAACATATACTCTAACAGAAGGAATGTGTGCTAATCTGAGCTATTCTTGTGTTTAGAAGGGTGTACCGAAATAGAAGTTGCTCTAATATCATGGTGTATGGCTCAAAAGAGTGAAGATGGTCCATGTACGATGATGGTCGTCTGGGCTATTTGGAGAGAAAGGAATGCTGGTCTGTTTAGCAGCTATATTACCCCAATCATTCAGATCGTAAAATCAGTCCAAGGTGGTTGGAGAAGATTTACGTTCCGTTGATCGTTGTTGTGTCCCTCTTGGTCTTCGACTTAGCATTAGTCAGCTTCCTTTGCTTATGTGTCTCTGTCTATTCTTCCAGTATGTGTTTTGGTCGTCTCGAGACTCGATATGTTTTTTTTTTTGCCCTTTTCTTCTATCTATTTAATTCACATGCAGTCCTTCTGCATGGTTCGAAAAAAAAGAATGAAGATGTCACCACAGTGTCAAGAAAATGAATTGTGTTGGGCGCTGGAAATGACGATCCTTTTTTATTAGTTTACAGACATGCTGGGAGCAATCTATGGAAGGTCACAATAATAATAAAGAATTTCTGGTGTTCTTTGTTTTCACAAAATTCTCACAAGATGGTGTTCCGTTGGTTTCGTGCAAGGCTAGAACTATAGAATAAATTACTCGGATAAAATAAACTACTGTAAAGCCCACGCTTTATTGTGGATATTATTAGGAATTTTTTTAGTTTATTTTGAAATGTTTTTATATATGTGTGTGCTAATTAATATTTACTGTGCTTATTTTCTAATATGCATTTCCACGGATCAAAGGATGTGCCTTTTTTTTTTGCGGGGTAAAGGATGTGTCTTTTAACCCAAGAATATGACTATTCGTAGGTCTCAATTCTCAAGAACCAACACACTTGATTGATTCTCGACGATTGTTCCTTTTGGAGTGACATGGCTTAGCATGGACGCTACATTAGGAGTCGCTTTTATCAAAAAGAGAATATGTCATGATATGCCTGTGGAATTAAAATGTGAATTCGCTGTACAGAAAAAAAATGTACTACTCCCTCTCTAAAGAAATAGTATAAGATATTTAGATCACTACTGTAAAGTAATGACATAAAACGTCTTATAAAAGTTTACAGAGGGAGTAGGTTTGTAGCTGGAAAAACAATTATATTCCAGCCATAACTTTGGGTAAGAAAAGTTTGCATGCCAAGACACACAATGACGTCCCTTCAGTCCTCTTCCTCCTCCAAAAAACTGTACCAATGTGACCGAGCTTTTGACTCTTCCTCCTCCGAAGTCAATAAGGGCTGCAATCTGCACCTAATCATCTTCAAAGCAAAACTCTTTCTTTCCTCGGAAGTCAAAAAGGAAGAAGAAAAAAGCAAGCCCCTTTCTTTCGGGGATTCAAAAATGAAGCAACAGAGGAAATTGCAGACACCATGGAGACCAGACCATGGCTCCTCCGGCTTCTTGCCCTTGTCACCACCACCACTGCCCTTCTCTTGAACCCATCCACTTCCACTTCCAGCTCCATCAGCACCGTCCACGACCTCCCGGCCCTCCTATCGTTCAAATCCCTCATCAAGAACGATCCCCTGGGCGCACTCTCCTCATGGACCATCAACAGCAGCTCCAACGGCAGCCCTCATGGCTTCTGTAGTTGGACCGGCGTGGAGTGCAGCAGTGCTCACCCGGGACATGTTGCCGCGCTTCGCCTACAAGGTCTTGGCCTCTCCGGGACCATTTCACCATTTCTTGGGAACCTCTCGCGTCTCCGTGCACTCGATTTGTCCGACAACAAGCTTGAAGGTCAGATCCCTCCTAGCCTTGGCAACTGCTTTGCACTACGCAGGCTCAACATGAGCGTCAACTCCCTGTCCGGTGCCATCCCTCCCGCCATGGGAAACCTGTCGAAGCTTGTTGTTCTGGCTATTGGTAGCAACAATATCTCGGGTACCATTCCTCTTTCTTTTGCAGATCTTGCAACGGTCACCGTCTTCAGTATAGTAAAGAACCATGTGCATGGGCAAATACCACCATGGCTCGGCAATTTGACAGCCCTAAAAGATTTGAACGTGGAAGATAATATGATGAGCGGCCATGTTCCACCAGCTTTGTCTAAGCTTACCAACCTTCGATTTCTGTTTCTAGGAACCAATAACCTACAAGGTTTGATCCCTCCAGTATTATTTAATATGTCGTCACTTGAACGCTTCGATTTTGAGTCAAACCAACTGTCAGGCTCTCTACCACAAGATATTGGGTCTACACTTCCTAACCTGAAAGAGTTCAGTTTATTCTACAACAAATTTAAAGGCCAGATCCCTTCCTCCTTATCAAACATATCTTCTCTTGAACGTATCGTTCTCCATGGGAACAGATTTCATGGACGAATCCCATCAAATATTGGCCAAAATGGATGTTTGACTGTATTTGTGCTAGGGAAGAATGAGCTGCAGGCTACAGAGTCGAGGGATTGGGATTTTCTGACCTCCTTGGCTAACTGTAGCAGCATGTCTACTGTAGATCTTCAACTGAATAACCTTTCGGGAATTTTGCCAAATAGCATCGGTAATCTCTCGCAAAAACTTGAAACTCTTCAAGTAGGAGGAAACCAGATTGCTGGACATATACCTACGGGAATAGGAAGATATTACAAACTCACGGTACTTGAGTTTGCAGATAACCTCTTCACAGGAACCATACCTTCAGATATTGGAAAGCTATCCAACCTAAGAAATCTTTTTCTATTTCAGAATAGATACCATGGGGAGATTCCATTGTCACTAGGCAACATGTCACAGCTAAATAAGCTAATTCTTTCAAACAACAATTTGGAGGGTAGCATTCCAGCTACTTTTGGCAACCTTACTGAGCTGATCTCGCTGGACCTTTCCAGTAACCTCTTGAGTGGGCAAATCCCAGAAGAAGTTACGAGCATCTCCTCCCTGGCTGTATTTCTCAATCTCTCAAACAATTTATTAGATGAACCTATTACCCCACATGTTGGGCAGCTAGTCAATCTTGCAATAATGGATCTCTCATCGAACAAGTTATCAAGTGCAATACCAAATACCCTTGGTAGTTGTATATAATTGCAATTCCTATACTTACAAAGGAATCTCTTGCATGGACAAATTCCAAAAGAACTCATGGCATTAAGAGGGTTAGAAGAGCTGGATCTCTCTAATAATAACTGTAGGGTAACGCAGCAGAAAACAAAAAATTTCCGACCTACGCACCAGCCTAGGACCACTATGGAGACTGCATACAAGGTTTGATCATTTTCGTTACCGACTCGTAGCGCAGCGAAAGTAGAGTCGATGACGATCGGTGGTGCAGATCCCCGCAGCTAGGATTTACAACCTCCCAACCGCGAGGATGTATACCCTCGTCTTCCCTTCGGACAGCCCTCCGGGAGGCGGTCGAACAGTCCCCCGGACGGTGTCGCGGACAGCCCTTCGGGAGGACCTTCGAAACTCGAACGGTCACTCGGACAGCCCTTCGGGAGGACTCACAGAACTCGGACCGTCACTTGGACAGCCCTTCGGGAGGCACTCACGAACAGCCCCTCGGGCACTAAGATCGAAACTACGACCTCTCTACAGAGTTGCACACATACGGTGTCAACTATCCGGCAGGGCTTCGCCGTCCAGAACTAGTTCCCACCAGAACCCAGACAGCCTTTCGGCTCTACGAAACTCTTTTCGTGGGAGGGAGAGAGAAGCCAGATCATTGCATGGCACTTGTATGTGAGAAGGAGTGAGTCTTTAGGCAGCCCCCTCCACCCCTATTTATAGGCCAAGCCCAAGGGTGGCTTCTCCAAGAAGCCAAGGGGAAAAATACCAAAGGACCCTCAAGGTGGCTTCTCCAAGAAGCCACCCAAAAAGCACTTTCACTATTCACGACGACATTTTTCAGCATCCGTTCAAACTGAAAATATTTATGTGGGCTTAGAACATTTCCAGTACCCACTAAAATAATTTTCAACGCGTTCTGGAACAATTCCAGTTTAGTGATTTCATCTGCGAAAAGCATCTGAAGCGGTTCCGGCAGCCCCGGAACATTTCCGGTTTTTCTTCCAGAAAATTCCCAGAAGTTTCCAGAATGATTCTGACATCCTCCAAGAATTATCAGGCATGTGCCGAAACCATTTTGACTTAATGGTATCCCCTGAAACAACTTTTCAGTTTCACCGGAACTCATCCGGTGACCTCTCTCTGCGGAACTTTTCCGCTGTCCGAAACTTTTCGGTGTCCGAAACCTTTTCGGTGATTTTCTCTCAGACTCCCTGTCTAGTATTCAGCAGATAGATGACCCTTAAGCGTGTGACCCTATAGGTTCGGTGAAGTATAGACATGACCTGAAACCCCTTCCGATCAATGATCAACATCGGAGCCGTGGACACCCATATTGACCCCTATACCCACACGAATGAATATTCGAGTGAACCTCCAGTTGCCGTGTGCTATTCCTGTTGCTTCACGATATGTTACAAATACCCGAGGTTAGACATGTTGGCATCCCCGTGGATCAACAACCTGTCCACTATGCCAGTTACCCCGTTATCGGTATTGTTCTCTTTTCTCGTTACCGTGTTCCGGCATCCCCGTGATCAAATCACAAAGTGTCTGGCCAGACGATGATGGATACCGTAACACCGAGAGGGCCCAGAGATATCTCTCCATCGTCGGAGGAGCAAATCCCAATCTTGAGCTATCAAGTTACTTGACATACTTTCCCATGAACCCGTAAGCCGCCGTAATAGCCATCCATTTACGGATGACGTTTAACAAACCCCAAAGTTCATGAATCAAGCATGAAGAAACTCGATACTCTCATAGTCTGAGGAATCATGCAAACATTAACCATCTCTGTGTTATTAACCATTAACTCATGACGAATGTATCTCATAGTATAACATCAATTCGGGTCGATTCAACACAAATGTCCTTCCTGACATTGTGCCCTCAAAGTTGCTGGCATAGACATGCCCATGATTGGAAAAACATAATCATCATGCAACACTTGAGCTAGTCTTAGAGGCACGACTAGGAATACATTTTACCGTTTATTATACCACACGTGCACATGGGTTTTCCCCAGAGCCTTTATGGATATACGGGCTCGGGAACCATAGCAGTTATAGCATGGAATATAAACTTAATTATGAACAGGGAGATAATTAATAACATTTATTATTTCCTCTAGGGCATATCTCCTACAATAACTTATCAGGACCTGTTCCTGAATTTCTTGAGAGCTTCCAGCTTCTGAAGAATCTAAACCTTTCATTCAACCAACTATCAGGTCCGGTGCCAGATAAGGGGATCTTCACAAATGCAAGCGCTGTACTCCCTCCATTCCAAAATAGATGACCCAACTTTATACTAACTTTAGTACAAAGTTAGTATAAAGTTGGGTCATCTATTTTGGAACGGAGGGAGTATCTCTCACGAGTAATGGCATGCTATGTGGTGGCCCCGTGTTCTTCCATTTCCCTGCATGCCCATACCTAGCCCCTGATAAGCTTGCACGTCATAAACTGATTCACATCTTGGTGTTTACTGTGGTGGGAGCATTCATCCTGCTTGGTGTCTGCATTGCTACATGTTGTTACATTAACAAGTCAAGAGGTGATGCCCGCCAAGGTCAGGAAAACATCCCTGAGATGTTTCAGAGGATCTCATACACTGAGTTGCATTCGGCTACAGATTCATTCTCTGTAGAAAATTTGCTTGGCCGTGGAAGCTTCGACAGTGTATATAAAGGGACTTTTGGTTCTGGTGCAAATTTAATTACGGCGGCAGTGAAGGTACTTGATGTCCAAAGGCAAGGAGCCACAAGGAGCTTCATGTCTAAGTGCAATGCTCTCAAAAGGATTCGACATCGCAAACTAGTCAAGGTTATCACAGTGTGTGATAGCTTGGACCACAGTGGCAGCCAATTCAAGGCACTTGTGCTAGAGTTCATTCCCAATGGAAGCTTGGATAAATGGTTACACCCGAGCACAGAAGGCGAGTTCCAAACACCAAGCCTGATGCAGAGGCTAAACATTGCACTTGATGTGGCGGAGGCACTGGAATATCTCCATCATCATATTGATCCTCCAATTGTTCACTGTGATGTTAAACCAAGTAATATTCTTCTTGATGATAACATGGTTGCACATCTTGATGACCTCGGACTAGCAAAGATAATTAGGGCAGAAGAAAGCAGACAATCACTCACCGGTCAAAGTTCCTCTGTTGGAATCAAAGGCACAATTGGGTACCTTGCACCAGGTATGCTGTTTCCTTCTTACTCCACATTTTCAGTAATTGCTTAAAGATATTTATGCAAGACTTTATTAACATGTAGATAAAAGAAATGGTAACCTGCATCATGAACCAAACATGAATTACAAAATAGAGTAGTAGGTTACATTTGTTCAACAATTCAGGTACGCGTCGACGAAATTAGTGGATTGATTACCTCACATTTGTTCCTCCCCTGGCAGCCGCTTGGCTGCACCGTACTTTTTTTTTGCGAGAACGTACTTTGTTATTGTTGACTCAACAGTCAGTAACATTGTCTAAAAAATCAGTAAATTTCCCTCAACAAGTGTTCATGATTCTTTTTAGTAATTATAAGAAGCTTTAAGCCTCCAATTCTTATGGTTTCATAATTAAAAAAAAAACTGATTTCATGTGTATCCTTCATGCCATCCTCTAGTGGTCAAATGAGAATCTGAAAAATATATATGTGTCCACTTACAATAATTTGTTGTGCCAAGAATACAGTCAACTACTATATGTAAACAACTAAGGAATGTGAGTAGAATGAATTATATTTATACCATATACTCCCTCCATTCCAGAATATAAGGTGCAATGGTTTCCGTGCAAGTCAAACTTATGTATGTTTGACCGAGATTATATAATAAAATGTCAACATCTACAATAAAAAATAAACAGAATATGAAAATTCTTTTCGTGATGGATCTATGATACAAGTTTGGTACTGTAGATATTGATACTTTTTCCTAAAAACTTGGTCAAACATGCACATGTTTGACTTTTGAAAAAACAAATACACCTTATATTTTGGAATGGAGGGAGTAGTTTATAAGAAAGCTAACACAAACCCTTTCCTTTCCTTCCTTTACCAGAGTATGGCATGGGGACAGAAATATCTGTAGAAGGTGACGTGTACAGCTATGGTGTGCTATTGTTGGAGATGCTAACTGGGAGAAGGCCAACTGACCCATTTTCAATGACACTACAAATTTACCAAAGTACGTTGAGATGGCCTGTCCTGGTAATCTACTGGAAACAATGGATGTCAATACTAGATGCAACGAAGAGCCTCAAGCGACTTTAGAATTGTTCGCTGCTCTAGTTTCAAAACTTGGTTTAGCTTGCTGCAGGGGCTCTGCAAGACAGCGCATAAAGATGAGCGATGTGGTAAGAGAATTGGGTGCCATAAAATGGCTAATCATGGCCAGCCAGAATTCTGCGTCTTGGTCCACAGCACAGTAATATAGATTGGACGTACGGCTTGTTATATTTCTGTCACTTATAGTAAGATTAGAATGGTATTAGTTTCTTATGTATTTTACCATAGCTGATCGGCACTCTCTGAATAGACACAACTCAATTATGATCAGAGAAAGATCGAAACTGGTTATGTTACACTCAATCATTGTATACAGTGGTGTTGCATACATAGTGTATTGTCCTTAATAACAACTACGGTATATTCGTGAGCATTTATGTACATGGGGGGCATATCATTATATGCCAAATAAAGGAATAATAGAAGTTGCAGGCGTTGTCTTCGCGTTTGTGGCTGTACCATAGTGAGTTGAAATTGATGTTGTTTTGAACCATTATATGTAGTACAATGCAGTGACGGATCTTGAAAGAAATCTCAGCTGGGGTGAAGCTGTATTTTCTAGAAGAACGAAATTGTAGGACTAGAACAAGCTAGATTTTGCAGAATATCCAGAAACTTGGCTAATTATATTGACCTTGTCCAAATTAGTTTACGAAATACATTTCTAAGTTTAAACTGTATGCATCAGCTACTCCATAACAAAAGAAACTGTACCAAAATACGGAGTAATACTTAACCAGGGAGTACTGAATTAATTACTATAGATCAGCTCCTATCCTTGCGCTCCTAAATTGGATAAGAACATCGTCATAGATGTACTTCTCCATGATTTTACTCTCTATGTTGACTATCAAGCTATTGGCTAGAAAATTGTCTTCCATTTTATATGTAGCCTTGTCTTAACAATCTCAAATTTGAGCAACAACACAGGAGGCTTCGTTCTGTTTCGATTAATGTTGGTTTGTTGGCTTCACACTCACCTCTCTTTCTTTTGTAAGATGCATCAATGGTTTCCCCCTTAACCATTTTTGACGGGACCCCATTAACCATCAATGCCTCCTTTTGGAAACAACAATTTTAATTTAGTAAAAAAATCTATGACCTAATTAGAACTTTCCCCGACTAATTAAGACGAACGAATCTACACTAAAAAGACAGAATCAAAAGACTTGGACTTCAGCTCACCGGATCTCTGCGCGCGGCGGCGCCGGCGTCGCCTGCCTGTCCGCGATGAGACGAGCCCAGGAGCCATGACCAGCCTCTGGCCTCTCAGCTCTTGCCGGCCGCTCGCCAGCCCACTCGCCGGCAAGCCCCAGTGACCAGTCCGCCGGTCGCAAGAGTCCGCGCCAGACGAAATAGTAGAAGACGGCGGCAAGACGGGAATCAGGGTTGGTTCTTGTCTGCTTTTTTTTTTAAGCAATGGTTCTTGTCTGCTTTTTTTTTGTCTGCTGCCAGGCAGAACGTGAGAAGGAGATGATAAATGGGCCTTATGCGGCAGATTGGCGGGGCAACGAAGAGGCGGCCGCCTTACTGGGCCGGACCACTGGCGCATACAGCGAAACTAGCGGGCATATGCAGCGAAGCGGGAAGCTAGAGAGCAACTAGTTAGCGAGCTTTGTCTAAAAAAAAAGTTAACGAGCATACATAGTTCGAGATCATCTCGGCTCATTTCTTGATGCAGGGATGAACAAACACAAGGGAATCGATGATCCATTTATCAGTGAGCTTCTTGCCTGCCGTGAGGGCCTTGAGGCAGCTAGTAGAAGGGGGAATCAACATATTTTCATGCAAATGCGTAGAGAATGATTTGGTGCATCGGGCGTTGGCGACAGCCCTGTACTCAGCCTCAGCGCTCGATCGTGAGACCCTGGGTTGTCGTTTAGACGACCACGAAATCAGAGAGGGCCCGAGGTAGACGCAGTAGCCGGAAGTGGAGCGTCGAGTGTCGGGACACCCAGCCCAGTCGGCGTCGGAGTAGGCGACAAGGCTGGTGTCAGGTGATGCCGTCAAGGTGAGACCCATAGCTGTGGTGCCACGTATGTACCGGAGAATACATTTCACCAGAGCCCAATGAGTATCATGAGGAGCATGCATGTGAAGGCACACCTGCTGGACAGCATACTGAATGTCCGGACGCGTCAGCGTGAGGTACTGAAGAGCACCGACGATGAAGCGGTAGAAGGGAGTGTCAGACGCCGAAGAACCCTCGACGGCGGACACCTTAGCCTTTGTGTCGACAGGCGTAGGAGCAGGCTTGCAGTTAAGCATGCCGGCTCGCTCCAGAAGCTCGTAGGCATATCCAGAAGCTCGTAGGCATACTTCTGCTGATGCAAGAAGAAGCCAGTGGCCCGGCGAACAACCTCGATGCCGAGGAAGTAGTGGATAGCCCCCAAGTCCTTGAGGGCGAACTCGGTGCCGAGGCGAGCTGTGATCTGCTGAAGTAGCGCTGGCGAGGACGCAGTCAGGATGATGTCGTCGACGTAGAGAAGAAGGTACGCGGTGGCGGTGCCCTGGTGATAAACAAACAGGGAGGCATCGGACCGTGTGGACCGGAACCCCTGCTGCTGAAGGAAGGCCGCGATCCGCTGGTACCAGGCCCGAGGCGCCTGCTTCAACCCGTAGAGAGAACGGGAGAGCAAGCACACGTGGTCCGGATAGTCAGTGTCGACGAAACCAGTAGGCTGCTGACAGAACACCTGCTCGTCGAGGTGGCCATGCAGAAAAGCATTGGACACGTCGACCTGGTGAACGGTCCAGGCGCGAGAAACAGCGAGCTGGAGAACAGCGCGAATCGTGCCCGGTTTGACAACCGGGGCGAAGGTGTCGGTGAAGTCCACACCGGCACGCTGGCGAAAGCCGCGCACGACCCAACGCGCCTTGTAGCGCTTAAGGGAACCGTCGGGGCGAGTCTTGTGGCGGAAGACCCACTTGCCAGTGATGATGTTGGCACAGGGAGGCCGCGGGACAAGCTGCCACGTACGGTTGCGTTGCAGGGCGTTGAACTCCTCACACATCGCAGCAAGCCAGTTCGGATCCCGAAGGGCTGCGCGGACGGAGGTGGGGAGCGGGGACGGGTCCGAGGTGGACGCGGCGCACGCGTACTCGTCGGAGGTGTAGCGCGTGCTGGGACGAAACGTCCCAGTCCGAGCCCGAGTGACCACACCGGTGAGAGGTGCGGCGCCAGTCGGCGGAGCCGAGAGGGGGACCGGCGAGGATGAGCTCGAGCCGGTCTCCGGAACGGCCGAAGGGGCCGCGGCGTCGGGGGCGGCCGAGGGGGCACCAGGGGCCATGGCTTCGGGAGCCGCGGCGGCGGCGGGGGCGTTCGAGGGGGCAGCCACACCCGAGGCGCCGCGGGAGGCCGCGGCCGGCGCTGGAAGCGCGGGCAGGGCCGAGCCCAGCGCTCGGCGCGGCGTAGAGGGCGACTCGCCAGGGGTGGGAGCAGGGGCGAGTCGCGCCGCGGGAGGCGCCGATGGTACCTGCTGAAACGGGAACACCAGCTCATCAAAGTACACATGCCGCGAAGTGATAACGCAGTGGGACACTGGATCATAGCACCGGTAACCTTTGGTGTTGGGAGGATAACCAAGGAAGATGCAAGGAAGCGACCGGGGAGCGAGTTTATGAGGAGTGGTGGACGCGGTGCTAGGATAACAGAGACACCCGAAAATGCGAAGACCATCATAAGATGGAGCCGCACCGAAGAGGAGTTGGTGGGGGGAGTAGTTCCAGCGGGGACGACATCGGCGAATGTTAATAAGAAGGCTGGCGGTCGCGAGGGCATCCGGCCAGAACCGGGGAGGCACGTTGGAGTGGAAGAGCAACGTGCGGACACAGTCATTAAGAGTGCGGAGGACGCGCTCAGAACGGCCATTCTGCTGTGACGTGTAGGGGCAAGTGAGCCGGAAGATAGTGCCGTGCGACGCAAGGAGATTGCGGACGGCGACGTTATCGAACTCTTTTCCGTTGTCAGTTTGCAAGGCAAGAATAGGACGACCAAATTGTGTGGTGACATATGAATAAAAAAGGGTGAGTGTGGCGAGAGCGTCGGACTTGTGACGGAGAGGGAACGTCCACACATAATGGAAAATCATCCAATATCACCAAATAGTATAAATAACCAGTGTTGCTTGCAACTGGGACGTCCAAACATCACTATGCAATAACTGAAACGGAAAGGTAGAAATGTGTGTAGACTCGCTAAAGGGGAGACGAACTTGCTTGCCAAGACGGCAGGCCTCACAGGAGTGGTCGTCAACCTTATTACATGAGAATGAAAAACTCTGAAGAATCTGACGCAAAACTGAGGAGTTGGGGTGACCGAGGCGGGCGTGCCAAAGATCGACACTAGCGGCGAGGGCGGCAGGACGGGTGGTGGTGGTGGCACCGGAAGGATGCACTGGGTAAAGCTTGTCCGGGCTGTCACATCGGTGGAGTACCATCCGTGTACGGGCGTCCTTCACAGAAAAGCCAAGGTCGTCAAATTCAACAGTGATAGGATTCTCACGAGCAAGGCGACGAACAGAGACAAGGTTGGTAACTAGGTTAGGGGAAACAAGAACATTAGACATGTTAATGGGAGTAGAAGTAGAAGGAAACGACATATGACCGACATGTGTAATGGGTAGAGAGGAACCGTTACCAACGGTGATGCGAGTGGGAGTATGAACGGGAGTGGAAGACGTGAGGTTACCGGGATGAGTAGTCATGTGAGCGGTGGCGCCCGAGTCCATGTACCAGTCACCTCCGCCACCGCCACCGTAGGGACTTGGTGACGGAGCCGAGTGCAGAGCAGCGAGGAGGGCCGGGTCCCACGGCGGCGGCACCTGGGAAGGGAAAAACCCTCCGTAGGCCGGCGCGGGAGCGGCGCCGTAGGCACCGTAGGCGGGCGCGGCGCCGTAGCCGCCGTAGGGAGCGGCGTTCTGCGCGGTGAAGAGCGCTTGGTGGCTCGCCGGACGAGGCCCAAGGATGCCCGGAGCGGGAGCCCGAGGGACCGGCATCGAGTACGCGTGGACGACGCCCGTCCATGGGTTGGTGCCATACGTCCAGGGTGGGGGTGGCCTGCTGCTGCTGCTGACGAGGGCCCCCCTGGCGCCTGCTTGCGGCCGCCCCCGCGGCGGTTGCCGCGGCGCCCGCCACCCTGCTGCGGCTGCTGGGGAGCAGCGGGAGGGGCGGGGGGCGTGGGCGGGAGGGGGAAGAACCCCGGAGGCGCGGGGGGGGGGGGGGGGCGGTGGCTGGTGGCGAGGCGTGGGCGGGGCGGCCGGTGGTGGAGCGCCACGCGAGGTGCCGGCGGCGAGGGCGTGGTGCTGCACGCGCTTCTTGACCCCCTTCATCCGGCGCTCCTCCAACCTCAAGTATGCCACAAACTTGAGGAAGGAGGGGTCCGGTACGAGGGAGAGGTTGGAGGCGGCGTTACCAAACTCCTCGTTGAGGCCGGCGGTGAGCGTGCTGAGGAGGAGGTCGTCATCAACCTTGGCGCCGATGTCACGGAGCTCATCCGCCAACGTCTTCAGGCGGCGGCAGTAGTCATCGATAGACTGATCATCCTGATGGCAGTCAAAAAATTCCTGCTGCAAAAAAACGCGGCGCTGAAGCTGGTTGTTGGTGAAGAGGCCATTGAGCTTGACCCACACGGCGCGGGCGTCATCACCATCGCTCACGACCGTGTGAAACAGGTCCTTCGAGATGGTGGTGAAGAACCACCGGATGAGCGTGGCGTCGATGGCGGTCCACTCGGAGTCGCCCACCATGGCACGGGAGTCGACGGTGCCGTCAACGTGATCCACGAGATTGTTCTCGCGGAAGAGCAGCGAGAAGTACGTCTTCCACGCGTAGTACGTGGCGTCGGTGGCGTCGAGGATGACGGGGACGCGGTCGTGGATGTTGATGTCGCGGATGTCAGCGGGGTCCGGCCCGGAGAAGGGGTTGGAGTAGGAGGAGGCGGAGGAAGACATGGCGGCTCGGCGGTGATGCGGCCCGGCGGAGGTGCGGTGCGGCGATGGGAGGCGGCGCGGCAGGGGAGGGGGGCGCGGCGCGGGAGGAGAGGCACGGTGCGGGGAGGCGGCGGCGGCGTGGGGCGGCGGCGGCAGCGGCGGCCCGAGGCGGCGGCGGCTAGGGTTAGGCGGAAGCGGGAGAGGATCGACTTGCGATAGATATCATGTAGAGAATGATTTGGTGCATCGATATCTGATTGATCGTGCACTAGGCACATATATATAGATACATGGGGTACGACCGGTATCGTGTCTCCTAAGATACACGTACATATAGAGGGAGACCGACACAACAGGTACAGCATACAAGACCCAGACCTACGTACATGTACACATGTTCAACAAAATGGACTGCTATGAGCTAGTGGACTTGTGGCATAAACCTGGTTCTATCCGGGTGAATGGGGCACATATTATGAGGGAAATAAAGCAGGTGGCTGAAATTTTTCAGGGTTTCAAGCTTCTATGGATTCGACGTGAAGAAAATTGGACGACGCATCTCTGCGCTGGAGAAGCTCTTAGCATATCTTCTTTTACATGTTTTAATGTAATTTCTGGATTGCTCACTAGGACTATCCAGTCAGACTGTGATCTCTTGTCAGTTTAATAAAGTGAGGGAGTAATATAAAAAACTAGTTAACGAGCACTTATTCGGGAGCCTCCCAACGATCACTTGGAGGTGGGCTGAGAGCGCTCTCGGCCGCCGCCATATGACGCGCTCTGGACGCTCCCTTCAGATTTTTTTTTTATTTTTCCGCACGTGTTCTCGGCCTTTTAGATTTATTTTTTTTGGCTTTTTGGTTTTTCACCTGTCTTAGCTTTTCGACAAAAAAAAATCAACTTTTTTTGCGCGTAAAAACATATTTTCTTTTTTTGCTTCCGCGAGAGGCACACGGAAAAAACGTGTTTTTTTGTTCCGCGAGAAGCACGGCCGTGCCTCTTTAAAACGGAAAAAAGACAATGTTTTCTCTTTTTTTCCGTGAGAGGCAAGGTTTTGCTTCCCGCAGGAGGCACGGCCGTGCCTCTCGGAAACGAAAAAACATGTTTTCTCTTTTCTTTTTTTCCTTCCGCGAGAGGCACGGATTTGCTTCCACGATAGGCACGGCCGTGCCTCTCGGAAACATCTTTCGGAAAGGGAAAAAAGTGCTCCCGGTTTGGTTTTTTCGTCCTTTTTTTGTTAAAAAAAGTTCATCAAAACCTATCAACATGGGATATAATTTTTAAAATCTCGACACGATGAATCCAACGATGAAAATGGTCCGAGATTTGGACGCACGGTTTAAGAGATAAAATGTTTTGAATAAACGGATCTACGAAAAAAGGAAAAACTCTCAGATTGCGACAAGTGGCGCATATGCGACAAGTGTCGCAACCTGGGGAAGTGTGAGTGAGCTTTGGAAGGAGTACTTCTCAATTAGTGATTTCGGGGAAACTGGGCACTATATCAAACTGGACAGAGTACTCTAGTGGATCGAACTGACACCTATAGCGAACCATCCCGAGTTACTGTATTGAAGCATGAAGATTTTTATATTTTGAATGTTTTCTAAAAACACGAATATTTTACGATCACATAGAAATTTTGGAATTCTAGAAAGTTTTTGAAAACTTCAAATACTAGTTGAATTTTTCGTAATTTTTTTAAAAACAGGTCCTTCTTTAAGTTTTCGAAATTTCCCAATTTTGCAAATATTTTCTTCAAATTTGGGGATATTTTTTGGAAACCTGAGATTTTTTTTTAATTTGCTAACATTTTTATTTTATTTTAAATTAAAAAACTAAAACTAAATGAAAAAAGAAAGAAAAAGAAAAAAAATGAAAAATGAAAAGAATAGGGATGCCCAAGCCATTGGTGGAGGAGATCAGACGTGCTGACGCCGGCGAACAGATGCGAGATGAGCGACTATGCCGGCGCCAAGGAGTACAAATCCCTGGTGGAATTACAGCAGAGGATCACCGCCTTGGTTCACATATCCTTTACAGAGAAATCAAACAAGTCAAACTCAACCAAAATAGGATTGTCATGACAAATTTGACGAACAGAAAGAAGATTTTTGATCAAAGAAGGCGAAACAAGAATGTTACGCAGTTGGATGGGAGAGGTGCAAGAAATGAGAGAGCCAGAACCAGTGTGTGTGATAGGGAGGTGCTCACCACTGTCGACGATGATGTGAGAGGAGGAGGTGGAGGGAAGGAGAAAGTGAAGATTACCGGGGGAATTGGTCATGCGGGAAGCAGCACTTGAATCCATGTACCAGTCGGAGGTACTACGTGAGGAAGACAGCCCGGCGGTGCCGCTGTGAAGAGCGGCCTGGAGCGAGGCTGTAACACCCCATGTCATTAGCCAAAGTAATCACTTTTGATAATGACAAGTCAGCATGATTAATAGTGCCTAATCATCATTTGCATCATATTGCATTTCAAACTCCTAGTTCAAGTTCCAATTAAATTCAAAGTGGAAAATAAAAGTTATTCAAAGCAGAAACTAAAATGTTCATTAAGTAACAAATATTCTAGAGACAATGCTAAAATTGTAACCAACATTTAATAGATTAATTAAGTGACTCTAACAGTGCCAAAACAGCAAGGTTTAATACATTTTATTTAAATACAAAATTTGTGTGAACTCCATTTGTCTCCAAACCAGTTTTTGGCAGTAGTAGACAATGCATAACATTTAATGGTACAAGTCACATATTTTGCTAAAGTCATTTGGTGGCCTAACTATTTGCAAAACAGAAAATGAGAGAAAAGAAAATAAGAAAAAGAAATAAAACAGAAAAATAAAAAGAAAACAAAACCGCCCCCCCCCCACCACTGGGCCAACCGACCCATGCCTCTGGCCTACTTAGGCCTCCCCACCACCAAACCCTAGCCCGATCCCCACTCCCCCCTCGTCGTCCCTCCCTCCCCTCGCTGGATATGGATCGGGAGCGCCCGATCCCGTCGCCGCCGCTCGGAGCTCACCGCCCCTTCGCCACCTCGCCGGACTGCCTGCCCCGCCTCTCCATCGCCGGCCGACCCCGAGCCTCGCCGCCCCCTCTCCCCAACAATGCTGGTGAGGGCCACGCCCTCCCCTCTTTCCCCCGTCCCCGCGCGCGCACCCGCGCGACCTCGACTGCGCTCCAGCTCGCGCCACTGGCCCCGCCTCCCTCCGTTGCCTCCTGCTCACAGTGCAGCCCACGCCCACGCGCCCGCGCCCTCCTACTCTCCTGCGGCTGCTATCCCTCGCCGCACCCGCCATGCTCGCCGCTCGCCTCTGCCCCGTGACGCTCGCCGCAGCAGCAGCTCGCCGCAGCCGCGCCCGCGCCTCCCCGCTGCTCTGCTGCTGCTACCGCTCTCACCCCGCCTCTGCTTGCCCAGCCCGCGGCCGCGTCCGCCTTCGCCTGGTCGCGCGCGCGCCCATGTGTCGTGGCCCTGCTGCTTGTCGAGGCCGCCGCTGCTCCTCCCTGCCCCTGCTCCCCGTCGCTGCTCGCGACCCGCTCGCTCGACGCCGCACGCTCGCGCACCGCGGCGCCCGCCTCGTGCCCCGACCCCTCTCTGCCCCGCTCCCTGCCCGCTAAGCCGTCCGCACGCGCACGCGCGCTTGGCTCCTCCCTGCGCCGCTTGCCCGCGGACCCCTCTGTTGCCGCGCCGCTCGCCGGCCACGCCCTGCTGCGCCCCGGTTGCCTCGTCCCCGCTTAGACAGGCTCGACCCCGCATGGGTGCGCCCGCAACCGCGCCGCTGGCGCCCGCACGCCCGCTTAGGCCCCAGGGGCCACAGACAGCTAGGCCCCACCCCCTGTGCCTATGACAGGTGGGCCCAGCCCTAGAACAGTTTAAAAAAATGAAATGAGTAAAAATGATTAATAATTAATTAATTAGTCAATTAATTAAGTTAATTAATTCTGTTTAATTAAATTAATTAATTAGTTAGTCTAATTAATAAGTAATTAGCTTAATTAAACCCTAATTAATCTAAACAGTCAATGACAGGTGGGACCCACGCGTCAGTTTGACTAGGTCAACTGCACTATTGACTGCTGACGTCAGCATGATGTTATGCTGACGTCATCATTTACTGTTCTGGATAATGTTGGATTAAATGATTAAATAAATTCCAGGAAATAATTAAAACTTTAGAAAATCATATAAAATAATCCGTAACTCCGGTGAAAATAATTTATATATGAAAGTTGCTTAGAATTTCAATACGAATCTGAATATGCCCTCCATATTCCTGTCAGATGCCCCTAGCTAGATGAACATGAAACTTTTAGACTGATTTCAATAAATGAATAGTGCCCAACTTTAATTAAATAAATCCGACTAAATTCCTAAATTGACTAACTCATTTAGTTAGGCAGTAGAACACCTCTGCATAGCATTTAGGAATGTCATGCATATTGCTTGCATTTTTGCCGTGAATTTATTGTTTCTCTCCCCCTCCTTCTCTCTCGATAGACGCCGAGACCGACGACGTTGCATCTAGGTATGACTACGCTACAGACGAGCAGCCCGTTGACAACCCCTCTTTCTTGCCAGAGCAACCAGGCAAGCCCCCCCCCCTTGAGCATCCAGATATCACCCATTCCATTTCTCCTGCTTGCATTAGATTTTGCTACTGTTAATGTTTGCTCCTATTCTGATGCATAGCCTGCTTTTGTAACCTGTTTAATGTTACCTTACATGCCTATGTTAAACTGCTTAGTATAGGTTGGTAGTGAACCATCAGTGACCCCCCACCACCTTACCCTTGTTGCCCCTGCTTGATCATCAACGACTAGATCAATGTGATCGTTGACCAGAGACCGACACATCACTTCACCCCCCTTAGTTGTATGACCCTGCATAGTTACTATCGAGTGCCGAGGGTGATACCTCGTAACGCACTCCTGATGGATACTCTGCAGTATAGCTGTTCGGTCGTGGTCATCGAGGGTGATTCCTCCTTCTCCACTTTTGATACGACTCTGTCGTGCAACCCCTCAGTGTGAACCTCGAGGGTGATGCCTCATACGTTCACCCTGGTGTTTTCATCGAGTGGAATCCACCGAGGGTGATTCCTCGGGGTTTCCCCCTTGATGTTATGACCACACGGTTACTTTGACCTTTGTTACAGGCGGGGTCGACCCTGGTGGGTACCCGCAGGGGATCTATGATGTCGGGTGTGCCGGAAGGGCACTCGAGTGTGATATTGTGGCGGAGCTGCAGAAACTCTGATTGTCTCCGCGTGTTACTAAATGAGCTTATTGGATTTGGGTGTTTGATCTGAGTGGGTCGACGTGCCCTATACGCACTACCACCACGCGAGATAATGGTTATGGGGCCCTCTGCGATGTACGTTTCTCCCGAAAGCTCTTCAGACGTCACGATTCACCGTGCGGGCTGATTGTCGGGATTGGGCTGGATACTTCACTGACGAGTTTAGTGTCGCGCCTGCACCTCGGCCAGTCTCGCAACGCGCAGGGTGCCCAGGGCGATGGCCCAAGACCTCTGGGTGCATAGGTTAGTCCGGCGTGCTGATCTCTCTGCTGAGCCTAGGTAGGGCGCTGCTTCGTGTCGATCTCCCGATGACGGGCATTACCTAGCAAGTGTGTCCGGCCAGAGTTGATCGAGCGTGTTGGGTAACAGTAGTGCACCCCTGCAGGGAAGAATGATCTATCGATAGCCGGTCCTACGGTAAAGGACGCTCAGTTTGTGTATCCCGATCTACTACTTGAACTGGATACTTGTTACTTAATTGAAGCTTCGGGATCGCTTTCTCGCAGGGAGTCGAGGAAGGATCTCTAGGCTTTGCTTCAACATGTTTGCTTAATAAAATGCTATTCCACTCTCTTCTATTGCTGCAAGATGGTGGCTTCGTGAAGATGTTTGAAGATGCTAGTCTTCGATAGGACTAGGCCTTCTCTCTATTCTGTCATTTCTGCAGCCCAGTCCACATATACAGCCTTTCCTCTTTGATAATGTTGCATATGTAGTATAGATCCTTGCTTGCTGAGTACTTTAGATGAGTACTCACGGTTGCTTTGTTACTTCTTTTCCCCATACCCCACTTTGATGATACATCAGACGATGGAGCCCGGAGCCAGACGCCATCACAGGAGCTTACTACCAGGAGGGTCCAGACGACACGTACTACTGGATCGAGCCAGCCGACCAGGAGTAGGATCGGAGGCTCCCAGGCAGGAGGCCTACACCTTTCGATCTAGAGTCGTTGTTTGTGCTAGCCTTCTTAAGGCAAAACTTGTCTAACTATGTATGTACTCAGATATTATTTGTATGACTGACTTATGTATTCGGATCTTCGTGATCCCTGGTCTGTAATATTTTGGATCTCCGTTTATTTGTGTTAGAGTTGTGTTGTGATATCTTCCCATGAGTCCCTGTGCTTGATCGTGCATGTTTGCGTGTATGATTAGTGCACGATTGAGTCGGGGGCGTCACAAAGGCCATGTCCAGGGGTTGTTGCGGCTATTGTATGCCAGGCAGGAAAGTGATGTAGACTGGCAGTGGGCCGTAGCCAGGAGGAGGTGGCGCGTAACTGCCATAGCCGTATGCATTAGGCAGTGGCAACAAACAAGGTCTACTGATGTGGTGCCCCGAGGCGCTGGCCAAACACGCCAGAGCCTGGAGCACTCCAAGGCATAGGCCAGGCCTGAACAAGCCCTATTTAGGAATTGGTGCTAGGGGCAGTGCTACTTCTTGAGCTTGCGTTGATTTTTTCCTTGAAGAGGAAAGGGTGATGCAGCAAAGTGGAGATAAGTATTTCCCTCAGTTAAGAACCAAGGTATCAATCCAGTAGGAGGCACAAGCGAGTCTCCAATCTATGCACCTGCACAAACTAATAAACACTTGTACACAACGTGAAAAAAGGTTGTCAATAGGTCACGAACAAAAGTGAGATCTAATAAAGATAGGTATAAAAGATAAATAAAAGAGCAAACTAAAGTAAATATAAATAAAGTGCAGCAAGGTATTTTTGGGTTTTTTTGTTTATAGATCTGAAAATATATAATGGAAAATAGACCCGGGGGCCATAGGTTTCACTAGAGGCTTCTCTCTTGAAGATAGCATACGGTGGGTAAACAAATTACTGTTGAGCAATTGATAGAAAAGCGCAAAGTTATGACGGTATCTAAGGCAATGATCATGAATATAGGCATCACGTCCATGACAAGTAGACCGACTCCTTCCTGCATCTACTACTATTACTCCACACATTGACCGCTATCCAGCATGCATCTAGAGTATTAAATTCACAAGAATGGAGTAACGCCTTAAGAAAGATGACATGATGTAGAGGGATAAACTCAAGCAATATTATATAAACACCATCTTTTTATCCTTGATGGCAACAATACAATACGTGCTTCGCTACCCCTTCTTTCACTGGGTGAGGACACTGCAAGATTGAACCCAAAACTAAGCACCTCTCCCATTGCAAGGAAAACCAATCTAGTTAGCCAAACCAAACCGATAGTTCGAAGAGAAATACAAAGATATCTTAATCATGCATAAAAGAGTTCAGAGAAGACTCAAATAATATTCATAGATAATCTGATCATAAATCCACAATTCATCGGATCTCAACAAACACACCGCAAAAAAGTATTACATCGAATAGATCTCCAAGAACATCGAGGAGAACATTGTATTGAAGATCAAAGAGAGAGAAGAAGCCATCTAGCTACTAGCTATGGACCCGTAGGTCTGTGGTAAACTACTCACGCATCATCGGAAGGGCAGCAAGGTTGATGTAGAGGCCCTCCGTGATCGAATCCCCCTCCGGCAGATCACCGGAAAAGGCCCCAAGATGGGATCTCACGGGAACAGAGGCTTGCGGCGGCGAAAATGTATTTTGGTGGACGCTTCTGATGTTTGGGGAATATTTTGGAATTTATAGAGGTGGAACTAGGGTTAGAGGACCTCCGAGCGGCCCACAAGAAAAATCATCACGACAGTTTTATTCTGTTTGGACTCTGTTTGATATTCCTTTTCTGTAAAACTCAAAAACAAGGAAAAAACATAAACTGGTACTGGGCTCTAGGTTAATAGGTTAGTCCCAAAAATAATATAAAATAGCATATTAATGCATATAAAACATCCAAAACAGATAATATAATAGCATGGAACAATAAAAAATTATAGATACGTTGGAGACGTATCAAGCATCCCCAAGCTTAATTCCTGCTCGTCCTCGAGTAGGTGAATGATAAAAACAGAATTTTTGATGTAGAATGCTACCTAACATATTTATCGATGTAATCTTCTTTATTGTGGCATGAATATTCAGATCCATAAGATTCAAAACAAAAGTTTAATATTGACATAAAAACAATAATACTTCAAGCACACTAATAAAGCAATCATGTCTTCTCAAAATAACATGGCCAAAGAAAGTTATCCCTACAAAATCATATAGTCTGGCTATGCTCCATCTTCATCACATAAAGTATTTCATCATGCACAACCCCGATGACAAGCCAAGCAATTGTTTCATACTTTTGATGTTCTCAAACTTTTTCAACTTTCACGCAATACATGAGCGTGAGCCATGGATATAGCACTATAGATGGAATAGAATATGGTGGTTGTGGAGAAGACAAAAAGAAGGAGAAAGTCTCACATCAAATAGGCAAATTAATGGGCTATGGAGATGCCCATCAATTGATATCGATGCAAGTGAGTAGGGATTACCATGCAACAGATGCATTAGAGCTATAAGTGTATGAAAGCTCAAAAAGAAACTAAGTGGGTGTGCATCCAACTTGCTTGCTCACGAAGACCTAGGGCAATTTGAGGAAGCCTATCATTGGAATCTACAAGCCAAGTTCTATAATGAAAAATTCCCACTAGTATATGAATGTGACAAAATAGGAGACTCTCTATCATGAAGATCATGGTGCTACTTTGAAGCACAAGTGTGGAAAAAGGATAGTAACATTTTCCCTTCTCTCTTTTCTCTCATTTATTTCTCTTTTTTTTGTTTGGGTTTCTTTGGCCTCTTTTATTTTTTTTATTTGGGCTTCTTTGGCCTCTTTTATTTTTTATAAAGTCTGGAGACTCATCCCAACTTGTGAGGGAATCATAGCTTCCGTCATCCTTTCCTCACATGGGACAATGCCCTTGTAATGATGATCATCACACTTTTATTTACTTACAACTCAAGAATTACAACTCGATACTAGAACAAGATATGACTCTATATGAATGCCTCCGACAGTGTACCGGGATGTGCAATGATCAAGAGTGACATCTATAAAAAATATGATGGACTTGCCACAAATACTATGCCAACTACATGATCATGCAAAGCAATATGACGATGATGGTACGTGTCATAATAAATGGAACGGTGGAACTTGCATGGCAATATATCTCGGAATGGCTATGGAAATGCCATAATAGGTAGGTATGGTGGCTGTTTTGAGGAAGGGTATATGATGGGTTTAATGCGGCGGCGAAAGTTGAGTGGTACTAGAGAGGCTAGCAATGGTGGAAGGGTGAGAGTGCGTATAATCCATGGACTCAACATTAGTCATAAAGAACTCACATACTTATTGTAAAAATTTATTAGCCATCGAAACAAAGTACTACACGCATGCTCCTAGGGGGTTAGATTGGTAGTAAAAGACCATCGCTCGTCCCCGACCGCCACTCATAAGGAAGACAATCAAAAAATAAATTATGCTCCGACTTCATCACATAACGGTTCACCATACGTGCATGCTACGGGAATCACAAACTTTAACACAAGTATTTCTACCAATCCATAATTACTTGCTAGCATGACTCTAATATCACCATCTTTATATCTCAAAACAAATGCAAGGAATCAAACTTCTCATCTTATTAAGTGCTCTTTATATGAAAGTTTTTATTATATCCCTCTTGGATGCCCATCATATTAGGACTAAATTCATAACCTAAGCAAATTACCATGCTGTTTAAGACTCTCAAAATAATATAAGTGAAGCATGAGAGTTCAACAATTTCTATAAAATAAAGCCACCGCCATGCTCTAAAGAGATATAAGTGAAGCACTAGAGCGAACTGCCTAGCTCAAAAGATATAAGTGAAGCACATATAATATTCTAATAAATTCACAATTAATGCGTGTCCCTCTCAAAAGGTGTGTACAACAAGGATGATTATGGAAAACTAAAAAGCAAAGACGCATATCATACATGACGCTCCAAGCAAAACACATATCATGTGGTGAATAAAAATATAGCCTCAAGTAAATTTATCGATGGATTGAAGACAAAAGAGGGGATGCCATCTGGGGCATCCCCAAGCTTAGATGCTTGGTTGTCCTTGAATATTACCTTGGGGTGCCTTGAGCATCCCCAAGCTTAGGCTCTTACCACTCCTTATTCCGTTGTCCATCAAATCTTTACCCAAAACTTGGAAACTTCACAACACAAAACTCAACAGAAAACTCATAGGATCCGTTAGTATAATAAAATAAATCACCACTTTTGGTACTGTTGTGAACTCATTCTAAATTTATATTGGTGTTATATCTACTGTATTCCAACTTCTCCATGGTTCATACCCCCTACCCATAGATTCATCAAAATAAGCAAACAACACATAAAAAACAAAATCTGTCAAAAACAAAACAGTCTGTAGTGACCAGAATATTATCATACTTGTGTAAGTTTAAAACTTCTGAAAAATTAGGAAAACAGAGGAAATTCATATATCAATCTTGTGTAAAAAATTCAGAATTTTTCCATGCTCCAGTGAATTTAAACAATTCTGCTACTGGACGCAAATGTTTCTATTTTTCAGCAAAACCAAATCAACGATATACCAAAACATCCCAAAGGTCTTGCTTGGCTCAAACACTAATTGAAACACCAAAACACAATTAGTACAGAGGTAATAATGTGTATTCTCATAAAAACAGAAAATAAAAATATTGGGTTGTCTCCCAACAAGTGCTTTTCTTTAAAGCCTTTTAGCTAGGCGTTGGTAATTTTAATGATGCTCACATGAAAGATTGCAATTGAAACACGAAGAGAGCATCATGTGGCATGTGAAAAACAAGTTTAAGTCTAACATACTTCCTATGCATAGGCATTTTATAAGAAAACAAATTATCAAGACAAGCAAAAATTAGCATATGCAAGGAAGAAGAAAGAAACAATAGCAATCTCAACATAACGAGAGGTAATTTAGTAACATGAAAATTTCTACAACCATATTTTCCTCTCTCATAATAATTACATGTAGGATCATAATCAAATTCAAAAATATAACTATCACATAAAATATTCTCTTCATGATCCACATGCATGCAAAGTTGACACTCTTCCAAAATAGTGGGATTATCATCAAATAAAGTCATGACTTCTCCAAACCCACTTTTATCAAAAATTCCATAAGATTGATCATACTACAAAGTAGTGGGATCATTATTACCTAGAGTTGAAACTCTTCCAAACCCACTTTCAATATTATTGTAAACATATGTATCATGAGGCTTAAATAAATTTTCAAGATCATAAGAAGAATCACCCCAATCATGATCATTGCAATAAGTAGTGGACATATCAAAATTAGCTTCCCCAAGCTTAGGGTTTTGCATATTATTAACACAATTGACATTAATATAATTTATAATAACATAATGGCAATCATGCTTTTCATTCAAGGAGCTATCGTGAATCACTTCATAAATTTCATCACAATTTTTAGATTCGCGAATTTCAAGCAAAACTTCATAAAGATAATCTAGTGCACTCAACTGACTAGCAATTGGTTCATCATAATTGGATCCTTTAAAAAGATTAGCAAGTGGATGAGGATCCATAAACTTTTTGTTCTTGATTTCCAATAAACACACAATTATACCAAGCGAACGAGCAAACAAACCAAGTAAGACATAAAGGCAAACGAAAAGATGAACAGAAAGAAGGCGAATAAAAAGGCAACTATTTTTGTGTTTTTTTGAAAATGTTTTAGAAGTGGGGGAGAGGAAAACGAGAGGCAAATGGAAAATAATGTAATGCAAGAGATGAGAGTTTATAATAGGTACTTGGTAGGCTTGATGTAGAACCTCCCCGGCAACGGCGCCAGAAATTCTTCCTGCTACTTCTTGAGCTTGTGTTGATTTTTCTCTTGAAGAGAAAAGGGTGATGCAGCAAAGTAGAGATAAGTATTTCCCTCAGTTAAGAACAAAGGTATCAATCCATTAGGAGGCACAAGCAATTCTCCAATCTATGCACCTGCACAAACTAACAAATACTTGCACAGAACGCGAAAAAGGGAGTTGTCAATCCCTTCACGGTCACGAACAAAAGTGAGATCTAATAGAGATAGGTATAAAAGATAAATAAAAGAGCAAACTAAAGTAAATATAAATAAAGTGCAGCAAGGTATTTTTGGGTTTTTTGGTTTATAGATGTGAAAATATATGATGGAAAATGGACCTGGGGGCCATAGGTTTCTCTAGAGGCTTCTCTCTTGAAGATAGCATACGGTGGGTAAACAAATTATTGTTGAGCAATTGATAGAAAAGCGCAACGTTATGACGATATCTAAGGCAATGATCATGAATATATGCATCATGTCCGTGACAAGTAGACCGACTCCTGCCTGCATCTACTACTATTACTCCACACATCGACCGCTATCCAGCATGCATCTAGAGTATTAAGTTCATAAGAATGGAGTAACGCCTTAAGTAAGATGACATGATGTAGAGGGATAAACTCAAGCAAAATGATATAAACCCCATCTTTTTATCCTTGATGGAAACAATACAATACGTGCCTCACTACCCCTTCTGTCACTGGGTGAGGACACTGCAAGATTGAACCCAAAACTAAGCACCTCTCCCATTGCAAGAAAAACTAATCTAGTTGGCCAAACCAAACCGATAGTTCGTAGAGAAATACAAAGATATCTTAATCATGCATAAAAGAGTTCAGGGAAGACTCGAATAATATTCATAGATAATCTGTTCATAAATCCATAATTCATCGAATCTCAACAAACACACCGCAAAAAAGTATTACATCGAATAGATCTCCAAGAACATCGAGGAGAACATTGTATTGAAGATCAAAGAGAGAGAAGAAGCCATCTAGCTACTAGCTATGGACCCGTAGATCTGTGGTAAACTACTCACGCATCATCTGAAGGGCAGCAAGGTTGATGTAGAGGCCCTCCGTGATCGAATCCCCCTCCAGCAGATCACCGAAAAAGGCCCCAAGATGGGATCTCACGGGAACAGAGGCTTGCAGCGGCGGAAAAGTATTTTGGTGGATGCTTCTGATGTTTGGGGAATATTTTGGAATTTATAGAGATGGAACTAGGGTTAGAGGACCTTCGAGGGGCCCACAAGCCAGGGGGCGCCCCCCTAGGGCGCGCCCTGCAGGCTTGTGGTCTCCTCGGGAACCTTCTGGCCCTCTCTCCAAGTTACGTAGGTGTCTTCTGGTCCAAGAAAAATCATCGCAAAAGTTTTATTCGGTTTGATATTCCTTATCTGTAAAACTCAAAAACAAGGAAAAAAACAGAAACTGGCACTGGGCTCTAGGTCAATACACTACTGCAGGATGCTGCTAACGCGACACTACGATCAGAGACCCTTTGACGAAACTGTGTGCGATGCATTAATCACAAAAAGTGATGTAAAATAACCTAAAAAAAGATGCAAAATGTTTGCGATGAAGGATACATCAAACACGGTTCAGATTTTAGTTGTGTGTGCGATGAGGGGCATACGATTTAGTTCAATGAACTATTTACGATGAGGCAGAACAAAAGAAACGGGCAGCCAGATGAAGGCGTGTGCGATATACGGCATATAGTTCACTCGGATAAACTGTTTGTGATGAGGCGGAACAACAGAAAGGGGCAGCCAGATGAAGGTGTGTGCAATATACGGCATACAGTTCACTCGGATGAACTGTTTGCGTTGAGCCAAGAGAACAGAAATGGTTCTACTTAACAAGATGTGTGTGATACGTGGCAAACAGGTCTGTAATCAGAAATGTGTGGGAAAACCAATAACAACACAGACAATTCTTGTTAAAAAGCCGTGTGTGTTGTGAGCAAACGATTGCTGGTATACAATTGTCAGTGATTGATGAAATCATCACCGACGGGTTCCATTGTTTAGTCCGTGTGCGATGTGATTTGCTCTGTCTACAGAGCATCAACATATATACTTAAAAAGACAGCATTGCAAAATCAAATTAAGCATACAATTACACAAGTGACTGCACACATAACATTTCCACACACTAAAGTAAGCAATTACATGCATACTAAACTAGGAGAAACGAGGATCTAATCATCTACTTATTGTTGTGATGACGCTTGCCATTGCTTTGCTTCCGGCTGGATCCTTGGCCGTTTTGGGGAAGGAGGCAGTTCCTCATGTCAATGATCCGCCTGTACATCTCGTAGCTCGTGTACGCCTCCTTGGCCGCGTACACGACCTGAGCTTTGTCGAGTTTCTCCATCCAGGCCGAGTGCCAGGCACACTTGTCCTTGTTGCAGGAATCTTTCATGTCTCTGTAGTAGGAGTCGATGATGGCCTCGGCGAGGTGAACCAGCGAGTCCTTCTCATGCTCGTTGCTGCCCCAGATCTTGTATTGGCCCTGGATGTCGACAAGATTCTGGCAGGCGATGCCCGAATTCTTGAGCACCTTTAAATCGTTGGTGATGTCCACCGTAGCGAACATGTAGTGGGGGCTGTTGAAAAACCTGGCGAAACGCTCGCAAGGCCTTGTGGCCAGGCAGTAGTGGTAGACGAAGACGTGGTTGCGCACGCACATATGGGCGACGACGACCTTGGGATGAGACCCGGCACGAGCGTGGGTGTACTCGATGTCGAACCCGACCACCTTGTACTTCTCCTCGGCAAGCAACAACTCCATGATGTGGATGGAGTGCTCCACCCAGACCGGGTTGTTGGTGTACACCACCGAGAGCTCCGTGAACCTTCTGTGGGTGTCCACCATGGCATGCATGGTGAACTACTGCTCGTCATCGGCAGCCGCTCGGAGCGCCATTGGAGCAGCGCAGGATACCCTCTAAGAATTTGTCGTGGTGGGTGTGCTTCTTGCAATGGTAGGGCGCGATCGAAAGGTTGAAGAGACACAAGGGTTGAATGGCCGCTGTAATAAATGGGGGCCGATAAACCAGGATGGAGGTAGATTCCATCAACCGAACTGATTGCATCCATATCCCACATTTAGACATAAGTAAACATAGATTAAACATACCCAGACATAGATAATAAGCGTACACAAGCATAGTTCAACCATAAGTACATAGTTCAACCATCATTAAGCATACTCAAGCGTACATAGTTCGATCCCACATCTCATCTCATCTGCCGGAATGATCCCAAAGCTTCTCCAGGTACTCGGCGTACGCGGCGTGCGCCACCCTGCGAGAATACTTCTGCTTGATGGAGCCAACGGCTCGTCCTCTTGCATGCGCCATAACATTTTCATACGCGTCATGAAGCTTTTGGTTGCAAAATGGGCATCGGTAGCCGCCGTCCCAGGTCCTAATACGCCTGTTATGCATTCCCGCATAAAGCTCCCTCAGGATTTGCCTCTTGTACCTCCTCTGGCCATCTTCATCCTCGCTGTCCACATCATCAGACAGCACCTATACAAATAGTAAAAAAAATGTGGCGTCAAATTAATGTTTACAAACTAATCTCTAGCGAACATTTGGCAGTTGCCAAAAATTGGCATCAAATCAATGTTTACATGTCGTGAAGTAGGATTAGTAATTTATGGCTATTTTTTATACATATCCAGAGATTATAGTTCGATTTTTAAGCACAGTCGTCTATGTACAGACCAATCTTGAAGAAAATAATGGCACAAACATATGTAGGTCATTCAAAATCAATTGTCAAGTACTGGCTAGGAATTATTAGCACGAACACTAACCCTAGTCGGATTACTAGCAGAAATCATTTGCATAGATGAAACAACTAATCACTTATCACTTGTACCATTCAAACAATCAATACACTACACGGATCTAACGAAATTTACTCAGATTTCATGGATTGGGAGAACATAACCATAGGATTTCTATTCCAAAAAGGGGGAGACAGGAGTAACCAGAGAAACCCTAGGATCTATTTGACACATAAATGGGTATAGATGACTAACCAGTTGTCCGTCATCGTCGGAGTCGTCGCCGGAGTGGTCGTCGGAGTCGTCGCCGGGGTCGTCGCCCGAGTCGTCACCGGAGTCGGTGTGGACCTCCGCCTCCGGCTGTGGAAGCTCGACGCCGTCGACGACGTCAGGGTGCAGCGATACCTCGCCGGCAGTGACGGCAACCTCTGTCTCCATCTCCACGGCGTGCTCCGGTGCTTCAGCAGCCCCGGCGTCGCCACTCCCTTCGATGGGGCGCTTCAGCGGCATCCTCATACACTGACGGCTTTGAGGACTAAGAGCGGCGTCGAGGATGCAAGCGGAGAGAGAGGATTGTGTGTGTGGCGAGGATGGGGGGTGCGGCCGCTCGGGTGCGCCATTAATATGTAATAGTGGGAGAGAGGCGGGCGGCAGTCAAACCGCTGGCTCGCCTACCAGTGAGCCTGCGCACCGGAGTGCTAGCATGCCTACCGTCGTTTCACACAGCTACTTGCACGCCTCTCGATGACACTGTGCAGCGAGCACGCCTCCCGTTAATTCACACACCTGCACGCACGCCTCCCCGTCTGCCTGCGCGGCGGACTGATCGCATGTGTCCCATCAACTCACGCCTGCTCGCACGGCACACGGGTCACGTGGCGGCACGTATATTGTTTTTCTATTTGGATGATTAATGCTGCCGCTTTATTTCTTAACCGAAGCATGACACGTATCCATTGTTGGTCTAACGTTCACGGTTCGAATAAATAATCTGTTTGGGATATTGGTTCCCAATTATTAATAATCTCCCGTTTGTAGGAAGATAAGGATTACATCAAAACTGGTCTCAAATTTGACAAAAAAAAGTACAATGCCACTTTGTATTGGTGTCCATATGACAACACGATAAGTTTCATGAATTTCAAATAAGTTTTGGATGTACTAGAATTTAAAAATCAAGATTCTCAATGTTTGAAATTTCTTGCACGGGGAGTAAACATGCACCCAGTGAGACACATGTGTTTTTGCAATCCATTTAGGTGCACTGTCACGTGTGCATGTAGCTCAAATTTGATTTTTGCACATTATACACCTAGAAAATCAATCAATGTATTAAAACATCTTAATGATCTCTGTTTTTTTTTCAAAATTAAAATGTCCCTCCTTTGGTAACATATGTTCACCGCGGGATAATTTAACATGCATCGTAGTTGCGGTGGATTCGCGGTGTGTGTGTGTGTGTGTGCGCGTCTGGGGTGTGGCGGGTGGCTGGCAGTACACTACGAGTCGTGAGCCACCATGTGGGTTGGCCGTTTTGTGAGGCAGGTGCCACATCAGAGTCGTGAATTCGTTATTTAAAACATTACACAACCCTTTCATACATACATGTTTTGGCCACATGCAGTCGATGGTTTTCCTACACGACACTCGATACTCGCGTGTGACGCTTTCTGTGGGCCCGCGAGGTCGTCGCCCATCACTTTGACGAACAGCCGGCAGAGAGGTTAATTTGACCAGCAAGGTAGAATCTTTTTTGTTTGTGTGAGTATATAGTACGCGTCGAAGAGGTGGGAGGGGACTAGCATATATACTATACGTACACGTCCATGAACAAGTACACCTCACTCAGTGTCGGGACTTTTCGGTTTCCGAGGCATGTGCCACATCAAAGTTGTGAAATTGGCTATTCAAGCATCACACAACACCTCTTTGGGCCACATGCATGCAGGCGGTGGTTATCCTAGGACACTCACGTGTGACGCTTCCATCTGTGGGCCCACGAGGCCATCGTCGATGCATGCATCACTTTGACCTACATCGAGAGAGGTTAATTAATTTCACCATCAAGGAGGATTCTTTTTGGGTTGTATAACAGTAGGAGCATATAGTATGCGTCGAAGAGGGGGAAGGGGACCATCATATGTAGTACGCTTCATGCATGAACCTCGCTCTGTGTGGGGACTTTACGGTTTTCGAGGCATATGTGCCACATCAAAGTTGTGCATTTTGGGTTTTCAACATATGTTTGGCCCACATGTAAAGCGATGGTGGTTGTCCTTTCGCACCCACTTAAGCAGTTATCAGCGATATCGATGCTTTCCATCTGTGGGCCCGCTTGGTCCATCACTACTTTGCCTGACAACGAGAGAGGTTAATTTGACTTAGGATGGGATTATTTTTTTGTTTGTAATACGGTATATATATAGGTCATGCTCTGGGATGACATGATACAGTTTGAGCACAGACATGCATGTGTACGCATGAATCCCTCCCATCGAGTCGAAGTGGCTAGTACCATGACACGTCGGTGTTGCGGGGGTGACAGCAGCCTAAATGCAGATAAGTGGGTTATGGCGTATGGGAGTAAAGAGGACTTGATACTTAATGCTATGGTTGGGTTTCACGACCTTAATGATCTTTAGTAGTTGCGGATGCTTGCTAGGGGTCCAATCATAAGTGCATATGATCCAAGTAGAGAAAGTATGTTAGCTCATGCCTCTCCCTCATGTAAAATTGCAAGAATGATTACCAGTACTTGTTATCGATTGCCTAGGGACAAATGACTTTCTTGTTGACAAAAGCTATCCACTTTTATTGTCTCGCAATTTATTCGTAGTTTTATTCTCACAAAGAACTCGTAGTTTTATTCTTGCAAAATAGTTTCATACTTGTTTTAGGTAAAGCAAACGTCAAGTGTGCGTAGAGTTGTATTGGTGGGCGATAGAACTTGAGGGAATAGTTGTTCTACCTTTAGCTCCTCGTTGGGTTTGACACTCTTATTTATCGAAGAAGGCTACAAACAATCCCTTATACTTGTGGGTTATCAAGACCTTTTTCTGGCGCTGTTGCCGGGGAGCAATAGCGTGGGGTGAATATTCTCGTGTGTGCTTGTTTTCTTTATCACTAAGTAGTTTTTATTTCCTGTTCTAAGTTGTTCTCTATCTTTAGTTATGGATATGGAACACGAAACACCAAAAAAATTAGTTGTACTTGCTACTCATGGAGATGGGGAACCTCCTAAAACCCTCTATTCTCGTTATGTGAAAAATATTATGCACTACTTCGATAATCCTGAGAAAACCCCATTCAACTTGATAATGGGAGTAACGTTGGGTCAACGTGAATACTTTAGGGATTATCGCTTGACACAAAAAGGGAAATTATTATGGGATCAAATTGATATGTTGCATTGGTATGCTTGGAATTTATGCCAGAGATATGATTATACTTGTTGCTCTAGGATGAACGCTCCACATCTTCCCTTTACATGCAAATTTAATGGTAATGAAACCTTGGCTTCTTATGCCAATGGTAGATATGATTATTATGATGTGGGATGAATAGAAGAATTTGCTGCTTTGAAGGGTGCTTATGAAATTGAATCTTTGTTTTTAAAGTATGAAGTTTTTGATGATGATGTTTATAGACCTAAATTTTTTGCCATCCTTAAATATTGCTATGAAAATTATAAATACAATTCCGATATTGATATATTTATTAAGAAAGTCTCAGCTGTCCAAGAAGAGACTAATATTTTGTAGGAGTCTATGGAAGAATAAATTGATGAAACTGTGAGCTCATTGGATGAAAAAGATGATGAGGAGAGCGAAGAACAAAAGGAGGAAGAGCGTTTTAGCTACCCGTGCCCACCTTCTAATGAGAGTAACTCTTCAACTCATACATTATTTAATTTCCCTTCATGCTTACCGAAGGATGAATGCTATGATACTTGCTATGATCTCGTTGATTCTTTTGAAATATCCCTTTTTGATGATGCTTGCTATGCTTGTGGCCAAGATGCCAATATGAATTATGCTTATGGAGATGAACTTGCTATAGTTCCTGATGTTAAGAATGAAATTGTTGCTATTGCACCCACAGATGATAGTCATATTATCTTTTTGAATTCTCCAAATTACACTATACCGGAGAAGTTTGCTCTTATTAAGGATTATATTAATGGGTTGCGTTTTGCTACTACACATGATGATTTTGATGAATATAATATGCATGTGCTTGCTCCTCCTAATTGTAATTATTATGAGAGAGGAACTACATCTCCGCCTCTCTATGTTTCCAATACGATAAAACTGCAAGAAACGGCTTATGCTATGTATTGGCCTTTACTTGATGTGCATGAATTGTTTTTTTATGACATGCCGATGCATAGGAAGAGAGTTAGACTTCGTCATTGCATGATATATGTTGCTTTGTGCTCACTACTAAATGCCAAATCATTGTTAATTAAAATTGGCTTTGATATACCTTGGGATCCGGGTGGATTCATTACTTGAGCACTTTATGCCTAGCTTAATGGCTTTAAAGAAAGCGCTGCCAGGGAGACAACACGGAAGTTTTAGAGAGTCATTTTTTTCTATTGAGTGCTTTTATAAAGTTAAAAAAAAATAGAGGGGAACTTAAAACTTCACAAAAAGAAAGGTGAAAGTGAGAGAGACGAGCACTGTGAAAGTGGGAGCTAGCCTTGAACTTTGTTCATGCCCATGGAAACTTTGTGAATATCAATTACATAAAATTTTCAACAAAAATAATTATCCCCTTTTACAAATCCATTGTATTATAAAAATAATGTGCCAAGATTTGCCTTTAGGATGATTAGATTGCTTGTTGGTATGTGCGGTGCAAAAACAGAAACTTTGGCTGTAGTGCGCGATTTTACGTTTTTTACTGTAACATCAAAAGTTTCTAAAACTTTTTGCACAGTCTTGATATACAATTTTTTTATTTTTTTGCTAATTTCTCAGAATTTTTGGAGTACCAGAAGTATGGTAGGTGTTCATACTGCTACAGACTGTCCTGTTTAAGACAGATTCTGTTTTTGATGCATTGTTTTGCTTGTTTTGATGAAACTATCGATTTTTATCTGTGGTATAAGCCATAGAGAAGTTATAATACAGTAGCTACAATGCAAAAATAAAATATGAATTGGTTTGCAACAGTACTTAGATTTGCATTATTATACTAACGGATCTTACCGAGGTTTCTGTTGAGTTTTGTGTGGATGAAGTGATCAAAGATCAAGGAGGTCCAGATATGAGAAGAAGGGGGAGAGGCAAGAGCTCAAGCTTGGGGATGACCAAGGCACCCAAAGTAAATATTCAAGGAGACTCAAGCGTCTAAGCTTGGGGATGCCCCGGAAGGCATCCCATCTTTCTTCAACAAGTATCAGTATGTTTTCATCTTCATTTCGTTCATGTGATATGTGTGAATCTTGGAGCGTCTTTTGTGTTTATTTTTCATTTTTATTTTATGCACCATGATGGTATGAGATAGTCCATCACTACAAAAAAAAGACACATCCGTGACATTTTGGGCCGAACATTTTTTTTTCTATCATGCTTATGGCACTTCTATGATGATAATTATGACAAAACCCGGTATCATCATAGATGTGGTGGGCTCCTACTTCTATGACAAAAAATCATGACAGAAAATGAGCTTTTTGTCCTGGGCGGGCCGGAGATGCACCTGCATGACATTCTTTGGGCCATCCATGACGGAGAAAATCATGGTAGAAGCGAGGGCGAGGAAAATATCGGGGAGTTCCCGGTTACGGTGGGTGGTCGAGGCCGAGCGATGCAGTGTGGTTTGCGCGTTTCTCTCATACGCGCGCGTGGTGCGAGCCATGTCGCTATAACTGAACCTGAGCGATCTCCTGCTACTACGTACTGAAACCGATCGATCGATCCCTTCGCTCCTAACTGAACCCGACCGAGACTCCTACGCTGCTAACTGAACCCGATCGATCACTGCTGCTGCATGCTTACTGAAGCCGATCGAACCCCCGTGCGAGACGTAGCTAGCCAGTTGGGTTGCCTCTGGATGAACAGTGCCCATTGCTGCCGCGCGCGCGATACGTAGAACGAGTTGAGACGTGGTGTGAGTCGAGCCGGTTGGGTTGGCTGTGGATGAACAGTTCCCGGTGGGGGGTTGGATGAACAGGACCCCAGCCGTGTGTATAGGCGGTTGCCGCTGGATGAACAGAACCCCATGGTATATAGTACGCGGTTGCCGCTGGATGAACAGGAGCCCAAGGAGCCCACCACACACCCTAGCTGGTTGGGGGTGGATGAACAGGACCCCGTGGAGGCTCGTTGAACTGAAGCCGGTGGAGGCTGGATGAACAATAGCCCTTGGATGAACAGTGTCTGGTGGAGGCTGGAGGTGGTGGATGAACAGTAGCAGGTAGAGGCTGGAGGAAGTCGACGGTGGATGAACAGTAGCCCGTGGAGTCCCGTTTTGTGGTACGCCGCACCCCTCCCGATGAACAGGACCCCCGTTTCGACCGTAGGAGGTCGAAGAGAAGTCCGTTTCCTCCGTTTTGCGGTACGCCACACCCCTCCCGATCAACAGGACCCCGTTTCGACCGTAGGAGCTCGAGCAGAAGTCCGTTTCCACCGTTTTGCGGTACGCCAGACCCTTCCCGATGAACAGGACCCCTTTTCGACCGTACGCGGTCGAACAGAAGGCCCGTTTCCTCCGTTCTGCGGTACTCCTGACCTCGTTTCGGCTGTTTCGTCCAAGTCGGTTGGCTCCCGATGAACAGGACGCGTTCCGACCCAGTGGCTTCGCTCCCTGAACAGGACGCATTCCGACCCAGTCACTTGGCTCTCGGTGAAGACGACGCTGTTTCCTTCGTTTCGACCCAGCTGGTTAGCTGCCGATGAACAGGACGACATCACTGCCGTCCATTGCCTCTCCATGTACACGAGCCATGGCCGTACGTATGCGCGAGTACGCATTCGAGACCCCACCCTTATGTACATACGTAGCCGCATTTAATTTCTTGCAGCATGGCTGTACGTATGTGTACACGATATATATAGACAGGACTGCGTGACATGCTACGTCCGCGCCTCTACTACGACACGTGCATCTCCTTACTCAGACACGGTTCATCGGTGCAGTGAGACCGATGGACCAGTATGTACGTACACGATCGCGACTAGACAGACAGCCCGACGTACGGTTCGACCCGGTGGGTCCCAGCTGTCAGGGAGGATAAGGAGGCACTTCCTTCCGTGCGAAGATATAGCTGGTGGGTCACAGCTGTCACGGGGAAGAATCATTTTTTTGCCCGTAATACAGACGCACTTCCTTGCGTACGAAGATGTAGCTGGTGGGTCCAGCTGTCAGGGGGGAAACATTTTTTTCGAGGCCCTTCCGGTAGGTCCCGCTGTCAGGTGGAGGAATCATTATTTTGCGCGTAATAAGGAGGCACTTCCTTGCTGCGGCCATGGACTCAGCTGTCAGCCTGTCCACGTACAGTCCTCTTCCGATGGAAGGCGTTCCTTGACCAAGTTGGCCACGCTGCACCGAGAGCACGAAGGCGGTGGACGACGGTGAGGCCTAAGATGGGAACGATCTGGAGTCATGGAACAAGGGGCACTGGAGTCCCTGGCGGAGGGGAGTACGAGGGACTAGTTCGGCTGCCGGGTGAGGCTGCCTTCACTGGAGAATAACAGAAGGTGTGGGTGACTACAGGTATGACCTGGCCACCGTTGGGAGTAGAGTGGGGCGGCGAGGCCTGCGCGGCAGCACAGCCAGCCACGGGAGGCAGATGCAGGCGCTCCAGCCGGCGATGGTTTTGGCGGCTGGAGCAAGAGCAACTAGATCAGAGATTGAAGAAGCAGGATCGCCGTTAGATGTCAATCCAACGACTACAGATGTCAGAATAATTTGTTGACTCTTTGTTTTAGACCATTAAATCATTTTGTTCACTAAATGGACAACACCTTGTGCAGGCTTCGTCTAGTGGGCCAACAAAGTCAGCTTTGAAAGCTGCGGCGGAATGCAGCCCATTTATTTAGGTTTTACAGCCCATTTCATTTTGTTTGCCAATACATCTATTTTCTGGGCTTTGACTCAAAAAATAATCTCTTTCCTGGGCTGGTTAAAAATAATAATAATAGCCGATTTACTATTTATGATAATTGTTTCTCAAAAAAAAACTATTTATGATAATTTACAGCGCATTTGATTATTTATTCGAATACACCTATTTACTGAGCTGGGTCAAAAATAATATTGCGTACATGCAGCGCATTTATCATTTCTGATAATTTACAAGGCATTTGATTTTAGTAGAAATGGACCCATTTTCTGGGATGGGTGAAAAAACAATAATGGTCTGGACTGAGCATTTCGTATAAAAATAATATTGAGATACGAATATTATTAAAAAATTAAGTTAGGCTTGGTAATCTTATTATATAAAAAATGAACTGGGCTGTGCATTTTATTAAAAGAAAGATAGGCTAGGCTGCGCTTATTTTAGGATATTGTGTACAACTGTCGGCCCAGTTGCATTGCTGATGTTAAAAAAAAGGCCTGTGTAGTACAGTACAACTTTACATGGCTACTCAGCCCATATTCAACGACGCCGGAAAGGTCCAAACAAGGCTTCTATACAACTTTTTGAAGTCACTGAGCTCAATTAATAACTTAAGAAAAAAGTTAGAGTACAGTGGAACCTAATTAAAAGTTGTCACGAACGAAGAAATAATTCAACGGGTCCCACTTGTGTGTGTGTGTGTGAGAGAGAGAGAGAGAGAGAGACCCATCGGTCGATGCTCGTAAATACATCTTTCAGCCATATGCATTGCTGATGCTCAGTAAAAACTTATATAGTTGACACAATCATATAGAACATCATAGTACACTGAACTTGCATACAAAAATTTCACGCAGGCGGCACAATCAGGGTGGAAGCAGTGGATCGCTACGGGTAGGGCTATGTTGAAACCAACGAACTCGTACATAATGGTTCATCGTCTTTATCAATGACGGGGAAATATCTTGAATGCTATACAAAGAAAACAGACAGACAACACAATAAGTTCTGCTAGCACATTAAGTTGACGTACAACCCTTTCTAAAAAAAAGTTCAGGTACAAAAATAGAACAGGTCACAATCAAATGTACTGGTCAGTGCTTCACACCGATAGCTCGGATTTAACTAGTATCTGACAAGATTCAGTTGTTACCTCAAATTAGAGCATATCCAGGCAGCCAACCCTGCCTCTTCTCCCAAAGAAGCAGTCCCCTCCGCCGCGCGATGGAGTAGGCCCTGTGCCATCCATCGTTCCGACCAACACGGGGAAAGTCTGACGTTGACTCCTGTAATGGACGTCGTCGACGGACCCTGGCACCAGCGGCGGCGGCAGGACTTCGATTGATGGATTGACCACTTCTTCGACATGCACGAACACTCGATACAGGTACATCCCTAACGTGGTCCGCGGCGGCTTTGGTGGCGACGAATAGTACAACCCCGGTTCCTACACCGGTATCTCAACACTAATCACCTTTGGTATGGTGGACGGCTTCTTCATCCATGCCATAACCGTCAGAGCCCAGCTGTCTGGAGGAACAAACATACTTACGAGTTCACCTCCAAGGTCGTTGATAAGCTCATTCTTGGACTCGCTGTTTCAAGCACGTCGAGGCATGCCGTGGAAGGTAAGCTTTGTTAAAAACTCAAGCTCAGAGGGCACCGAGCCCCATCCTGGGTGCCACCGATCAAAGCTCACCAACGTGCCATCGCAGAACAAACGCCGGGAAGATTCGAACACACGACTGCAGTCGAAAGTTGTCCGGAACCTGACGAAGAAATCAGCCGGTGGCGGACAGACTTCGACGAGCAAGTCACTTATTTGGATGCCGTGCGTAATGCCAAGAGCTTTGACAAGGTCGTCCGGCGAGACGGGAGGCCGGTCGCCGTTGATGGTTACCATCAGCACTTTGCCAGCAAACTGGTCGTCAAGCGCCGCCATGCCACTGTTAAGCGACAGCACGCAGCGCCCGAAGGTAGGACGGACCTCAGGATCTCCGGCTCGGAGATCCGCGTTGACCGGCGACATGATAGTGCGCTTGAGTACAGGGAGTATAGGAGGGGGATTTGGGGGAACTGGAGTAGGAATCGAGATTCCAGAGGTGGGGGAGGGGCGGGAGATTGGGGATGAAAAGGTAGCATGAATTTTGAACACGCGCCAATATGCTCTCGGCGCGCGCACGAAAACACCGGTGGCGCCCACATGTCAGCCTAAGAGTCCTTATTCTTTCTTTTTTTGAGAGCCCGGCCTTTTTTTTGAGGATCTTTTGAGAGCTCGGCCTGAGAGTCATAATTGACCTGTTTGGCATTGCGTTACTACTCGGCCCATATTCAACGACACCTCACTGGCCCAAACAAGTGTACATCATCGAAAAGACACTGAGCTCAAATTATAACTTGAAAAAAGGAGATATACTCTGAACACTGGAGAATGGCGATGCCCTCATTTAGCCCACCAGCAGTTCGAGACAATAAATAGTTCAAAACAATGATATATACAACATTCAAACACTGACTAGTGACTACTACTGACATAAACATCAAGACATGATAGTTCATAAGAAGTCTTGCTACACCACCAAAACGCACCCATCTGCAGCGCTTAGACTCTCATGATCTAGACGAGAATGACATTCTAAATAGAGTCAACTATTACATAGTAAGAGTGACATAGACAAGGATGACCAAATGACAAGGAACATGCATAACAAAAGAGAGAACTACCCATCCAGAACAAGCAGCAAAGACAACAAGTCATTCGAAGAGGGATGATCCAACACCATCATAATTTGCAGCCCCGCTTCAGCCACCAGTGATCCGGAGACACCAGTACTCCACCCTTTCGACGCAACAGCCCAATTACCTATCAACCTGAAGGCTTGAACCACATCACTGCCTATCGGACTTGAGACATCCAAGGATCAAAGTTAATCCAGATGCCTTTGTCATTCTCACCTTCTTTTGGCTGCAGGCTGTATCGTTGACAATCAGGGGAGTTTGCTCCCGAAGTCCTAGGGCTCGCCGTGTAGACACAGTTTTCCGTAGCAAACAGAGCCTCTCTGCCATCAAGGTCCTTGCCAATGGTGATCTCCTGGTTAATCGGATAATTGAGTTCGAGAAACAGAGAGTGTGAACCGAGGCTGTTTACCCGCCTCCAACTCAAAAATCCTGAAGGCCCCAACAGGCTGGTATCCTGCTCGTAGACGTAACAGCCACTGTCCGGATACTCACGTATTTCACGGTGCTTGTACACAGTGGGGTTTTTGCAATATAACTTTTCTGGCTCATGTATGCGAATGATCATCAGTCTTTTGCCGTCGTCTGATCGAGTGAGGAACCAGTTGTGCTTCCCTATTTTTGGCAAAGGTGGTGTGATTACAAAGGGCAGTAACTGTAGGGACACTGCATCATATCAGAAAGGACAAGCATTGTTAATGTAAGATCAGCATTGTTCAGAGTATGAGTAGGATAATGCAAGAAACAGAATTGATATGTCCCTGTTGGAACTGAGAGGAAAATACAGGGAAATGTATACTGGGTTCGAAAATATAGAAGTGCCATGCATGGTTATACTCATGTTATCTCGCAATCGATTCTTCACAGGAAACTACCATGTCATGCATGTTATGTAATCATGTTCTATCCTCACAAACAAATTCTTCAAGGAAACTAACAGACCATGCATTGTTATATACTCATGTTCTATGGGCAAATTTTTTGTGAGGATATTATTCTAGCCATTGATTGCTGAAGGGCGAATATAGGTATGTACACATGGTAAGCATTACAGGATTTCACTACTTCCAAATATGGAGTTCTCCATATGCACATTTACTTCCCTAATGTATGGTTAGATGAAACGAACAGTGTGATGCATGTTTCTACATCACGAAAATGAGGAAACTAACATGGGTATTGATACACACTCATATTTAGTAGTATATAGATTACTACTCCCTCCGTTCCAAAATAGATGACTCAACTTTGTACTAACTTTATACTAAAGTTAGTACAAAATTGAGTCATCTATTTTGGAATGGAGGGAGTATAAAATAAGGAGAATATCCATATCTTCCTAACCGTTTGATTATTCAAGGGTACAAATTGATTGTAATGACATGGTCACAATCGCATGAATTAACTCATTCCAAATATAGCTGATTTACGACATCTCTAATACATTGCCATAGTTCTACTCAAATTCTGCTCAAACAGGGATATGCCAATCATCACAAAAAGTTCAAACAGTGTCATGGCGTTATCATTAACATTAGACGAAAATAACTTACACGTGCCATCCCAGCAATATGTGGTGCCATCTGCTTTGTCGATCGCGTAGATGATGCCATTGTGTTCAATAGCATCACAGAAATGTGTATCAGCTTTGACAATCCACTGCGAGCTGAGTTGTCTCCAGCTAAAGAAGGCACCGGCGTAAAGATAGGCGAGTCCGCTGCCGAACAAGGCAATTAGCTTGAAGTCTGCGTAATCCGCATGTCGTGTGGGCACTTGGCAGATTACAATCTTCTGCAAAACAAGGTCCGTCCAACTGACATGGTAATCTAGATGACTTGGACCGTGACGGTAAAACCTTATATAATCCAACGGAGGAAGGATAATCTCATGGGAGGTCTGGAAGTTGACGAGCACCAACTTTCTCCCGTCTTCTATGATGATAGCCATCCAGTGGGAGTTCATGCCGACCCAGTACATACCTGACAAGAAGTTTCGGGCGATGGTGATCGGATCGAAGTCGAGGGAAATGATGTACGATGACCCACTACATACCTGCAAAGAAGTTTCGGCTAATGGAGGTCAGATTGAAGTCAAGGGGCATCATGTACGCCTCTGTATCATGGTGAGCAAATCTCGCAAGACCAGATAGCAGCAAGTAGGGTGTCTTGAAAAGCTTAGGCCTCGCTTCGACGATGGCCGTGTGCATGTCCCTCGAACATGCAGCCATCCGCACAGCGCTCAACATATCCATACACGAACAACAGAGGTCGAGGATGTCACTGGGGAGATCGCTCCAATCGCGGCTCATATGGATGGTGCGCGGTTCGCGTTCGGCCATGGTGGAGTTTGGAAGGTGGGGTTTTTGGGGGCTTGATTTACGAGGGAGAAGGCTCTCGGTGCTGGAGCAGCTAGCGAGGGAATAGTGGTACTGGGGGAGGTGAGCGAGGCGAGGGTACGCGGGGGCACAGTGAGATGGAGATGGAGATGGAGTGGTGCTAGGGGAGAGGGAGACGAGGCGAGGCATGCTATACAGCGGCGGTGACAGTGACTGCACAGTGCACAAGGTGAGGCTGACTTTGGTAACCCGAACACGCCGCCTGACTAGTGTCAGGCGCAGGGTCTTGTCACCTCACTGTGAGGACCGGATGAATAATATTTTGACCATCAAGTGTACCACAGTTGTACTACTACTACTACTAGCAAAAGGTACATGCTTCGCATGTCAAAACATATTTGTTCATTAGTTGTAGTCTTAAAAAGTGATGTGTAGTGGAAACAGATTTGCAAATGACCAAATGTTCAGCATCATTTATACTGCTTACACATATCATTATTCTCACGCTTACCATCTTCTACTTGGTATACTCTAGAAAGTTCTCGAATTTGGAGAGGCCCCAACTACAGTTTATGGCTGAGGAGAGGAGAGACATTGAGGAGGGTAGGACTTGAGACTCAGGATGGTGATAGAATGTTTTAGAAGTAATGTGAAATGTCTAGAATGCTGTGACCACTGGCTACACAGAGGCTGAAGTCCACGTGGCACAATCTAGTTCAAGAGAGGGGCGATCCAATGGTTAGAAGTGTAAGGATTTGCTAACTCTCTACCATCGGATTGAGTGAATCCAACGGCTCACACTGAAAATTATTCCCACACTATATAGAAGTATAGAAGTATAGACTAGTAGGAACATGAGTAGTTGTATAACGGAAATAGGTCTCCCGTTCTAGCATGCCTCTGGGTTCACTTCATCCTCCGGGTATCATCCATATTGCGAGCAGAACCAAATTCTCGTGCATGCGAAAGCGCGAAGAAGGGCTTTTTCTTTTTTGAGGATAACCGCATATTCCTTAACCAGAGAATGTTGTGTCTCCCACGCACGCGCCAATATCCATCCGAACCAGCTACGACACATTTTTTTATATCTGTTTGCATAGGTCCCACCTATCAGGAGGGATGCAGAAATAAAAAGGAATCATAAAATGTCTCGCCACGGTGATTCGAAAGAGTGACCTCAACAAGCCAGTGGCACATGTAGCGCTAGAAGGATGGGCACGTACACGGACATGTACCACTCCTCAGTCTACCCGCATAGCCTTTTTCGTTTAGTCTACCTAGCCATCTAATCAACTTCCTGCAGGCCACTTCTCCCATTTACTTCTCCATCGGGAACCGATTTTCCTCGGCTTCTTCACCTCTCCTTCATCTTCATTTGCATCCAAACCCCACTGCATTCACATTGTTTTAACCTCTTCACATACTCCTAGAGTAATTCCGAAGCCCCTTTAAATAATCATCTTCTTCAGTTAGACTAGCCATCTAATCCTAATTCTCCAAACCATAGCCCTCCGGTCCAGCGGTTCCAAATGGCGAAAGAGATCCAGATGCAGGTTTTTAGCATCCAACATGTCCTCGTCGAAGGCTCGTTGAGCATAGTTGCCACCGTCACCGACCACCCAAGTGGATCAACAATGTATCCAACTCCCTCCAAAAGGTAGAGATGAAGGTCATCAGTCTCGACGCAGAGTACACGGAGCGTGCCACTGGGAAGAACTAACGTGCCGCCGTCCTTCAGCTGTGCCTCGAAGATGATGTTTTGGTGTACCACATCATACACGCGCCCTCCATACCAGGTGAGCTCCACGATTTCTTTTCTTGGGAGGATATGTACTTCTGTGGGGCAGCCATCGAAGGGGACAAACAGAAGCTGGCGCCATACAACCTTGATTTGAAAAGCATCGCTGACCTACAAACCAGAATCAAAATTCCCGTAGAAGATTGTGATAAACAGACACCATCCCTATTCGATGTAGCAAATTTTGTGCTCGGTACAAATCTTCAGAAGGGTGACGAGATGCTGGCATTAAGGTCGTCTGGATGGGAGAATTATCCCTTGACGTACGAGCGGATAAAATATGCTGCCCTCAATGCCCGTGTGAGTTTCGAAATAGCTGCAAGGTCCAAAGAGCTTGTTGCGAAGCCGTCTCCCACAGAAAATGAGAAGAAGAAGAAGAAGAAGAAGAAGAAGAAGAAGAAGAAGAAGAAGAAGAAGAATAAGAAGAAGAAGAAGAAGCTGCACCAGCAGCAGGGCATTATGGATGGATGAACTATTTCCTCTCTTGTAAAAAATATATTTCCTCTCTGTGTATATTGATATAGATGAACTATTTTGATGGTGTGCATGTCTTTGGAACAAGTAGCAGCGTATGTCCGCTTGACTATAAGGAACTATTTATCAATCTAGCTTTCTCTACTACTCCTTCCAGTGATCGGTATGCAATGCATGTGTCAGTAGACATGACAACTTGTCCATGGAAGTTGAACTATGGCGACCATCACGTTTCATACACTGCCACTCGTGATTCCCACGACGCCACTCCAACCCAAGGCACCACGTCGCCCGACGTGCGCCTCACCCCTCTCGGCCGCACCGCCCCTCTGCCTTTGTGTGCATGACATGTGGGCTAGCTGAAATGCGGCGAGCATCAAGTTTCTACCACATCCACACGCGATTCCCACGACGCCGCTCGAACCCATGACACCACACGTCCCCCGACCTGCGGCTCACCCCTCTCGGCCCCACCACCCCTCTACCTTTGGGAGCATGACATGTGCACCAGCCACCTATCGGGTCCACTGAAGCTCAGTCCCGTGGGCCCCGAGAGGGAAATGTAACTCCTGCGCCAGGCCTTGTGGTGCTACCGCTACATGAACTCGTGCCAAACTCGAGATTTGTTTCTTACTAGCAAGATGCCCGTGCGTTGCACGGAACATCAAGATGCATTTGTATGAGTAGTTTTCTTGTGGGAGAAAAGGATGAACGAGGGAAGGCCTTATTTGCAATTGTGGAGAGGGGTGTGGGTATCTTTTTTGCAAAATTGCCATAGTTTCCTTCCATGGACATCTACGCCTCATAACACCCCGACGTCCAGCTGTGGCACCCTCGCCACGGCCAGACCACCACCAGCCGGTTCAACTCGAACGAGTGAGTCGCGAACGCCGCCGTGACAACGGCCAACTGGGCATCTCGAACCACACCGATGCCGCTTCCTCGTAGCAGACCTACACTAGCACGTGGCCGCACGCCGTTGAGCCACGCGTCAATGTACGACGACAGGAACGCCTCCAGGCTCACTGGCTCAACTACGTCGAGTACATCACATTCGCAAACCGGTATCCGTTGAGCAGGTTGCTCCCGCCCACGAGCACATGCCTATACGTATCCAGCATTCCAGCCTCGTCGCTGAGTGGTACATCCTCGGGACGGTGCAAGCGGTCGGAATCTCGAGCCCAAGTCAAGCTATGTGCCCCGGGTAGATCACTGGCTCCCGCCCGAGCTCCCATCCGGCCATCGTTGCCGTCGAACCACTGACGATCGGGAGCAGCACCCTGCCGCTCATCCAGAGCGCGAGCTAGTAAACGTCATGCGGCACATCACAACAGTCAAGCACCTCGACATGCGTCGGCCGGGCAGAGACTTCTTTTGGCCACAAGCTCCATGGTCTCATCCAAGATAGGTGTGGTACTGCAGTCGAACATGCGGGTAAAATACTACGGGAGCAGCTGCATGTGCATGGCCCGGACGCCGATGTTGGCATGGAGGAGGTGGTACTTGCTGGCGCTGTAGCGTGCTACATGGCTTAGGCAGGCACCTGTTGCGATGCTCTGGCGTTGGCACTGGCATTGTCAACGCAGCTGATGATCCGGAGGAGGACGAGCAAGAAAGGAAAGGGTCTTGCATGCGTGTACAGATTCATGCAGGAAATTATTTCCTGGAAATACGGCCTTTGTTTACCTTTCTTTGAGTCTATAGATGACCCACACGAGGAAATCTATTATAGCCGTTGGATAAAAATTAGTGGTGCGGGAGTACGGATTGGAGCATGGGAGGGGAGCAGGCAAGCCTCATCCGCCGACCTGCGCCTTACCCCTCTCGGTCCCACCGCCGCTCTGCTTTCATGAGAATGACATGTGGGCCAACCGCATTTAAGGTCCACATGTCATTGACTCATAGGCCGGTGCACTAAGCCACTGAAGCTCGGTCCCGTGGGCCCCGAGAGGGAAATGTAACTCCTGCGCCAGGCCTTGTGGTGCTCCCGCAGTACGAACTCGTGCCAAACCCGGAATTTGTTTCTTACTACTACCAATCTGCCGGCCCGTGCGTTGCAATGGATCCAAAGTATCTATTTAGTGGAGTGCACTCTAAACACATTATCAATTTATTTTTCTCTAGCCTTTCCTAGCCATGCAACCAAGCCACATAAGCTTCATGGGTGCCCCCCACATCATATTATTCATACTACATTGACTGAAAAAAAGATAAATCACCCAAAACAAGATCTTCCCATTTTTTGTTCCTACGATGCTGTGCCATGCACGTACCTAGTTGTATAGTGGTAGTACTAGTTGTAGTACAAACTTCGTACTAGTAGGAGTAGTAGTACAGAGTGCTCCTACTCTATCAATGAGCCCCATCTGACCCCAAATTTCTTGGCTTCCGTGCTACAGCTAGATCTTCCCCTCCTCATTTCTGTTTTCCAACGCAGCGGGCGGGGTGTGGTTTGCTGATAGTCGGTTTGCTCAACTGCGGTCCCACATGAAAGTGAAAATGCTAGGCAACATGCCTTCCCTAGCTATGTGGCATGCCGGACGGGCCGTGGAGTACTCCCGATTCCCGGGCGTGTGGGAGTGCGACACGAACGCGGCAGGCCTTTTTCTTTTACTAGCAATGTGCCGTGCGTTGCGGCGGATCCAAAGTAGAATAATACTTGTTCACAAACTTGAAAGAAAACACTCTTATTTTGATATACATATATACCACTAAAAATATATTACTTTTCACTCAAAATATATTTCTCAGGCTGTTTTGATGACGTGAGGGAGGGATGTGGTTGCTTTCAAGATAATAAGGGGTTTTCTGCAAATTGGAGCAGAGAAGTGGGCTATTGTTGCAAAAATGCCACAACTTACCTCACAGCTGTTAGATGCAGATCTAATGGTCAGAAATGACGGATGGCAGACACACCACCATCACCAACTTAGTCTTTTATAGGAGATAGAGAAACATGTATAAATTGTAACATTTGGTTCTGCTCCTTGGCACGATCGATAGATAGAAATAACGATTGGAAACGCTAGGGCGGGGTTTTTTCCGCCAGATAAGTAGGGTAGTAGCTAGGTTGGCGCATCATCGGTTTGGTCACATGCGGTTCGACATGTTGTAGTGTTTCTAGCAAGATGCCCGTGCGTTGCACGAAGTTGATGGAAAAGGTAAGCACAACTTATAAATTGACGGATGGAGTACTAGTTACAGTGACGCATATAATTGCCTCCGAATGTTAGCAAAGGGATCGCACATGTCTGTATTGACTGGAACGAGAATGCAATAGCGCAATAAGAATTAAGGCCACGATGATGCAATCGCAGTGGTGGTTATAGGAGGCAAGAAGAAAGATGCATCCATCAACGTATGACCTCCTCCTCCTCGACTCAGTGCGCTGGGCCACCGACCGGCGGCTTAGGAGCGGCGGCTTTTGTGGCGAGGTCAAGGTGCTTCTCAACAAAGGCGTCCAATGCTTCCGGCCGGTTGACGAAGGCCAACATCGCAGCGTCCTCACCGGCCTTGTAGATACCTATGTACACGACTTCCTCGTACACGTGGATGTGTAGGTCGACGAATTCTTGCAGGGCGAGGCGCCTCGCGACGAGCGCGACCTCCAGGTGGACATTCTTCATTGCGTCAGCGGGCAGTCGCAGGGCCACCAGTGCTTGAAAGAGGTTCTCGCAATGGAGGCCGATTAGGGTGGCAGGCAATGAGGAGCCCGGGCGCACGGGCTAGAGGAGTACGGCAATCTCGTCCGCGAGCTTCTTGACGACGGTGAACTTGTTGATGGTGGCAACGATAATCTGGTCCAACTGAGAGTCGTAGCTGGCGTCGACGATGGCCATGAACCAGCCGGTTGCCAACACCGTCTGGATACGATCCTCGGTGCCATGCCACATGCCAGCGTCGTGGACCATCTGGCACAGCCGCTGGCCGCTCGCGCGCATCGCCACCATGGGTCTGGAGTGAGCACTTTTGCGCTTAGTGTAGGTGCTTAGGTGCGTACGATGTGGTAGATGCATTGGAATGGAGGGGCGCCTTTATATGAGTGCAAACTGCGTTGCATTCACATCGTGCTGCCTCTTTTCCCTGTCCTCCTCCCATTACATCCCTCATGCATTCAGGATGCTAATTGAAGGAGGATGCATCATTGGCCGTTCAACATTTCGGGAACCGCTACCCTCTTCCTCGTCTGCATTAAAGCCATATCGGGAACTGTCCTGGTTTACTAGTAGTTGTCAAATCAAATAGTACTGCGCCGCCCGCTGCACGCCCGGCTGAACACGCCACCTCGCTTCCATCAAACGCCTCCGTTAAACTCGCATGCAAACCGAGAAACCTACTCCAGCCACACGTCTGTTCATGAGCGGGCCGGAATTAAATGCAACACCGACCGAGTTCCTCCCATCCGCCCTTAGTTTAAACGAGGCCAGACGCCGGCCAAGCTCCTACCATCCGCCCTCTATTTAAACGAGGCCAGACAGACAGCGGGCAAGAATCGCACCCCTCCGCCGCTCCCCCATCTCCTCCTTCACCATTTTCTCCACTCTTCCGATGGCTACCGAGGAGCCGTTCTCCGACATACTACCCGGCTGGGTGGCCCGCCAAGCCCTCCGGATACGAGCGAGGCCGCTCGGTGCTTCACCAACCTCGCTTGGCCCGATGGAGCCAGTTGCTGCCCCAAGCCGGCGCGTGGTTCAGCAACTCGCCGCTCCAGTTCAGCTCGATGAGGAGTGGCGAGTTGCTCCACGCCGGCACGGGCGTCGTCGCTGCCGCGTCGTACCGTGCCACCAGTGTCTGCGGTGGTCGCGCTTCCCGTGTCTGTGGGCACACCTCCTGTGCCTCCGGCAGCGCCATGTAGGCAGAGACAGAAGCCGGGTGCATGGAGAGTGATGAGTCGGTGGCCAGCTTCTCCGTGTCCGCCTCCATCATCGAGGAGAAGTAGAACACGGGAGGCCACCGCCACTTGGGTCCCATGAAGGCCACCGCCGAGGCGACGACTGCGTATACAGGTGGTTTCTTTGCTGCTTCGTCTCTTCTGAGGACCTTCGTCGACCCCGCAAGTGTCTGCCGGACATGAGGAAGACAAAGGGATCCGCGACGGCCATTTAGATTAGGTATTAATTATACCACGAGAGCCGGATTAGCACCGCTTAGTTCATGTAAATGTAATGAAATCCGTCATGTTTATATGAAGATCCGGCTTTTTTATACGAAATCCTTCATGCTTATATGAAATCAGTCCGTGTTTGCATGAATTTCCTCTGGTTGGTTAGAGTTATCAAAATGTATGCCGCTGGCGTTGGATGTCCTCCGCAGAAGGAAGCGGGAGGAAATTTGCCGGCTGCCGTTGGAGATGCTCTTATGCTGGAAATAATAGAGTCACATCCAATCCATTTGAGTTAATTGCGTGTATGATTCTCCCTCTATAAAAAGTTAATTGCATGTACAGTGTACATGACTTGCAGGGTGGCTACAGCTTTGTACAGAAAGTTAAAAAGAAACAAATCCATCCTTAATCTTGTATTCTAAGTACTCTATGGGTTCCACTGTCAGTACAGTAGCGAAAGAAGTATATATTAAATAATATATAATATAAAAATCTAAAGTTAAAGACAAAATTCAAACTCAGGTCATCGCGTTGCGAGCATCCGGCGCTAACCAGTCCAGCACATGTTCATTGTGGACGATGCTGGAGATATATCTCTATGTCTACTCTTATACTCCCTCCGTTCCTAAATATTTTTCATTTTCAGATTTCAAATGGACTACCACATACGGATGTGTATATAGACATATTTTAGAGTGTAGATTCACTCATTTTGCTCCGTATGTAGTCACTTGTTGAAATCTCTAAAAAGAAAAATATTTAGGAACGAAGGGAGTAGAAAACAGAGTTGGTGATGATGGTGTGCCTGCCATCCTACAATATAGGCCATCGGATTTATATCTAATGGATAGGAAGGAAACTATGGCAATTTTGCAAAAATATACCCACACCCCTCTCCACATTTGCAAATAAGGCCTTCCCTCGTTCATCCTTTTCTCTCACAAGATAAACTACTCATACAAATGCATCTTGATGTTCCGTGCAACGCACGGGCATCTAGCTAGTTTCTTTTATAATAGTTACTGCGATAATTGGGTTGAAGTGATATATTTTATGTCTGCCCCGAATGATCTCAGATTCACTAGTAGTAACAAAGAAAAGGTTGCCTTGTTAATTAACAAAAAACAGGGTGAAAACTATCACATGAGGCCGGTAAAAACAAGGCACACTGGGTTCAGCGTCATCGTCACTACAGCTGTGCGCACGCGAGAAGTCTACATATCAAGGAGGCTACGAAGAGAAAGACGTATCGAGTGTGTGTGAGCGAGGCACAGAGACACAACTAGTGTGTGTGTGTGTATGTGTGTGTGTGTGTTTGAGAGAGAAACCAATTGATAGATTAAGATCAATATCGAGTTGTCACCCTTCCGTTGTCATTGTTGGGGGGGGGGGGGGGGGAGGGGGGGGGGGGAGGGGGGGAGAGAAAGACGTATCGAGAGTGTGCGCGCGGTAGGCACAGAGGCACAACTAGCGAGTGTGTGTGTGTGTTTGAGAGAGAAGCCATAGATAGATTACTATCAAGACGAGGTGCCCCTACTCTTCGGTGTCGGGGTAGTGTGTGTGTGTGTATTTGAGAGAGAAGCCGAGTAGATAGATTAGTATCAAGATTGAGGTGTCACCCTACTCTTGGTGGTCGGGAAGTGTGTGTGTGGTGTGGGGGTGGGGGGGGGGGGGGCAGTGACACTTAGATATAGGGAGAAGGAGTTTGTGTGACACATATCTATATTAAGGGATAGGTAGATAGCATGTGTGCGAGGCATACTTAAAGCATCATGGAGATAAACAAGCGGTGTGCATGCAAGTGTCGGAAAAAAATGAAGAGAGAAACAATGTCTACGTGTGTGTGTGTGTGTGAGAGAGAGAGAGAGAGAGCGAAATCTCAAAACAAAAGGTGCTCTGCTGGAATCCCATTGTATGTATTCATATGGTTCCGGGACTCGAGTTAACCTTAGGCATATGTGTGCGAGACATAATTATACTTTGAGACATTAGTGGCAGTGGGTGGGCGGAATTAAAGGGGTGGGCGTGTTCGACAGAGAGAGTGTGTGTGTTTCTGTGTGAGAGACTTGTAGGATGGGGTAGAAAGACGAATTCTAACATTGACGAAGGGAGAGAAATACACGAAGTGCGCGTGTGTGATTCCGATGCCCACGGAGAAATGAGATATGTATGCGTGTGAGAGAGATTGCACAATTCATTCATGTATCACTATCTAGCGATCGTGGACGTGCATCGCTTGAACATAAATCAATATCTACTTCATATCGTGGCCAAAGATACAATATCGATTCAACGCTATAAAGATTGGACACTCACATATCACATTTTTTTTCTAAATAATCCTTTTCAATTGTGCATGCCAAAGTTGCAGTGATGTTTCTTCAAACAACCAATGTAGCTATCATGTACATGCACCATTGTTAGTCTTGCATTCAAATTCATTAGTCTTGGATGATTTAAGGTTCTATTATGAAGTAATATATGTAATATTCATATATGAATTCAACGGGTACGCAATTTATGAAATGGAGGCTATGTAATCATATGAGGTAACACTTTTAAGTAGCGGACTACAATATCCATTTCTTTTGTGGGACTACAATATCCATTTCTTTTTGTGCGCCTCTACAATAACACGTCAATGCATTATGTTTGAAGTAAATAACCAATGGCACTAAATTATCTATTTACACGAGAAATACATAGGCTGAGCGTTTGATCCCTTTTTTTGTGAACGCGCCTCTACACCCGTACGATTGGCCGCGCCCGTGTGAACGTCCAAGTTATCGGTGCATCAGCCCGAGTTATTGTCTTTTTTTCTAGGGTGGACTTCACACCAGTTATTAACTGCTGACGTGTGCCCCGTGTACACAGTCTCGCATGACCTTCCCGCTAGCACTGTCCAAAATTAGTTGAAACTGGATACGAATGATCCCGCGGGCGGCAAAATCTCCCGCCTCCTTCTAAAATTTCCGCCACCTAGTCTTTAGCATGCGAAATTCCCCTTTTGTCCTTGGTGCACGGAGAACAACAGTTACAATACGACCCTCATTTACATAATAGGTCGGGGCTGCTTTGGTAACTTCCGGTTCCCCCCACCACACGGCACCCCCGTTTCCTCTCCCCCTCCCGCAAAAACGACCAACTCCACAGCACCAGAGCATCTTACATCACGCCGTCTATACTTCATCGGCCTTTCTACCCCCCTCTCGAAACCCTAGACTACTCATCCACCGGTGTACCAGAGCCCATTCACTGCCAGCGGCATCCACCTCGCCGGATCTGCTTCTGCGGCCGCATCTACCCCTCCCACCTCCCCTAGAAACAAGTAGACTGCTCATCCACCACTGTACCATAGCCCATTCAGTGCCGGCCTTGACCACGGTGCCGGATCTGCTTCGCTGGTACTCTCGTCAACCACAGCGCATCTGCAGCGGCTCCTTCGTAGTCCCCACTGGAGACGCTTCGTCCACACCCCCCGGAGCCGCCCCACCGACACCCCCATCGACGGCCTCTGATCCTCTTCGCCGACACCTTCCTCAACCCTACCGGAGCCGCTTCGCGGACACCTTCATCAACCCTACTGGAGTAGCTTCGCCTATACCATTCTCAACCCTACCGGGGCCGCTTTGCCAACGCACAAGTCCACGGCCTCAGATCCGCTTCGTCGCACCCTCATCCAACCTACCGGAGCAGCTTCTGACGCCCCGTCCACGGCCGCAGATCCGCATCATCGACACCATCCTGAACCCAACCACCGGAGCAGCTTCACCGACACCCTTGTCCACGGCCTCAGATCTGCTTCGCCCACACTGTAGTCCACCCTACCGTTGCCGGTCCACAAACACCCTACTCGACGGTTCTAGATCTCCTTACCGGACCCCGACAGCCAGCGCAGCGTCATCACCCTTGACGTTTCTAACCTGGTTCCCATCGTCTGGCAAGATGCCAAGCACCCGCCACGGCCTAGGTACTTGTCACCTTTAAACCCGTCCAACATCACCTGCCCGATGTACTTCAAATATACTAACAGGTCGCTGTTACATGTTATGCAGCTGGCAAAAACTACAAGGACGATGTTTCTTCTGGATCTAACAGCTTGGCCAACCAAGATCCTGGACTGAGGCATTGCTATGATCTTGTAAGTGCGTCTCTCTCTCTTATATTGTTGTGTGCCTGCCAGCGTGCTTTACTAGGATTTTCGACCAGTAATCCCTTTGTGCAGACAATGATTTCTACTACTGGCTGCTAAATTAGATATGTAGATGTCATACATGATACTCCCTCCGTTCCTAAATATAAGTCTTTCTAGAGATTCCACTATAGGCTACATACAGAGCAAAATGAGTGAATCTACACTCGAAAATGCATCTATATACATCTGTATGTGGTCCATACTAGAATCTCTACAAAGACATATATTTAGGAACAGAGGTAGTACATTACACAAAATCGTAGGTGGCATGTAGGAATTCCAGTGCACTACATTAGGCTCCCTTAGAGTGCCTGCTAGTCCAGCACACAGAGTCATGGCTAGTTTATGCTACGCACACAATCGTTAATTGGTGGTTTAAATAGGCGCAAGGGATATGCAATGTATTATCATATAGAGATGTCTGAAATTAGCCGTGTCAACTTGCAGATAAGGTTACGCAATGAAAAAGTACAAGATGTATGTGGCAATTTCATGGAACATCGCAAAAAAAGGAGAGGCAGCGCTGAGCCTATACAGTGTGCTATGGTAGCTCACTCCGGCCCAGTTCTTTTGCAGGATTCTCCCAGAATCTGCCCCTCTCTAGCTTCTCCTAGAATCTTTGACCCCCTTTTGTTTTAAAATCCTACCTAATTAGACCCTTACTAGATAGGATTGTAAAACAAATGGGGCTCAAAGATTCTGGGAGAATCTGGGTAGGGGTTAGATTCTGGGAGAATCTGGCAAAAGAACTGGGCCTCCATTGCAATCATCGTGACATGTTATTTGTATGTCAGTTCTATTGGCCAACTTTCTTAGGGACAGTTATTTCGAGTTATCTTTAGAAAATAAGCACCTTTGAATATAAGCTCCAGGTAATAAGCCAACCAGTTCTTTTCATTGCCTGCCTTTTCAGCTTATCTGTGGTATGATCAGTGAAAAGTCTAGATTGCATTATATTTTGTCATTTTGCTGCCCATATGAAAATTAATTTGACTTGCAAACATCACAAATTAAACCTAGCGCAGTAATTAATATGATAGGAAAACAGACCATCAATATTTGTTCAAAATGCAAATACAAAGATACCATCTACTTGGCACAATCTACTTTGGTCAATGTCTTCCATAGAGATCCCATTGCCTAATTTAAACGAAGAACGCATGACCTAAATTTAAATGAAAAACAATTATTTATCGAAATTCGAGGGTCCAAGTGGCTGGTTATTATCATATAACAGCACCACCTGAAAGCATCATATAGCAGCAGCAACAGCTCATAGCAACTCATCATACAGCAGTAGTAGCGTGCAATTCATCATATACCAGCAGCAGCTCATAGCAATTCATCATATAGCAGTAGCAGGAGCGGCTCATAGCAATTCATCATATAGCAGTAGCAGGAGCAGCTCATAGCAATTCACCATATAGCAGCAGCAGGAGCAGTGAAAGGATCGAGAAGAGGTGTCTAGAGGGGGGGGGGTGATTAGACCCTCAACAAAGAAAAGTAGCAGTTTTTAAGTTCTTCAAGTTAAGGTGGCGATTTAGCACAAGTTTAAACATTCACAATACATTTCAAGCAAGCATGGCAAGAGTATATGAGCAGCGGAAAGTAAAGCATGCAACTTGCAAGAATGTAAAGGGATGGGATTGGAGTGTGCAAACGCAATTGGAGACACGGAGATTTTTGGCATGGTTCCGATAGGTGGTGCTATCGTACATCCACGTTGGTGGAGATTTCAACCCACGAAGGGTAACGGTTGCGCGAGTACATGGAGGGCTCCACCCACGAAGGGTCCACGAAGAAGCAACCTTGTCTATCCCACCATGGCCATCGCCCATGAAGGACTTGCCTCACTCGGGTAGATCTTCACGAAGTAGGCGATGTCCTTGCCCTTACAAACTCCTTGGTTCAACTCCACAATCTTGACGGAGGCTCCCAAGTAACACCTAACCAATCTAGGAGACACCACTCTCCAAAAGGTAATAAATGGTTTGTTGATGATGAACTCCTTGCTCTTGTGCTTCAAATGATAGTCTCCCCAACACTCAACTCTCTCTCACAGATTTAGATATGGTGGAAAGATGATTTGAGTGGAAAGCAACATGGGGAAGGCTAGAGATCAAGATTCTAGTGGTTGGATTGGAATGTCTTGGTCTCAACACATGAGTAGGTGGTTCTCTCTCAGAAAATGAGTAGTGGAAGTGTAGACACGTTCTGATGGCTCTCTCCCAAATGGAGAAGGGGGTGGAGGGGTATTTATAGCCTCCACACAAAATCTAGCAGTTACACACAATTTACCAAACTCAGCGGGACCGAATAGTGAAACTCGGTCAGACTGATTCAGTTCAAAATGTGAATGTTAGGATATTCGGTGGGACCGACAAGGTTAACTCGGTGGGACCGATGTGCTAGGGTTAGGGTAAAACCTCATCTCGGTTTGACCGATTACACAAACTCGGTGAGACCGATTTTAGTAATAAGCAAACAGAGAGTTGGCCAAGCAAACTCGGTGGGGCCGACTACCTATTTCGATGAGACCGAAATAATTGCAGTAGGCAACAGAGAGTTTGCAAGCCCATCTCGGTGAGACTGAGATCCCATCGGTGAGACCGAACTGATTAGGGTTTCTGGCGGTGGCTATGTCAAGTGAACTCGGTGGCGCCGGATAGATCAAATCGGTGGGGCCGAGTTTGACTTTAGGTTTAGGACATATGTGGAAATGAGAAAGTGGTTGAGGGCTTTTGGAGCATATCACTAAGCATTTTGAGCAAGCAATCCATTAAGCAACACCTCATCCCCTTTTAATAGTATTGGCTTTCCTATGGACTCAATGTGATCTTGGATCACTAAAAATGAAAATGTAGAGTCTTGAGCTTTTGCCAATATGTGTCCTTAGCATCTTGCAGGGGTTCCACATCCTCTTGTCCTGCCACTCCACTATTGAACTCATCTGAAATATACTAGATGAAAGTATTAGTCCAACGAGAGATATGTTGACATTAATTACCAAAATCACCCAGGGAGCACTTGTGCTTTCAATCTCCCCCTTTTTGGTAATTGATGACCACATACATCAAAGCTTTTAGATAAAGATATGAAGTGTAACAAGTAAAGCTTTGGAAGAACATGCAGCATGCATTGGCTCCCCCTACATGTATGAAATCATGTGAAGATAGAATATCATACCATGTGAGTGCATAAGCATGTCAGAGCTAGTAATGAGTTACATGTATCTTGGCTATATGCATCAGAGCAAATGATGTAAAGTGCAGAAAATGTACCTACATGTTCATGAGTCATTCTTGCAAACACTATGTACATCAGCAAGAGATCCTCATGCACATGAGTGTGTGCATATACTTACCTTGTGGTCTTGAGCTGACTTTGGAAGAAATGAACCTGAGAAAACAGGGTTAGATAACACAGGAACATCTACTAAGCAGAGCAGGAACAGGAAACCACAAGAGTACCAAGACTGGGATGACATGTAGTGAGTAAGTACTTAGTACTCTATTTGGATATTGACATGTCCCCAAGAGATAAAGATGTGCAATGAATTCCAAAGATTTTCTTCCCTTAGATATTTTACTCCCCCTGAATCTGATACTGGAAAATGGGAGAAGGTAGGATAACAGAAAATCAGAGCAAAGAAAGACAGACCAACATACTCAAAGAAACATCTACTAACATATCTTTCCCCTCTTAAAGACATGTGGCTTCTCTCCTCTTTGAATTACCAGGCATCTGGGATGGCTAAGAAGTCTCCCTTAGATATGGTTGAGCTTTGATGTTCTCTCTCTCCCCCTTTGACATCAATTTCCAAGAAGGGATCTTCTGGAGCATGAGTCAAGTAGGTTTGGTCCTTGAGTCACATTACAAAGCATTATGAAATTTCGGATGCTGGTAGAGGACAAGAATCATCGAGTGGATGCTGGAACAGATATGCAGGATGCAAATGGAAAAGTGTTTCCTTAGTGATGAAATCGGTAACACCGAATCGTTTCAGTCGGTGACACCGAGTTGGTTCGGTCCAACCGAGAAGAAGAGATCGGTGAGGCCGAGTTCAGCACAGAGAAAACTTTTGTCATCTCAGCTCACTAGGCAAATAAGATCTCACAAAGATTTGCAGGGAATTAATTGAAAGATTTGCAAAGAATTAGATGCAGGGAATGCAGAAAATAATCAGAGAAAAGAAAAGAAATCTAGATGAAGTTTTTTTTGAAAGGGGAAAATGTATGCAAGAAACAAATGCAAAAACACAAGAGAGCTTCATCTAGAATTGGTCGGTGACAAAGTCACCTATGTTAGAGTATATTGATGTAGGAGCCAAGTGAAGTCTCTTGATCATAGGTCATACTCATCGTTTAAGCTCAAAATGGGGTTGCCATTTTTCGTTTAAGCATTTTGATGTATTCACATCTTGTTGAGTTGCTTTAACCCATGTCTTGGGGTAAAGCTTCTCTATGATGGAATAACATACCTTGGGTGATGGTGTTGATCTTGATCATGTAGTTGAACTTGTGTTGGATGCTCAAGGTTGATGTAGTTCATCAAGAGTTGGGAGCACCACTTGTAGTTTGAGTTCACCTTCCTACATGGGTTAGTCTTGCAAGGAAGAGCACTTGTGTGTCCAAAATGACAATAATGAAACTTGATACCAAATGAAATTTGATATATTGTCAAAGGATATATTGAATGGATTCATGCTTCCTTGCCTTCAACCACCATGTTGTAGAGACTTGGCGACGTAGGGATTGCTTAGGATGTGAGTGAGTTGCAATCTCATAGAGTTGGGATCATCCAAGTACCTACAAGGGTTAGATAACATGCAAGGGTACAAGTAGGTCCAAGATATATGATCATCTTCATAAGAGAAATATCAAGGATTAGTCATATAAAGGCTCATGCCTTGCATGCATCCAAATGGAGTTTCTACTCCAAATTTGAGGCATCAATGATGTTCAATTCACCTCTCAAACTGCAAAATACTTTCCCATCAAGCGGTTTGGTGAATATATCAGCCAATTGCTTATCGGTGCGAACATGCTTAAGATCAATATCTCCTTTAGTAACATGATCTCGAATGAAATGATGATGAACTTCAATATGATTAGTTCGAGAATGTTGCACGGGATTGTGAGCAATCTTAATAGCACTCTCATTATCACAAAGCAATGGAACATGTTTCACATATATCCCATAATCTTTAAGAGTTTGGGTCATCCAAAGTAATTGAGCACAACATGAACCAGCGGCAATGTATTCCGCTTCGGCGGTCGATAAGGATACCGAGTTTTGTTTCTTGGAAGACCAAGACACAAGAGATCTACCAAGAAATTGACAAGTACCCGAAGTGGACTTTCTATCAACCTTGTCTTCGGCATAGTCCAAATCGGAGTAGCCAACAAGATCAAAAGAATACCTCTTAGGATACCAAATGCCAAAGTTTGGTGTGTGAATTAGGTATCTCACTATCCTTTTCACAGCCTTAAGATGACATTCTTTGGGGCCGCTTGATATCGTGCACACATGCACACACTTAACATAATATCGGGACGGGAGGCACCAAGATATAACAATGAACCAATCATAGAGCGGTAAACCTTTTGGTCAACCGGTTCGCCATCCTTAGTCAAGTCAAGATGTCCACTAGTAGGCATGGGTGTATTCATACCTTTGCATTCTTGCATGTTGAACTTCTTGAATAAGTCCTTGGTGTACTTTGTTTGAGAGACAAAGGTACCCTCCTTAGTTTGCTTGATTTGCAAACCAAGAAAGAACTTGAGTTCACTCATCATAGACATCTCAAACTTCTCCGACATTAGCCTTCCAAACTTTTCACTAAAATGAGGGTTAGTTGAACCAAATATGATATCATCCACATAAATTTGGCACACAAATAATTCACCATTAACCCTTTTAGTAAAAAGTGTTGAATCAATCTTTCCAATCTCAAAGCCTTTTTCAATAAGGAACTTGGTCAAGCATTTATACCACGCTCTAGGAGCTTGTTTAAGACCATAAAGAGCTTTGTGAAGTTTGTAAACATGATTAGGTTTCTTAGGATTGACAAAGCCGGGAGGTTGTTTAACATAAACTTCCTCCTCAATTTCACCATTTAGAAAAGCACTTTTGATGTCCATTTGGTACAAGGTAATATCATGATGATTTGCATAGGCAAGTAAGATTCTTATGGACTCAAGTCTAGCAAAGGGGGCATATGTCTCACCATAGTCCATACCTTCGACTTGAGTGTATCCTTGGGCGACGAGACGTGCCTTGTTGCGAACGACTTGTCCATCTTCGTATTGCTTGTTGCGAAACACCCATTTGGTACCGATGATGTTGTGGTCGTTGTCGGGCTTCTCAACCAATGTCCAAACTTGGTTCCTCTTGAAATTGTGTAGCTCTTCGTGCATGGCATTTATCCAATCTAGATCTTCTAGAGCATCTTCAACCTTCATAGGTTCAATACTAGAAATGAATGAGTAATGTTCACAAAAGTTAGCCAAACGAGTTTTAGAGCGAGTAATTCTCCCGGTTTGGATATCGTCAAAGATTTGTTCGACGGGATGATCTCTTGAGACTCTTGCTCTAACTCGTGAGAGCTTTTGCTTAGGTCGGGGTGGAACATCCTCTTCAACATCTTGTTCTTCCTCTTGGCTTTCATTGTTGTTGGTGTTGTTGTTCTCTTGTGGAGGTGGTGAGGGAGGTCGATGTGGTTCATCATGGTGTACTTCCTCGTTTTGTTCATTTTGGCGTGTCCCACTTGTGGATGCCTCCGGGTCAACTCGTGGTTCACCTTGTCGCGAGGTAGAAGCTTCCACTTGGACGGATGAGGTACTCTCCTTCACCTCCATTGGACGAACCTTGCCAATAGACAAGTCTTGGATTGCTTCCGAAGGGTCTTTGTCTCCTACATCAATTGGCAATTGCTCTACTTGCGAGCCGTTAGATTCATCAAACTTCACATCTACCGTCTCTTCAACCTTTCGGGTGAAATTGTTGTAGACACGGTAAGTGTGAGAGTTTGAGCCATAACCGAGTAGGAAACCTTCATGAGATTTAGGAGCAAATTTCAAACGACGATGCTTATCAAGAATGTAGCATTTTGAGCCAAATACTCAAAAGTATCCAACTTGGGGTTTGTTACCGGTGAGAAGCTCGTATGCCGTCTTGCCGAGTAGCTTGTGAAGATATAGACGATTTGTCGCATGACAAGCTGTCTCAACCACTTCCGCCCAAAAGTGTTTTGGCGTCTTGTATTCATCAAGCATCGTTCTCGCCATTTCAATGAGAGTCCGGTTCTTCCTCTCAACAACTCCATTTTGTTGAGGCATGTACGTAGCCGAGAACTCATGTGAATTCCCTTCTTCGTCAAGAAAGGTGTCCACATTGGCGTTCTTGAACTCCATTCTGTTGTCGCTGCGAATCTTCTTGATCTTCACTTCAAATTGATTTTGGGCCTTCCTAGTGAAGTTCTTGAAGATCTTTTGGACCTGCGATTTATCATCAAGAAAGAACACCCACGTAAATCTTGAAAAATCATCAACAATGACTAAACCAAATGAGTTACCACCGAGACTCTTGTAGGCGTTTGGACCAAAAAGATCCATATGAAGTAGCTTGAGTGGTCTTCTCGTGGTCATGATGTTCTTCACGGGGTGGCTTCCTCCAACCTGTTTTCCTGCTTGACAAGCACTGCACAATCTATCCTTGTCAAATATAACATCTTTCACTCCAAGGATATGTTCACCTTTAATAAGCTTATCAAGATTTCGCATGCCCACATGACCTAACCTTCTATGCCACAACCAACCTTTAGAAGATTTAGCAATTAAGCAAGTTCTAGGTTGAGCCTTTTTAGTGAAATCAACAATGTATAGATCGCCTCTACGTATACCGGTAAAGACCATTTTATGATTATCTCTTCGAAACACTTGGCAATCTACTTCAGTAAATAGGACATTGAAACCGAAATCGGCTAGTCTAGATACAGAAAGTAAATTATAGCCAAGAGATTCAACGAGCATAATATTTTGGATGGAGTTATCATGTGAGATGGCCACCTTACCAAGGCCAACCACCTTACCCTTTGAGTTATCACCAAAAGTGACATAATTTCGAGGGCCGTCATTTTCAGCAAGCTCACGAAACATATCCTTGTCTCCGGTCATGTGATCGGTACATCCACTATCAAGAACCCATTCCTTTCCTCCAGCCATGTAGCCGCGAAGATTAGCCATAAGACCAAGGTGTCTCATAGACTCATCGAGATCAAAGTCACTATCATCATCCTCATCATAGTATCCATGTTAAACATCGTCTTGTGATTGATCATTACCTAGAGAGAGTGATTCATTAGTTTTATGACCATGACAATGTGCATCTTTATGAATTCTAATGACTTCAAAAATGATATTGCTAATGATTCCAACATCTCCTTTGGCACGCATAAGGTCACGAAGCTCAAATAGATAATCACCAAACTTAGGATCATTAGGGCTCATCTTATTTAAAGCAATGGACTTATGAAGAATCTCATCTAGATTTTTCAAGGAATAGTCTGGAATGCGTTCCTCAAGGAATCTCCACATGGTGTAAGCACAATCAAGAGTAGGCAAGCATGCTATCAAATTTCTAGGCAAACCTCTAGTAATAAGATTGACAGTTGTAAGATTGTGAATCATGTCGAGAGACTCATCGGGGGTAGGATGCAAAGGATCAACAAGAGGTGCACAAGGGCTAGTAATATACTTGTTCAAGTGATATTCATTGAAAATCTCAAGCATCTCATTTTTCCAAGCAATAAAGAACTCTCCATCAAGTATGGGCACTCTATGTCTAAAACTCCCCATCATAGACTCATCCATCTTCCTCCAATGGTGATTAAACCAAAGCAATGGAGACCAATGCTCTGATACCAATTGAAAGGATCGAGAAGAGATGTCTAGAAGGGGGTGATTAGACCCTCAACAAAGAAAAGTAGCAGTTTTTAAGTTCTTCAAGTTAAGGTGGAGGCTTAGCACAAGTTTAAACATTCACAATACATTTCAAGCAAGCATGGAAAGAGTATATGAGCAGAAGAAAGTAAAGCATGCAACTTGCAAGAATGTAAAGGGATGGGATTGGAGTGTGCAAACGCAATTGGAGACACGGAGATTTTTGGCGTGGTTCCGATAGGTGGTGCTATCGTACATCCACGTTAGTGGAGACTTCAACCCATGAAGGGTAACGGTTGCGCGAGTCCACGGAGGGCTCCACCCACGAAGGGTCCACGAAGAAGCAACCTTGTCTATCCCACCATGGGCATCGCCCACGAAGGACTTGCCTCACTCGGGTAGATCTTCACGAAGTAGGCGATGCCCTTGCCCTTACAAACTCCTTGGTTCAACTCCACAATCTTGACGGAGGCTCCCAAGTAACACCTAACCAATCAAGGAGACGCCACTCTCCAAAAGGTAATAAATGGTGTGTTGATGATGAACTCCTTGCTCTTGTGCTTCAAATGATAGTCTCCCCAACACTCAACTCTCTCTCACAGATTTGGATATGGTGGAAAGATGATTTGAGTGGAAAGCAACTTGGGGAAGGCTAGAGATTAAGATTCTAGTGGTTGGATTGGAATGTCTTGGTCTCAACACATGAGTAGGTGGTTCTCTCTCAGAAAATGAGTAGTGGAAGTGTAGGCACGTTCTGATGGCTCTCTCTCAAATGGAGAAGGGGGTGGAGGGGTATTTATAGCCTCCACACAAAATCTAGCCATCACACACAATTTACCAAACTCGGTGGTACCGAATAGTGAAACTCGGTCAGACCGATTCTGTTCAAAATGTGAACGTTAGGATTTTCAGTGGGACCGATGTGCTAGGGTTAGGGTAAAACCTAATCTCGGTTTGACCGATTACACAAACTCGGTGAGACCGATTTTAGTAATAAGCAAACAGAGAGTTGGCCAAGCAAACTCGGTGGGGCCGACTACCTATTTCGGTGAGACCAAAATAATTGCAGTAGGCAACAGAGAGTTTGCAAGCCCATCTCGGTGAGACCGAACTGATTAGGGTTTCTGGCAGTGGCTATGTCAAGTGAACTCGGTGGCGCCGGATAGATCAAATCGGTGGGGCCGAGTTTGACTTTAGGTTTAGGACATATGTGGAAATGAGAAAGTGGTTGAGGGCTTTTGGAGCATATCACTAAGCATTTTGAGCAAGCAAGGCATTAAGCAACACCTCATCCCCTTTTAATAGTATTGGCTTTCCTATGGACTCAATGTGATCTTGGATCACTAAAAATGAAAATGTAGAGTCTTGAGCTTTTGCCAATATGTGTCCTTAGCATATTGAAGGGGTTCCACATCCTCTTGTCCTGCCACTCCACTGTTGAACTCATCTGAAATATACTAGATGAAAGTATTAGTCCAACAAGAGATATGTTGACATTAATTATCAAAATCACCCAGGGAGCACTTGTGCTTTCAAGCAGCTTATAGCAACTCATCATATAGCAGCAGCAGCTCATAGCAATTCATTATATAGCAGCAACAGCTCATAGCAATTCATCATATAGCAGCAGAAGGAGTAGCTCATAGCAATGCATCATATAGCAGCAGCAGAAGCAGCTCATAGCAATTCATCGTATAGCGGATCAGAATGAAAATTTCGCAAAAAATCAGAGGAGATCCTCACCTTGTTGGATGAGCTCATCCTTCAACAGCACCTCAAGGCCACGGCCTGGGAGGAGGGGAGGGGGAACAAGGTGCCTTCTGCCGCAGTGTGGCATCGGCCGTAGTTGTGCGGCGCCCGTCGGAGTAGTGCGTTGGATGGACCACAGCGGAGCAGCTGCTGGAGACCATGAGAATGAGGGGTGGCGCCAGAGGAAGGAGCAGCCGGGGAGATTTGGCCCTACCCGCCGGCCATGTAGCCTAGCTGGACAGAGCATCGTCGAGGACCAGGCCAGATGGGACCAGTGGCGACGGCTCGCTGGAGGAACCCTAGCGCTGCAGGCTGGGGATCGAGGTAGAGGGAAAGGGGAGAGGAGATGCAAGCGGACAGGGCAATGAACGCTTGCGTGTTTGTTTTTACTTGAGGGTCAGGTGTGACATGGCGTGAGCAGTGGCATTTTGAGTGTAATATAGGCAGACAACAGAGTCATTTCACTATTCCCCTTCCCTTCAATTTTTAGTGAGCTTCTACCCGAAACACCCCCCTCCAAAGCAAAATAAGTTAAGCCCAAGCCCATAAACCAAAAATGACTTCTTTACATCTTTTATGGCTTATTTTGACAATAAGCTCTGAAAAGGCGGAATAGAACTGGCCCTTAACCTGCAATGCAATTATGCGTGCAATGATGAATCACTCCAGCCTGCTATAGTGTACATTTAGGCATCATCATACATGGCATAACCTAATACATGTGCATTTCATTATAGAATCTAAAATATGCAATGTTTATGTTAGTTCATACGTTGCACATGATGTTTAAATGCCCCTTAAATCTGGTCAGTTAAGTGATGGTCTTTAAGCCTCCTTCTATGCTTCTTTTCTTGATATGTAAGATTTGCTCACACATCTGTTCAATTGCTTGTTTGTGTTAGCCAGCCATACTAGGACTGTTTGCTTTGATTACTTGTTGTTCTTGACCTAACAGAGCTTGTCAATGATTTAAACACTAAGGGCTGCTGTAGTGGGGGCTTGTATAACTCATAGGTGACATAAAGGTTTGGTTGTACACTAAAGTAGGCTCTCCAAGAGTACCTGGAGATCCAGTTCGAAGGTATGCCTAGTTTTTACATAGTGCACACATAGTAAATGCTCATTTCATTGTGTGCAAGAGATGTGGCATGTTTCATTATGTGGTGTTGTTTTGTTATAATATCATCCTTTTGTGTTGTTCACAGACTGGAAAGTATGCATATTTATCTTTCAAGGAGACCAGTAACTAGTTTGTGTCACCTTGCAGAGGGGGTGCAATGAAGATAAGATTGAGGATTTCCAAGTACAAGATGTTAGGAAGGAGCCTTGCAAGAGAAGGAGGGGCAGCGCTGAGCCTGTTCAACTAGTTAAGGTAAGTCACATTGTATTACAATTACCAGGACATCCTATTTTTCTGACATTGTGCTTGCGTAGGGTTCTTCACCTGTAACCCAGTCATTGGGCCATTGATTAAAAACCCCTCCACTCACTACTATATGATGTTCTAACTTTTTTGTAAATCAGATGTATGTAAACACATTTTAATGTGTTTGTTCACTCATTACGGATGTAGTCTACTTTTAAATATCTAAAATATCTTATAGTAGTGAACAGTGTGAAACTGCTTCCTGCCATGGTAGAGTTGTCGATGTCATAAATGTCATAACCAAATGCATATTCACATCATTAGCCTCCCTATCATTACTAGGATATTGATTACATACTAGTCGAGATACTTCATAGGAGGCAAACAATATTATATTACTTGTTTCTTTATATAGTAATTGTAGCTAGGCCATGGATGTTATTGAGGCGTGCATGTATGCATGCTGCCAACTCAATAGTTCAATTGCTTGTTTGCTTCAGGCATAGTTAAATTGCTCTTTTCAATTGCTTTATTTGTCCTCAGTTAATGAGATGCCCAAACAATGATGCCTGACGTTGGGTACTTGTATAACTATTAGTTGACATAATTAAAGGCCTTACCATTTAATTACTCTGGCGAAGTGTGCCTGAAGCTTTGAAGTCTATTAACCAACTATTACTGCATGAGGCTCACAATCTAGTTTATACTAGGCTAATGATTGCATAGTTTTGCTTGCTGTAGTAGGTTTGTATGAATCCCTCTGCTGTTCATTATGCTCCCTAAGACTTTAATTGAGCTACAGAATGGCCAACTGCTTGCTTACTTATACGCAACGTGCTGTCTAAATTTGTAACCTGTCTGTGTTTTGGATTTGGCCCCAACATCATGCTCATTTGGTGAGATAAGAGAGATTTCTGTATGCGGGCTGCACAGACTACCATTTTTATAATTTTTAAAATATCACCTGCTTATGCTTCATTACGTGTAACATTATTGCTAGTCCTGTTTTGCCATGTACAAAATAGTCTGTCTTGCTCGCTTCACTGTTGTAACTATATTTTTGCCCTAGTCATGTGTACTTACAGAAACATTTCGGGATGAAGTGACATCAACACAAAGATCTGCGAGCAGTGCGGCATGGCCATTACCAAATGATTATGGATTGGAATTGGAATGTGCTGATGTTCTCGAGCATCAACTAGAGGTGGCAAGACAACGTATACATGATTCTCAACGTGCAATCAACAAGTTGAGACTGGACTTGCAGGTATTAGATGCAGGAGTCAAAAAAATGAAATGAGACACTGAGGTAACCACAAAGGAATTGGAGATTTTGTAGACTGAAAATTGTGCTATCTGAATCCGGCCAATCCTATTTTCTGAAGAGATTATAGTTCAAATGATGCGCGTCCATGATGTATGAGCTTTATTTGCCCAGTGTATGTAATTTGCTGTTTGTGTACGCTTTATTATCACTGGTGCCGAACTATAATGCCCAGTGGGTATAATCGGCTGTAATTTCTTTATTGTATAGTGTAGGATTATTCTATGTTTCTATGCCTTAGTCTCTTTATTGTATATTGTATGTTTTTTAGAGGCGATAGTATAGAGTAGGATAATTCTTTGAATATGCTATATCGTTGAAACGGGGGCCAACACGCCCAAACATTTCCTGGACGCCATCCAAACAAACAAACATGTGTAGTCAAAGCGGGCCTTAATTGGGCTGGTCAAAATAATATTTAGTGGATCCCAAATGATGTGGCCCACCGTAACAACGGCTCTTAGCAGGCCGTTAATAGGCCTTTGATGGGCCGATTCTGTGTAACTCGTATGGGCCGTACTTGTGAATGGGCCTGACTCAAGTAGGCCGCTAATGGGCCGGCCCGCTTATTTTGACAGGACTGGCCTTTTAACCTGAATGGGCCACTGTTGGGCCGAGACACATGTCGACGTATCATAGGCGCATCCCGTCCATTCGCTGGATGACAACTACCCGAACGCTGGGCCGACACATGGATTTGCCGGCGAATGAGAATTTTACACGTGAAAAATCCCCATTGGTCCGGGCTGTTAACGGGTTATCGGATCCAAAATGGAACCCGATAGCTTAACGGCGACCCGTTACAGTGGATGCCACGTGTCGGTTACCCTTGACGAAAGCACTTCTATGACGCGCGATTTATCGTCATGGAAGTGGACACTTCTGTGATGATAATCTTGGTAATGTCATGGAACACTTCTACGACAGCACATGTATGACTATCTTGATTCTGTCATAAAATCATCATGGGTGTACATGCATGACAGAAAACGTGACCTACTGTGACAAACACGTATCATCACGGAAGTGGTTTTTTTTGTAGTGCATGGTTGATTTATAGAATGCTCATTGCACATCACTTATACCTTTTGAGTGTGGCTTTATAGAATGCTTCATGTGCTTCACTTATATCATTTGAAGTTTGGATTGCCTGTTTCTCTTCACATAGAAAACCGTTATTTGTAGAATGCTCTTTTGCTTCACTTATATTTATTAGAGCATGGTCTTTTATAGAAATAATTAAACTCCCTTGCTTCACTTATATCTATTTAGAGAGTCAACAGGAATTGGTCATTTGCATGGTTAGTCATAAAATCCTACATAAAACTTATGGATCACTGAATATGATATGTCTGATTCCTTGCAATAGTTTTGCGATATAGAGATGATAATATGTGGGAGGTACTAGTAAATGGTTGTGGTTAGTAGGAATATTGGTGTTAAGGTTTGTGATTCCCGAAGCATGCATGTATAGTCTCTCGTTATGCTATGAAGTGGAAGCATGATTTATTATTGATTGTCTTCCTTATGAGTGGCAGTCGGGGACGAGCGATGGTCTTTTCCTACCAATCTATCCCCCTAGGGGCATGCGTAGTAGTACTTTGCTTCGAGGGCTAATAAACTTTTGCAATAAGTATATGAGTTCTTTATGACTAATGTGAGTCCATGGATTATACACACTCTTACCTTTTTGTAATTTGCTAGCCTCTACGATACCGTGCATTGCCCTTTCTCACCTCGAGAGTTGGTGCAAACTTCGCCGGTGCATCCAAACCCCGTGGTATGATACGCTCTATCACACATAAGCCTTATTATATCTTCCTCAAAACAGCCACCATACCTACCTATTATGGCCTTTCCATAGCCATTCCGAGATATATTGCCATGCAACTTCCACCGCTTCCATTTTGATGACTTGAGCATTCATTGTCATATTGCTTTGCATGATCATATAGCTGACATAGCAGTTGTGGCTCAGCCACTGTTCATCATTCTGCTAGATCATTGCACATCCTGGTACACTGCCAAAGGCATTCATATAGAGTCATATTATGTTATAGGTATCGATTTGTAATATTGAGTTGTAAGTAAATAGAAGTGTGATGATCATCAATTTTCATTATTAGAGCATTGTCCCAGTAAGGAATGGATGATGGAGACTATGATTCCCCCACAAGTCGGGATGAGACTCCGGACCGAAAGAAAAAAAAGAAAGAAAAAAAGAAAAAGAAAAAGAAAAAGAAAAATAAAAATAAAAATAAAAATAAAAAAAATGAAAGAAGAAGGAAGAGAAGGGGCATGCTAGTTCCACACTTGTGCTTCAAAGTAGCACCATGTTTTTCATATAGAGAGTCCCCTATGTTGTCACTTTCATATACTAGTGGGAATTTTTCATTATAGGATTAGATGCACACGCAGTTAGTTTTCAGCTTGAGCTTTCATACACTTATAGCTCTTAGTGCATTCGTTGCATGACAATCCCTACTCCTCGCATTGATATCAATTGCTGGGCATCTCCATAGCCCGTTGGTTAGCCGCGTCGATGTGAGACTTTCTTACTTTTTTTGTCTTCTCTATATTTACCCCTATCATCATACTCTATTTCACCCATAGTGCTATATCCATGGCTTGCGCTCATGTATTGCGTGAGGGTTGAAAAAGCTGAAGTGCGTTAAAAAGTATGAACCAATTGCTCGGCTTGTCATCAGGGTCGTGCATGATAAATACTTTGTGTTAAGAAGACAGAGCATGACACAACTATATGATTTTGTAGGGATAGCTTTCTTTAGCGCTGATATTTTGAAAGACATGATTGTTTGTTGGGATGCCTGAGTATTGATGTCTTTATGTCAAATTATAGACTATTGCTTTGAATCAGTTATGTCTTAATATTCATGCCATGATTAGACATATGATCAAGATTATGTTAGGTAGCATTCCACATCAATTTTTTTTATCATTTACCTACTCTAGGACAAGCAGGAATTAAGCTTGGGGATGCTGATATGTCTCTGTCGTATCTATAATTTTTGATTGTTTCATGCCAATATTATACAACTTTCACATATTTTTGGCAATATTTTATATGATTTATTGGACTAACCTATTGATTCAGTGCCCAGTGCCAATTCCTGTTTGTTGCATGTTTTTTGTTTTGCAGAAAATACATATCAAACAAAGTCCAAACGCGATAAAAATTTACGGAGAATTATTTTGGAATATATGTGATTTTTGGGACTTGGAATCAATGCAAATGGGGGCCCACAGCCCCCACAAGACATCAGGGCCCGCCCCAGGGGCCAGGTGCGCCCTGGTGGGTTGTGCCCTCCTTGGATGTTGGTTGGAGCTCTACTTCGGGTGCAAGGAAGCTTATATCCGAAAAAAAATCGTGTTAAAATCTCAGCGCAATCGGAGTTACGGATCTCCGGGAATATAAAAAACGGTTTTCGGCCAGATCTGGGGAGCACCAAACAGAAGAGAACGGAGAGGGAGATCCAATCTCGGAGGGGCTCCCGCCCCTCCGCCGCCATGGAAGCCATGGACCAGAGGGGGAACTCTCCTCCCATCTAGGGGGGGGGGCAAGGAAGAAGAAGAAGGAGGGGGGCTCTCTCCCCCTCTCTCCCGGTGGCGCCGGAGTACCGCCTGGCCAAGGATCGTGACGGTGATATACATCAACAATCTTGCTACCGTCAACACCAACTTTCTCCCCCTCTATGCAGCGGTGTAACACCCCTTCTCCCCGCTGTAATCTCTACTTAAACATGGTGCTCAACTCCATATATTATTTCCCAATGATCTATGGTTATCCTATGATGTTTGAGTAGATCCGTTTTGTCCTATGGGTTAATCGTGATCTTGGTTGGTATGATTGTATATTTTATTTATGGTGCTATCCTATGGTGCCCTCCGTCTCGTGCAAATGTGAGGGTCGCCCGCTGTAGGGTGTTGCAATATGTTCATGGTTTGCTTATTGTCGGTGTTGCGAGGGTGACAGCAGCCTAAACGCGGATAAGTGGGTTATGGCGTATGGGAGTAAAGAGGACTTGATACTTAATGCTATGGTTGGGTTTCATGACCTTAATGATCTTTAGTAGTTGCGGATGCTTGCTAGGGGTCCAATCATAAGTGCATATGATCCAAGTAGAGAAAGTATGTTAGCTCATGCCTCTCCCTCATGTAAAATTGCAAGAATGATTACCGGTACTTGTTATCGATTGCCTAGGGACAAATGACTTTCTTGTTGACAAAAGCTATCCACTTTTATTGTCTCGCAATTTATTCATAGTTTTATTCTCACAAAGTACTCGTAGTTTTATTCTTGCAAAATAGTTTCATACTTGTTTTAGGTAAAGCAAACGCCAAGTGTGCGTAGAGTTTTATCGGTGGGCGATAGAACTTGAGGGAATATTTGTTCTGCCTTTAGCTCCTCGTTGGGTTCGACACTCTTATTTATCGAAGAAGGCTACAAACGATCCCTTATACTTGTGGGTTATCATAGTATAGGTCATGGTGAGATTCAGACCTAATTAAGTTTGAGCGCATACTATATGCACGCATGCATGCATGAATCCCCGTCATCGGCTTGAAGTGTGGTGTGACATACATATGCATCGTCAACTAACCCTCACTCAGTGTGGGGATTTCTGGTTTGAAAGCACGATGCCACATCAAAGTTGTTCCATTGTGTATTCAAACACACCTCTCCATACATATGTTTGGGCCACACACAGGCAGTGGTTGTCTTCGGGGACCAGCTACTTGCGTGATTATTGGCGAGCTAGCCCATCTCCGGGGTCGCATGGACGGCCATCACTTTGACCAACAACAAGAGAGAGGTTGTACGACCAAGGTGGATTATTCTTGGTCCGTTTTACGATCCATCTTGGTGAGATGCCTCTCTGGCCTGCCGACTGAAAGTGGGTGTGTGTGTGGGGGGGGGGGCTGCTACTTCACACTTTGCTAGGTGAACCTCCGTGGGAGGGGGGCATGCATTCATAGCTTAGGATTCCCTTCCTGCCGACACGAGGGGGGGGCAAGCAATACCGTGCGCTTTGCAAGATAGGTGCCACATCAAAGTTGCATTTGGTATTTGAACATCAAGCCACCCTTTTCATACATATATTTGGTCCACATGCAAGTGTGTTCGTGTTCTGACCCTCTCCCGCGTCATTTTTCGCCAAATTTATGAACATTAGACAAGTCGGATGACGCAACAGACACGGTTCACTCACACTAACCGTGTGCCACGCCGGTGCCCCTGTCACGCACATCTGCATAGTACATTGGGCTCCACGAGGCTTCCCCTCTCAAAAATATCTACCCGCCTGCAGCTTTTTTCTGTTTGATAACACACGGTTATTATGTTTCGACCGTGTGTGATGTTTCTTGTTCCCGCTCCCGCCTGCATCCCTCGAAAATATCTGCCCGCCTCAAGGGTTTTTCTGTTTCATAACACACGGTTGTTATTTCCGGACCGTGTGCGATGCACCATCATCCAAATTTTCAATAGCCCCGGCATTTCACTCCCGCGTAGTAAAATTTTTAGTAGCCGCGTCATCTCCTCAAACACCACCCTCAACACACACACACACACCAAAACCTCCTCATGCGCGCGCGCGCACACACACACACACACAACCTCCCTCGCTCGAAACCCTAGCAAGGTCGTCGCCGCCGCCGCCGCAAGGCCTCCATTGTCAACATCTGCCGGTTTGCCCGTGAAGCTTACCCACTGATCTCCATACCCAGGCCGCCCTGAGTTTCCTAGATGACACCTGCCAAACGCCCCCTTTCCCACAGATCCCCATCCCCATCCCCCACTCCAGAGCATCGCAGCCTAAGCTCGGCTACGCTTCTCGTGGAGCTCGAGGAGCGACTGCCACAAAAGAGGTGTATCGCGGTCTCTTCGCCCAACGTCGCCGAGGAAGCTGACGACCAGTACTGGCCGCAGGCACTCAATCAGCGGGCTAGAGTATGTGGGTATGTCACGGACGCCGGCTACGACATCGAGGTCGTCGACAGCGCTGGCCTAACGCGGGCTATGTCACAGGTTAAGTGGCCCACCCCCAACCCCTCGGGTTCAACCGCCGTCGATCTCATCCATGGCCCCGCCGCTGATCTCCTCTGGCTCGCTCTCAGGAATTTGCCATCCTACATCACCATCGAGCCCCTTTTGTCATTTCTGAAGGACACGTTCTGCAACGCTGGCTTGGGATCCACAGCTTCCAAGTCAGACCTCATCAATGGCGACCACGAGGAGGGCACCCTCTCCGGCTCTTCCAAGGGGAAAGAGCCCATTTGCTCTTCCAAGGGGAAAGAGCCCGTCTACGACATTAGGGAGGGCACCCTACAGCCGTGCTCTTCCAAGGGGAAGGAGCCCATCTGTGACAACATGGAGTGCATCCAGGGTCCGTGCTCTTCCCAGGGGAACGAGCCCATCTGTGACAAGTGAAGAAACCCATGATTTGTTTTGCCGTGCCTCTTCACAGGGGGGAACCCATGATTTGTTTTGTCGAGTCCCTTTTGTAGTGTAGTGAGAATATGTCCAGTTTTAATTGCTATATTTGGTTGTTTGCAGTATGCCTTGTTTATTTCAGTTGTTCACAATGTGATGCTCTATATGTGCAATTATTTACTGTGCAGTACATTTCATCAATCCAGTTTTAAACATACCAATAGGAATGCATATATTTGCTTGCTGTTAAGCCTGTTATAGCTAGCATATGCCTCTTTTAAAGTTTTTTGATTGTTCGGTTGTTTGTAGTTAGCATATGTCCAGTTTCAAATGCTATCTTTGGTTATTCGTAGTATGCCTTGTTTATTCCAGTTATTCACAACGTGATGTTCTATATGTGCAAGTATGAACTGTGCAGTTCAATTTCATCAATACCAGTTTCAACAATACCACTATGAATGACTACATTTGGTTGCTGCATCTTGTAGTTAACACGCCTTTTCACTTTTATTTAACAATAACCAGTGTACTTAGACCAGCACAATACCAGTTTGAATGACTATGTTTGCTTGTTGTTAAATGTTAGGCCTGTTGCAGTTAACACACCTTTCCACTTGTTTTGCTTTACTAGCGTGCTTAAACCTGCACACTGAAGCTATCTTTTGGAGATTATTTTGTCTGCCATGGATATATTTGGTTGATGTTTAGCCTGTTGTGCTTAACATGCCTCTCGATGTACTTACACAGGACAATTTTGGGAACGACTGTTGTTTTCCATCGAGGTTAGTTTCATCCCATGGCTTATATATACTCACTGTTCAGGATATCGGTAGCTCGTACCATATAGGCCGGGGGCTGATAAGGGACTAATCGGTGAATCGGACTTTTAACTGAATATATCTGTAACCCATTTATCATTAGGTTAACTAGGGCCATATGTAATATATCTAAGGCTACATAGCAACATGCACTGTACTTAATGTCTAAATATGCAATCCTAGGCTACATAGCAACAAGGAAGAGTGTTACCTTAATGTTCTGATGATGTCTAGATATACGTAGAAGAGCAGCAGCAGCAATAACAACAACACAGCCCTGTTTGGATACTCAACTTAGCTAGAGGTTAGAGTTAGTTTCTAGCTCATGACTAACCCTGAACTAACTCCATCCAAAGAGGTGTTTGGATGACAGGGTTAGATTGACAATAAATGCACTAGGAGAACTAGCTCCAATTAGCACCTCTTGGGTGGGATAGTTTTTTTGGGTGGGTTAGATGCAACTAGCTCAAACTAGCCCTCATGTTTGGATATACTTTAGGGCTATTTGAGCCCGAACTAGCTCAAACTAACTCTAACCCATGGATACAGCAACAGTTAATCAGCCGATAATTTGTAAAAATGCAATAAACTCCTTCCGGCCCATAATATAAGATGTTAATTCATCTAATATGTGAGTATATTGGATGTTATAAGATATTATAAAAGAGTGTTGTACTACATCATTGTGCAATTGTTGTTTATCTTCTAATATTAACTTGGTGCTTTTAGGTACATATGTCATTGGTAAAGATCCGTGCTTCGACCCTTTCTGTGTATGGGGCCATGAGATATCAATGAACCAGCATCAAGTGAGGAAGTTGATAAAGATTGTTAGTAAAATGGGTCAAAAGAAGGCAATTAAACTATTTGTTTACACCTTATCCAAGACAACAGCGAACTGCAGGATGGTAAGTAAGAACTCTGCAGCCTTCTTTTTACTGCCCATAATGAGTTGTGTTAGATGACAATGTCTAAATCTTTTTCCTTTGCAGTGGTTCCCAAAGCAGTTTACTCAAGATTACCTCTCAAACTACATGATTGGTGGGCACACAAAGGTTAAAGTATTTCTACCAGAACACGATGAATATCTAGATGTTTTCATGAAGACCGTGAAGGATGGGCAGTCGGCCATCACAAGGGGTTGGACTAGAGTCGTGCGTGCCTTCTGCATGGAGGAGGGCACAATAAGGAGGGCACAATATGGGCATTCCGCTTCACCTTGTTCAGCAACCAGAATGTATCTCGCCTCTTTCTTTACCGTCTTTAATAGTACAAGTATACAACTGTGGTTCATCATTCTTTATTTGGTTCTTATGTAATTCTTGAACATATGTACCTATGAATCGAATAATGCATTGGTTGTTTGAACCTGATGGATATGAATAAAGCTATAGCATACATTCAAATTCAAATCTAGTACAATTTGAAATAGCAGTAATTAAATTACGATGAAATTACGCTCTCCAGGTCGTTATGGCACACACGGTTGGTAAACACACAAATGTTTGCGATATACACCATAATTCGACACGGTTCACAAAGAGGAAACGTGTGCAAGCATGCACATAGTTGCCGTTTGCAAAGTGTGTGCGATGTCAGACAATATCACAAATGGTGCGGGCTAACTAAACGTTTGTGATAGTTGCCTTATCGTACACGATTCGCAACCATGAACAGTTTCTGATGTGGTATGCATCATAAACGTTGCACCACAGAATAGCGTGTGTGATAGTTGTCGTGTATGACGATGTTACGATGGTTCGACGTTTCATAATCCTGTCCGACACTCGTACGACGATTAGCTAATCTTCTTAATTAGTTATCGCGTACGGTTTGGGAAAAGCGAATGTGTGTGATTGTCTGCTTATCATACACGTTCTATAATCGTGAACCGTTTGTGATGGGCCGCGCATCGTAAACGTAGCACCACAGAATACAGACTGCGATGGCAATGCGAGCACAAACGAGTTGCAAGGATGCAGCGTCTGGGTGGCTCCCTATCCCTGACGGTTTCTGGGTCGTGTGGGAAGGACCCACCTATCGCAGTCACTCACTTGGCGATGGTTCCAAATGCCATCACGGAAAGTGGTTAAAAACCGTTTGTATAGCACCTCGCTGTACCAGTGATAGGTTAGTCCAAAAAATAATATAAAATAGCATATTAATGCATATAAAACATCCAAAACGGATAATATAATAGCATGGAACAATCAAAAATTATAGATACGTTGGAGACGTATCAGGGAGGGGCGGGGAAGCCTGGGATGCACGGTGGCGGTTGTAGGGGAGAGCCACCACTGCCTGATCCACCGCTGATGCCGGTGCCACATCCTCGGCGACGCCCATGGCCACCACCGTTGTAGTTCATATCAGGCGTGACAGGCGGTGGAGAAGGGGCGGCGACGTGATACGTCTCCAATGTATCTATATTTTTTTATTGTTCCATGCTGTTATATTATCAATATTGGATGTTTTATATTCATTTTATAGCAATTTTATTTAATTTTTTGAGACTAACCTATTGACATAGTGCCCAGTGCCAGTTGCTGTTTTTTGCTTATTCTTTACTTCACAGAATATCAGTACCAAACAAAGTCCAAATGCCACGAAACTTTTTGGAGATTTTTTTTCTGCCCAGAAGACAACTTGGGAGCCAAGGAAGTACCGAAGGGGAGGCCCGTGGGGCCCACAAGGCACCAAGGCGCGCCCTGGTAGGTAATGGGGCCCACAGGCCCCCTCCCCACCGTCTCTCAGCTCTACAAATACCCAAATATTCCAGAAACCCTAGGGGAGTCGAGAGATCAGAGTTTCCACCGCCGCAAGTTCTAGAACCACGAGATCCAATCTAGAGGCCTTATCTGGCACCTTGCCGGAGGGGGAAACGATCATGGAAGGGTTCATCATCCTCGTTGGTGCTCCTTCGATAATGCGTGAGTAGTTTACCATAGACCTACGGGTCCGTAGGCAGTAGCTAGATGGCTTCTTCGCTCTTTTTGATTCTCAACACAATGTTCTCCTTGATGTTCTTGGAGATCTATTTGATGTAATGACTTTTTGCGGTGTGTTTGTTGGGATCCGATGAATTGTGAGTTTATGATTAGATCTAACTATGAATATTATTTGAGTCTTTGTTGAACTCTTATATATGCATGATTGTTATAGCCTCGTATTTCTTCTCCGAAAGTTTGGTTTGGTTTGGCCAACTAGATTGATTTTTCTTGCCATGGGAAGAGGTCCTTTGTGATGGGTTCGATCTTGCGGTGCTCAATCTCAGTGACAGAAAGAGACATGACACGCATGTATCATTGCCATTAAGGATAAAAAGATGGGGTCTATTCCTACATGAATAGATCTTGTCTACATCATGTCATCGCTCTTATTGCATTACTCCGTTTCTTCATGAACTTAATACACTAGACGCATGCTGGATAGCGGTCGATGTGTGGAGTAATAGTAGTAGATGCAGAATCGTTTTGGTCTACTAATCTTGGATGTGATGCCTATATACATGATCATTGCCTTGGATATTGTCATAATTATTTGCTTTTCAATCAATTGCCCAACAGTAATTTGTTTACCCACCGTATGCTATTTTCTCGAGAGAAGCCTCTAGTGAAATCTACGGCCCTCGTGTCTATTTTCTATCACATTGCTTCAGATCTATTTATCGAAAACCCCAAAAATACCTTGCTGCACTTTTTATTTATTTATTTAATTTTGTGTTTTCATTAGATCTATTTATCCAATCTTATACTATTTAATCTATCTCGATACCCAGGGATTGACAACCCCTCTTACGCGTTGGGTTGCAAGTTTTTGTTATTTGTGTGAAGGTACTACTTACATAGTTTGGTGGATCCTCCTACTGGATTGATACCATGGTTTCATAACTGAGGGAATACTTACCGTTGCTGTGATGCACCATCATCTCCTCTTCGGGGAAAATACCAACGCAGATACAAGCAATCATGAAGAATTTATGGCGCCGTTGCTGGGGAGGATCAAGTCCAGATCTATCAGGTACATGATCACAAATCTCATCTCCTTGCAATTTACTTTATTTGCCATTTGCCTCTCGTTTTCATCTTCCCCACTTCACAAAAATATTTGTCTTTTTATTTGCCTTCTTTTTCGTTCGCCTTTTTCTCGTCAGATCTCTTGTTTGCTCATGATCTTGCTTGCCCACTTTGCCGCCATGGCTAGTTCTCCTCCTACTCCGTGTACCCCTGAGAGCGAAGTTCTCAATTTTAAGTAGAGGGGAGGAGAGAATTTAAAAGATGCTTGGTATCGAATTTTTTATGCTCATAATAGATCTATTCGAAAGCAATCTACTACTATTCTTGTTCGCAATTTTTATGTGGGCATTACTACTTGGTATAGATTTGTTCTTGATACTATCACCGGAGGGAATTTCTTGATGTGCCCACCTTTAGATGCCTTTAGTGCTATGGGAAATTTAGTGGGATCACCTTCTATCATTATCAATGAAATAGTTTTAACTCTTGAGCATGTTATGCAAAGCCTAGGTGCTATTGAAAAGAAAATGCTCACTGAAGAACATATTGAAAATTTGGATAAAAGGATCCACAATCTTGCTAATAAAATTGGGTCGAAGGTAGGAGATACCCTTAAAATGCTAAAAGAGAAAAAAAACCGTAGCTAACGAAAGGGTAGAGGAGAGTCCTGCCCGGATCGATAAATTGGAAGAAATTTTTAGTAACTTGAGATCAACTTTTTCTTCCATTAAAACTATTGAAAAGACTCCTATAAAAGTTTGCACGTCTATACATGTTACCAAGAACAAGGGTGCCACTTCTAGTAGCAACAATGAAGATCTTAAGATCATTAGTATTCACCCCAATTTTGTTGAAGTGCTAAAAACCCCTACTTTCAAGAGTGGTCTCTTTAATTTTATTCCTTGGAACATGATTGTTGAAAATATGCATGTTAGATCTAAGAAGAATTATGATTGTGTGATTGAGGAGTTGGAAAACAACGATGACAATACTCGAACCTATGCATTATGCCTAGCTAGGGGCATAAAACAATAGTGCTTGTTGGGAGGCAGCCCAATGAATAAAATTTATTTTTGTCTTTTTCTTTCTGTTCTTGAGTGTTTGCACAATTATGCTACTATTATGATTGTGTTTTTATGTTTTAATTAGTGTTTGTGCCAAGTAAAGGCTTTGGGATCATGTTGGGTGATAGTTGATTTGATCTTGTTGAAAAACAGAAACTTTTGCATCCAGTAGCAGAATTTTTAAAATTCAAAGAAGCTACGAAAAATTCTGAATTGTTTACACAATATTGATATACAAATTTCCTACGGTATCCTAATTTTTCAGAATTTTTGGAGTTACAGAAGTATGAGTAAAATTTGCGTCTTTACAGACTGTTATGTTTTTGACAGATTCTGTTTTCGTTGCAATGTGTGCTTATTTTGATAAATCTATGGATTGTATCGGGGGGGAGGTATAAGCCATGGTAAAGTTAGAATACAGTAGGTATAATGCAATAACAAAATATGAATGGGTTTGCAACAGTACTTAAAGTAAAGATTGGTTTTCTTATACTAACGGATCTCATGAAGGTTTTTGTTGAGTTTTGTGTGATTGAAGTTTTCAAGTTTTGAGTGAGATCACGATGGATGAAGGAATAAGGAGTAAAAAGAGCCTAAGCTTGGGGATGCTCCATGGCACCCCAAGGTAATATTCAAGGAGAACCAAGTAACTAAGCTTGGGGATGCCCCGGAAGGCAGCCCCTCTTTCTTCTAACGACCATCGGTAATTTTACTTGGAGCTATATTTTTATTCATCACATATCATGAGTTTTGCTTGGAGCGTCTTGTATTATATGATTCTTTGCTTTCTTTCCTTTTTAGTTTGTCACAATCATCCTTGCTGGACACATCTATTTGAGAGAGCCATAATGATGCTATGATTTGTTAGAATTGCTCTATGTGCTTCACTTAAATTTTTTGAGCTATGGAATTGCTCTAGTACTTCACTTATATCTTTTTGAGCACGGTGGTGTTCTATATTTTGGAGAAATATGCTCTCATGCTTCACTTAGATTATTTTGAGAGTTAGTAGAATTTTAAAGAAATATCCTCTCATGCTTCACTTAGATTATTTTGAGAGTTAGTAGAATTTTAAAGAAATATCCTCTCATGCTTCACTTATACTATTTTGAGAGATGAAAATTATTTTGAAGAAATATGTGCTCTTGTTCTTCACTTATATTTCTCTAAGAGCTTAGCTAGTAGCAATGGCAATATATGAAATTAGTCCCAAAGTGATAGATATTCAAGAGGGATATAATAAAAACTTTCATGAAGATCATTGGATATTAAAAACTTGATTCCTTGTAATAGTTTTGAGGTATGATAGTAATATGTGAGTCATGTTGGTAAGTAATTATGCTTTAGTAAGAATATTGGTGTTAAGGTTTGTGATTCCCTATGCAAGCATGAAAGTCAATAGTTATGCAATGAAATTACATCCTACTTGTGGTGCATTATTCATTGTTAGTTATGTTTAATGCCCTTTTATGATCGTTTTTGTTTCTTGGTTGGTCGCTTCTCAATCTATTTGCTAGCCTCCATTTGTACTAAGTAAGAATACTACTTGTGCATCCAAATCCCTAAACCTAAGTTGTACCAAATGAATCCACCATACCTACCTATATGCGGTATTTCCGTGCTGTTCCAAGAAAATTTGTATGTGCCAACTCTAATGTTCAAAATAAATTTCTTTTTGTGTGTTCGTACCGCTCATGAAGCGGTAGGGGGTGGCCAATATTTTCCATGCTACATACTTTATTGTCACAATGAGTGTTTATTCACTTATCATTGCATGAGCGTGTGACAAAGGTAATAGGGATGCCCAGTCCCAAAATGCAAAAAAAATAATTTATGTTGTTCAATAATAAATTCCTTGGAAAGTGCTGGTATAGAGGGCACTCGTGGATACGGCTAGCCATGGATTGTGAAAGAATGGTGGAAAAAGTAATAAACTTTATTTTCTGTTTGGGAACCACCAATGATTTATCTAGCATGGAAAGTATTGGGAATTCTCGATCGTTTTCGTTGAAGGGAAAAGCATACCACCCAAAATAATTGTATCTCTCAATGTAAGCTTTGAGCTCTGGCACCTCTACAAATCTCTTCTTCCCTCTGCGAAGGGCCTATCTATTTACTTTATGCAATTTTTATTTTTTGTTGAATCTCCATCTTCTCTTATAAAGAACCAACTAGGGAACACTATTATCATACTTGTGCATTGAGCATAGTTAATATTTGAGTGTGTTTCATGAATCGATCAATGATTGAGCATAATGGGCTAGGGATAGCTTTCTTTAGTGTTGATATTTTGAAAGACATGGTTGCTTTTTGATATGATTGAGTATTGATGTCCTCATGTCAAATATAGACTGTTGTTTTGAATCATCTAAAAGTCCAAATGTCCATGCTACAAAAGAAAAGATTATGAGATGAACATGTTAGGCAGCATTCCACATCAAAAATTCTGTTTTTATCATTTACCTACTCGAGGACGAGCAGGAATTAAGCTTGGGGATGCTGATACGTCTCCAACGTATCTATAAATTTTTATTGTTCCATGTTGTTATATTATCAATTTTGGATGTTTTATATTCATTTTATAGCAACTTTATATCATTTGTTGGGACTAACCTATTGACATAGTGCCCAGTGCCAGTTGCTGTTTTTTGCTTGTTTTAACTTCGCAGAATATCTGTACCAAACAAAGTCGAAATGCCACTAAACATTTTGGAGATTTTTTTCTGCCCGGAAGACAACTTGGGAGCCAAGGAAGTACTGGAGGGGAGGCCCGTGGGGCCCACAAGGCACCAGGGCGTGCCAGATGTTGGAAATATGCCCTAGAGGCAATAATAAAGTGGTTATTATTATATTTCCTTGTTCATGATAATCGTTTATTATCCATGCTATAATTGTATTTATTGGAAACTCAAATACATGTGTGGATGCATAGACAACAACATGTCCCTAGTGAGCCTTTACCGGACTAGCTCATTGATCAAAGATGGCTATGGTTTCCTAGCCATAGACAAGAGTTGTCATTTGATAACAGGATCACATCATTAGGAGAATGATGTGATGGACAAGACCCAAACTATAAGCGTAGCATATGATTGTATCAAGTTTGTTGCTATCATTTTCTGCATGTCAAGTATCTGTTCCTGTGACCATGAGATCATGCAACTCACTGACACCGGAGGAGTACCTTGTGTGTATCAAATGTCGCAACGTAACTGGGTGACTATAAAGATGCTCTACAGGTATCTCCGAGGGTGTCTGTTGAGTTGGCATGGATCAAGACTGGGATTTGTCACTCCGTATGATGAGAGGTATCTCGGGGCCCACTCGGTAATACAACATCACAATGAGCTTGCAAGTAATGTGACTAAGGAGTTAGCCACAGGATCTTGTATTACGGAACGAGTAAAGAGACTTACCGGTAACGAGATTGAACTAGGTATGGAGATACCGACGATCGAATCTCGGGAGAGTAACATACCGATGGACAAAGGGAACTGCATACGGGATTAGCTGAATCCTTGGCATCGAGGTTCGAACGATGAAGATCTTCGTGGAATATGTAGGAACCAATATGGACATCCAGGTCCCACTATTGGTTATTGACCATAGAGGTGTCTCGGTCATGTCTGCATAGTTCTCAAACCTGCAGGGTCTACACACTTAATGTTTGGAGACGATCTAAGTATGGTTGAGTTATTGTGTTGGTGACCGAAGGTTGTTCAGAGTCCCGAATGAGATCCCGAACATGACGAGGAACTCTGGAATGGTCCGGAGGTGAAGATTGATATATAGGACGAAGGGAATCGGATTTCGGAAGTGCTCCGGGAGGTACCGGGTTATCGCCGGAAGACCGAAAAGAGTTTTGAGGGGGGCCCGTCAAGTGTTGGGGGGCTCATGGGCCAAGGGAAGGGGGCACACCAGCCCACAAGGGGATGTGCGCCGCCCCAAACCCTAGCCCACTCGGCCAGGTGGGTTGGGGCGCCCCCCCTAGGGCAGCCGCCACCCTTACTTGGGAGGAAAGGCACCTAGGGGTGCCTCCCCCTTGGTGGCCACCGCCCCCACCCTAGGGGAAACCCTAGGGCACCACCCCTCCTCCCTTCCCCCTATATATAGACGTGGAGAGGGAGGGTAGCCAGACCCATTCATGCCACGACGCTGCCCTTCCTCTCCCTCATAGTTCCTCTCCTTCTCCGCTAGGCTTGGCGAAGCCCTGCTGAGATTGCTCCACCACCACGCCGTCATGCTGCCAGAGAACTCGAGCTACTACTTCACCATCGCTCGCTGGCTCGAGGAGGTGAAGGCGTCATCAAGTCGTACGTGTGTTGAACGCGGAGGTGCTGTCTGTTCGGCACTTGATCGGGAGTTTGTGGACAGATCGTGATTGGATCGCGAAGACGTTCGACTAGATCAACCGCGTTTCTTAACGCTTTCGCTTAGCGATCTACAAGGGTATGTGGATCCAATCTCTCCTCTCGTAGATGCGCATCTCCTAGATTGATCTTGGTGAGCGTAGGAAATTTTTTGTTTCCCATGGAACGTTCCCCAACAGTGGCATCATGAGCTAGGTCTATGCCTAGATGACATCACGAGTAGAACACAAAGGAGTTTGTGGGCGTTGATATTCAGATTGCTTCCTTCCTTAGTCTTATTTTGATTCAGCGGTATTGTGGGATGAAGCGGCCTGGACCAACTTTACATGTCCATGTACATGAGACCGGTTCCGTCGACTGACATGCAACTTGTTGCATAAAGATGGCTGGCGGGTGTCTGTCTCTCCCACCTTAGTTGAATCGGATTCGACAAAGGCGGTCCTTGTAGAAGGTTAAATAGCAACTTGAATATCACCGTTGTAGATTTGCGTAGGTAAGAACCGTTCTTACTAGTTACCCATAGCAGCCATGTAAACCATGCAACAACAAAGTAGAGGACGTCTAACTTGTTTTTGCAAGGTTTGTTGTGATATTATATGGCCAAAGACATGATGAGATATATTTGATGTATGAGATGATCATGTTTTGTATAGATTATCACGACTTGCATGTCGATTAATACGGCAACTGGCAGGAGCCATAGGGTTGTCTTTAATTATTGTATGACCTGCATGTCAATCATTAAGCGCTATGTAATGCTTTACTTTATCGCTAAGTGGTAGAAATAGTTGTAGAAGCATGGTTGGCGTGACAACCCCGATGGCGACACGATGATGGAGATCATGGTGTCATGTCGGTGACAATGGAGATCATGTCGGTGCTTTGAAGATGGAGATCAAAAGCACAAGATGATGGCCATATCATGTCACTTATGATTTGCATGTGATGTTAATCCTTTTATGCATCTTATTTTGCTGAGGACGATAGTAGCATTATAATTAAGGTGATCCCTCACTAGAATTTCAAGATAAAATTGTGTTCTCCCCAAGTGTGCACCGTTGCGAAAGTTAGTCGTTTCGAAGCACCACGTGATGATCGGGTGTGATAGACTCTTCGTTCGCATACAACGGGTGCAAGCCAGTTTTGCACATGCGGAACACTTGGGTTAAACTTGACAAGCCTAGCATGTACAGACATGGCCTCGGAACACAAGAGACCGAAAGGTCGAACATGAGTCATATAGTAGATATGATCAACATGGAGATGTTCACCATTGAAACCACCTTATCTCATGTGATGATCGGACTTGGGTTGGTGAATTTGGATCATGTTACACTCGGACAACCTGAGGGATGTTGATTTGAGTGGGAGTTCTTAGATAATATGATTAATTGAACTCATTATCTTGAACAATAGTCTAAGTTATTTTCGCAAATTATGTTGCAGATCAATGGCTCGCGCAGTAGCTCCCCTGAATTTCAATGTGTTCCTAGAGAAAGCTAAGCTGAAAGATGATGGAAGCAACTTTGTGGACTGGGCACGTAATCTGAGCATTATCCTCATGGCTACCCAAAAGTCTTATGTCCTTGATGCACCGCTTGGAGCGCCACCCCCTCCAGCGACTGTGGATGTTGTGAACGCCTGACAGTCACATGTAGATGACTACTCAATAGTTCAGTGCGCCATGTTGTATGGCTTAGAACCGGGACTTCAAAGGCGTTTTGAACATCATGGAGCATATGAGATGTTCCAGGAGTTGAAGTTTATTTTTGAGAAGAATGCCCAGATCGAGAGGTATGAGACCTCCGATAAGTTCTATGCCTGCAAAATGGAGGAGAACAGCTCTGTCAGTGAGCACATACTCAGAATGTCCGGGTATTACAACCGTCTGGCTGAGTTGGGAGTTGAGCTCCCGCCTGAGGCGGTCACTGACAGAGTTCTTCAATCGCTACCACCTAGCTACAAGAGCTTTGTGTTGAACTATAACATGCAAGATGAACAAGTCAGTCTCCGAGCTGCTCGCGATGCTGAAAGTCACTGAGTCAGCCATCCAGAAGGAGCATCAAGTGTTGATGGTCAATAAGACCACTATTTTCAAGAAGAGCAAGGGAAAGAAGGGAAACTTCAAGAAGAGTGGCAAAGCAGTTGCTCCTCCCGTGAAGAAACCCAAGGCTGGACCCAAGCCTGAAATTGAGTGCTTCTATTGCAAGGGAACTGGCCACTGGAAGCAGAATTCCCCCAAGTATCTGGCCGACAAGAAGGGGGCCAATGTCAACAAAGGTATATATTGTAGGGGAACGTAGCATGCAATTTCAAAAATTTCCTACGCTCACGCAAGATCTATCTAGGAGATGCATAGCAACGAGAGGGGGAGAGTGTGTCCACGTACCCTCATAGACCGAAAGCGGAAGTGTTTGACAACGCGGTTGATGTAGTCAAACTTCTTCTCGTTCCGACCGATCAAGCACCGAACGTACGACACCTCCGAGTTCTGCACACGTTCAGCTCAATGACGTCCCTCGAACTCTTGATCCAGCAAAGTTTCGAGGGAGAGTTCCGTCAGCACGACGGTGTGGTGAAGTGATCCGCGCAGGGCTTCGCCTAAGCACTACGAAGATAAGACCGGAGGCGTAAACTGTGGAGGGGGGCGCCGACACGGCTAGGAATCAATGTTGTGTGTTCTAGCGGTGCCCCCCTCATATATATAGGTTGGAGGGGAGGAGAGGCAGCCAAGGGGGCGCCTCAAGTAGGACGAATCCTACTTGGGCACCTCCCAATTCGGCCTCCCCCCTTACCATATCCACCGGAGGGGAAAGGAAAGAGGAGGGAGGAGGGAAGGAAGGGGGAGGCCGAATCCCTCCCCTTCCTTCTCTCTTCTCCCCTTTCCTTTTCCCTCGGGTGTGGCCCATATGGGGGGCGCAGCAGCCCCTGCTGGCTGCAGCGTTTCCCCTCTTAGCCCATTAGGCCCATATCTTTGCCCGGGGGTGCCCGGAACCCCTTCCGGTGACCCGATATGTACCCGGTACCCCCGGAACACTTCCGGTGTTCGAATATCATCGTCCTATATATGAATCTTTACCTCTCGACCATTTAGAGACTCCTCGTCATATCCGTGATCTCATCCGGGACTCCGAACAACATTCGGTCACCAAATCACATAACTCATATAATACAAAATCGTCATCGAACGTTAATTGTGCGGACCCTACGGGTTCGAGAACTATGTAGACATGACCAAGACACCTCTCCGGTAAATAACCAATAGCGGAACCTGGATGCTCATATTGGTTCCCACATATTCTACGAAGATCTTTATCGGTCGAACCGTTATGACAACATACGTAATTCCCTTAGTCCATCGGTATGTTACTTGCCCGAGATTCGATCTTCGGTATCATTATACCTAGTTCAATCTCGTTACCGGCAAGTCTCTTTATTCGTTCCGTAATACATCATCCTGTGACTAAGTCACTTTGCTTGCAAGGCTTCTTATGATGTGCATTACCGAGAGGGCCCAGAGATACCTCTCCGATACTCAGAGTGACAAATCCTAATCTCGATCTATGCCAACCCAACAAACACCTTCGGAGATACCTGTAGAGCATCTTTATGATCACCCAGTTACGTTGTGACATTTGATAGCACACAAGGCATTCCTCCGGTATCCAGGAGTTGCATAATCTCATAGTCGAAGGAATATGTATTTGACATGAAGAAAGCAGTAGCAATAAAACTGAACGATCATTATGCTAAGCTAACGGATGGGTCATGTCCATCACATCATTCTCCTAATGATGTGATCCCATTATCAAATGACAACTCATGTCCATGGTTAGGAAACCTTAACCATCTTTGATCAACGAGCTAGTCAAGTAGAGGCTCACTAGGGACACAGTGTTTGTCTATGTATTCACACATGTATTTAGGTTTCCGATCAATACAATTCCAGCATGAATAATAAACATTTATCATGATATAAGGAAATATAAAATAACAACTTTATTATTGCCTCTAGGGCATATTTCCTTCAGTCTCCCACTTGCACTAGAGTCAATAATCTAATTCACATCGCCATGTGATTTAACCCCAATAGTTCACATCGCCATGTGACAAACACCCAAAGGGTTTACTAGAGTCAATAATCTAGTTCACATCGCTATGTGATTAACACCCAAAGAGTACTAAGGTGTGATCATGTTTTGCTTGTGAGAGAGGTTTAGTCAATGGGTCTGCCACATTCAGATCCGTATGTATTTTGCAAATTTCTATGTCTACAATGCTCTGCACGGAGCTACTCTAGCTAATTGCTCCCACTTTCAATATGTATCCAGATTGAGACTCATAGTCATCCGGATCAGTGTCAAAAGCTTGCATCGATGTAACCTTTAAAGATGAACTCTTTGTCACCTCCATAACTGAGAAACATTTCCTTAGTCCTCTTTAGGTACTTAAGGATAATTTTGACCGCTGTCTAGTGATCTACTCCTGGATCACAATTGTACCCCCTTGCCAAACTCATGGCAAGGTACAATAGGTCTGGTATATAGCATGGCATACTTTATAGAACCTATGGCTGAGGCATAGGGAATGACTTTCCTTCTCTCTCTATCTTCTGCCGTGGTCGGGTTTTGAGTCTTACTCAACTTCATACCTTACAACTCAGGCAGGAACTCCTTTGATTGATCCATTTTGAACTCCTTCAAAATCTTATCAAGGTATGTACTCATCGAAAGTCTTATCAAGCGTCTTGATCTATCTCTATAGATCTTGATGCCCAATATGTAAGCAACTTCACGGAGGTATTTCTTTGAAAAACTCCTTTCAAACACTCCTTTATGCTTTCCAGAAAAATTCTACATCATTTCCGATCAACAATATGTCATTCATATATACTTATCAGAAAGGCTGTAGTGCTCCCACTCACTTTCTTGTAAATACAGGCTTCTCTAAAAGTCTGTATAAAACCATATGCTTTGATCACCTCATCAAAGCGTATATTCCAACTCTGAGATGCTTGCACCAGTCCATAGATGGATCGCTGGAGCTTGCACACTTTGTTAGCACCCTTAGGATCGACAAAAAACTTCTGGTTGCATCATATACAATTCTTCTTTAAGAAATCCATTAAGGAATGCAGTTTTGACGTCCATTTGTCAGATTTCATAATCATAAAATGCAGCAATTGCTAACATGATTCGGACAGACTTAAGCATCGCTGCGGGTGAGAAAGTCTCATCGTAGTCAACTCCTTGAACTTGTCGAAAAACTTTTGCGACAATTCGAGCTTTGTAGATAGTAACACTACCATCAGCGTCCGTCTTCCTCTTGAAGATCCATTTATTCTCAATGGCTTGCCGATCATTGGGCAAGTCCACCAAAGTCCACACTTTGTTCTCATACATGGATCCTATCTCAGATTTCATGGCCTCAAGCCATCTGTCGGAATCTGGGCTCATCATAGCTTCTTCATAGTTCATAGGTTCGCCATGGTCTAATAACATGACTTCCAGGACAGGATTACCATACCACTCTGGTGCGGAACATGCTCTGTTCGACCTACGAGGTCCAGTAGTAACTTGATCCGAAGTTTCATGATCATCATCATTAGCTTCCTCTCTAGTTGGTGTAGGCATCACGGGAACGGATTTCACTGATGTGCTACTTTCCAATTCGAGAGAAGGTACAATTACCTCATCAAGTTCTACTTTCCTCCCACTCACTTCTTTCGAGAGAAACTTCTTCTCTAGAAAGGATCCATTCTTAGCAACAAAGATCTTGCCTTCGGATCTGTGGTAGAAGGTGTACCCAATTGTTTCCTTAGGGTATCCTATGAAGACGCACTTCTCCGATTTGGGTTCGAGCTTATCAGGCTGAAGCCTTTTGACATAAGTGTCGCAACCCCAAATTTTAAGAAACGACAGCTTAGGTTTCTTGCCAAAGCATAGTTCATATGGTGTCGTCTCAACGAATTTAGAGGTGCCCTATTTAACATGAATGCAACTGTCTCTAATGCATAACCCCAAAACGATAGTGGTAAATCGGTAAGAGACATCATAGATCGCACTATATCTAATAAAGTACGGTTATGACATTCGGACACACCATTACGTTGTGGTGTTCCAGGTGGCGTGAGTTGTGAAACTATTCCACATTGTTTTAAATGAAGGCCAAACTCGTAACTCAAATATTCGCCTCCGCGATCAGATCGTAGAAACTTTATTTTTTTGTTACGATGATTCTCCACTTCACTCTGAAATTCTTTGAACTTTTCAAATGTTTCAGACTTATGTTTCATCAAGTAGATATACCCATATCTGCTCAAATCATCTGTGAAGGTCAGAAAATAACGATACCCGCCGCGAGCTTCAACACTCATTGGACCGTATACATCAGTATGTATTATTTCCAATAAGTTATTAGCTCGCTCCAATGTTCTGAAGAACGGAGTTTTAGTCATCTTGCCCATGAGGCATGGTTCGCAAGTATCAAATGATTCATAATCAAGTGATTCCAAAAGCCCATCTGCATGGAGTTTCTTCATGCTTTTACACCAATATGACCTAAACGGCAGTGCCACAAAAATGTTACACTATCATTATCAACTTTGCATCTTTTGGCATCAATATTATGAATATGTGTATCACTACGATCGAGATTCAATAAACCATTTACATTGAGTATATGACCATAGAAGGTTTTATTCATGTAAACAGAACAATAATTATTCTCTGACTTAAATGAATAACCGTATCGCAATAAACATGATCCAATCATATTCATGCTCAACGCAAACACCAAATAACATTTATTTATTTAGGTCCAACACTAATCCTGAAGGTAGAGGGAGTGTGCGATGGTGATCTTATCAACCTTGGAATCACTTCCAACACACATCGTCACCTCGTCATTAACTAGTCTCTGTTCATTTTGCAACTCCTGTTTCGAGTTACTAATCTTAGCAACTAAACTGGTATCAAATACCCAGGGGCTACTATGAACACTAGTAAAATACACATCAATAACATGTATATCAAATATACCTTTGTTCATTTTGCCATCCTTCTTATCCGCCAAGTATTTGGGGCAGTTCCACTTCCAGTGACCATTCCCTTTGCAGTAGAAGCACTCAGTTTCAGGCTTAGGTCCAGCTTTGGGTTTCTTCATGGGAGTGACAACTTGCTTGCCATTCTTCTTGAAGTTCCCTTTCTTTCCCTTGCCCTTTTTCTTGAAACTAGAGGTCTTGTTAATCATCAACACTTGATGCTCTTTCTTGATTTCTACCTTCGCCGATTTCAGCATCGCGAAGAGCTCGGGAATCATTTTCGTCATCCCTTGCATATTATAGTTCATCACAAAGTTCTAGTAGCTTCGTGATAGTGACTAGAGAACTCTGTCAATCACTATCTTATCTGGAAGATTAACTCCCACTTGATTCAAGTGATTGTTGTACCCAGACATTCTGAGCATATGCTCACTGGTCGAGCTATTCTCCTCCATCTTGTAGGCAAAGTACTTGTCAGAGGTCTAATACCTCTCGACACGGGCATGAGTCTGAAATACCAATTTCAGCTCTTGGAACATCTCACATGCTCCGTGGCGTTCAAAATGTTTTTGAAGTCCCAGTTCTAAGCCGTAAAGCATGGCGCACTAAACTATCAAGTAGTCATCATATCGAGCTTGCCAAACGTTCATAACGTCTGCATCTACTCCTACAATAGGTCTGTTACCTAGCGGTGCATCAAGGACATAATTCTTCTGAGCAGCAATGAGGATAATCCTAAGATCACAGACCCAGTCCGCATCATTGCTACTATCATCTTTCAACTTAGTTTTCTCTAGGAACATATCAAAAACATAGGGGAGCTATATCGCGAGCTATTGATCTACAACATAGATATGCAAATACTATCAGGACTAAGTTCATGATAAATTAAGTTCAATTAATCAAATTACTTAAGAACTCCCACTTAGATAGACATCCCTTGAGTCATCTAAATGATCACGTGATCCAAATCAACTAAACCATGTCCGATCATCACGTGAGATGGAGTAGTTTTCAATGGTGAACATCTCTATGTTGATCATATCTACTATATGATTCACGTTCAACCTTTCGGTCTCCAGTGTTCCGAGGCCATGTCTGTACATGCTAGGCTGGTCAAGTTTAACCCGAGTATTCCGCATGTGCAAAACTGTCTTGCACCCATTGTATGTGAACGTAGAGCCTATCACACCCGATCATCACGTGGTGTCTCAGCACGACGAATTGTCGCAACGGTGCATACTCAGGGAGAACACTTATACCTTGAAATTTTAGTAAGGGATCATCTTATAATGCTACCGCCGTACTAAGCAAAATAAGATGCAAACAAGATAAACATCACATGCAATCAAAATATGTAACATGATATGGCCATCATCATCTTGTGCCTTTGATCTCCATCTCCAAAGCACCGTCATGATCTCCATCGTCACCAGCTTGACACCTTGATCTCCATCGTAGCGTCGTGGTCGTCTCGCCAACTATTGCTTCTACAACTATCGCTAACGCATAGTGATAAAGTAAAGCAATTACATGGCGTTTGCATTTCATACAATAAAGCGACAACCATAAGGCTCCTGCCAGTTGCCGATAACTTTTACAAAACATGATCATCTCATACAACAACGTATATCTCATCATGTCTTGACCATATCACATCACAACATGCCCTACAAAAACAAGTTAGACGTCCTCTACTTTGTTGTTGCAAGTTTTACGTGGCTGCTACGGGCTTCTAGCAAGAACCGTTCTTACCTACGCATCAAAACCACAACGGTGTTTCATCAAGTTTGTTGTTTTAACCATCAACAAGGACCGGCCGTAGTCAAATTCGATTCAACTAAAGTTGGAGAAACAGACACCCGCCAGCCACCTTTATGCAAAACTAGTTGCATGTCTGTCGGTGGAACCGGTCTCATGAACATGGTCATGTAAGGTTGGTCCGGGCCGCTTCATCCAACAATACCGCTGAATCAAAATAAGACGTTGGTGGTAAGCAGTATGACTATCACCGCCCACAACTCTTTGTGTTCTACTCGTGCATATCATCTACGCATAGACCTGGCTTGGATGCCACTGTAGGGGAACGTAGCATGCAATTTCAAAAATTTCCTACGCTCACGCAAGATCTGTCTAGGAGATGCATAGCAACGAGAGGGGGAGAGTGTGTCCATGTACCCTCGTAGACCGAAAGCGGAAGCCTTTGACAACGTGGTTGATGTAGTCGAAATTCTTCTCATTCCGACCGATCAAGCACCGAACGTACGGAGCCTCCGAGTTTTGCACACGTTCAGCTCGATGATGTCCCTCGAACTCTTGATCCAGCAAAGTGTCGAGGGAGAGTTCCGTCAGCACGACGGCGTGGTGACGGTGATGGTGAAGTGATCTGCGCAGGGCTTCGTCTAAGCACTACGAAGATATGACCGGAGGCGTAAACTGTGGAGGGGGGCGCCGCACACGGCTAGGAATCAATGTTGTGTGTTCTAGCGGTGCCCCCTCATATATATAGGTTGGAGGGGAGGAAAGGCAGCCAAGGGGGTGCCCCAAGTAGGAGGAATCCTACTTGGGCGCCTCCCAATTCGGCTTCCCCCCTTACCATATCCACCGGTGGGGAAAGGAAAGAGGGGGGAGGAGGGAAGCAAGGGGGAGGCCGAATCCCTCCCCTTCCTTCTCTCTTCTCCCCTTTCCTTTTCCCTCAGGTGCGGCCCATATGGGGGGCGCAACAGCCCCTGCTGGCTGCTGCATTTCCCCTCTTGGCCCATTAGGCCCATATCTTTGCCGGGGGGGTGCCCGGAACCCCTTCCGGTGACCCGATATGTACCCGGTACCCCCGGAACACTTCCAGTGTCCGAATATCATCGTCCTATATATGAATCTTTACCTCTCGACCATTTCAAGACTCCTCGTCATGTCCGTGATCTCATCCGGGACTTCGAACAACATTCGGTCACCAAATCACATAACTCATATAATACAAAATCATCATCGAACGTTAAGCGTGCGGACCCTACGGGTTCGAGAACTATGTAGACATGACCGAGACACCTCTCCGGTAAATAACCAACAGCGGAACCTGGATGCTCATATTGGTTCCCACATATTCTACGAAGATCTTTATCGGTCGAACCGTTATGACAACATACGTAATTCCCTTTATCCATCGGTATGTTACTTGCCCGAGATTCGATCGTCGGTATTTTTATACCTAGTTCAATCTCATTACCGGCAAGTCTCTTTACTCATTCTGAAATATATCATCCTGTGACTAAGTCACTTTGCTTGCAAGGCTTCTTATGATGTGCATTACCGAGAGGGCCCAGAGATACCTCTCCGATATTCAGAGTGACAAATCCTAATCTCGATCTATGCCAACCCAACAAACACCTTCGGAGATACCTGTAGAGCATCTTTATGATCACCCAGTTACGTTGTGACATTTGATAGCACACAAGTCATTCCTCCGGTATCCGGGAGTTGCATAATCTCATAGTCGAAGGAATATGTATTTGACATGAAGAAAGCAGTAGCAATAAAACTGAACGATCATTTTGCTAAGCTAACGGATGGGTCATGTCCATCACATCATTCTCCTAATGATGTGATCCCGTTATCAAATGACAACTCATGTCCATGGTTAGGAAACCTTAACCATCTTTGATCAACGAGCTAGTCAAGTAGAGGCTCACTAGGGACACGGTGTTTGTCTATGTATTCACACATGTATTTAGGTTTCCGATCAATACAATTCCCGCATGAATAATAAACATTTATCATGATATAAGGAAATATAAAATAACAACTTTATTATTGCCTCTAGGGCATATTTCCTTCATATATGATATACATGTTATTGATGTGTACCTTACCAACTTCCGTTGTAGTGCCTGGGTATTTGATACCGGTGCGGTTGCTCATATTTGCAACTCTAAACAGGAACTATGGAATAGACGAAGGCTGGCGAAGGATGAAGTGATGATGCGCGTGGGAAATGGTTCCAAGGTTGATGTGATCGCCGTCGGCACGCTCGCTCTTCGACTACCATCGGGATTAGTGATAAACCTTAATAATTGTTATTTAGTGCCTGCGTTGAGCATGAATATTATATCTGGATCTTACTTAATGCGAGATGGTTACTCATTTAAATCAGATAATAATGGTTGTTCCATTTATATGGGTAATATCTTTTATGGTCATGCACCAATTGTGAGGGGTTTATTCTTATTGAATCTCGATAGTGATTGTACACATGTTCATAACATTGATGCCAAAAGATGTAGAGTTGATAATGATAGTACCACTTTCTTGTGGCACTGCCGCTTAGGTCATATTGGTGTAAAGCGCATGAAGAAACTCCATGCTGATGGACTTTTGGAGTCACTTGATTTTGAATCACTTGACACATGCGAACCATGCCTCATGGGCAAGATGACTAAAACCCCGTTTTCCGGAACAATGGAACGAGCAAGTGACTTGTTGGAAATCATACATACTGATGTGTGCGGTCCGATGAGTGTTGACGCGCGCGGTGGATATCGTTACTTTCGCACCTTCACTAATGATTTGAGTAGATATGGGTATATTTACTTAATGAAGCATAAGTCTGAAACATTTGAAAAGTTCAAGCAATTTTAGAGTGAAGTTGAGAATCATCCTAACAAGAAGATTAAATTCCTACGATCTGATCGAGGGGGAGAGTATATGAGTTATGAGTTTGGCAATCACTTAAGACAATATGGAATTGTTTCACAAGTGACGCCACCTGGAACACCACGGCGTCATGGTGTGTCCGAACGTCGTAATCGTACCTTATTGGATATGGTGTGTTCTATGATGTCCCTTACTGATCTGCCACTCTTGTTTTGGGCTTATGCATTAGAGACAGTTGCATTCACTTTAAATAGGGCACAATCTAAGTCCATAGAGACGACACCGTATGAACTATGGTTTGGCAAGAAACCTAAGCTGTCGTTTCTTAAGGTTTGGGGCTGCGATGCTTATGTCAAAAGGATTCAGCCAGAAAAGCTCGAACCCAAAGCGGACAAATGCGTCTTCATAGGATAGCCAAAGGAGACGATTGGGTATACCTTCTATCTCAGATCCGAGGGCAAAGTGTTTGTCGCTAAGAACGGGTCCTTTCTCAAGAAAGAGTTTCTCTCAAAAGAATTGAGTGGGAGGAAGATAGAACTTGATGAGGTTATTGAACCTTCACTTCAACCAGAGAGTAGCGCAGCGCAGAAAGATGTTTCTGTGGCACCTACGTCAGTTGAAGAGGAAGCTAATGATAGTGATCATGAAGTTTCAGATCAAGCTACTATCGAACCTCGTAGGTCGACAAGGATATGTACTACTCCTGAGTGGTATGGTAACCCTGTCTTAGAGGTCATGTTGTTGGACAACGATGAAACTATGAGCTATGGAGAAGCAATGGTGGGCACGGATTCCGACAAATGGTTAGAGGCCATGAAATCCGAGATGGGATCCATGTATGAAAAAAAAGTATGGACTTTGGAAGTATTACCTGAAGGGCGAAAGGCCATTCAAAATAAATGGATCTTCAAGAAGAAGACGGACGCGGACGGTAATGCCATCGTCTATAAAGCTCGACTTGTGGCAAAGGGGTTTTCACAAGTTTAAGAAGTTGACTACGATGAGACTTTCTCACCCGTAGCGATGCTTAAGTCCGTCAGAATCATGTTGGCGATAGCTGCATTTTTCGATTATGAAATCTGCCAGATGGATGTCAAAATAGCGTTCCTTAATGGTTTCCTTAATGAAGAGTTGTATATGATGCAACCGGAAGGTTTTGTCGATCCAGAGGATGCTAACAAAGTGTGCAAGCTCCAGCGATCCATTTATGGACTAGTGCAAGCATCTCGGAGTTGGAATCTTCGCTTTGATGAGGTGATCAAAGCGTTTGGGTTTATACAATTTACGGAGAAGCTTGTATTTACAAGAAAGTGAGTGGGAGCTCTATAGCGTTTCTAATATTATATGTGGATGACATATTGCTGATTGGAAACAATATAGAACTTTTGGAAAACGTGAAGGCATATTTGAACAAGAGTTTTTCAATGAAGGACCTAGGAGAAGCTGCTTTCATATTAGGCATCAAGATCTATAGAGATAGATCGAGACGCTTAATAGGACTTTCACAAAGCACATACCTTGATAAGATTTTGAAGAAGTTCAAAATAGATCAGTCCAAGAAGGGGTTCTTGCCTATTTTGCAAGGTGTGAAGTTGAGTAAGACTCAATGCCCAGCGACTACAGAGAATAGAAAAAAGATGAGTGTCATCCCCTATGCTTCTGCCATTGGCTCTATCATGTATGCGATGCTGTGCACAAGACCAGATGTCAGCCTTGCCATAAGTATGGCCGGAAGGTTTCAAAGTAATCCAGGAACGGATCACTAGACAACGGTGAAGAATATCCTTAAGTACCTGAAAAGGACTAAGGAAATGTTTCTCGTTTATGGAGGTGATCAAGAGCTTGTCGTAAAGGGTTACGTCGATGCAAGCTTTGACACTGATCTGGATGACTCTAAGTCTCAAACCGGATACGTATATATTCTAAATGGGGGAGCGGTAAGCTGGTGCAGTTCCAAGCAAAGCGTGGTAGCTGATTCTACATGCGAAGCGGAGTACATAGCTGCCTCGGAGGCAGCAAAGGAAGGTGTCTAGATGAAGCAGTTCATGACAGATCTTGGAGTTGTGCCTAGTGCACTGGACCCAATGACTCTGCTCTGTGACAACACTGGTGCCATTGCTCCGGCCAAGGAACAAGGGTTTCACAAGAGGACCAGACACATAAAGCGACACTTCAATTCCATCCGCGATTGGGTCAAGGAGGAGGACATAAACATTTGCAAAGTACATACGGATCTGAATATTGCAGATCTGTTGACTAAACCTCTTCCACGGGCAAAACATGATCAACATCAGAACTCTATGGGTGCTAGATTCATTACCATGTAATACTAGATTATTGACTCTAGTGCAAGTGGGAGACTGTTGGAAATATGCCGTAGAGGCAATAATAAAGTGGTTATTATTATATTTCCTTGTTCATGATAATCGTTTATTATCCATGCTATAATTGTATTGACGGGAAACTCAAATGCATGTGTGGATACATAGACAACATCATGTCCCTAATGAGCCTCTACCGAACTAGCTCGTTGATCAAAGATGGCTATTGTTTCCTAGCCATGGACAAGAGTTTTCATTTGATAACGAGATCACATCATTAGGAGAATGATGTGATGGACAAGACCCAAACTATAAGTGTAGCATATGATCGTATCAAGTTTGTTACTATCGTTTTCTGCATGTCAAGTATATGTTCCTATGACCATGAGATCATGCAACTCACTGACACCGGAGGAGTACCTTGTGTGTATCAAACGTCGCAACATAACTGGGTGACTATAAAGATGCTCTACAGGTATCTCCGAGGGTGTCTGTTGAGTTGGCATGGATCAAGACTGGAATTTGTCACTCCGTATGACAGAGAGGTATCTCGGGGCCCACTCGGTAATACAGCATCACAATGAGCTTGCAAGTAATGTAACTAAGGAGTTAGCCACGGGATCTTGTATTACAGAATGAGTAAAGAGACTTGCCGGTAACGAGATTGAACTAGGTATGGATATACCGACGATCGAATCTCGGGCAAGTAACATATCGATGGATAAAGGGAACTGCATACGGGATTAGCTGAATCCTTGGCATCGAGGTTCGACCGATGAAGATCTTCGTGGAATATGTAGGAACCAATATGGACATCCAGGTCCCGCTATTGGTTATTGACCGTAGAGGTGTCTCGGTAATGCCTGCATAGTTCTCAAACCCGCAGGGTCTACACACTTAGCGTTTGGTGACGATCTAAGTACAGTTGAGTTATTGTGTTGGCGACGGAAGGTTGTTCGGAGTACCGGATGAGATCCCAGACATGACGAAGAACTCCGAATGGTCTGAAGGTGCAGATTGATATATAGGACGAAGGGAATCGGATTTCGGAAGTGTTCCGGGAGGTACCAGGTTATCGCCGGAAGACCGAAAAGAGTTTCGGGGGGCCCCGACAAGTGTTGGGGGCCTCATGGGCCAAGGGAAGGGGCACACCAGCTCACAAGGGGCTGGGCGCCACCCCAAACCCTAGCCCACTTGGCCAGGTGGGTTGGGGCGCACCCCCTAAGGCAGCCGCCCCCCTTGCTTGGGAGGCAAGGCACCTAGGGGGCACCTCCCCCTTGGTGGCAGCCGCCCCCACACTAGAGGAAACCCTAGGGCGCCACTCCTCCTCCCTCCCCACTATATATAGAGGTGGAGAGGGAGGGCAGCCAGACCCATTCATGCCACGGCGCTGCCCTTCCTCTCCCTCGTAGTTCCTCTCCTTCTCCGCTAGGCTTGGCGAAGCCCTGCTGAGATTGCTCCACCACCACCGCCACCACGCCGTCGTGCTGCCGGAGAATTCGAGCTACTACTTCACCATCAATCGCTGGATCGAGGAGGTGAAGGTGTCATCAAGCCGTACGTGTGTTGAACACGGAGGTGCCGTCTGTTCGGCACTTGATCGGGAGTTTGTGGACGGATCGTGATTGGATCGCGAAGACGTTCGACTACATCAAGCGCGTTTCTTAACACTTCCGCTTAGCGATCTACAAGGGTATGTGGATCCAATCTCTCCCCTCGTAGATGTGCATCTCCTAGATTGATCTTGGTGAGCGTAGAAATTTTTTTGTTTCCCATGCAACGTTCCCCAACACCAGAGGCCCCTGGCGCACCCTGGTGGGTAGTGGGGCCCAGGCCCCCTCTCCACCGCCTCTTAGCTCTATAAGTTCCCAAATATTCCAGAAACCCTAGGGGAGTCGAGAGATCAGAGTTTTCACTGCCGCAAGTTCTAGAACCAAGAGATCCAATCTAGAGGCCTTTTTCGGCACCTTGCCAGAGGGGGAAACGATCACGGAGGGGTTCATCATCCGCGTTGGTGCTCCTCCGATGATGCGTGAGTAGTTTACCATAGACTTACGGGTCCGTGGGCAGTAGCTAGATGGCTTCTTCTCTCTTTTTGATTCTCAATACAATGTTCTTCTTGATGTTCTTGGAGATCTATTTGATGTATTGACTTTTTGCGGATTGTTTGTTGGGATCCGATGAATTGTGAATTTATGATCAGATCTATCTATGAATATTATTTGAATCTTTGTTGAACTCTTATATGCACGATTATTATAGCCTCGTATTTCTTCTCAGAAAGTTTGGTATGGTTTGGCCAACTAGATTGATTTTTCTTGTCATGGGAAGAGGTGCTTTGTGATAGGTTCGATCTTGCGGTGCTCAATCTCAGTGACAGAAAGAGACATGACACACATGTATCGTTGTCATTACGGATAAAAAGATGGGGTCTATTCCTACATGAATAGATCTTGTGTACATCATGTCATCGTTCTTATTGCATTACTCCGTTTCTTCATGAACTTAATACACTAGATGCATGCTGGATAGCAGTTGATGTGTGGAGTAATAGTAGTAGATGCAGAATCGTTTCGATCTACTAATCTGGGACGTGATGCCTATATACATGATCATTGCCTTGGATATCGTTATAATTATTTTCTTTTCTATCAATTGCCCAATAGTAATTTGTTTACCCACTGTATGCTATTTTCTCGAGAGAAGCCTCTAGTGAAATCTACGGCCCCCGGGTCTATTTTCTATCATATTGCTTCAGATCTATGTATCCAAAAACCCCAAAATACCTTGCTGCACTTTTTCTTTCTTTATTTTATTTTGTGTTTTCATCAGATCTATTTATCCAATCTTATACTATTTAATCTATCTCAATACCGTGGAGGGATTGACAACCCCTCTTACGCCTTGATTTGCAAGTTTTTGTTATTTGTGTGAAGGTACTACTTACATAGTTTGGTGGATCCTCCTACTGGATTGATATCTTGGTTTCATAACTGAGGGAAATACTTACCGTTGATGTGCTGCATCATCCTCTCCTCGTCGGGGAAAATACCAACGCAGATACAAGCAATCACGACGCCACGCCCGGCGACGGGCGCGTGCGCACTCTAAAGACACGCAGTTTGATCCGCACAATGCTCCTCAAGGAGCGAGTTTTGGGGACGATGGAAGAGGTGTGCGCGACGTGATATGAGGATCGCACCGTGGTATTGGTGCCCGAGTCTACACAGAAGGTGGAAGACCTGTTGTGTCTCACTCACCGGCTGACCGAGATCACGCAGCTGGTCGGCGTACATCTTCAGCTTGGAGCAGTATTGCATAATGGTCATGTCGCCCGGGAGGACGGCATACGATGTCGATGTAAATCGCACAAGCGGGTTGGTTGTCCTGGAAGATGCTGTCGATCACCATCCACAAGGTGAGTGCATGGCCCTCGTGTTGCATCATGGCATCCAAGAGATCAAGCGCGACGGTGGTGTTGAGCCAGTGGACGATAGCGTGATCCGCCATCACCCACTCGGGGTCGTCAGGGCGCTGCACGGCCTCCGCGTCAACATGATCGCGAATACCGAACATGCTGATTGCCGTGTCGAAGTGGCGGCGCCACTACATGTAGTTGCCGACGAGGAGGTCGAGAGTGATGGGGACGTGCCGGTGGATGTTGATCGTTTGAAGAACCGACAAGGAGAGGGGAGATGCAGGCGGCACAAAGGCAGTAGCGCCAGCAGGTAGCAGGGCTGGTGGGGCGTTGGCGACAGGAGCGCCAGGACCACCGGTGGCAGGAGCGCCGGAGTCAGAGGTGCCGCCATAGCGGCGGAAGCGGGATAGGCGACTGGAGCAAAATGGTTGATCTGGTTAGAGGTATTTGGTACCATGATGAAGGGAGAAGGACTATAGGAATCAACACAATTCATTTATCTCTGCGGCTGAGTCTATAACTCTATACAATTTAGAGAGTGACCGTGTGCCACTACCAGGAGAGATCGTGGGCTACGGTCATGCCCACTTCTCACGTACATGCGCTAACTAGATTACATGGCGTGTACACTGTCTATACATGTGTGTACAACATATACTCTAACAAAAAAGATATGTGCTATCCTGAGCCATTCTTGTGTTTAGGAGGGTGTACCGAAACAGAAATTGCTCTAATATCGTGATGTATGGCTCAAAAGAGTGAAGATGGTCCATGTACGATGGTGGTCGTCTGGGCTATTGGGAGAGAAAGGAATGCTCTGTTTAGCAGCTCTATTACCCCAATCATTGAGATCGTAAATGAGTCAAAGGTGGTTGGAGAAGATTTACGTTCCGTTGATCGTTGTTGTGTCCCTCTTGGTCTTCGACTTAGCATTAGTCAGTGTTTTGGTCGTCTCAGGACTCTGTATGTTTTTTTTCTTTTGCCCTTTTCTTCTATCTATTTAATTCACATGCAGCCCTTCTGTATGCTTCGAAAGAAAAGGAATGAAGATGTCTCCTCCGAAGTCAGTAAGGGCTGCAATAGAGCTTTTGACCAATCTGCACCTGATCGTCTTCCCTCTTTCTATCCTCGCAAAAAGAAAGAAGAAGAAAAAAGCAAGCCTCTTTCTTTCGGGGATTCAAAATGAAGCAATAGAGGACATTGCAGACACCATGGAAACCAGACCATGGCTCCTCTGGCTTCTTGCCCTTGTCACCACCACCACTGCCCTTCTCTTGAACCCATCCACTTCCACTTCCAGCTCCACCAGCACCGTCGACGACCTCCCGGCCCTCCTATCGTTCAAATCTCTCATCACCAAGGATCCCTTGGGCGCACTCTCCTCATGGGCTATCAACAGCAGCTCCAACGGCAGTACTCATGGCTTCTGCAGCTGGACCGGCGTGGAGTGCAGCAGTGCTCACTCGGGACATGTTGCCGCGCTTCGCCTACAAGGTCTTGGCCTCTCCGGGACCATTTCACCATTTCTTGGGAACCTCTCGCGTCTCCGTGCACTCGATTTGTCCGACAACAAGCTTGAAGGTCAGATCCCTCCTAGCCTTGGCAACTGCTTTGCACTACGCAGGCTCAACCTGAGCGTCAACTCCCTGTCCGGTGCCATCCCTCCCGCCATGGGAAACCTGTCGAAGCTTGTTGTTCTGGCTATTGGCAGCAACAATATCTCGGGTACCATTCCTCTTTCTTTTGCAGATCTTGCAACAGTCACCGTCTTCAGTATAGTAAAGAACCATGTGCATGGGCAAATACCACCATGGCTCGGCAATTTGACAGCATGGAAAGATTTGAACATGGGTGGGAATATTATGAGCGGACATGTTCCACCAGCTTTGTCTAAGCTCATCAACCTTCGAGTCCTGACTGTAGCAATCAATAACCTGCAAGGTTTGATCCCTCCAGTGTTATTTAATATGTCGTCACTTGAATACCTCAATTTCGGGTCAAACCAACTGTCAGGCTCTCTACCACAAGATATTGGCTCTATACTTCCTAACCTGAAAAAGTTCAGTGTATTCTACAACAAATTTGAAGGCCAGATTCCTGCCTCCTTGTCAAACATATCTTCTTTTGAACATCTCTCTCTCCATGGGAATAGATTTCGTGGCCGAATCCCATCAAATATTGGCCAAAGTGGATGTTTGACTGTATTTGAAGTAGGAAATAATGAGCTGCAGGCTACAGAGTCAAGAGATTGGGATTTTCTGACCTCCTTGGCTAACTGCAGCAGCCTATCTCTTGTAAATCTTCAACTGAATAACCTTTCAGGGATTTTGCCAAATAGCATCGGTAATCTCTCGCAAAAACTTGAAGGTCTTCGGGTTGGAGGAAACCAAATTGCTGGGCATATACCTACAGGAATAGGAAGATATTACAAGCTTGCAATACTTGAGTTTGCAGATAATCGCTTCACAGGAACCATACCTTCAGATATTGGAAAGCTATCCAACCTCAAAGAACTATCTCTGTTTCAGAATAGGGGCCAGTTCTTTTGGGCGATTCTCCCAGAATCGCCCCCCTCCCCAGCTTCTCCCAGAATCGCCACTTCATATTTTTTTTACAATCCTATCTAGTTAAGGTCTAATTAGCTAGGATTGTAAAAAAAAATTAGAGTGGTGATTCTGGGAGAAGCTGGGGAGGGGGGTGATTCTTGGAGAATCGCCCAAAAGAACTGGCCCTAGATACTATGGGGAGATTCCTTCGTCAATAGGCAACCTATCACAACTAAATCTGCTATCTCTTTCAACCAACGATTTGGAGGGTAGCATTCCAGCTACTTTTGGCAACCTTACTGAGTTAATCTCCCTGGATCTTTCCAGTAACCTCTTGAGTGGGCAAATCCCAGAAGAAGTTATGAGCATCTCCTCCCTGGCTCTATTTTTCAATCTCTCAAACAATTTATTAGATGGACCAATTTCTCCACATGTTGGGCAGCTAGTCAATCGTGCAATAATAGATCTCTCATCAAACAAGTTATCAGGTGCAATCCCAAATACCCTTGGTAGTTGCGTAGCATTGCAATTCCTACACTTAAAAGGGAATCTCTTGCATGGACAAATTCCAAAAGAACTCATGGCATTAAGAGGGCTAGAAGAGCTGGATCTCTCTAATAATAATTTATCAGGACCTATCCCTGAATTTCTCGAGAGCTTCCAGCTTCTAAAGAATCTAAACCTTTCATTCAACCACCTATCAGGTCTGGTGCCAGATAAGGGGATCTTCTCAAATGCAAGTGCTGTATCTCTCACAAGTAATGACAAGCTATGTGGTGGCCCTGTATTCTTTCATTTCCCTACATGCCCATACCCAGCGCCTGATAAACCTGCACGTCACAAGCTGATTCACATCTTGGTGTCTACTGTGGTGGGAGCAGTCATCCTCCTAGGTGCCTGCACTGCTACCCGCTGTTACATTAACAAGTCAAGAGGTGAAGCCCGGCAAGGTCAGGAAGACATCTGTGAGATGTTTCAGAGGATCTCATACGCTGAGTTGCATTCGGCTACAGATTCATTCTCTGTAGAAAATTTGGTTGGCCGTGGAAGTTTCGGCAGTGTATATAAAGGGACTTTGGGGTCTGGTGCAAATTTAATTACTGCGGCAGTGAAGGTACTTGACGTCCAACGGCAAGGAGCCACAAGGAGCTTCATCTCTGAGTGCAATGCCCTCAAAAGGATTCGACATCGCAAACTAGTCAAGGTTATCACAGTGTGTGATAGCTTGGACAACAGTGGCAGCCAATTCAAGGCACTTGTGCTAGAGTTCATTCCCAATGGAAGCTTGGATAAATGGTTACACCCGAGCACAGAAGGCGAGTTCCAGACACCAAACCTGATGCAGAGGCTAAACATTGCTCTTGATGTGGCGGAGGCACTGGAATATCTCCATTACCATATTGATCCTCCAATTCTTCACTGTGATGTTAAACCAAGTAATATTCTTCTTGATGATAACATGGTTGCACATCTTGGTGACTTCGGACTAGCAAAGATAATTAGGGCAGAAGAAAGCAGGCAATCACTCGCTGATCGAAGTTCCTCGGTTGGAATCAAAGGCACAATTGGGTACCTTGCACCAGGTATGCTGTTTCCTTCTTACTCCACCACATTTCAGTTATTGCTTGAAAGATATTTATGCAAGACTTTATTAAGATATAGATAAAAGAGATGGTAACCTGCATCATGTACCAAACATGAATTACAAAATAGAGTAGTAGGTTACATTTGTTCACCAATTCAGGTACGCATCAACACAATTAGTGGATTGATTACCTCACATTTTTTTCCTTCCCCAGCAGCTGCTTGGGTGCACCGTACATTGTTATTGTTGACTTAGTAGTTGGTAACATTGTCTAAAAAATCAGTCAAAGAATTATAAGAAACTTTAAGCCTCCAATTCCTTTTAGTAATTATAAGAAGCTTTAAGCCTCCAATTCTTATGGTTCCATAATTAAAAAAAAAACTGATTTCTTTTGTATCTTCCATCCATCCTCTTGTGGTCACCGTATCAAATGAGAATCTAAAAAATATATATGTATCCATTTACAATAATTTGTTGTGCAGAGAATACAGTCAACTACTATATGTAAACAACTACGGAATGTGTGTGGAATGAAGTATATTTATACCATATAGTTTATAAGAAAGCTAACACAAACCTTTCCTTTCCTTCCTTGACCAGAGTATGGCTTGGGGACTGAAATATCTGTGGAAAGCGACGTGTACAGCTATGGTGTGCTATTGTTGGAGATGCTTACTGGGAGAAGGCCAACTGACCCATTTTTCGGTGATACTACAAATCTACCAAAGTACGTTGAGATGGCCAGTTCAGGTAATCTGTTGGAAATAATGGACGCCAATATAAGATGCAACCAAGAGCCTCAAGCGACTTTAGAATTGTTCGCTGCTCCAGTTTCAAGACTTGGTCTAGCTTGCTGCAGGGGCTCTGCAAGACAGCGCATAAAGATGGGCGATGTGGTAAAGGAATTGGGTGCGATAATACGGCTAGTCATGGCCAGCCAGAATTCCGCGTCTTAGTCCACATTGAAGTAATATTGATTGGACGGCCTGTTCTATTTCTGATATAGCAGGGTTAAAGTATTAGTTTCTCATGTATTTTACCATAGCCGACCAGCACTCTCTTTATCATACACGACTGTCCCTGTCCATGGACTTACAAATTATTTGGCGTGAGCTTCTGATGGTTCATGGGAATCAATTATGATCAGAGAAAGATCGAAACTGGTCATATTACACTCAATCATTATATACACTGGTGTTGCATACATAGTGTATTGTACTGTTACATGCCAAATAAAGGAATAATAGAAGTTGTAAGTGTTGTCTTCGCGTTTGTGGCTGTACCATAGTAGGTTGAATTTGATGTGGTTTTGAACCATTATGTATTAGCATGAAGTGACAGAGCTTGAAAGAAATTTCAGGAACGGTGAAGCTGTATGTTCTTCGAATACGAAATTGTACGACTACAACAAGTTAGATTTTGCAGAATATTGAGAAAAATTATACTGATCTTGTCCACATTAGTTTACAAAATACATTTCTAAGTTTAAACTGTATGCATCAGCTACTCCATAACAAAAGAAACTGTGCCGAAATACTACTTAACCATGGAGTACTGAATTAATCACTATAGATCAGCTCTTATCCTTGCGCTCTTAAATTACATTAGAACATTCATATTAGTACTTCTCCATGATTTCACTCTTTATGTTGACTATCAAGCGATTGGCTAGAAAATCATCTTAAAATCATCTTCCATCGTATACGTTGCATTGTCTTAATAATCCTTCAAAGTAGCCTTGTCTTAATAATCCCAAATTCTAGCAACAACACAGGAGGCTTTTGTAAGATGATTCAATGGTTTCCCCCTTGACCATTTTTTAAGGGACCCCCTTAACCATCAATGCCTCCTTTTGTAAATAACAATTTTAATTTAGTAGAAAAATTCTATTGCGTAATTAGAACTTTCCCCAACCAATTAAGATGAAAGAGCCTACACTAAAAAGACAAAATCAAAAGAGTTGGACTTCAGCTCACCGGATCTCTGCGCGCGGCGCCGGCGGCGCCTGCCCAGCCGCGACGAGCCGAACCCAGAAGCCATGACCAGCCTCTGGCCTCTCAACTATTTCCGGCCCCTCGACAGCCCCCACGCCGGCGAGCCCCAGTGACCAGTCCGCGCTCCGCCGGTCACGCCAGACTGAAATAGTCGAAGACGGCGGAAGACGCGAATCAGAGTTGGGTCTTTGTGTGGAGAGCTCCTATCGGGCGCCTTTACCGCCGGTTGGCACTTCGGGCGCCCACGCGGCTGCGAACTGGGCCGGCCCAGGTTGCCTCCTTCGCTCCCCTGAGTCCGCTCAATCGCCTCCTTGGCCCCCGCTCGATCGCATCCTTCGCTCCCTTTGATCACGGTTGGCCGGTCGACAGTTGGCCAGTTCACCGGTCAACCATTGACTTTTGACAACAATCAAAAGAAAACCTTGAATTCAAAAAAGTTCATGAAATTTGAAAGAAGGTCCAGACACTTCAAAAAAGTTCACGATTTTGAAAAAGAATTCATCAATTTTGGTGACAAAAAAAAAGTTCATCGATTTAGGAAAAAAAGTTCATCAAAAATGAAAAAGAATTCATCAATTTTGGTGACAAAAAAAAGTTCATCGATTTAGGAAAAAAAGTTCATCAAAAATGAAGAAAGAATTCGTCGATTTAGGAAAAAAGTTCATCAAAAATGAAGAAAGAGTTCGTCAATTTTGAAAAAAGTTCATCGAATTTGAAAAAAGTTCATCAAATTTGGAAAAAGAGTTCGTCGATATTGAAAAAGTTCATCGAATTTAAAAAAAGTTCATCAAATTTTAAAAAAGAGTTCATCGATTTTGAAAAAAAGTTCATCGGTTTTTGGAAAAAGTTCATCGAGTTTGAAAAGAAGTTCATCGTCTTTGTTAAAAAGTTCACTGAATTTGAAGACATTTCATCGAATTTGAAAATAGTTCACGCGTTTAAAAAAAATGAAAAAGCCCAGAAATCAGTGAACCAGTGAAAAAAACTGATTTGGGAAGCTTCCCAATACCAAGGGCTCTCGCGACCTGAAGGAATAAAGGAAAGGAACGAAGTTTACAAGCACAAGTTCTTCGTTGTCATGGTGGCCGTTGCTTTGCTCTCTCAATGAGAGATCCCGAGTTCGAAACCACGCTAGCACAGACGCCCTTTTTGCTGCAGTTTTGAAAAAAAAAAATCGGGCCGGCCCAGTGCGCGCGAGGGGTATGCGCCCGTTTGCACGAACTGAAGAAACGGCGCCCGTCGAATAGGGTTTGCCCTTTGTGTGTCAGGCAGACAGAGGCACAGAGCAGAGAAGGAGATGATAAGTGGGCCTTATGGGCTGTAGTGAAAGTGTTGTTAATACCGGGGACTAAAAGAATTTCTGCTTGTTTCTAAAAAAAAAAGAATTTCTGCTTCACCTAAAAAAACGAATTTCTGCTACTTTAAAAAAAATCTGCTAAAAAAAGGGTACTAAAAGAATTTCCTTTCAGCCCTAAAAAAAAGAATTTCCATTCAGCCCTAAAAAAAGAATTACCTTTCAGGTTGCGACCCTCGCATAGGAGTCGCTTCGGATGGCACATAGCCAGGAGCAACTAGTTGACGAGCGCTCCTTCGGGAGCCTCACAACGATCAGCGCCACTTGGCGCGCTCTCAGCCGTCTGCCACATGTCGCACTCTGGGTGCTCCCTCCGGAATTTGTTTTTTCGCACGCGTTTTCGCCTTTTTAAACGGGTTTTTTTCTGGGTTTTTTCGATGTTTCGATTTTCCACCGGTCTTCCTTAGCTTTTGGATAAAAAAATTCAAAAAAATAATTTTTTTCACGAAAAAACAGAATTTCTTTTTTTTCTTTCGCGAGAGTCACGGTTTTGCTTCCGCGAGAGGCACGGTTTTGCTTTCGCGAGAGTCACGGTTTTGCTTCCGCGAGAGGCACGGTTTTGCTTTCGCGAGAGTCACGGCCGTGCCTCTTGGAAACGAAAAAAACGCATTTTTGTTTTTTTCCTTCCGCGAGAGGCACGGTTTTGCTTCCGCTAGAGGCATGGTTGTGCTTTCGCGAGAGGCACGGCCGTGCCTCTCGAAAACGAAAAAAAAATGTGTTTTCTGTTTTTTCCTTCCGTGAGAGGCATGGTTTTACTTCCGCGAGAGGCACGATTGTGCTTTTGTGAGAGGCACGGCCGTGCCTCTCGGAAACGAAAAAAAACGTGTTTTCTGTTTTTTTTTCTTTCGTGAGAGGCACGGTTTTGCTTTCGCGAGAGGCATGGTTGTGCTTTCGCGAGAGGCACGGCCGTGCCTCCTCGGAAATGAAAAAAAAAAGCGTTTTCTCTTCTTTTTTTTCCTTCCGCGAGAGGCACGGTTTTGTTGGGGAACGTTGCATGGGAAACAAAAAAAATTCCTACGCTCACCCAGATCAATCTAGGAGATGAACATCTACGAGAGGAGAGATTGGATCTACATATCCTTGAAGATTGCTAAGCGGGAGCGTTAAGAAACGCGGTTGATGTAGTCGAACGTCTTCGAGATCCAATCACGATCCGTCCCGCGAACTCCTGATCCAAGTGCCGAACGGACGGCACCTCCGTGTTCAACACACGTACGGCTTGATGACACCTTCACCTCCTCGATCCAGCGAGCGATGGTGAAGTAGTAGCTCAAGTCCTCCGGCAGCACGACGTCGTGGTGGCGGTGGTGGTGGAGAAATCTCGGCAGAGTTTCGCTAAGCACTACGGAGAAGAAGATGGCTACGAGGGAGAGGGAGAGCAGCGCCGTGGCATAGATGGGGTGCGGCTGCCCTCCCTCTACCTCTCTATATATAGGTGGAAGGGAGGAGGAGGGGGCGCCCTAGGGGGCAGCGGCCACAAGGGAAACCCTAGATGGGTTTTGGGTGGCCCCCCCAGGTGCCTTGCCCCCCAAGCAAGGGGGAGGCAGCCCTGGGGGATGAACCAACCCTCATGGCCTCGTAGGATGAGGTGAGGGGGGCGCACAACCCCTTAGTGGGCTGGTGTGCCCCCTCCTCTAGGCCCATGAGGCCCCCCAACACTTGCCGGGGCCCTCCGAAACCCCTTTCGGTCATCCTGGTCATCACCCAGTGCCCCTGGAACACATTCGGACTCCGATACCCTTCGTCCTATATATCGATCTTCACCTCCGGACCACTCCGGAGTTACTCATCATGTCCGCGATCTCATCCGAGACTCTGAACAACCTTTGGTAACCACCATAATTGTAACCCCCCTGTGTAATAGCCATTGTGATCAACTGCTAATCATGCCAAGTCATATCATTTGCAGTGCCTAGTCATAGTGGTTAATCAAAACAATTCAAACTCCATTCTGGAAATCAACTCAAATTCAAAAGTGCAAAATAAATTTGCTCAAACACCTTTGGTAAAATGTTCATTAAATAGCTAATATTCCAGAAGCACTCATAAAAATATAACTAATGCTATTTGGATTGGTTAAATGACTCAAACCACATGAAATAGCACCAAAACAGAATTATTTAATCTAATTAAATTCATTTCAAATTCAAATGAAATCCAACTTTGCCCAAACTAGTTTTTGGTGAAAGCTAACTTTGCACTGTAATATTTGAACCAACTCTCACATTTCTCAAAAATGCACAAGTGGCCTAACCTTTTTGCAACAAAAAGGAAAAGAGGAAATGAAAATAAGAAAATAGATAAAGGCTTAAACTGGACTGGACCTAAGTGCACAGTGCACCGGCCCAGCCCAGCAGCCCACGCCGTCTCCCTCCTTGCCTTGCTGTCGCCGCGCCCGTGGCTGCGCGCGCGCGCCGGCGACAGGCCGACACGGCAGCAGCCACTGACAGCCGAGAGGATAAGGGCAGGCTCGTTCCTCCCCCCTGGCCACCTCCCTGCCACTTTCCCCCTCTCTCCCTCGCTCAGCCGAGCTCTTCCTCCTCTCCAGATCCGTCGCCCGAGCGCCACCGTAGCCACTCGCCGCCGTTCCCGTGGCCACCAGCCTCGCCGCGCCTCGCCGTGATGCCGTAGAAGTACCTCGTCGACCACCTCGTCGCCTGGTGCCTGCGGTTGGAGCCGAGAAGCACTCCAGGTAGCGCATGACGTCGCCCCCTTCCGCTTCAGCTCCGGCGAAATCCGACGTCTCCGGCGAGCCCCTGCTGCTACTAAACCTCCAAGGGCCTTCGGTGTGCCGCTAGGTGAGCCTCACCGTGAATCCCCTCCGTCTCCGCTCCATTTTGCCGTGCCTAGCGCCGCGCGTCGTCGATGCCCGAATCCATCGCCGCGCGAGCTCGTCGCCAGCGTGCCCACGGTGACCTTTGGGTCCCGTGCGTGCCCCCGTTGCCTTCGCCGCATCGCGTAGACACCGTAGCCGCCCCGCGTTGTCAAATTAGCATGCCGTAGCCGCGATTTCGACGAGGTCCGAACTCCGGCGCCGCTTTAGCTCATCGTCGGCGCCATTTCCGGCCAAGTCCGGCCATGCTACTGGTACGGTTCGACGCGGTGCTCTCTAAGCTTTCGAACGCATCCAAGAACGCGCGAAATGGTGGCCTGTGGCGCGATTCCGACGCCGGCCACGCCCCTCCGCCGCGTTTTGCGTCACCGGCGACGTGCCGCCGGCCACGCTGACCTGGCAGGGCGTGGGACCCACCTTTGTGAGGCTGCCAGTGGGTCCTGTGTGAAGTTTGACCCCGTTGACTCTGGTCAACGTGGTTACTGTTCACCCACAGTGTATGCCATGTGGGCCCCCTGTGCTTAATTAAGATAATTAGCAAATTAGTTAATTCTGATAACCAACTGAGACACTGATAGACTGGGCCCACCTCCCTAATTAACCCTGTTAAATAGTTAATCTACTGTTAGCCATAACAGAGGCTAACATGTGGGTCTAGGACCCACATGTCATGTTTGACCCTGGTCAGCCGCAGTTGACCTGCTGACATCACCTCTGTGTCATGCTGACGTCATATATCATTTTCTGTAAATAAAAAAATAATTCCAGAAATCAATTAAAACTTTGAAATTTAATAACTTTTAAACCGTAGCTCAGATCGAAAAGGTTAAAACATGAAAGTTGCTCAAAACGACGAGACGAATATGATCGTGTCGTCTGTTTCGATGCCGGAACCCCCTACGTAGGTGAAACCGCAACTTCGAGGCCGTATCCGGTAGATGAATAGTGCATAATCACCGATAAATAAATTCCACCTTAATCCTTTAATAACAAAAATGACGTAGGCATGCTTCAGGCAACCCTGCACTGCATCATAGTCGTAGCATGCCCTGTATTGCATCGTTGCTGTGTATTTACTTGTTCCTTCCCCCTCTTCTCTCTCGATAGACCCCAACATCGACGTAGCTCCCGAGGTCGACGCTGCTTAGGAGCCTGACGACGCAGTTGACGACCTTGCCCTTGCCGTCGAGCAGACAGGCAAGCACCCCCATTTTGAGCATTCCGATATCGCCCACTCTCTTCTCTCTTATGTTTGCATTAGAAGTTACTGCTGCTACTGTTGTCCTATGTCTGCTGCATAGCCTGTTTACTTGTAACCTGCTGTTGATACTTTTCTGCTATCCTAAACTGTTTAGTATAGGATGGGTAGAGCCTTATCAGAGACCCACTTGTCCCGACTGCCCCGCTGGATTCTCAGAAGACCCGAGCAACGGGATCGAAGATCAGACCCTGGCACCGCACGTCACTTCCCCCTTAAATTGCTCGACACTACTGGGTTATTATCGAGTGCCGAGGGTGATACCTCGTCAGCACTTCTGATGATAACCTTGTAGGTTAGTTAACCGGTCGTGGTAAGCGAGGGTGATTCCTCCTACACCACCCCCCGACACCGACACCGTCATGCAACACCTCAAGTGTGGACCTCGAGGGTGATTCCTCCTTCGTTCACCTTGACGATAACATCAAGTGGGATTCCGTCAAGGATGATTCCTCAGGGTTCCCCTTGGTGTTAGACACACGGAGACTTTGGTTACTATGACTGAACACTGAACCATGATACTAAAGACGGGTCGGCCCTGAGGGGTATCCGCGCGAGCATGAATGCGGAGTGATGTGGAGTCGGGTTGACCTGAGAAGTGCCCGCGAGATAACTACGAGGCGTGGCCGGGCATTCTTGGCCCTTGCCACAAGTCCTCGAGATGGGGCGACGGGGTCACATCGATCGTGAGTCTCTGCTCGTTACCGCGCGCTCCTAATCCACTAAATGGTTTATTTGATTCGAGGGGCCTCTGGCCTGATAGCACTAACCATCACGTGGGCATAGTATGGGCGTTCTGCGTCGTATACTTCAGCCGAAGCTTAATGGACGCCAGCGATTGAGCGGCGCGCGCCGAGTTGGACTGGTTACGCAACTGCGCTTGTATTAAAGGGTTGCTAGGTCTGCTCTCGGCCATGAACGTAACGTGCAGGAGTTCCCGGGGCGAAGGCCCAAGACCCCTGGGGGCATAGGTTTAGTCCGGCGTGCTGACCTCTCTGTTAAGTATTTGGTCGGGTTGCGGCGTGTTGCTTAGCCGAGGCCGGGCATGACCCAGAAAAGTGTGTCCGGTCGGAGTTAAGCGAGCGTGGTGGGTAACTTGGTGCACCCCTGCAAGGAAGAACTAATCTATTGATAGCCTGTCCTACGGTAACGGACACTCGGAGTTGTATCCCAATCGGTACAACTAGAACTGGTGACTTGAGATGAACTGGATAGTATGGCTCTGGGATTGCTTTCTCGCAGGGAGTCGAGGAAGAATCTCTGGGCGAGGTTGATGACACTACTATACTTTACTTTATGTTTCTGCACTCTTCTAATGCTGCAAGACTGATGAAGATGCTGAAGATGCTAGTCTTCGATAGGACTAGGCTTTCCCCCTCTATTCTAGCATTTCTGCAGCCCAGTCCACATATACAGCCCCCTTTGAAAATGTTGCATATGTAGTGTAGATCCTTGCTTGCTGAGTACTTCGGCTGAGTACTCACGTTTGCTTTACTTTCTTTTTCTCCCCATATCCCATATGTCGCCGCCAGATGACGGAGCCCCTGAGATAGCTGCCCCCATCGACGACTATGGCTACTACTACTACCCTCCTGGCGAGTACTACTATGAGGAGCCGACCGACGACCAGGAGTAGGATTCGGAGGGTCCTAGGCAGGAGGCCTACGCCTTTCGATCGTAGTATTTTATTTTGCCCCGCCTTCTAAAGGCTTATCTTCATTTCTGTATTATATCTGTACCCAGATATCTGATGCTTCCGCTGACACTTGTATGCCATCGAGCTATGTATTCGAGCCCTCGAGGCCCTGGCTTGTAATATAAAGCTTGTATGACTTTATTTATGTTTTAGAGTTGTGTTGTGATATCTTCAAGTGAGTCCTTAGGCTTAATCATGTGCATTTGCGTGTATGGTTAGTGCACAATTAAGCCGGGGTCATCACAGGTTGGTATCAGAGCCGACTGCCTGTAGGAACCCCCTTTCCAACTCCTTGGCCGAAGTTGAGTCTAGTGATCGAAAACTATTTTACTAACTTGGCTGTGTGGCTTACGGGCCCACGTCGTCAACTGGGTGGTATTAGGATCTTTTATTCCTTGACCTTTACTCCGGGACTCTAACCTCTCTTCTATTCGGGTTTAATAAATTTACTAACACTGACACTTAGGATCTCGTGAATTCCATTCATCCGGAGAGCTGGATATCAGTGCGATTTCCCTATCATTGATCTGATTAGTCTGATAATCATTTTCCTTTCCATTGCTTTGTTTAACCTTTCTTTCCGAAGTCTGATATATTTCTCATCGTCATATGACAACCCTGAACTTCTTATTTCAGATGAACCGTCTGTTTCCCCCGCGCCCTACGACGCAGCTTGTGCTTCGCACCTGGGCTCGAGACGTCCCTGGGTTTCCAGCTGTTCTAATCGCCCTCTTGATCAGGCTGGGATACCGCTGGTGCCTCGAGTACATGGTCTACGAGGTTTATCGTGAGTTCAACCAGGAGCAGTACTATGCTGATGTTCGCATTTACGATCAGCAGGATGACTCCGACACTGGGCTACACCTTTTCCACGGTATCGGCGTGACGATTGAGATGGCAGTCCATGATGCCGCCTACTCTGCTGTCGCACGTCTCCGAGGAGAGCACAGCGCCAGCTTGGATGCTTCTGAGTATCGATATATTCCATATGCCCCTGCTGGAGATGCTACTGGATACTACACAGCTGTCTGTGCCCCGTACGAGCCTCGTCGCTACAAACAGCGAGTTCTGATTCAGTGTACTCAGGCTCTGGATCGCACTGTTCGGGCTCTGGCCATCGAGTTGTTTGCCACTCGAGCATGATTCTATGAGGCTATGACGTGGTTGCTACCAGCTGTTCGTGCAGGGATACATCCGGAGCACATTCTTTACCCGAGCAGGACTGAGATGCCATCAGGGATCGATTGGCCTGCTGTGGGAGGTCACACGCCTGCACGTGGACCTCTTCTTTCAGCTTGAGACCGGGTTCTGCATTAGAGTGCACATGGAGCACAGGATCCTTTTGCGACGAACGCCCGTCGTCCACACTTGCAGCTACCCCGTTTCAGTGGTTTTCTCCGACGTTGATGTAGCCTTTGCTATGTCTCGTTGTGTACTTCCTTACCGCGAGCCTGCGCGCCGCCTAGCATGTCTAGCTTTTAAATTTGCGCCGTTATGCTGTCCGAATATAACCGACTCTATATGGATCTGTATGACTTAATGACTACTATTAAGCATCTGCTGTACTACTTAAATTCCGTCGCGTTACATCATGCATGTCGCTAAACACTCGCATTGGCTTTTTCTAAACTACCCCTGTTGATTTAGCAGGATGGCAGATAACAATCCACCACCGCCGCCACCGCCTGACTATATGGCAACAATGATGCAACAGTTTGAACTCAACCGTCAGTTCATGATGAGGATTATGCAACAATTCCCTCGTCCCAATGCCGACCAGCTACCGCCTTCCATCACCTTGCCAGAATTTATGCGACTCAACCCGTCGTTCTTTCGCAACACAGTCAACCCGCTGGATGCCGATGACTGGCTGCGTGACATCTCCTATGAGATGGAGTCTGCTGATGTCGCCCCGGCCAATTATGTCACCTTTGCGACATACCTTCTGAAGGGTCCCGCATCACAATGGTGGGCCACTCACTGACAGACCCTACCACCTGGTACCGTCGTCACTTGGGCAGAATTCAAGATTGCTTTCCGTGCCCGCTACATTCCTCAAGCTCTCATAGCCCGGAAGAAGGCCGAGTTCCGTAGTCTCGTTCAAGGTAACAAGACTGTGGAAGTTTATTAGCGCGAGTTTCTTGACTTGTCTCGCTATGCTGAAGAAGACATCCCCACTGATGCCCGAAGGCAAGAGAAGTTTCGTGAAGGGCTGCATCATGATATTCAGTTAGCTCTGCTCGTTCAAGACTATCCTGATTTCGCCACCTTGGAGAATAAGGCTATCATGGTTGAAACTGGTCTGAAGAAGCACAAGGAAGCAACCAGACGCACCCGTGAGGCGGGCTCATCTTCGGGCTCGTCTTCCTAGAAGCGCCGCATCTGGATACCTCAGAGCATGTACCGTCCAGCAGCTCCTATGAACATGCCTTCTTATGCTGCACCTCGTCTGCCTCCTCCACCATCGAGGCAGCCTCTTCGAGCTCCGCCACCTCGAGCTCCTGCACCACGTCCTGACAGTGGACTCTGCTTCAAGTGTGGCCAGCCAGGTCACCGTGCCAGAGATTGCTCTCAGAATCAGAATCAGTTGGTTCTTCCTTCTGCTGGCCGTGGTAATGGCCGTGGGAATTCTCAGCCTCGCTATAGCAATGTCAGGCCTTCTTATGGTCGTGGACAGAACTATCATGTCAACATGGCTGAAGCTCAAGATCAACCTGAAACCGTGATGGGTACACTTCTTGTTAATTCCGTACCTGCAACTCTTTTATTTGATTCAGGAGCATCGCATTCATTCATGTCAGAACATTTTGCACTCGTGCATGACGTTAAATGCGAAACGCTACACCAATCCTTAATGGTAAACACTCCCGCGGGTCAGTGTCAAACCTCCTTGTTCAGTCCCGAAGTCACTGTTGATATTGAGGGGTTGAAGTTTCAGGCATTTCCCATTATCCTGAAATCTTCCAAGATTGATCTTATCTTGGGAATGGATTGGTTGAAGGCTCACTACGCCTCAATCAATTGTGTCACTAAAGTTGTCCACCTCTTACACCCATCGAATGAGATAGTGAATTATCAAGCTCACCTCACCCAGAACGCTGAGGCTCAGATTTATGCCTTGAATGCGTTGAACGCTTCTCCGCTTGAGGGAATCGAGAACATTCCAGTCGTGTGCGACTTCCAGGGTGTCTTTCCAGAAGAACTTCCAGGAATACCCCCTGCTAGAGCTGTCCAGTTCGTCATCGACTTGAAGCCTGGCACCACTCCTATCGCGAAGCGTCCTTACAAGATGCCTCTGCACCACCTTATTGAGCTTAAGGAAGAAATTGATAAATCACTTAGGAAGGGCTTCATCCGTCCCAGTTCCTCTTCCTGGGGAGCACCGTCTCTCTTTGTCAAGAAGAAAGATGGTACGAATAGGTTGGTCCAAGATTACCGTCCTATCAACCAGGCAACCATTCAGAATAAATATCCGCTTCCCCGGATCAATAACTTATATGATCAAATTGCTGGATCTTTGGTGTTCTCTAAACTCGACTTGAGGTTGGGTTATCACCAGATCCGTGTCCGTGAAGAGGATATTCCGAAGACCGCCTTCGTTACTCGTTATGGCTACTATGAATACACCGTCATGTCATTTGGCCTAACGAATGCTCCATCTACTTTCTCCCGCCTGATGAACTATATATTCATGGATTACCTCGACAAATTTGTCGTGGTATATCTGGATGATATCCTAGTATATTCGAAGAATAAGGAAGAACATGCCGAACATCTTCGCCTTGTTCTGGAGAGGCTTCGAGAACACAAGTTATATGCCAAGTACTCCAAATGTGAATTCTGGCTTTCTGAAGTAACCTACCTTGGACATGTCATTTCCAAGGACGGTATTGCCATTAACCCGGAGCGTTTTCAGGCTATTCTTGACTGGACTCCTCCGAAGAATGCCAAGCAAGTCCGAAGCTTTCTCGGTCTAGCCAGTTATTGCCGTCGATTCGTCGAGAACTTCTCCAAGATCGCTAAGCCCCTGACTAATCTGCTCCACAAAGGCGTCAAGTTTTAGTGGACAGACAAGTGTCAGGAAAGTTTCCAGACCCTTAAGGACAAGCTTACTTCTGCTCCAGTGCTTGCTCCTCCTGATTCTCGCAAGGACTTTGTCATATATTGTGACGCCTCTCGTCAGGGATTAGGCTGTGTCCTAATGCAAGAACGAAGAGTAATTGCGTATGATTCACGTCAATTGCGTCCACATGAAGAAAATTATCCAGTGCATGATCTTGAACTTGCTGCAGTGATCTATGCATTAAAGTTATGGCGACATTACCTTCTGGGTAATCGGTGTGAGATTTATACCGATCATCAGAGTCTGAAGTACTTGTTCACCCAACCGGATCTTAATCTTCGTCAAGAGCGATGGTTGGAAACGATTACGGACTATGATTGTGGTATTTACTATACTCCTGGCAAGGCTAATGTGATGGCTGATGCCTTAAGCCGCAAGTCATATTGCAACAACCTCATGGTCAGGCGAGCTCAACCTCGTCTTTATGCAGAATTGAGTCAGCTGAATCTGCGAATTGTTCCCCAGGGTTCTCTTAATAACCTTGTGGTACAGTCAGACCTTCAAAAGGCTGTTAAGGAAGCGCAAGCCAAAGATGCTGAAATTGACTTGATGAAGAAAGAGCTTCACCTTGATAAGTACCGGGATTTCTCAATTGCTGAAGATGGAACATTATATTTCAGAGATCGCATCGTAGTACCTTGCTTCGAGCTTATGACTGATAAGGTTATGAAAGAAGCACATGATACACCGTTGTCTATCCATCCGGGTAGTACCAAGATGTATCACGATCTTCGACAGAGGTACTGGTGGTCTAGAATGAAGCAGGATATTGCTCGTTATGTTGCTGAATGTGACGTATGTCGTCGCGTGAAAGCAGAACATTAGAAGCCTGCTGGAATTCTTCAACCACTCCCTATTCCTTTGTGGAAGTGGGATAAAGTGCAAATGGATTTCATTACTGGTCTTCCCAAGTCTCAGAAAGGTCACGATGCTATTCTTGTCGTCGTCGACCAACTTTCCAAGGTTGCTCATTTCCTACCTGTCAATGAGACTATCACTGCTAGCCAGCTAGCAGAGCTGTATATCTCCAGAATCGTTTCACTCCATGGTATTCCGAAGGAGATCAGTTCGGACCGTGGTGGTCTTTTCACGTCCAAGTTCTGGGAAAGTTTCCAAGAAGCTATGGGGACTCACATTACATGGAGTTCAGCTTATCATCCTCAGTCCCAAGGCCAAGTCGAGCGAGTAAATCAAGTGCTTGAAGATATGCTTCACGCTTGTGTTATATCATTCGGTAAGAAGTGTGAAGAATCTCTCCCGTATGCCGAATTCTCTTATAACAACAGCTATCAAGCCAGCCTGAAAATGGCACCTTTCGAAGTGCTTTATGGCCGTAAGTGTTGAACCCCTCTGAATTGGTCAGAAACTGGGGAACGACCTCTCGTTGGACTGGACATTATTCAACACGCTGAAGAACAAGTCAGAATTGTCCGAGAAAATCTCAAGGCGGCTCAGGACCGTCAGAAGAGCAATTATGATCGCAAGCGATGGGGTTTGACTTATCAACCAGGTGATCAAGCTTATCTTCGTGTCACTCTGATGAAGGGCACCCGTCGATTCGGAATCAAGGGCAAGCTAGCTCCTCGCTATATTGGTCCTTTTCGCATAGTTGCCAGACGTGGAAAGGTGGCATATAAATTGGAGTTGCCACCACAATTCTCTCATATCCATGATGTCTTCCACGTGTCCCAACTTCGTAAATGCTTCAAGGAATCTCCACACCACGCGGTGGATCACGAGATGCTTGAGTTGCAAGATGACTTATCTTATAAGGAGCATCCGATCCGCATCCTTGATGAAGCTGAACATCGAACTCGTCAGAAGACGACCAAGTTCCTGAAAGTGCAGTGGTCGAATCACACTGAAGATGAAGCCACTTGGGAACGCGAGGATCACCTTCGGGAAGAATATCCCGACCTCTTTCCTTCTACGTCCTAAATTCTCGGGACGAGAATTTCCTTTAGAGGAGGAGAATTTGTAACACCCCTGTGTAATAGCCATTGTGATCAACTGCTAATCATGCCAAGTCATATCATTTGTAGTGCCTAGTCATAGTGGTTAATCAAAACAATTCAAACTCCATTCTGGAAATCAACTCAAATTCAAAAGTGCAAAATAAATTTGCTCAAACACCTTTGGTAAAATGTTCATTAAATAGCTAATATTCCAGAAGCACTCATAAAAATATAACTAAGGCTATTTGGATTGGTTAAATGACCCAAACCACATGAAACAACACCAAAACAGAATTATTTAATCTAATTAAATTCATTTCAAATTCAAATGAAATCCAACTTTGCCCAAACTAGTTTTTGGTGAAAGCTAACTTTGCACTGTAATATTTGAACCAACTCTCACATTTCTAAAAAATGCACAAGTGGCCTAACCTTTTTGCAACAAAAAGGAAAAGAGGAAATGAAAATAAGAAAATAGATAAAGGCTTAAACTGGACTGGACCTAAGTGCATAGTGCACCGGCCCAGCCCAGCAGCCCACGCCGTCTCCCTCCTTGCCTCGCTGTCGCCGCGCCCATGGCTGCGCGCACGCGCGCCGGCGACAGGCCGACACGGCAGCAGCCACCGACAGCCGAGAGGATAAGGGCAGGCTCGTTCCTCCCCCCTGGCCACCTCCCTGCCACTTTCCCCCTCTCTCCCTCGCTCAGCCGAGCTCTTCCCCCTCTCCAGATCCGTCGCCCGAGCGCCACCGTAGCCACTCGCCGCCGTTCCCGTGGCCACCAGCCTCGCCGTGCCTCGCCGTGATGCCGTAGAAGTACCTCGTCGACCGCCTCGTCGCCCGGTGCCTGCGGTTGGAGCCGAGAAGCACTCCAGGTAGCGCACGACGTCGCCCCCTTCCACTTTGGCTCCAGCGAAATCCGACGTCTCCAGCGAGCCCCTGCTGCTACTAAACCTCCAAGGGCCTTCGGTGTGCCGCTAGGTGAGCCTCACCGTGAATCCCCTCCGTCTCCGCTCCATTTTGCCGTGCCTAGCGCCGCGCGCCGTCGATGCCCGAATCCATCGCCGCGCGAGCTCGTCGCCAGCGTGGCCACGGTGACCTTTGGGTCCCGTGCGTGCCCCCGTTGCCTTCGCCGCATCGCGTAGACGCCGTAGCCGCCCCGCGTTGTCAAATTTGCACGCCGTAGCCGCGATTTCGATGAGGTCCGAACTCCGGCGCCGCTTTAGCTCGTCGCTAGCGCCATTTCCGGCCAAGTCTGGCCATGCTACTGGCACGGTTCGACGCGGCGCTCTCTAAGCTTTCGAACGCATCCAAGAACGCGCGAAATGGTGGCCTGTGGCGCGATTCCGACGCTGGCCACGCCCCTCCGCCGTGTTTTGCGTTACCGGCGATGTGCCGCCGGCCACGCTGACCTAGCAGGGCGTGGAACCCACCTTTGTGAGGCTGCCAGTGGGTCCCGTGTGAAGTTTGACCCCGTTGACTCTCGTCAACATGGTTACTGTTCACCCACAGTGTATGCCATGTGGGCCCCCTGCGCTTAATTAAGATAATTAGCAAATTAGTTAATCCTGATAACCAACTGAGACACTCACAGACTGGGCCCACCTCCCTAATTAACCCTGTTAAATAGTTAATCTACTGTTAGCCATAACAGAGGCTGACATGTGGGTCCCACTGGACCCACATGTCATGTTTGACCCTGGTCAGCCGCAGTTGACCTGCTGACGTGACCTCTGTGTCATGCTGACGTCATATATCATTTTCTATAAATAAAAAAATAATTCCAGAAATCAATTAAAACTTTGAAATTTAATAACTTTTAAACCATAGCTCAGATCGAAAAGGTTAAAACATGAAAGTTGCTCAAAGCGATGAGACGAATCTGGTCGTGTCGTCTGTTTCGATGCCGGAACCCCCTACGTAGGTGAAACCACAACTTTGAGGCCGTATCCGGTAGATGAATAGTGCATAATCACCGGTAAATAAATTCCACCTTAATCCTTTAATAACAAAAATGACGTAGGCATGCTTCAAGCAACCCTGCACTGCATCATAGTCGTAGCATGCCCTGTATTGCATCGTTGCTGTGTATTTACTTGTTCCTTCCCCCTCTTCTCTCTCGATAGACCCCGATGTCAACATAGCTCCCGAGGTCGACGCTGCTCAGGAGCCTGACGACGCAGTTGACGACCTTGCCCTTGCCGTCGAGCAGACAGGCAAGCACCCCCATTTTGAGCATTCCGATATCGCCCACTCTCTTCTCTCTTATGCTTGCATTAGAAGTTACTGCTGCTACTGTTGTCCTATGTCTGCTGCATAGCCTGTTTACTTGTAACCTGCTGTTGATACTTTTCTGCTATCCTAAACTGTTTAGTATAGGATGGGTAGAGCCTTATCAGAGACCCACTTGTCCCGACTGCCCCGCTGGACTCTCAGAAGACCCGAGCAACGGGATCGAAGATCAGACCCTGGCACCACACGTCACTTCCCCCTTAAATTGCTTGACACTACTGGGTTATTATCGAGTGCCGGGGGTGATACCTCGTCAGCACTTCTGATGATAACCTTGTAGGTTAGTTAGCCGGTCGTGGTAAGCGAGGGTGATTCCTCCTACACCACCTCCCGACACCGACGCCGTCGTGCAACACCTCAACTATGGACCTCGAGGGTGATTCCTCGTTCGTTCACCTTGACGATAACATCAAGTGGGATTCCGTCGAGGGTGATTCCTCAGGGTCCCCCTTGGTGTCAGACACACGGAGACTTTGGTTACTATGACTGAACACTGAACAATGATACTAAAGACGGGTTGGCCCTGAGGGGTACCCGCGCGAGCATGAATGCGGAGTGATGTGGAGTCGGGTTGACCTGAGAGGTGCCCGCGAGATAACTACGAGGCGTGGTTGGGCATTCTTGGCCCTTGCCGCAAGTCCTCGAGACGGGGCGATGGGGTCACATCGATCATGAGTCTCTGCTCGTTACCGCGCGCTCCTAATCCACTAAACGGTTTGGATATTAGATCTGAGGGGCCTCTGGCCTGATAGCACTAACCATCACGTGGGCATAGTATGGGCGTTCTGCGTCGTATACTTCAGCCGAAGCTTAATGGACGTCAGCGATTGAGCGGCGCGCGCCGAGTTGTACTGGTTACACAACTGCGCTTGTATTAAGGGGTTGCTAGGTCTGCTCTCGGCCGTGAACGTAACGTGCAGGAGTTCCCGGGGCGAAGGCCCAAGATCCCTGGGGGCATAGGTTTAGTCAGGCGTGCTGACCTCTCTGTTAAGTATTTGGTCGGGTTGCGGCGTGTTGCTTAGCCGAGGCCGGGCATGACCCAGAAAAGTGTGTCCGGCCGGAGTTAAGCGAGCGTGGTGGGTAACTTGGTGCACCCCTGCAGGGAAGAACTAATCTATCGATAGCCTGTCCTACGGTAACGGACACTTGGAGTTGTATCCTGATCGGTACAACTAGAACTGGTGACTTGAGATGAACTGGATAGTATGGCTCTGGGATTGCTTTCTCCCAGGGAGTCGAGGAAGAATCTCTGGGCGAGGTTGATGACACTACTATACTTTACTTTATGTTTCTGCACTCTTCTAATGCTGCAAGACTGATGAAGATGCTGAAGATGCTAGTCTTCGATAGGACTAGGCTTTCCCCCTCTATTCTGGCATTTCTGCAGCCCAGTCCACATATACAGCCCCTTTGAAAATGTTGCATATGTAGTGTAGATCCTTGCTTGCTGAGTACTTCGAATGAGTACTCACGTTTGCTTTACTTTCTTTTTCTCCCCATATCCCATATGTCGCCGCCAGATGACGGAGCCCCTGAGATAGCTGCCCCCGTCGACGACTACGGCTACTACTACTACCCTCCCGGCGAGTACTACTACGAGGAGCCGACCGACGACCAGGAGTAGGATTCGGAGGGTCCTAGGCAGGAGGCCTACGCCTTTCGATCGTAGTATTTTATTTTGCCCCGCCTTCTAAAGGTTTATCTTCATTTCTGTATTATATATGTACCCAGATATCTGATGCTTCCGCTGGCACTTGTATGCCATCGAGCTATGTATTCGAGCCCTTGAGGCCCTGGCTTGTAATATAAAGCTTGTATTACTTTATTTTTGTTTAGAGTTGTGTTGTGATATCTTCAAGTGAGTCCTTAGGCTTAATCGTGTGCATTTGCGTGTATGGTTAGTGCACGATTAAGCCAGGGTCGTCACAATAATGACTCAACTATACTTATATCGTCACCAAAAGTTTAGTGTGTAGACCCTGCGGGTTCGAGAACTATGCAGACATGACCGAGACACCTCTACGGTCAATAACCAATAGTGGGACTGGATGCCCATATTGGTTCCTACATATTCTATGAAGATCTTATCGGTCGAACCTCGATGTCAAGGATTCAGCTAATCCCGTATGCAGTTCCCTTTGTCTATCGGTATGTTACTTGCCCGAGATTCGATCGTCGGTATCTCCATACCTAGTTCAATCTCGTTACCGGCAAGTCTCTTTACTCGTTCCGTAATACAAGATCACGTGGCTAACCCATTAGTCACATTGCTTGCAAGCTCATTGTGATACTGTATTACCGAGAGGGCCCAGAGATACCTCTCCGTCATACGGAGTGACAAATCCCAGTCGTGATCCATGCCAACTCAACAGACACCCTCGGAAATACCTGTAGAGCACCTTTATAGTCACCCAGTTATGTTGCGATGTTTGGTACACACAAGGTATTCCTCCAGTGTCAGTGAGTTGCATGATCTCATGGTCATAGGAACATATACTTGACATGCAAAAAATGATAGCAATAAACTTGATACGATCATATGCTACGTTCATAGTTTGGGTCTTGTCCATCACATCATTCTCCTAATGATGTGATCCTGTTATCAGATGACAACTCATGTCCATGGCTAGGAAACAATAGCCATCTTTGATCAACGAGCTAGTTCGGTAGAGGCTCACTAGGGACATGATGTTGTCTATGTATCCACACATGCATTTGAGTTTCCCGTCAATACAATTATAGCATGGATAATAAACGATTATCATGAACAAGGAAATATAATAATAACCACTTTATTATTGCCTCTACGGCATATTTCCAACAGTCTCCCACTTGCACTAGAGTCAATAATCTAGTATTACATGGTAATGAATCTAGCACCCATAGAGTTCTGATGTTGATCATGTTTTGCCCGTGGAAGAGGTTTAGTCAACAGATCTGCAATATTCAGATCCGTATGTACTTTGCAAATGTTTATGTCCTCCTCCTTGACCCAATCGCGGATGGAATTGAAGTGTCGCTTTATGTGTCTGGTCCTCTTGTGAAACCCTTGTTCCTTGGCCGGAGCAATGGCACCAGTGTTGTCACAGAGCAGAGTCATTGGGTCCAGTGCACTAGGCACAACTCCAAGATCTGTCATGAACTGCTTCATCTAGACACCTTCCTTTGCTGCCTCCGAGGCAGCTATGTACTCCGCTTCGCATGTAGAATCAGCTACCACGCTTTGCTTGGAACTGCACCAGCTTACCGCTCCCCCATTTAGAATATATACGTATCCGGTTTGAGACTTAGAGTCAACCGGATCAGTGTCAAAGCTTGCATCGACGTAACCCTTTACAACGAGCTCTTGATCACCTCCATAAACGAGTAAAATTTCCTTAGTCCTTTTCAGGTACTTAAGGATATTCTTCACCGTTGTCTAGTGATCCGTTCCTGGATTACTTTGAAACCTTCCGGCCATACTTATGGCAAGGCTGACATCCGGTCTTGTGCACAACATCGCATACATGATAGAGCCTATGGCAGAAGCATAGGGGATGACACTCATCTTTTCTCTATCCTCTGTAGTCGTTGGGCATTGAGTCTGACTCAACTTCACACCTTGCAAAATAGGCAAGAGCCCCTTCTTGGACTGATCCATTTTGAACTTCTTCAAAATCTTATCAAGGTATGTGCTTTGTGAAAGTCCTATTAAGCGTCTCGATCTATCTCTATAGATCTTGATGGCTAATATGAAAGCAGCTTCTCCTAGGTCCTTCATTGAAAAACTCTTGTTCAAATATTCCTTCACGGTTTCCAAAAGTTCTACATTGTTTCCAATCAGCAATATGTCATCCACATATAATATTAGAAACTCTATAGAGCTCCCACTCACTTTCTTGTAAATACAAGATTCTCCAAAAACTTGTATAAACCCAAACGCTTTGATCACCTCATCAAAGCGAAGATCCCAACTCCGAGATGCTTGCACCAGTCCATAAATGGATCGCTAGAGTTTGCACACTTTGTCAGCATTCTCTAGATCGACAAAACCTTCCAGTTGCATCATATACAATTCTTCCTTAAGGAAACCGTTAAGGAACGCTGTTTTGATATCCATCTGGCAGATTTCATAATCAAAAAATGCAGCTATTGCTAACATGATTCTGACAGACTTAAGCATCGCTATGGGTGAGAAAGTCTCATCGTAGTCAACTCCTTGAAGTTGTGAAAACCCCTTTGCCACAAGTCGAGCTTTATAGACGGTGACATTACCGTCCGCGTTCATCTTCTTCTTGAAGATCCATGTATTCTGAATGGCCTTTCGCCCTTTAGGTAATACTTCCAAAGTCCATACTTTGTTTTCATACATGGATCCCATCTCGGATTTCATGGCCTCTAACCATTTGTCGGAATCCGGGCCCACCATCGCTTCTCCATAGCTCGTAGGTTCACCGTTGTCCAACAACATGACCTCTAAGACTGGGTTACCGTACCACTCAGGAGCTGTACGTACCCTTGTCGACCTACGAGGTTCGATAGTAACTTGATCCAAAGCTTCATGATCATCATCATTAGCTTTCTATTCAACTGACGTAGGTGCCACAAAAACATCTTTCTGTGCTGTGCTACTCTCTGGTTGAAGTAAAGGTTCAACAACCTCATCAAGTTCTATCTTCCTCCCACTCAATTCTTTTGAGAGAAACTCTTTCTCGAGAAAGGACCCGTTCTTAGCAACAAACACTTTGCCTTCGGATCTGAGATGGAAGGTATACCCAACCGTCTCTTTTGGGTATCCTATGAAGACGCATTTGTCCGCTTTGGGTTCGAGCTTTTCCGGCTGAAGCCTTTTGACATAAGCATCGCAGCCCCAAACCTTAAGCAACGACAACTTAGGTTTCTTGCCAAACCACGGTTCATACGGTGTCGTCTCCACGGATTAGATGGTGCCCTATTTAAAGTGAATGTAGCTGTCTCTAACGCATAACCCCAAAACGATAGTGGCAGATCGGCAAGAGACATCATAGAATGCACCATATCCAATAAGGTACGATTACGACGTTCGGACACACCATTACGCTGTGGTGTTCCAGGTGGCGTCAACCGTGAAACAATTCCACATTGTCTTAAGTGATTGCCAAACTCATAACTCAGATACTCTCCTCCTCGATCAGATCGTAGGAATTTAATCTTCTTCTTACGATGATTCTCAACTTCACTCTGAAATTGCTTGAACTTTTCAAACGTCTCAGACTTATGCTTCATTAAGTAAATATACCCATATCTACTCAAGTCATCGGTGAAGGTGAGAAAGTAACAATATCCACCACGCGCGTCAACCTCATCGGACCGCACACATCAGTATGTATGATTTCCAACAAGTCACTTGCCCGTTCCATTGTTCCAGAAAATGGGGTCTTAGTCATCTTGCCCATGAGGCATGGTTCGCATGTGTCAAGTGATTCAAAATCAAGTGACTCGAAAAGTCCATCAGCTTGGAGTTTCTTCATGCACTTTACACCAATATGACCTAAGCGGTAGTGCCACAAGAAAGTGGTACTATCATTATCAACTCTACATCTTTTGGCATCAATGTTATGAACATGTGTATAATCACTATCGAGATTCAATAAGTACAAACCCCTCACAATGGGTGCATGACCATAAAAGATATTACCCATATAAATAGAACAACCATTATTCTCTGATTTAAATGAGTGACCATCTCACATTAAATGAGATCCAGATATAATGTTCATGCTCAACGCAGGCACTAAATAACAATTATTCAGGTTCATCACTAATCCCGATGGTACTCGAAGAGCGAGCGTGCCGACGGCGATCACATCAACCTTGGAACCATTTCCCACGCGCATCGTCACTTCATCCTTCGCCAGCCTCCGTCTATTCCGTAGTTCCTGCTTTGAGTTGCAATTGTGAGCAACCAAACCAGTATCAAATACCCAGGCACTACAACGAGAGTTGGTAAGGTACACATCAATGACATGTATATCACATATACCTTTGTTGACGTTGGCCCCCTTCTTGTCGGCCAGATACTTGTGGCAGTTCCGCTTCCAGTGGCCAGTTCCCTTACAATAGAAGCACTCAGTCTCCGTCTTGGGTCCAGCCTTGGGTTTCTTCACGGGAGGAGCAACTGCTTTGCCACCTTTCTTGAAGTTTCCCTTCTTTCCCTTGCCTTTCTTGAAACTAGTGGTTTTATTCACCATCAACACTTGATGCTCCTTCTGGATGTCTGACCCAGCGACTTTCAGCATCACGAACAGCTCGGAGACTGACTTGTTCATCCCTTGCATGTTATAGTTCAACACAAAGCTCTTGTAGCTAGGTGGCAGCGATTGAAGAACTCTGTCAGTGCCAGCCTCTGGCGGGAGCTCAACTCCCAACTCAGCCAGACGGTTGTAGTAACCCGTTCTTCTCCATCTTGCAGGCATAGAACTTATCAGAGGTCTCATACCTCTCGATCCGGGCATTCTTCTCAAAGATAAACTTCAACTCCTGGAACATCTTATATGCTCCATGATGTTCAAAACGCCTTTGAAGTCCCGGCTCTAAGCCATACAGCATGGCGCACTGATCTATTGAGTAGTCATTAACATGTGACTGCCTGGCGTTCACAGCGTCCGTAGTTGCTGGAGGGGGTGGCGCACCAAGCGGTGCATCAAGGACATAAGCCTTTTGGGCAGCCATGAGGATAATCCTCAGATTACGGGCCCAGTCTACAAAGTTACTTCCATCATCTTTCAGCTTAGCTTTCTCTAGGAACGCATTGAAATTCAGGGGAGCTACTGCGCGAGCCATTAATCTACAACATAAATTTGTAAAGATAACTTAGACTATTGTTCATGATAATGAGTTCAATTAATCATATTACTTAAGAACTCCCACTCAAATCGACGTCCCTCCGGTCGTCCAAGTGTAACATGATCCAAATTCACCAACCCAAGTCCGATCATCACGTGAGATGAGGTGGTTTCAATGGTGAACATCTCTATGTTGATCATATCTACTATATGACTCGTGTTTGACCTTTCGGTCTCTTGTGTTCCGAGGCCATGTCTGTACATGCTAGGCTCGTCAAGTTTAACCCAATTGTTTCGCACGTGCAAAACTGGCTTGCACCCGTTGTATGTGAACGTAGAGTCTATCACACCCGATCATCACGTGGTGCTTCGAAACGACGAACTTTCGCAACGGTGCACACTTGGGGAGAACACAATTTTATCTTGAAATTTTAGTGAGGGATCACCTTATAATGCTACCGTCGTCCTAAGCAAAATAAGATGCATAAAAGGATTAACATCACATGCAAATCATAAGTGACATGATATGGCCATCATCTTGTGCTTTTGATCTCCATCTCCAAAGCACCGACATGATCTCCATCGTCACCGGCATAACACCGTGATCTCCATCATTATGATCTCCATCATCGTGTCTCCATCGGGGTTGTGACGCCAACCATGCTTCTACTACTATTGCTACCGTTTAGCGATAAAGTAAAGCATTACATAGTGCTTAATGATTGACACGCAGAACAAACAATAATTAAAGACAACCTTATGGCTCCTGTCGGTTGCCGTATGCATCGACATGCAAGTCGATATAAACTATTACAAACATGACCATCTCATACATCAAATATATTTCATCATGTCTTTGGCCATATCATATCACAACATACCCTGCGAAAACAAGTTAGACGTCCTCTAATTTGTTGTTGCATGTTTTACGTGGCTGCTATGGGTATCTAGCAAGAACGATTCTTACCTACGCAAAACCACAACAGTGATATGCAAGTTGCTATTTAACCTTCTACAAGGACCGCCTTTGTCAAACCCGATTCAACTAAGGTGGGAGAGACAGACACCCGTCAGCCATCTTATGCAACAAAGTCACATGTCAGTCGATGGAACCGGTCTCATGTACGTGGACTGATGTTGGCTTGAACTACGTCCGTATTTCCCCAAAGAGGAAGGGATGATGCAGCATAGCAACGGTTGGTATTTCCCTTAGTGATGAGACCAAGGTTATCGAACCAGTAGGAGAACCAAGCAACACTATGTAAACAGCACCCGCACACAAAGAACAAATACTTGCAACCCGACGTGTTAAAGGGGTTGTCAATCCCTTTCGGGTAACAGCGCCAGAAATTGGCAAACGGACGTGAGATAAATTGTAGTAGATTGGATAAATATATCGCGAATAAAATAAAGTGAAGCAAAATATTTTTGGGTTTTTAGAAATATAGATCTGAAAATAAAAGTGGGAAATAAATAAAAAGGCAAATAGCAATATAGATCTGAAAATATATGATGAGAAAATAGACCCGGGGGCCGTAGATTTCACTAGTGGCTTCTCTCGAGAAAAATAGCATACGGTGGGTAAACAAATTACTATTGGGCAATTGATAGAACTTCAAATAATTATGACGATATCCAGGCAATGATCATTATATAGGCATCATGTCCAAGATTAGTAGACCGACTCCTGCCTGCATCTACTAATATTACTCCACACAGCGACCGCTATCCAGCATGCATCTAGTGTATTAAGTTCATGGAGAAACGGAGTAATGCAATAAGAACGACGGCATGATGTAGACAAGATCTATTTCTGTAGAAATAGACCCCATCTTGTTATCCTTAATAGCAACGATACATACATGTCGGTTCCCCTTCTGTCACTGGGATCAAGCACCGTAAGATCGAACCCATCACAAAGCACCTCCTCCCATGGCAAGAAAAATCGATCTAGTTGGACTAACTAAACCAAAGATTCGAAGAAGAAATACGAGGCTATAAGTAATCATGCATATAAGAGATCAAAAGACTCAAATAACTTTCATGGATAAAAACATAGATCTGATCATAAACTCAAAGTTCATCGGATCCCAACAAACACACCGCAAAAAAGAGTTACATCAAATAGATCTCCAAGAGACCATTGTATTGAGAATCAAAAGAGAGAGAGGAAGCCATCTAGCTACTAACTACGGACCCGTAGGTCTACAATGGACTACTCATGCATCATCGGAGAGGCACCAATGAGGATGATGAACCCCTCCGTGATGGTGTCTAGATTGGATCTGTGGTTTCTGGAACTTGCGGCGGCTGGAATTGATTTTCGTCAACTCCCCTAGGGTTTCTGGAATATTGGGGTATTTATAGAGCAAAAAGGCGATGCGGGAGGCCACCGAGGTGGGCACAACCCACCAGGGCGAGCCTGGGCCTCCAGGCGCGCCCAGGTGGGTTGTGCCCCCCTCGGGGCACCCCACTAGTACTTCCTTGGCCCAACTTGTGTCTTCTGGTCCAGAAAAAATTACCAAAAAGTTTCGCTGCATTTGGACTCCGTTTGGTATTGATTTCCTACGAAGTAAAAAACAAGCAAAAAACAGCAACTGGCACTGAGCACTATGTCTATATGTTAGTCCCAAAAAATGATATAAACTTGCTATAAAATGATTGTAAAACATCCAAGAATGATAATATAACAGCATGGAACAATAAAAAAATTATAGATACGTTGGAGACGTATCAGCATCCCCAACCTTAATTCCTTCTCGTCCTTGAGTAGGTAAATGATAAAAATAGAATTTTTGATGTGGAATGTTGCCTAACATGTTCATCTCATATTCTTTTCTTTGTAGCATGGACATTTGGACTTTTATATGATTCAAAGCAATAGTCTAGTTTTGACATGAAGATTTCAATACTCAAGCATATCAACAAGCAACCATGTCTTTCAAAATATCAACACTAAAGCAAGTTATCCCTAGCCCATTATGCTCAATCATTGGTCCATTCATGAAACACACTCGCATATTAGCTACATCCAATGCTCAAGTACTATCATAGTGCCCCTTAGTTGGTGCTTTATAAGAGAAGATGGAGACTCAAAATAAAAATTGCATAAAGTAAAAGAAAGGCCCTTCGCAGAGGGAAGTAGGGATTTGTAGAGGTGCCAGAGCTCAAAGCGAAAAAAGTAGAGATAAAACATTTTGGGTGGCATGCTTTTCCTGTCAACGAAAATGATCGAATAGTTCCCAATACTTTCCATGCTAGATATATCATAGGCGGTTCCCAAACAGAAAATAAAGTTTATTCCTTTTTCCACCATTCTTTCACATTCCACGGCTAGCCGAATCCACGGGTGCCGTCCATACCAACACTTTCCAAGGAATTTATTATTTGACAACTTAAAGTAAATTCATTTTTCATTTTGGGACTGGGCATCCCTAATACCTGTCGTACTCTCGTGCAATGACAAGTGAATAAACACTCATCTTGAGAATAACACATCTAGCATGGAAATATATCAGCCACACCTTCCGTTTCATGAGCGGTACGAGCACACAAAAGAGAAATTTATTTTGAAATTAGAGATGGCACATACAGATTTTCTTAGAACGGCACGGAAATACCGCATATAGATAGGTATAGTGGACTCATATGGCAAAACTGGTTTAAGGATTTTGGATGCACAAGCATACTTAGTGCAAATGAAGGCTAGCAAAAGATTGAGAAGCATCCAACCAAGAAACAAAAAATCTCATAAGCGAGCATTACGTGTAACTAACACCGAATAATGCACCACAAGTAGGATGTAATTAAATTGCATAACTATTGATTTTCGTGTTTGCATAGGGAATCACAAACCTTAACACCAATATTCTTACTAAGCCATAATTACTCATTAACATGACTCACATATTATATCATCATATCGCAAAACTATTACAAGGAATCAAGTTTATTTTGTCCAATGATCTTCATGAAAGTTTTTATTATATCCCTCTTGAATATCTATCACTTTGGGACTAATTTCATATGTTGCTTTTGATAGCTCAAACAAATCTAAGTGAAGAACATGAGCATAAAATTTTCTTCTCTCAAAATAATTTAAGTGAAGCAAGAGAGAATTTCTAACTCTCAAATAAATCTAAGTGAAGCATGAGAGCATTTCTTCAAAAATACTAAATCACACCGTGCTCAAAAAGATACAAGTGAAGCACTAGAGCAATTCCATAGCTCATAAAGATTTAAGTGAAGCATAGAGAGAAATTCTAACAAGTCATAGCATAATTTTGGCTCTCTCAAATAGGTGTGTCCAGCAAGGATTCATGACTTAAAATAAAAAGCAAAACAAGAAAATACTCATATCATACAAGACGCTCCAAGCAAAACTCA